>JAOTQM010000013.1:10525000-11725000 GCA_026939265.1 Oreonectes daqikongensis
GCTCTGTAAATGTTGGTGAGCATACGTATTATACACTGTGGGTGTGGATGAAGCTTTGGCTCAGGGTGAAAGGGAACGCTGTTGTCCAACTGGTGTTGCAGAAACCAGAATTCTCAAAGAAGAGCGACCGCATCTCCTGAACCACCGCATCCATAAGCAGAAAAAGGATTTAAAACAAAGCAATATTCACAGACATGTGCAAAGAAATCAAAAACAATGACTATTGGTCTGTCATTGATGAAGAGGGAGGGGAAGATGGGTTGAGCAAGAGAAATGAATAAACTGTGGGTATGTTTTTAGTAATAGTAATTCTCTCAATTATAACGCGTATGATTCTTTTAGGTTGTTGTTTTTGTGTGTGCGTGCGTGCGTATTAGAGTGTTCAGGAAGCTTTTGGTATCGCAGTGCACAGGATGTTTTCTTGGATTCAATGTAAAGCTGGAAATGTGTTTCCTCTAAGTCTCAGGGAGAGAGTGAGTCTTAAAAGTAGTCTAACATGCACTTGTGGCACTTTAAGGTTAAAGCAATAGAGGGTTATTTTACCACAAAATGAACATTTTGTCTTTAACTCTGTCATGTCTGAAGTTTTCAGCCTTAATCACCAATTATTTTCATTGCATTATTTTTTCATATCATGAACATAAATAAAGACTGTCAGTCTCATTTCTGCTTAACAAATGATTTTTAAAATTTGGTAAAAAAAGTTACGAATTTGCAACAAAATAAGTAAATGTAGACAGAATTTTTATTGTTTTGGGTGAACTATCCCTTTAACATGGTCATGGACTTATTAAATTACGTTATATTTAAAGTGTCTTTATTGAACAGTTTATGTAAGATTTTATAACAAGAGGACTGTTTTAGTGTGACTCAGACCACCAGAGGTATGTAGTCAGAAACGCTTGTGACCACATCACATTTGCAGTATAAATGCTGTCCTGCACAACAGCAAAAAAACTTGACAGTAGTTTGGTCCGTCTGGAGAACTTTTTAATAAAATAATGTTACCCTTACCAATAACAGCATTCCAGGACTACAACATCCAGTAAGAGCAGTCACAGTCTGGTATTTGAAGTCTGTAAAATCAATTTAGAAGTTTGAGACTCCCGTCATTTGAGAATACTGTTGGTTTTCAGAGGAATAGTGAAAATATGGAAATATGAGTGAGATACAGAACAAAACTTATGCCACAGCTCTCAAATATTATTTTTGCATTCACACTTTTAAACTCTCCACATTTTTGATTAATGCTGCAAGAACCAATGCCATTTAACATCACTGACATCAACTGTTCTTTCATCTGAGCCTTAATTCACCTCCCTTCACCAATTTAACCAATCAGATTATGGCTCCCCCTTCCACTTTACCAAATAAAATATTTTCGAGCTTGTCATTAACTAGAAACACATTTATTCATTATAAAAAGGACCAAATAATAAGAAATATATTGGTTTTTAGTTTTTAAAAAATGTATTCAGTTTTGTCTAATTTTAGTCATCATGGGCCCAGCCTTCCTGTTGAGAACCACTGCTGCAGCTTATATACTGAATAGTTTGACATTAAAGGGTTAAATTGATAAATACGCTCTTGTCTACTTCTCGCCCCTCCTTTTCGAAGCACTACGGTGGCTGACACAGGACAAAGGTGTTGCCACATTTTCGCTTCTTTGCCGAAGGAGATAACATATTTATGAAACGTGCTCTGTAAAGTTTGTCCTTTTAGGGCTACTGTAAAAACAACATAATGAATTCTATATAATGTGACCTGCGGTATATGTAGATACAAATAGCTCATTCTAAGGTAATATAAACATAATATACAACTGTCTTCAGAGGTAAATAAAGCATTATGTTGCATTTCTGTCAATAGATCCTCCTTAATAGTACACACAGCACGTTTAAGTATTGCATTTTTTTTATTCTTGTCAAGAATATAATTCATATCAGTGATGCAAATTCACAACCGCCATTATTAATCCTGTCAAACAGCTTGCAATAAAACAAGCCCCTCTCTCTCTGTCTGCCCTCTGTTTGCACTGAGGGTGTGGGCCGAGCGCTCGTATGTTGAGAATCTGCAGAATTCCTCAGTGTTTTGGGGGAAAATTCCCTCTCACTGGAGGAGGGTGATATTGGAAGGGTAATATTGTTGTGGCTGAGATTGTTGCCTGCCAAATCTCAGTGCGTGCGTGTGTGCGTGTGTGTGCGTGTGTGTGTTACACCCTTGTGTAAAATGACCTGATTAGATGAACATTGGTCTTCATTTTCTCAAGTAAACAATGCCACACAATCCTGAGCTCTACAAATGGGATTAAACCAGAGAATCTGCTTATGTAGCTACAGATTCTTTACGCTTTCTCTCTCTGTCTTGGCAAAGTGTTGTTCACACTGCACACAAATCTGATTTTGTTTTTAAATCCAATTTTTATTACTGACTGTTCAGACTGTGAATATCCAGTGTATCTCCATTGGTTGCTGTAGTGCGTTTCTCATATAACAACTAACAAGAGTAGCTGTGGAAATGTAGAAATACGGCTTGTTGTGTTCAATATCACTAACTTTTTCGTTCATTCACAACATAGTGAACCACACGGTTTGCATAAAAGAGTGAGCATTGTCAAAAAAGAAACGCACTTGATGATATTTCCTAATAAAAGTAGATGGATGACATCATATGCTCATATTTACCTAATGTTACCACACATGCAGAGAAATACAAAATTCTTGGCATATGCAATGAGAGAATGAAAAAATAAAGTGCACATAGTTTTGGAGATTAGCAGATACAAGCGCACATGAAAGCGGTTCATTTTCTGTGTGTGTGAGAGGTTCAGGGGCTCTTTTGGCAGCTCGACTGTAAGTCTTGTGATCGGCTCAGCAGTCATGGGGCGGCCTGGCACTGCACCCCCTCCCTCCGTGAGGTCCAGGAAACGAGACACGAGAGACAGCAGGTTAAAAAGCGCACCGGGAACTGGAAAGGGGGAGAGGGATGCGTGTTCTCATGCATCGAGAGCCTCCGACAGAGAAAATGGCGGCCCTGCTGCTTTCGGAGAAAACCAACTCTTCTTGAGTCGCCATGGCAACACAAACTTCATTCATTCCCGAGTGAAAGCAAAAGCTCGGATAATGAAGTGATGGGACAGAGGATGCTGTATATGAGCATTACATGAGCTTGATTCAGAGTTGCCCCTCATTGAACTCTCATTGGGTGTGGGCTGACGGAGTCAAACACATTTATGTACACGCTGTGTGTGTGGGGGGGAAAATGTGAATTTACTGATCACATTTTATGAATATCACTGTATGCGTATGCTGTATTAATTTTGACATTAGATAATAGTTTTAGGTTCCTGTACTTGTGACCTTTAAGCTACTGCGCTCTCTCTCCCTCTCTCTCCCTCTCTCCCTCTCTCTCTCTCTCTCTCTCTCTCTCTCTCTCTCTCTCTCTCTCTCTCTCTCTCTCTCTCTCTCTCTCTCTCTCTCTCTCTCTCAAAAAAAAAAACCCACACACACACTAGATGTGAGATTAGAAATGTTTTTTAAGGCAGCTGACCCCTGAAGAAAGCTCTTTATTTTTTTCCTTCTCTTCTTACATTACTGTCAATCTTGAGTTATACAGAGCTATTACAGTAAAGATGGCAAATGTCAACAACCAAAAAGGTAATCAAGAAAACGATATGTCATACAGGGGCAATAATACAATAAGTGCTAACACCAAGTTACTAGTTTCCACAAAAGCCAGAACGCAAGATATTGATAGAAAGAGATAGAGGGTTAGTATTAGTATTATTTTTTATTTAATCATCAAGTATTCACAGAAGAGATGTGTTTTAAGATGTTGTTTGAACACATGCAGAAAAATGTTGTCTCTGCATATGATACCAGCATAAGAGGAAGTATTTTGTCATTGAAGACAAATGGCACAGTTCTGCTTTATGCTTTTTTTATGTACATGAAACTCACTCTTGAGTCTTTTCAATGAATTCTTGTTTCTCTACAGATAAGGATGCATTAGAGTATAAACGCATTAAAAATCCATTAATGAATTTGTCAGACTTATTTGCCTTTTGAAACTACTCTTAAGTTAAACAAGGATAATGGCTTTGAAACAGTGCTTCTAATGTTTGTATGTAAGTGTGTGTGGGGTGTGCGTCTAAGGTCATAAGATTGCATTGAGTTTTGCCGTCTCATGCCCTTTTCTTACGGTTCCACTTTTTGGAAAATCTCAAGAATCATCAATTGTTTTCTCTTTTTCATTCACTTTAGGTGGGGTTGGTATTGCTGCCACTCAGTTGTGCAAAACGGTGAATGATGTCACAGTGTTTGGCACTGCGTCAGCCAGCAAGCACGAGGTCATCGGCCAGGGCGGAGTCACACACCCCATTGACTACAGGACACGGGATTACGTGGAAGATGTCCGTAAAATAAGCCCCAAAGGTGAGAACGGGCACAGCAAACCTGCATTTAATAATGTATGTGCACGGTTAATAACCTCCAAAACGCTCATTCTTAGACTTAGAAGTGAGTGAAATTTTACTTCTAAATTAATTTCACCAAAAGACTTTTTCGCGCATGCGTGTTGACTAACTCTAGCACATAGTCCGATATAAAGTTGTTTGCCCATTCCTCTGACAACATGAAAGAATAAAAATAATTCCTTCTTTTTGTTTTGCACTTGGTCCCTGACCAAACATTTAAATGCATGTGGTTCTCTAACCATATTAAAAATGTGATGGCTTTTCAGTCACAGTTACCCATAAAATATTTTTTAAAAGAGGAAGTACACTTTGATTTTGTGACGACCAAGTGGAGATTAAGTTCAGGTGATTACTATAATATTAACATCCAAGTTTGCTTTCTGAATCTTAAGTCCAAAGACTATCTTTATTTGAAATGTATTTGTAATTACTGGATGAAATGGATCTATTAATTCAATGGCTTTCTTGTTGTTTTCTCACTTGTTACATTGTTTGGTTCTTATCAGAGTTTGCTCTATCTTCCTATGTTTTCACATTGTACAGTACTGCTTGGGCCCGAACGCACAGATCTACAAAATCTTTGGTTTTCTTGAAAGTGGTGGATCGTTGAGAAATTGAGAATTAGTTTGGTAATCTTTGCTAATATCTTTGTCTCTGTCTGTCTTTCAGGGTTGGATATTGTTCTTGATCCTCTGGGAGGTTCTGACACCCATAAAGGCTACAACCTGCTGAAACCAATGGGGAAGCTTATTAGCTATGGTGAGCCACAACCACTTGACATTTATTAGCTAAAAATGCACAGTGAGACTGTAACCGGTTTACTAATAATTAGTAAATAAGTCTTTATTGTCCAAATATCATCAAACGATTCAAGCAGTAATTTCAATGACACTTTCCCCCAAGTAGAATCTGTCCATATGCATCAGGCACATCTGGCTAAAATTGCCAAAAACAGTGACTTATTACAGTAAATCAAATTCACAAACACAATACCCGGAACAAGACCCTCTAAACAACATGGCGTCCTGTCGTCCCACCCAACTTTCTCTGTCTCACTCACTCTCTTCCTCTATCCTGCTTTATCTGAACAATGGCTCCTCTATCTGACACTGAACCCAGAATGTAGCAGACTGGGTCGGCTCCAAATCACAGTCCAACTAAGAGCTCGCTTTGTGCAAATGTATGTGTGTGTGAGAGAGGGGGTTGTCATTGCTTTAAGTGTACATTTTTGGGCTTTTTTTTGGTACATTTTCCTTTAATGGCAATCTTTCCCTTTCCTTAACATCCATGGGGCTCAAGCAGTCGTCCCATCAGCATCAAATGTGGCCGGGGTGAAATCTCCGCTATAGATTTACATGAATAGTTTAGAAAATATGTAGAAATTGCATCAGATGTGGAAGTGGAGATGACATTAGCATGGCCAATGAGTGGAAAAGGCCACAAATGAAAGAAACACTGAGACAGAGAGATAGAGAGTGACAGACATGGGAAGTGATGCGAGAGGATGTGCGGACAGTGAGAGAATGAGAAAGGGTCAAAGAGTGCAGTGTTGGAAAAAGAGAGAGGGGGTAGAGAGACATGTCACTTCTCTGTAAATGGAGAACATTCAGTGCGGGAGCCATTAAGCAATAATTCACCGTCAACCACATAAACCCCTATTCATGCTTCGTAAACATGCTGGAAATATACATTTATGCATTTGGCAGGCACTTTTATTGAAAACCGAATCAAGCACCTGGATGTCAAAACTGGATCCAAAACTATGATCTCACTGCACGGTTCTTTTTAAGCTTAGAGTCCTGTCTCTTACAATTTTGACAAAATTTGGCCATTGATATTCACTTTTTATGTCATTAGAATAATGCAAAACCTTTTATTAGAATAATATATTTTATAGGTCTATAGCCCATGGAATCAAAATGATGCAAAGCAAAATATAAAAATGTACCCCATGTTCTTTTTTACTCCCAATGCCTTGATCCCTAAACTGACCTGAGAATTCTTGTTTTTGCAGGTGCCGCTAACATGTTGTCGGGTCAAAAGAAGAACCTGTTTGCGGTGGCTAAGACCTGGTACCAACAGTTCTCCGTCCACACTTTGAGCCTGATCCAGGGAAATCGCTCTGTGTGCGGGTTTCACCTGGGGTACCTGGACACGGAGACCGAGGTCATCGCTCAGGCCATGACAGTCATTCTGGACCTGTACCGACAGGGCAAGATCAAGCCCCGAATTGACTCCACTTACCACCTAGAACAGGTGAATGAAGGAGAATGTGAAATTTGAACTAATGTGTGTGTGGTTTGAAGAAACCATCACGATACGTCCATGCCTTTTTCCTTCTATCATTTGATCATGTGTTCTCGCTTGCTATTTTTTCATGCATCTTTGTCTATTATTCCTACTCTCTCCTGTTGCTATGGAGACGTCTCTTCCCGCTTACAGTAAGTGACGGCAAATGCGAGCTGATGCTTTTATGATGATATGGGCTTTTTTCGGGCTCGTGAGACTTTTGTTATTGGAGAAAAGATGCTTTTACAGTCTTGAATGTAAAAGTCTTTTACGTTCCGATGAAAATTTCACACCATCTTAGGCAGCGGATGAGAACACCATCCTTTTAAGCACGTGTTTGTTTGAAATTCTCTCTTGCTTTCATTTCCTGTCTCATTCTCTTTCCTTTTCTGTCGACAAGTCAATCGTCAGGGCCAGGTTGCTAGGAGATGGCTCGCTGTTGCCGTGGTGCTAGTTGTTAGGTAGAGTGCTAAAGGAGAGGTGAGTTGGGGGAAAAACAGGAGAGAGCAAGACAGGTGGACCGAGTAAAAACCAGCTGAGACTTTCTTGGCCTTTGTCTCTCACGGTCTGCAACACAGCCGATGTATTCGTACTTATTCTTTCATTTACCATTATTCATTTATTATATTTATATATATATATATATACAGTTTTTGGTTGGTACGGGCTATCATTTAGTAGCATGTAGCGAATAAGCTTAACATTTCAACTCCAGGATTAGACATGGAAAGCGCAAAGTCATTGACCTAATAAGCTATATTATATGCTAAATGTGTATATTTGGTTCCGGTACCTAAATGCGTTCAGGCAGTGAATTTGGTGGGAATCAACAGCTTGTTATTGATATTCTTACCACAGCAGATGGCCAATCAAGCTGCTTCCTCTCTCTCACTCTCTCTCTCTCCCGTCTAGGTCGGCGATGCCATGCGTAGGATGCAAGAGAGGAACAACATCGGGAAAATCGTCCTCACCACCGAACCCATGAAGGAGGAGGAGAAAAAGGAGGAGGTCAAGAAAGACGAGGACAAGAAGAAGGATGACAAGAAAAAAGATGACAAGAAGAAGGAAGACAAGAAGAAGGAGGAGGCCAAGAAGGAGGAGAAGAAGAAGGAGGAGCCCAAGAAAGAGGAGCCCAAGAAGGAGGACAAAAAAGCAGAGGAGAAGAAGGAGGAAGCTAAGAAAGAGGAGAACTGAGTGGAGAGCCAAGGCCTATTGTGAATGTGATTTGTGTTCGGGGTTTTGGGAGTGGTCTGTGTGCGTGCGTGTGTGTGTATGTGTGCGTTATATTTGTATGTGTGTGAATGGGGGGGGGTGTATGGTGGAGTTTGCAAACCCTAGGTAATCTCTCTGACATTAGATCTGCGTTTCTGCGATCGTTCAATCAGCAGAATTCTTGCTTTGAACACACATCACTTATGTACACACACACACACACACACACAAACTGTACACTAAGGGAAAACACCACTTTATTGTGATATTGTAACCTGGTTGTGTTCCCGGTTCCTCTGCATTCTCCTGTGTCCTTTCTAACTTTTCGTATGACTGCACGCTGTTAAAGCGTGTTAGGGCAGTATTATCCTTTTATAAATATCACTGCGATGTTTACTCAACCAATGTTTTCAATTATATAGTAAAATAACTGAATTCTGCACCCTGTTCAAATATACTACCATGTTATTCCTGTCAAACTAATGCACTATAAAATTATTGTATTCCAACGAAAAATTCTTTATCTTTCTAGACGCAAGCCAAAAACCCCTCCCACATGCGCACTACACCCCCCCACGTGTTTGTGCGCCCGGCTTTAGCAGGAGCGCCGTTACCATGACGACAGCATCCGCCCTTTTTGACAAAGCCCTCCCCTCTCTGTTATGACTTACCGTACGTCATCAAAAGATAGTCTCTGCCCACCCAGAACACCCTGGGTGTGCAGTGGCACATTAAACAAGGGCACCCACCTACGCTCCCTTTGTTCGTGTTGGTTTCGTATTGGACCAGACTCACTGACATGTATTTGACTCCACCTTCTGGAGGAGTCGGGTGGTTTCTGATTGGCTAAGAGAGACAACAAGCTTCTTTGATACGTATACAAGCACACATGTGTAGTACGTTAAACAACCTCATTGACACATTGTCGTCTCATTACCCATACGCTTGACAGAAAGTGTTTTGAATGTGAAAATTCAGTCATTTACGCATCCTTGCGTTGTTCTTAACAGTATGACTTTTACTCTTTTATGGAACGCAAAAGATGATTTTATTGACTGCTTTTCTTTATATAATGAAAGTGAGTGGGGACTGAGTCTGACAAATGGCAACATTACATTTATAGTGCACAGAACACATAAAAAAACGTCTTGACTTCTCAAGTCATATGGACCAATTGTTTTGGGACGGAACCCCAGTCACCATTTACTTTCATTATAGAAAAGAGAAAATGTTCTTTAAAAAAGGTTTGTTTTCAACGAGCCATGTGGGTTTGAATATTTAATTGGGTGAACTAACCCTTTAAGCCTCAGTAGCTAGCTGATCAATGTGCCATGTCATTAAACAGGGCAAGTGCTAGGATTTTAATGAGCCAAGCTGGCGAACAGGTCCAATTATAGAGAACGTTCTCTCAGGCTTTTCCCATCATTCTCTCTCTCCCGTGTATTGTATGAACTCGGAGATGTGGAAGCATATAGAGGGTCAGATAAAGACAGGAGTGGCCTTTCATTCCAGACCTCCTCCAGGATTCCTGGGCGCTTTCCGCCCCTTGGTCCCGTGACGGATCGCCATCCGATCACCCTGACCTGCAACATTTAAATACGATCTGCACTCATCTGGCTTTCTCTTCTTCTGATAGAGTTTTCGTCATTGCGGTTGGCATGGCAACAGCAGTTAGGCCGGTTAGAGATGACGGTCAAGTCTCACCCCCACATCCCCGACAGACAGTCAAGTCCAAAGCACTACTACTTTCAGTTTTCCTCGTACTTTGAACCTCTGTGCTTTTATAAACATTTAAGTAACTTGCACACTCCCCGAGGTATCTGAAGGATGTGGTTACTCCCTCTGCCTCCTCTCTTAGACATGTCAATCAAATCCCCCGGCTCCTCCCTCCTCTTTCTCAATAAGCAGTGATCTGCTGCCTCCGCTGGTGATTTATATGCATTGCAGTGCCATCATTCAAGTATTCAAGACACCTGCTGACTGCTTTCCCCACGCACTGCGAGTCTGGTTCATGTCGGTGATCAACTGTTTATGTGAAACAAACCAGACCCCTCTTTTATATGTGCGTCTGTTGTGCGTGTGTGCGTCTCTGTATCTGACTGTCTGTCCTCAGGTCTTGTCGGGTTTTCAATTCAATTTCTTTCAGTCTCTACCTCCCTCATGCTAACGTATGCTACTGTCTGGCATTTTAAAGGTTCACCGAAAACCTTTTTATTAAAAATCCTGTTATGAGTAAATAAGGACATGATTTTGGGTGAACTATACTGTTACCAGTCTCTCTTCCTGTCGTCTTATTTCAATTTCTAACTCACTATTACTCTTAAATATTCCGGCCCCTGTGTTGGTTTGCTATCGTTTGCACCCTGCTTGCACTTCTAGATGGTGGTCCCACTCCCAATCCACTGTATCTCTGATTACAATCCAGGTTTTCACTCAGACCCTCAGCTTCAGCACATTCCGTCACTCTCTCTCCCACCAACACACTCTTCTTTATTCCACTCGAACACAAGAATCAAGTGTTTTAAATGCTTAGAAATGCTTAGAAGGCCAACGCATTGTTTACATAATCATTATATGATGTGCAGAAACCTCACTCCATTGCCATCTGCTGTACTTACACTGTAAGTCAATGGTTTCCGAATGCACTGGGTTGGGAGTGGCGCTGCCGTACTAGCCTGAAGAATCTGACTTGTGACCCGAAACTGAATCCTGATCCGATTTGAATTGCGGTTGAGTTTCGATTTTCTGTTTTCGTTGTGCTGGTTCTCTTCCTGTGTTTCTGTGGATGGTGACTGAGAGCACCAAGTGATCCTGACTAACACTTCAGTGAAAAATATCCGTGTTTTTGTTCGTTTGTTCGTTTCAGTGGTTTTGTGTTAAAAAGGCTTTGCTGCAGTTCCTTTAAAATGTGATGAATCATGTTTCGTTGGTCCTGACCGAGTGTGCCAAACTTTCGTCGTGAAGGCGCGACCTTCGCTATAACCGTGCTTACTGTACTGAAGAAAAAAAAACAAAGAGAAGATGATGCAACCGTCTGTGGTTATTGTCAAAGTGATCTTGCAAGATCTATGATTCTGAATTTGCTCCTGTCGTGTGTGGTTGACTACACCCTAAATTTTATTGGTGCTGACTGATATCTAACAGTTTTTTTTTTTCCTGCTAACATTCAAATTCATGCAAAACCTCTCGTTCTCACTGTGCCTCAGTCGTAGACCAACACCAGATTGCCTCCACGCATGTTTATACACAACCCCCAGATCAGGTGTACTGTTGTTTTCGGATACTTCTATGTATTGTGTGTGGGTTGATAAGTGGCACATTTACCAGAGGTAAAAACAAAAAAATGCAGCAGCAATCAGAAAAAAAAAACTTTTCCAAGCAGTTAAAGGTAAACTGTTTACGCGTTGACATTTGTGCAACACTCGCTGCAGACTTTTTAAATCTTGCCAGTTCAGTTATTTTGTCACGTTGCCGTTTTTCGCTCAACCGCCGTAACATTCTAGATCTAGAACCCCTGTGTCATTTTCAGACGTGCTCCAGCTGCAGCGTTCCGGTTCTGGAACTCATCTCAGCTGCTTGTAATCATCACGTAACACACACACACACCCAACATTGACATCTGGACTGGCAATTTTTGCTTTAAGTCTCTCAAGGTTTGTGATGATTTTGAAATATCTTCCTCTTCCTTTTTTGGAGCGCGTACAACTTCGCAATGAGCTCAGCTGCAGGTGTGACTGTCTCTCGTGGGTATGGAATTGTGCGACTGGGAGCCAAGCTGCTTCCTTCCTCAGACATTCAATCCAATAGCTTTCCCAGAACAGGAAACGCCCCTCAGGTTCGCGGGGTCCAGAATTCCTGTTACACATGCAGCCTTAACCGATGTTGAAAAACAGCACGCTTAGACATTAGTTACAATATTAGATCTTAAATCGTATTGAAGTTTAGTGTACCAACATTGAAATGCTTTTATTAATTCATGTATTAATAAAACCACTAACTATAAAAGCTTGAAGGGGAATTTTTAGCTCTGAATTTATATGGCAGGTTATGAGATACATTAAAAAAATATTGTTTTTGTCTCACAAATGCCTTTTGTGTGTTCAGATGCATACTAACGCAAAAACGCCTGTCGTCTTTCTGTTTGCACTCTGGAGTACAGTTAAACCAAAAGCCAATCAGAGGCACCATTTGGCAATTCTGTTCACTGATTGGTTAGAAATTCAAAACCCCTATTCCTCAGCATTAAATTGCCTCCCCCCCACACACGTCAGAGAAGCACCGCAGGTTGTTTTTGTTGTTTGTTTGTTTTCTGAAACCCTCCATGTGAACTTTCTCTGTTTTATTTTGAGAACCTGAAGTGCTGCTGTATCTGTGCTTGACTCTGGGTTGGTTGGAATGCGTGTGGTCGTGAGGACCGTAGAGTTCATAACGCTTCTGTGTGTGATGTGACCATTTTGCCTTACATGTTTTCCAGGACTAATTAAAGAGCATAACTAAAAAAAAAACATACAGATGTCTGGAGTCATTATTTAAATTTGTATTACTAAATTCACACTATTAAAATGTAAAGAGGATTTTGTTGCAATCTGCATTCTTAGGGAATAATGTAGAATTAGCAACATAATCAGATTAGATCTGTTTTTCACTTCTTAGTCCCCACAGTATTCTGTTATTTACAAAGCATTATGTTGGCACAGATTAGTTGGTTTATGAAAAAAAGATTGGCTGGTTTTTAAAATAAATGTATTTAATAGTAAAGACAAAAACAAAATATTTAAATGTGAACATGATGAGGTAGGGTACGATTCTTAAAGGCATAGTTTACAAAATTGAAAATAATTACATTTATTTATGCTCATGTCATTCCAAATTTACGACTTTTTCTGCAGAACACAAAAAATAAGATATTGTCATTGGTAAGAAATAAAAATGCAACACTGGCCCCTATTGACTTCCATACATAAACAAATAAATGACATTTTTTGTTGAACAATCCATCCTTTGTAGTTACACAAACATTCAAGGGAAAAATTCATTTAGTCAGGGAAAACATGCAAATGTGAAGATTTACAATATGTAATTTCTAGGTCTGGAAAGTTGTCTTGTCATCAAAAAATAAAATTGTTATGCACAATACATATTGTATTCATTATAAGACTCAAATCAAAATTGTTTTGACAAAGATTATATAATCAAAGAGATTTTGTATGTAAGGTTTTGCATGCTCCAAAACAAGTTTGTTACACCCCACCTTGTGAATTGCTTGTTATCAAAACAACCAGGGCAACCAATTAAAAAAGAAATGTGAATGATATTTTACAGTTAAACACCTGAATCTTAAACTGTGCTTAAACTCATGTGCTGTCTCCTGATCATCCTGTCATCCAATCTCCATGACCCCCATCTCTACTCTTCCTGTGTCCAGCACCATGACTGTGCCCATGAGAACTAACTCCATGTCCGCTGCTTTTCTGTTGACCAGTTTCATGCCCACTTTTAACATGTAAGCCCTGTGTATGCCCGCTACTGTGCCCATGTCTATGCCCAGTGCCATGCATGATCTTGTTAGACTTTCTTTGGCCATGTCCACTTGTTTTGCTCCTCCTGTGTGCTTTTTTTGCTAAAGGTCTTCTGTGCTCTGGAGTTTTTTCTTTCTTATCGGGCATCATTGAAAATACTTCATGTCCTCTGTGGGCATCTTTAAGACACAGAGTACAGATGAACTGTTGGTCAGTCCGACAGTAAACCCCCAGCAGTCTGTTGTGCCGAGAGCAGACATTGCCACGATTGTCCGCACTAACAACAATTACTGTGTGCTTTTCTCTGGTGTGATCATTGAAACGATAGCTTGGGTGGGTCTTGCAGTCCTCACATTCTGGACAGGCCTTCAAAGTTGTTGGTTTTTGTAGCGTACAGATTTTACACTCCGTAGGTCCAGAACCCTCAAAATGCGTAGGTGAAGAATCCTGAAGTCCTGTGTTTTTAAACCTCTCCACCACCTCTGCAAACATGGTGTTCTTGTTGAGAACAGGTCTAGGCGTGAAAGTCTTCCGGCACTGAGGGCAACTATAACCCGTCTTTTTGCTGCCATGTGCGTCCCAGTAGTCTTTGATGCAGTCCAGGCAGTAATTGTGTCCACAGGGAATTGTTACTGGATCCTGAAGTTGGTCCAAGCAAATAGAACAACTGAGAGGATGGTCTTCAAAACACTTCTTTGCCATTCCTCAAAATCTGTCTTCGCTCTCAAAACATCAGACGACACCATTAATCTGCATTGTTATTTTCAGCACTGAGAATGCATAAGTGTAACCTGCTTGACAGGTGCAGGTATTTCAACCCTTTAAACAAAGTATTTAAATCTTGAGAAAAGGTTTGTGCACGCCCAAGAATTTTGTTATTTATTGTATAATAGCCATGTCAACTACCGTAAATATATCAAAACTTTCTTTTTGTGAGTAATATGATATGCTAAGGACTTCATTTGGACAACTTTAAAGGTGACTTTCTCAATGTTTTGATTTTGTTGCACCCTCAGATTCCAGAGATTAAAATAATTATATCTCAGCCAAATATCGCCCTATTCTAACAAACCATACATCAATGGAAATTATATATTTATTCAGTTTTCTGATAATGAAAAATTTACCCTTAAGACTGGTTTTGGCACAAATAAAATATTAGGTGACATCTTATTTTTTACATCTTATGTTTTACTCTCTCTAGGTTCAAGCATTAAGACATAAACCTTTAAATAGGTAAAACCTTTTATTAGCTTTACAAATCATTTGTTTAATAATCAAGGCAACCCTGTCCATTATATTACGTTCATTATATGCAATTACAAGCAGTACAGGCCTTAGGGAACTGTTAAACTCTTTAATCCCAGCAACTGCTAATGTAGTCCAAGCAGAAAACAGCCTGCAGGGATTTGTCACTGGATTCAATAGATCACAGAAGTGCTGAGTTGTTCTTGGTGAAGCAGATCTCTTGGTTCAGCCATATTGACAAAACATCGATGAGATTAAGAATGCTGCCAAGATCAGGTGTTTTGTGTTTTTTAGTGCAGATAACCATGGTTCTCTAGTTGTAAGTTGGGAAACTAAACTCGTATTTTGAACAATTCTGTTCATTATGAACATTACCAGTTTGCTAATGCTAAGGTTTACTGAATTTGCAACGTTAGCAAGATATTACACAAGTGAAATGATATAATTTCCTATTATTTTCTTTTCGCTGTCCTTCTGAAACCTTGTATGTCCATATTTCATGATTGTTATTTTTTATTTCATGAATGTTACACATTATTATTAGTCAAACTCTTACAAATAAAGGTGCTTCACGATGGCATTGAAGAACCTTTTTTTGGTCTAAATGGTTCCATAAAGAACCTTTAACATTAGGAAAACCTTTCTGTTTCACTTTGTGGTGAAAAAGGCTTTATATTCTATGCATGGGCTGAATACCGGTGTCAAGGTATACCTGCACGGTTTGAAAACGTCACGGTTTTAATACGACTACAATTTTCTGAAATACAGTTCCAAAGGTATGAGCTGTTTTTATGTCACATCAAAGATGGAAAGTGCAGGAATTACCCATGTGCCATTTTTTGTTTAAGCTTAATTTGTTGTTTGCTCATCTGCATTTAATTTATATGTGTATGTATTCATGTAAGTTACAAGAAATTTATAAAATGACTAGAAAGGGGTGCCCTGCTTTCAAAGGATTTAACCTGACATAGTGTACTTACTTACTACTGTTCTGTTGCTTAAATACTGTTCAATGGAGAAAAGTTGTTTTTTACCAAGACATTTTAAAGAACACATTTTAAAGCTGTAATTGCAATTTCGTCATACCGTAACATTTTAACTTAAGGTTATCATAATAAAAAAAATCGAAATCTCATACTGGCCCATGCCTATTCTAGTCCACTTTGAATCTATCAAACATATTATATTAGTTTCTGATTAGCTTGAATGAAACGACTCTTGGTCCATTTTATCCTCAGAGAGTTCTCTCCACTCATATTCGCATGCATTCAAATATGGCATGTAAGAAGGTTTGACTTTAAATACATCAAACATCATTTATTATCTGCCTCAAGCTTTACATTTGAATGTACACAAATGAGATAAATTGCAGAGGTTTGATGAGAACACACTTTTAAATGGTAAACTGTGCAAGTTCTTTTATTCTTTTGCAGAATCAGGTTTGCATGGGCAAGTGCCACTTAACTGCCACTGGTAACTGACAGAAAATACATTATACATTTTACGTTGCTGCACTGAAGGTTCTACAACAAAATGATACACAAACTGGTTCAGCATTGATGCCACAACTAAAAGTCTGAGCAGGTGATTCACCTTAAAACACCATATAGTTTTCTTGTGCAAAAGACTGGCTTAAAAAACATTTTCAACAAATCAAAGACTAAAGAAACACAACCTCTAAAAAAATGATATCTTGAATTTAAAGAGGACATTCAATCAATATGGAATATACAGAGGTTATCAGAACACATACTGTACCTATTAATAAAACTATATTTGAGAGTATCATTCTATTATCATTACAATATAAATTACAGGTAACTGATATTAAAAATACTGAATGCTAAAATATTACTAGATGTTTTTAACAGTTCTTTAACCCAAGATTGTTTTTATTCTGTTTACAGACTGAAACTCTTTTCCTCTCTTGTGGTAGTCATATCACCATTAGGATTTGACTTGATCTTGACTCATCGCAGGTACTCCTTCAATCCCATAAGCCACCAGTATCTCTGTTAAGCTGTTCAGGTATGAAGAGTCTGGATATCCATTCCTATACACAAACAAAATTGTATGTTTCTTATAAATTTGACAAAAACAACACTAAAAGAGCAAAGATATTCAGAAGTATATGTTACAAGACACACACACACACACACACACACACACACACACACACACACACACACACACACACACACACACACACACACACACACACACACACACACACACACACACACACACACAAGTAAAACAACATCTAGTGAATAAAATAGCACTTTTATTAAAAGTAATCTCACCCTGATGTACTCCAGGTGGTAGAAAGATATTTGAGTAACAGTCCCAACATCTGCACTTACCTCTTTCCTCCACCCATCTTTGTCTTGTGAGGGATCTTGCTCCATGTCACTTTTCCACCTTCACCACCAATCTTGCCTGGACTAACAGCAAAAGTTAGCCCTCGATGAAAAGCATTTACAAGACAGGGCAATAAAGCCCGTCCCTTTGGATTGAGAGGCAGGTATGCCTCAAACAGACCACCCTGGAATGAAGACCCGGGACAGGGATCGGTACCCTAGAAGAGATGTGTAGAGCGAAGCACGATTATTGTATAATCTGTACGCATGCTGTGTATTTTTGCTATGCAATTTATGTATTAGCAATAATACCCCCTGTATGCCATCAGGTATGCAATATGTGATCTTGGCTGTTGTGTATCGGTCAAAGCCAGGAAGGCTCAAAGACATCTCTGAATACGTCACAGTGCCACGGACGCCCTTTTGATCGTTGCTGCCATTCTTTCCTAAATGCTCTTTCTGACGCTCCTGTGTCTGATACTGTCGTACATCCTTTGAGCTGGAGCCTTGTACCGGATTCTCTAGCACCTTCTTCCAGCGCAACTCTTCCAGTCCACAAATTCTGCAATTTGAATGCATTGGAAGGCAGACACTGCATAGGATGACACCACAGCTGGTCCGTTTAACATCGGGTCCACTTGCTTCACACACGCAATGCTCTGAAAGTTTATGGGAGAGCAGGTTGGTCTGTTTAAAAGTCACTGAGTTATCTTCTTTTTTGTGAGGTAAAGAACTTTGCTCATCACTTCTTAGTACTGTTTGGTCTTCTCTGACATCATTTGATTGACTGTGTGAGCTTGTCTTGCTTAATTCATCCTTCTTGGATTTAAGTTTCTCCGACCTTTCCAATGTAGCTGATTTCAGTTTCGTTGACTGACTCTTGGATTTGGTTTGACTGCTGTTAGCTGGAACCATTTCATTGTGATCAGACTTAAAGTGGTCTCCTTTTGGTACCCGCCTGCTCATTTGGTCTAGCGTGCTTAAAGGTGCCTTGGTCGTTCCCTGAGCTACACTCTCCTGCAGGTGTACAGTTTTCTCAGAGTCCTTCACAGGAAATACCTCCCTAAATGTATCACTAACCTGAGAGCAGAGCAATTTTGGGCCAAGCACGAAAACTCGGTCCATCAATGTGTGCAAGATGACCTTCCGAAAGCGTGACTGAACGTCGGCGCAGCAGGCCTCAAACACTTCATCTTTCTCAAGCAGGCCAAGCTCAGCCAAATGCAACTCCCGGAAAGTGAAGTCACTGGCTACCATAGACACTAAATTCTGAAGCTGACGATGACTGTCCTCAATCTTAGAGGACTCTGTGCCCTTCAGTATCACACTCACCTCGGTTTGGTCAACTTGTTTCTCGGACATCTGCAAGTCAGATTTCATGCTGTCCACTTGGTTGTGGTAGGCCTCTTTAATATAGTTCCACATTACTGAAGACACTGTAAATTCTGCTTCTACCGTAGAAACCGGTAAAACTGTACTAGCTTTCCCACCACTGAGGCTATTGGATCTTACTCTGTGATGAGCATATGTGTTAGTCGCTGAACCAGCAGCGATCTGGTTCTTTTGCACTTGCTCTTTTAGGCAAAGCTGACCAGAGAAACTATTGGTCCGCCTTAAAGCGGATTTAGAAGTGGACGCTGATATTGTATTGCTATCTAAAAGAGCATTCAAACTTGGGTTCGACGTGGCATTGACTCCTGTTGTGTATGAAGTGTAGGCAGGGGAAGAAGTTAATTTGCCAGTGGATGTATTGCTCCCTAATGTATTCAAAGATAGCGTGTCTTGGTTTTTAAGCCCTGTCATCCTGAACGTTTGAGTTCCTTCAACGGTCACTTCATGACTGAAAATGCCTGCAGTGCTAAGTGAAGGCCTAATCGGTGGTGTTGACTGAGAGTTCTGGGTTAACGTTAGCGTTTCCATTTTGTTTGGGATACTTTTCAGATCTCCACCCGTCTCCTCTTTAGCACAAAGTCCCCTCCCTCCCAACCCAGAGCTCTTGAACCGAGCCGCTAGTTTGTATTCTCTCCCGCCCTCTCCTTTTCGTTCTGAGTTTGAGCCAATCAATTTAGGAGTCATTGGAGCATGCGCTTCGTTTTTCTTCTTCACTTGCTGTTCTTTTTCAAAGGCTTCAGGAGATGGTGATGCAGAACTGGAAGAGGATGCTGGTAATTCTGTCATGCTCCCCATCATACCCTCCCCTGTCCCAATCAGTAATATTTGTTTGGCCTGAGATACCTCACTTTTCTCCCCCACTATATAAACGTTGTCTTGGTCATGACTAAGGAGAACATTAGGGAGTACCGACTGCACATTTTTTAACGCTGCACTCAGTCCATTTGGCAAGCAGAGGATGCGTTTCTGAAGTTGGTCTTTCCTCAAGCAATTCTCTTGCTGTTGGTAGAGCTGTCTCAGCTCCTTGTGCGCTTGTCGCATTTTCTTTGTATCCCCTGAGCCTGTTGATACCTCTGATTGAAGGTATAGGGTGGTGACCCCATCAGATGTCACATGGACCACCTGCACGCCATGATTTTGCAATATACGCCTGTACTCTTTGTTGTTCTGCAAGTATGCAAACACATCAGCTTCCATGATGAGTAAAAGATCTTGCCAGTCGGTTTCCTCTGCCCCCTCCTCCACTTTGGTTTTCTCAGACCAAGCATTGCGTTTCTCAAATTTGGTGCTATTTTTCAGCCCGTAACCATGTTGTCCTAAACTCAGAGTAGATTCTGTGCCAGGGTCTCTCATGTACAGGTCTGGTGACTGGTGTGCAGAATTGGTCCATCTCTGTTCCTCTTGACTCCCAAGGTCTTCCCTTTTCTCTGCAGCATGGCAGCTGTTTTCACTAGGATCAGGGTATTTGGTTTTCGAAAGGTTTTGACTGAGACTAAAGTACTTCTGCATATAAGACATGGCATCCTGAACCTCAGAATATGTCCCTTGTAAGGTGCATGTCTGCTGTAATAGGCCAGGTTTCATAAGTAGGCCTGGAAATTTACAACGTAGTGCATTTAGTGTTTCTGCACCCTGTTGAAGCTGACTGCAATCTATGGTCACAGCACTTTCGAGGACCACCTAAATAAAGACAATGACACAAAATAAACCACAGTATGTAATATTGGGAAATGTAAAAAAAAGTAAAATACTGTCGGCAAACCTTATTCAGGCTCAAGGGCTTGTGGCTTGGGAGGCTCAAGGAGAGTTCATACTTTCTGCCATCTAGCTCTATAAAGTGAGAATGATGACGAAGTGCACTCTGGACCACTAAATAAAAGCAAAGAGAGATGATCAATCTCAGTTGAGAAGCAAAAACTGCATCAGCAGTTTTACAAACAAGATGTTTGCATAATCAGATGCACACAAATGTTAATTTATGATAACGACCTCTTATAAAAGCATCACACTTTCAATGTTTGACTTACAAAATACTCACTTATCGAACAAGGCTGCACACCGAAGCACAATGAAAACTCACCTGCTATTTACATTGAAATCCCCCTCACACAAACACTATATCAATAACTGACTACACAACCTAGCCTTGCCACATCAATTGGCCTGCAAGAGCCAGACACTTCTTTAGCTATATGCAAGCGGTCTGGCTGCCAACTGTGCATTTGGACTATTTCCTATTGCCAGCTTTGACAATGATGTTTAAATACACTATTTCCATTTTCTTTCCCGCAAAAGAAATCAAAAGTACAGTGGGTAAACTACAGTGCACATTTTTTATCATGTAACCACATATTTGTCTTAAGTAGCACAAGAACAACTTTGTGAATTTCCCACTCAAGTTTGGTATCTATGTAAACTTTGAATTTCAGCTTTCAGGTTCATCTATTCTCCACAACATCATTACAGCGGTAAGCCGGTAAGCCAATTGAGAGCATTAAAACAAACCTGTTTCTTTTTAGCATCAGGCTGCTACAGCACTTCTGATTAACAACTTTAAAGGTGATTTTCTCAATATTTTTATATTTTTTGCACCCTCAGGTTCCAGATTTTTAAATAGTTGAATCTCAACCAAATATTGTCCTATCCTAACAAATCATATATGAATAGAAAGCTTTCAGACGATGTACAAATCTCAGTTTTCGAAAGATTGACCCTTAATACTGGTTTTGTTGTCCAAGGTTACATTTTGTATTGAATACAGCTGAATGCATAAGACATGGCGGATAAAATGCATTATATTTTAAAGCAAACGTATATATCTTTTAAAATCCATGTCATAATGAACTTTTATATTTATGCATTTAGATGTTTATCACACACTGCCTACTGCTGTTCAACCGCCGTCATAATAACCCAAACAAACAAACAAACAAACTAACCTCTGCTCTCCTCAAAGGTGATGAGGGCGCACGTGTGTGATCCACCGATGACAGTAACTGACGTGACCTCTCCTCCTCCGTTCCTCGCGCGTAGGAAGTGAATCAGGAGTTTGTCCCGGAGCCGTTCGGGATCCGCGTCTGTCGGCAAACCGTGAACGTACACCGCAAGGCCTTCCTCTGCCATCGTGCACCTATAACTTACCTATAAGACGAGGTAATATTGATGTAACTATTAATGCGGAAAGCAAAATATCTGTTATATCTGTTAAAATATGTTTTCAAGCAATAGTTACTTACTTTTTTGGCATTAAAAGCGTTCAGTGCAGCGTTTGTTTATATCGGAGCATACAGGAAGTGTAACTAACAACACAATTCGTGAGAAGCACAGTTAAACTTTTGTTGTTCAAGATAAAATGAGCGATGCACATCTTCACCTCACCACTGCGTCCTAAAAAGGTTAAACAACACTTCGCTGTTGTGTCGCTTTTCAGAAAGAGCTGCTTTTCATTTCCTTAAAGAGGTATTTCAGTCTCTGTCTGTCGTCGACAGTCAAATAAAAGTGAAAGTGAGAAGTGTAGTGGCGGACCGGGAATTGGACATTTTCAAAGTTTTATGACTTGAGCGGAAATGTTTTGCAGTTTTTTTTTAAAAACGTTCTCAGGTAAAAACATACAATGTTTTTGTTTAATGTTTGAAATAGACAAATCCTGCCAAAATAAACTCGTCACACATTTATTAGTTTTAATGGAATTATTTATTTGTACGGAATTTATTTATTTAGGTTGAGAATAAAAGGAAAAATATTAAGAAAAAAATCAAAACGTTGTCAAGTAGGTTGAAAGAATGTTGAAAAGTATGCAAAGCTACGAGTAGATTTGTTTAAAGTTATAATTTAACATTTTTGGTCATTGCTTAATTCCACTTGTGATATCTTTGCCATGTTGACGTTTTAGTATTAGTATTAGTTTGAATTATTATATATATAAAGCAGAATAAGATGTATTCAGACCTTTTAAGTAGGCTATTCGGTCCTTTAGAATGAATGATTCGCAATAACACTAAGATGTGGTTTTGACTACGATGTTTTTTGTATAAAATTTTACACATAAAAAAAGAAATATGGTAAAGTTATTCCTTCAAGCGCCATCTAGCGGTGATGTCGTACTGCTGCTGGAAATATCTGCTCACAATCTGGTCTATTAATACCCAGAAGCCACCGTGTGTCAGGCATGGTGTCAGGTCAACAATATCTTGTGACGGTATGCTTCGTTCATGAAAGGACATGCGGTCGTTTTCATGTAGAGAAATATGAAAAATCGGGACCTCTTTCAGACATCTTGGAATATATTATTATATCATTGAAGCACAGCCTGTTAAACAACAGAGGAATTTAAAGGTAAAAAGGCTTTGCTTTATAATATGCTGTAGAGTTTGACATGCATTTGACATAATGTCATTTTTGACTAAACTTGCTGGGCACATGGGGTGCTTTACTTAGTTTACAGAACTGATTGGGATAGAATATGTATGTTGACCAACATGCTGTCCTAAGAACACTCGTATGTTCAGTTATTTTTGTCTTCTCAGTTACACCACTCTAGGACACTGCCACGCTCCTGTTGGGATGTCCCGCGACACCTTTGCCTTCACCTCTGCCTCTCTGCGCTCCCTACGGCTGGAACAAGAGCTTCAGGACTGGGAGGATGCCAGACGGGCACTGGCACACAGGAGAGCCATGAGCAGGCGTCCGTTGCCCGCCGCCCCCAGACTCCGACATGGAAACGAGAAAATCCAGACCGTCCGTGCTCCTCCACCCCAAATACAGTGCAGAGATCCAGCCATCCATAATATCTTTATGTGTGGAGATATGAAGAGAGTGTACGCTGTGCTTAAAGAGCCAGGCATGGTCAACGCATTGATGGAGACAGTTCATGAAGAGATGGTGTGGGCCCCGGAGATGGGTAAAAAATACGGAAGTCATTTTTCATATTTTCTTAAAAGGTGTGTTGATAATTGTTGATTATTTTATATTACTTATTCCATGGTGCAGGAATGTGGACTCTTATCTCAAAGGTGAAGCAGACGTCTGCGCTGCGTCTGGCTGCCAGCCGGGGACACTCTGGCTGTGTTGAGGAACTGCTGTTTAGGGAAGCAGAGGTTGATGCAGACCCAGGTGGGCGAGCAGCTTTACACGACGCTTGCTCGGGCGGCCATCACGTCTGCGCGCGCCTGCTCCTGGACCACGGGGCAGACCCAGACGTGCTCTCTGTTGATGGCAATGCCCCGTTGCACCTCTGCAATGCAGTGGAAACATATCAGTGAGTATGTTAAAGTGAAAAACCAAACGCTTATGAGCAGAATAAATTATATTAACTTACATTTTACCTTTAGACATTAAAGGTGCACAATAATAAGACTTCCATCTACATTCAAGTCTGTGACCTAATCTGACCTGTAGATGTGCTGAACACTTGGTGGCCAGTGGTGCGCTGGTAAATGCGACCCAGAAGGACACATGTCTCACCCCCCTTCATGTGGCGTGCAGAAGAGGGCTGGAGGACCACGTGGGGCTCTTCTTGTCTCACGGAGGGGACGTGACAGCTCAGAGCCAAGAAGGTGAAACGCCTCTGAACGCGGCCTGTGCCGGGGCAGAAAGGCCAGCAGAAGCAGGCCGGTATCTGCGTATCGTCCAGAGGCTGTTAGCGGCCGGGGCAAACGCACAAACTGCCGGAAGAAAAAAGCACACTGCCCTGCATAACGCTTGTGGAAACTGTTGTCCACGGATAGTTGAACTACTACTAAAACACGGGGCCAGAGCAGATGTAGCTAACTGTGCCGGATACACACCCATGGACTGCCTGCTGCAGGTGGAGGAATAGAATTGAGGGTTAGACTTTAGATCACAAGATCATGTTAAGATATAAAAGCTTATTTCTCTCTTTTGGCAGGTAATAGAGGATTACCCAGACCAGCAGCCAGATGTTGTGGCTCGATTGCTTCTCAACTATGGAGCACAGCCTGCATCCACTAAAGCAAGCACATACTGTATACAAACAACATTTGCAAACATTTGCAGCATTTTCTGTTATAAATCCATTTTTTCTATGTCTGTGTGTGTCTCAGATGCTGAAACTTTGTCTGCTCTCTCCTGCCACTCTGGAGGTGATGCTGAATTGTTATGAGGTCGTGCCAGCATGTGATGAGTGGTTAGAGGACATGCCTGAGAAATTACAAAAGGTTTCTTTGAAATCACATAAACTAAAAAAGTTGTTCTTTTATATCTTAAGACAAACAATGAAGTTCTCAATGCGAATTTTGTCATTATTTATTTACCCCTGTGTGGTTCAAAACCTTTATATTACTCTTTCTTCTCTGGAACACTCAGTGATTTTGTGTCCGAGAAAGAGGATCCCTAAGCAAATATCTCTATTTGATTTCCAGTTGTTTATTTGTTGTATCAAAAAAAAACCCTGAAGTGGTCTCATTCATTATTATTAGTCTTTGTCATTTATTTTTTATTATGCCTCTAAATGCATTTTTAAGATCTTGTTGATTACTTTTGGTCATGCCTATTTAACGAATAATGATAATTGTTTGTTTGTTTAGGAGCATCAGTGTTTTTTGGACACGGTCAGATGGAAGAGCGGTCAGCCGCGCTCTCTTCAGCACCTGTGCCGCTGTGCGCTCCGCCGCCACCTGGGGTCGCTGTGTCACATTGCGATAGAGCAGCTGAACACCCCGAGCGCTTTAAAAGATTATCTGCTGCTGCGTAATGATGGACAACTCCGCTGAAAGAAACTTTTTTTGAGCAAACTATTATATTGGACAATGCAAAGAGGTCCCAGCATGCATTTCAGTTGTTTGATACTTTTATTCATGTTGTTTTTTGTCTTTATTCATTATGAGCTGAAAATAAGAGTTCATCTTTTTAACGAAAGAAGTTTGTCATCGGGAGTTTTTGAAGTGGAAAATAACATTTTCAAATCCAATTAGGTCAGTTATCGATAACTTTACAATTTCAAATAACTAGCCTGCTATACAATCTAGTCTAAAAAAAACATACGTGTGCAAGAAATATTATTTTGTTTCGCCGCGGTCATGGGTACCGTTTTGTCTCGCTGAATGTTTTGGCGACCACGTGACCCCCCCCCTTTACACCGAGCGTCAGCTGTATGCGTGCGCGTCCCTGTGAGATTGTACGTGTGTTTATTTCTCTCTAATCCTGTGAACGTATATCAACTGGTGCTGGGACTGAAACAGCGTCGAACAAGAATGATCTGACGAAAGAGAAGGTAACGTCCCGTATTATATATATATATATATATATATTTTTAAAAGGGATTATGTTATAATCTCGCGAATCAAGGTCGTCCTACACCGCCGCTAACGTTACACGATTAGCTGCCATCTCACCCAGACACACAAACAACAACACACAACATTTAATTCGAGGTCATTTTTGCCGTTTGATTGGTTTCTTATCAAGTTATAACTCGATTCTAAGCACTGTGATAGTAAACCAGTAATGATAAAGGTTCTGTAAAAGACTGGGTTTAGCGGAAACAGCTAGCCTTGAGACAAAGATACAAACTGATAACTGTAATTTATTAGCTGACATATTTATTAAGATGTGACAGTAGAGTTTTAATACATTAAGATATCGTTTGTGTCGTTGTTTTAATATATAATCTAGAATAAAACGCACAGTTTGACACGTGATGCTCATTTAATAATGCAGACTCCGTTAAGTGTGTCACTTCATGTTAGGTAACGGAGTTATGGCTTTATATACTCTTTAAGTATCTTACAGACCTCTTAAAGTTAATTTAACCTTCCTTACAGGTCATTCTTACTATCTGCCTTTATTTTGCGAGCTAGTATAACAGTAAAATAATTTCATATTAATAATATTTATATACAATAAAAATCGTATTGGACGTTCCAATGTTTGACATCATGTGGATGATATTATTATGCAGTAATCTGCAGGTAACTGAGACTAAGAACCCAATTTCTTACGTTTTCTTCCACAGACAAAAGTTGGTCTCTAAAACTGTCATTAAAATATAAAGCAACTAGGCATTTAAAACAACTTTGAGTCTGGGATGATATCACTAAGGCCTGTTATTCTATCGGATAATGGCAAATCAAGAGTTTGTTCTTTTTCTTTGTAAATGTGAACAATGGCATGTGAAAACCATTTCATGTTAAACTCCATCTTTGTTTTTCCATGCAGGCAGAGAGGGGCAGGGATGGTGGTGTGTGCTCTTACTGTGCTAGACGGGCTTGGAGAGGAGGCCACGGCTCTGGGCGGTGTGATCGTCCTGTTTCTGGCCGTGGTTCTTGCTTGGCTGTCCACCCACGTCGCCGACCGCGGAGATCACATTCTGGGAACCATTCTCACCGTGGGTGCCCATGCCTCGCTTATCGGCTTCGGGGGTCACGACAGCTACGCAAGCCCCCCTCCCAGCTCAGAGTCCAGCGAGCAGCCAGACGAAGAGCCTGTGGAGGAGGAGAAACAGGAAGAGGGGGACGCCAGATCGGATGGGGGAGATGAGGTGCCGGGAGATGAGCTGCTGGACATTCAGGGCGGAAGGAAGAAAGTGAGTTTTGTTGAGAGTGATGAAAAGGAGGAGAGGAAAGAGGAAGGGACGGAGGACGAAGAAGAGGACGAGATCACCAGTATCACAGTTCGACTGAAGTTCCTGAACGACACGGAGGAGGTCGCTGTGCTCAGACCTCAGGACACAGTTGGACTACTGAAGAGGTGATGAGTCAAACACGCACTTTGACAATACACACATTAGGTGAGGAAAACCATTCGTTTGCATAGAAAAAACGTTCCTTTGACTTCTTCCATTTCTGTTAAAGCATCCGAAAGTCTTTCTCTGATCGTATCTAGAAGTTCACACTTAAAAAAAAAAAAAAAAAAAGCATTGATCTTTACTTGACTCTTCTTCATAAAGAAACCTTTTTGTGTTTTTAGTAAGTACTTCTCTGGCCGTGAACATCAGATAAAGCTCATCTACCAGGGTCAGCTCCTTCAGGATCCCCAGCGCTCTCTCCTGTCTCTGAACATCACCCACAACAGCGTGCTCCACTGTCACATCTCCCAAGCCCAGACGCTCCGTGAGGCCGCCCCAGAAGAGAACCACCGGACTGGCGGGATGTCCGTGTTCGGCGGGGGGCTGCGATCGGCCGGTGTGGCTCTCAGCACAGGAAGCCTCGTGGTCCCCGTATTCGTGGTCCTGCTTGCTGTGGTCTGGTACTTCCGGATCAACTACCGCCAGCTCTTCACGGCACCCGCCACCATCTCTCTGGTCGGTGTCACAGTCTTCTTCAGTTTCCTCATCTTTGGTATGCACAGTCGATGAGATGACGGAAGTATTCCTTAGAGGAGAATGATGCCAATATTGTGGGAGAAATAAAAGAACAGCAATAAGCAGTGAATGGTAGCAGAGAAAGCTCTCAGGGAGCCTTTAAGGCCTCTGGTGCCATTTAGGTGTTTGAAGTTGTTTGTTTGTGATGAGAAGAGCGTGAACTAACGTTTTCTGCTTAATTCATGAGTGTTTGCAATGTAACATTGCTGTATAATTTAGCTTGAAAAATGACGTTATGTAATTATTTAATCTCAGTCTAAGCTGTAGCTTCTCTTATGTAAAGGGAACTTTAGTTCTGACTCATTTTTTCATTTCGAGAACTTTATCACCAGTGATGACAATGCTGTTTTACATAGTTGAGAAGTCGAACATGTTGAAATGATGACAAACGGGTGTCATGATACAATTTGCTTTCGTCTGATTTTTATGTTTGTTAGTTAAACTAAAATCTGTATTTATTTCAAGCTTGCGTTCGTTTCTACATGACAAGTCTGGCACAGCATGTCAGCTGCTATTTCTGCACCTGTTACAGCTCATGGTTATCTATATCATTTAAGATGTAGTTTTATACTATATAAAGATTTACAAGACATAAACACAGTTTGTGCTAAATACCTTTTACCACTATAGCGTTTGATTTTCTTTTAAGCTTGGTTAAGGTGTTTCATGACACTGGTGAAGCAAATAATCTGTTGTAATGTAAAATCTGTATATAAACAATGTATTTACTGTAGATAAATCGAGAGGATTAAAAACTTTAAGATGTGATATAGTTTGGTTACTGTATGAGTATCAAACTAGTCTAATTTGTCAGCATTTCCTTTTGTTTTAGGAGAAAACATGCCTACTTATTCTCACGCTTTATATAACAGACGATTGTTGCTTCGTTTTTGTTCTGATGAGGTGTTTCAGAATAAAACGTCCCGTCTTTGAAATACGCTGGTGGTGTTGTCTGTTTGCACACACAGAAAAGCTAGACTGATGGGGTTCCAGCAATAATAACTGACTCCAGAAAAAAGAAAGACAGAGCCAATGAGTCCTGAGAAATATAGTTTTATTGAGACCATCACAGAGAACTACAGCCCACTGAGAGACAGAACCAAAAACTCATCACAACAAACACGAGGTATACGCCCACCCACATCAATGGTATATGCTGTTTCACTTGTACCATGTTTTTGTATTGTTAATTTCCCCCCTCATGCTTACACAAGTATAGGCTCTCAGGTCATTCATAATTCAAGCCAAAATAAAACCCAACAAAAGGCTGTACTAACCGGATTTGATCCATTTTAAGTGCATGTTTAGTCACTATTTTCACTGTGTACAAAGGAAACATTTTTTTTTTTAACAAATTGTTGCAAACAAAAGCTGACGCATAAGTGCTATGAAGACCACTAAACTCTTCAGAAATCCAGTCACTGTAATCAAAACAGAAAATGCATAGCACACATTCAGCCAGAGAATGAACGAAATGAAAAAGCCATGATTATAAAAATAAACACATTTGAAACATTCACAAAGCAGACAAAATAAATAGTGTCAGACTAGGCATGACAATAAACAGGTCTATTAACTTAAAGGATTGTGTATCCACGGATTTGGCAGCAAGCTGTCGGGTGCACTACTGAAATCCATTATTTAGCAAGACATTGTCAAGAAAGAGTGTGTGTAGCACTGCCTTTAAGAAAGAAAACAACAGGGTGCCATTCCATTATCTATATATACAAGACCCTTTAAAACCAGTAGAGGTCATTGCACAGCTGAACCTACTATATTACATTATACTCGAGTAACATGAGCCACCAGGGACAAAATATTTGCAACATTCCATTTACATACATTCTTACGTTCACCCGCACATACTGGGCACATTTTATGTATCATTATAAACCCAAAACGCACGCTCACAGCACAGAGTATGGAATGACAGCAAACTGCATAGGAAAAACAAAAAGTGATGCAACAGAGTCTTTCTCGCTCAGTCACATACACGTAACAAAACAGTCACATAAATAAAACGCCAATATTCACTTTTCACTGTGCAACACTGTCGTAACAAAAATGACTGACACCCAGATGTTCTCTTTCTCACACACATACTCAAAAGAAACGTTCTCATTCATCTAACTTCACATTGTGGAAACCAGAGATCTGAACGACTGATCAAGTCGCATCCGAAATATTCAGGTCCCGCAGAGTACAAGCTCATGTGCGACAAACACGTTCCTCAGTTCAGGTCATCGTAGATGCTTGGGGCCGGAGGAACTGGCAGTTTCGGACGTTTTTTCCGACTGGGAAGGCCCAGTGCATTCTGGGAGCTGCTGCCACCACTGCTTCCGGCCACTCTGTCTCTGTCTCTCTCTCGTTCTTGTCCTTTTTCTCTCTCTCTCTCACCTCCAGCGCTACTCATAGACAGAGTGCTAGGCTTCTTTTTCTTCTTAGGTCTCTTTGATTCAGAGTTATTGGTGCCTGCGATGGAGACAACAGACTAATGAAAACCAGAAGCGTTTAAAAAATAAAGCAGCATTTTTAGGATCTCTCGAGGTCTCTTACTGGCTTTTGAAGACGCCGAGTCTGATGGTGAGATATCAGAGGAGCCATCCCACTGGAGGCGGGACATGATGAGCTGGCTGTCAGAAGCATCATAGCCATCATTTTCCAGCATTGTGTCAGAGTCGGCCAGCGCTGACCTATCAAACAGAAAGCATGATATGACCCTACAAAGTTGTTGATCTAAGGTGGGCTAGTTCATCCAAAAATACAAATTCTGTCATCAAATCCATCACCTTCTTCCGTGGAACACAAACAGGACACAAGCCTACTCACCCATTTACTTTTCATGCTAAGTGCATTAACTGTATTATTTGACAACAAAAGTTAAATCTGTTGGCTTGAGATACACAAGCGTAAATATTATAGTAAATTAATAAATGAACAGGACTAGTAAACTTTGGAATCTTCATCACCAAAAGAATGAAGCATCATCATCTTTATATACAAAGTATATGAAATTCATCACTCATTGTAACCTCCTATTGAGCTGCTGTGGCCATGCAAGACAAGGGAAGAAAATGCCAGCTGCGCCACTCCTGATGTTTTTCACTATTGAGTCCATTTTCAGTACGCTACTACAAATGATCTGATGATTAAATGACTACAAAAGGCTTTGTGAAGAAATAAGAAACGCACAGGTGTAAGGAAACATGAAAAGTGGGTCGGTATGCTTATTTATTTTGAGCAGGGAGAGGTCAGGGTTGGGGAGAAGGAGTGAAACTCACGCGGACGGCCCAAGGAGGAAGACCCTGACTGCCCTCCTCTGTTCGTCCGTGTGCTGGGGACACCGCTGGGACCTGCCAGGACACAACGTGGCATTACGCACTGCACCAGACACAACGACTGGGCGAGAGACTGAATGAACAGCGCCAGTAGGACACGAGAATGAGCTCCAGGGTTAGATATTAGCATTTAGGGATGGGGTTTTCATGCTGGCGGATGTTCAAAAAGTCTCTCGCATGGTAAAACAGGCAGTGCTCTGAAACAACCCATGACCGTCCAATTGGAATGGAGATAGATTATTTCAATTAGACACATTGGAAAATAATAGAAGGCCGAATGACGACGTATAAAACGAAAAACCAATCCAAGAATTGGAATTGATGCCAGTTGTGTTCCGTAAAATCAGTCCCAACATAACATGATCATTTCCATTTACACGAATGAAAAAGATCATGTGATCACATGCGTAAACAGTTTCTAGCGCTAAAGCAGCAGACACACACAGACACACAAACACCTTCAGTATTTTCTCTGTTGTAGAGGACAACCTACACATCTGAACACAGGATTTTCACACATTCTGGATCACTGTTAGAATATCAGGCAATATTTGTGCTGTTTTTTTACTAAGTTCATCCATTATACTCACGTTCTGAAATGTTTCCATGTAAATGTGGCTTAAGATTTAAAAGTGAACTTTAAAAAGTGGAACCCAGCGTAACGCATAGTGTGAAAGCCCTTAAAGGGATAGTTTTAACAAAATTAAAAATCCTTCATCATTCAGTCACCCTCACTTCATTCCAAACCTGTATGACTTTCTTCTGCAGAACACAAAAAGATATTTTGAAGAAAAGCAACACTGGACCCCAATGACTTCCATTGTATGGAAACAAAACTATTGAGACATTTCTAAAAATAACTTATTTTGTGTTCTACAGAAAAAAAGTGTTATATAAGGGTTTTGAACGACACAAGAAATGCAAAGAATTCCCCCTTTTGCCAGACTAAAAAAAACTTGGTGACCGCACCACCGCACAGCATGGTAAATAAGCTCTTATCGAGATCAAGGGCTGCATGTATTTTTGTGTGCACTAGTAAGCATAAATCACATGAAACTCTTACCGAGTACACATTTTCTTTGTGTGTTCTGACACAACCCCACATTGCTGAGGAAAGAGAGCAAGCATGTTAGCCTGAGCAATTCAAAGGACGACAACCAATTCAATCCAGTATGTTACTAGAATAAATAAGACGCTACAGTGGTCGCTATGCACCATGAAGCATTAAGATTAGTGACAAGACAATTTGTATAATATAATAATTACAAAATGTAATTTATTATTTAACATCTGTCATTAAATTATTTATTTAAACTACACAATCAGAAATGAGATTTTACGCAAATTCCAGTATAAAATATCTGGACATAAAGCATCTCGATGTAAAGTGATTCAAATTCTTCAAATACATTTGCAATCCTATATTTTTTTTAGGAAAACCTGTTTACCGTAGTCAGTATGGATTGCAGTTCCTCAGGACCAAGAGTCTCATAACTAATGCCAGAACTGTAGTTATACTGCAGGAGAGAGAGAGCAACGGTAGTACTGGATTTACACTAAATGTTGTTTGTGACATACATGTACACATAACACATAGTGACATGTATTAAAAGATCTCACCTTGTAAGGATCTGGATTTACACCACTGCTGAGCTCTCCTGTAGTGAAACAAATAAGAAATAAATTTAGCTTCCTGTTCCTCATGTCAACAACTAAAACAAAAATCGATTTATTCATAAAACTCACCATTTTTGTGCTTTAGAGATTTAGATCTCCTTGGAGAGTTTGGATTCTGAGACGCACAAACATCTCTTTAAATTTTCAATATCCACTTTTAATTAAGAATTACACACAAAAAAAGTTTTATTACCTTTTCTGATTTTCTCTTCTTAGCTGTGGGAAACATAAGATAAAAGGTTTATAAACTTTTTAGATGAAACACTAATACGGGAAGTGAGAGAAGGAGCACTCACGTTTCTTTTCTGAACCATATGACCAGTCGTTGTCGTTGATGTCGTCGTTGTCTTCCTGATCACTTTCTGACTTGCTCGTGTTGTTGCTGCTTGCTATTCTGTAGAAAGAGCAAAACAGCTTACAATTCTTTGAATCCTCAATAGAATCTTTACTCCAGGCTTAATAAAGTCTCAGTCCATCAGTTCCCTTGTAATGCTCTTCTCATCTACTAATTATTTATCGGCCAACGATCCCTTGATTCTGTTAGCATGGTTTCTAATAGCAAAAAATCTGCCATCAGTCATAATTCGACAATGACATGGGGGTACTAGTAGATTGTATATATATTGCTAAAATTGTTTTTAAATAACAGAGCTTAATAGTGCCATCACAGCCCTTTCTTCCAACCCAGCTGACCTGCGGTTGGCTATTCGACTGCTGTTGCGGCCCATCCCGAGACACTTCTCCAGATGAGGAGCAAAGCGAGAGGCTGCGATACTCCGGTTACAGTTGGGACATACACATTCCTTATTCTTCCACTGGTTGTACACCTGCCCAAAGATGTCCACTCCTGGTTGGTCCACTATTTCTATATCAGAGAAAGCAATATTAAAGATTTGACACAAACCCCTTAGTAAAGAAAAAGCAATGAAGAGATCATTTAAAGCATGCTCACCAAAATCCTTCATGCTTTCTTGGTCCGTTTCATCCAGGAAGAAATAGCCTTGCTTGACAGCCCTGTGCACCTCGAAACACAGACCCAAACAAGCATCTTCCACCAGGTCCGAGTAAACGTCATGAGCCAAGGCCTACGAGAGAAAGTTGGAGAATTTATGTAAAACAAAAAGATATTCATCCGATCTTGCCACTGTAAGTATAACAGTGGCACTACGATAAAACTCATCAGTTTCAATGATTTCGCCCATGCAAAAATGTACACAGAATTTTGTTCTCATCTTTACCTCCAGCTTGGTGTTATCCAGGCCTGACAGAGACATATCCTCCATTTTCATTTGCAGCAACTATTCTAGGGGAACTCTCATTGTCTACATAACAGATGAAATGGTGGAAATACTGCAAAACATAAAGAATGTAAACCAAGATATTACATCACAATCGAATTTGATAGCCTAATCCTCATCTCCGTAAAGCCAGTAATACTACCAACGTTTCATCACTAGAGGTAATCTGAAGTCATCTATGAGAATAATACGTGTATATTTTATTTATTTTAGTTTAATCAATGTGTAAAATGTTACGCCCTTTCTTAACAGACAAACAAACAAAAAAGGGTTTAAATCCTTTCGCTAGTTATACATTTTACATGTATTTACCAACATCATGACACACACATGAAATACGTCAGCAAAACAAGTCATTCAAATAAAATAAAGCCAGTAATTCATATCTATAAAGGTTTGGAATTACACATCATAAACTTGACATTTTGCCGCATGCTGCGATTGTAAACACAACTGTCGCACTGCCTCATTTTCTGTATGCTATACGTCTTTCCATTAAAAAACATTGCTGGTTTTAGCAACATTGTATCATATTTTCCCGCCACAATGTAATAATGTAACTCGTTAAACTGCCGTCGCTAACAGTAAAGCGTTTTTATTGCGCTGTTTATACTTACCGATACTGAACGGGCCGGGTCGTGGGTCATTCACGAACCTGCTGCTCTTCCATTTAGTTACGAATCGACATGTCGTAAACGAATATACAGGTTATTTTATTGTACGACTATATTAATCATTCAAGTTGCTCGAACACAGATAATGTGAGAAAATTTAAAACGCTGCCATTTTGGTCGCTGTGAGACATCACTAGTCAATTACCGATCCGAGATAAGCCGTCGATTGAGCTGCCTGTTTAAATACATTATGAGCGCAGATCAAGGCATTTACATTTACGCATTTGGCAGACGCTTTGGATAAGCGACTTACATCGCATTACACTTTACATTTGTTTGTGTGCAATATTTATGTGCAATCCCCTGGGATCGAACCAATGACCTTGGCGTTGCTAGCGCCATGATCTACTGAGCTCCAGGAAAGACAAACGCAGTGAAACTATTTAAGAGGTTTATTTGCCCAAATTGTAAATAGCAGGGATATAACATTTCTTGCTATAGAAAATGTCCAAATTTTTTCAAATCTGCAGTACAAATTTAAGATTTCCATTTTTTTTCTTTTTTTGTTGCCATTTCTACAAATAAACAAACATGGGGAGGGGTAAAAACTAAAACTTACCAAATTAAAAACATTTCCCCAACTGACAAACAAACTATATTGGCTGAAGCAGCGAGTTGCTTAACCAAATGAAAATACAAACGCAATTATGTTCACTCAAAACAAAGGAAAAAATTAAGCTATATTTACAAATACCTTACAACAGCACTGAACCCAGCCCAAGTCTATTTGCTCAAAATCCTATAAAATATCAACACATTTTGGAAGGTCGACTGGAAAGTCTCCTATTTTAGCCCATCACTTAAATCATCAATTATCAAATTGTGTTAACTGAGCCAATAACATAGGATTCTGCACAATAGAAAACTTCATACTGGACACTAAAGTAGAGATTAAATGCCCAGTACAGAAAACACAGCATCTGCTTCAAGCTGTTAAAAGATGACTGTTTGAAATCCTCTAAAACAAATTTTCTTTTCAACTACATATTTGCAAATTCAAAATGCCCATGCTTTTGGAAGCTGTGCAGAAATACGAAGAATAAAAGACAATAGCTTGGCTTCTGAGATCTTAATTTAGCTGCCGATTCTGAGCAGGGCATTAAAATAAGAGAATAAACCAGTCACCCTCAAAACTGTTCATATATACATAAACACAACAAATAGCGGTACCCCTCTCATAAGCAAAACATCTCCATTACATTCCTTGAGCTGGTGCACGACAAACCTTTAACGTTACAGGGTGATGGATGAAATGTAGAAATAAAACGAATACTGAAAGGACACTGAGCTTGTGAGTCTGGGATTCCGCCATAAGTGCACTGAATTGTGGGGTAGCTCATGTCTATCATATTTAAAACATTACTCAAGTTAAAAAAAAAAAATAGTTCTTTGGAGCACCAAATAAAACAGTGGTTGAAAAAACTAAATTCATTTTAAAACAAATCATTTTGGACAAATTTCAAAATTTGGAGAAAGAACTTTGCTTGTGTTTGCCAACAAATTAACTCATGAACTACTCATTAACATGTAACATCCATTTTTCCTGAACAGCTAACTTAAATACATCCGCTGTTCTGTCACCACAACATTGCAAAACAGCTATGGGCAACAATCTGACAACAGGATGAAAAATAAATAATTCATTGTCACCTTTAACTCCCATCAGGTGTAGGTGTCTTATGAACAAGAAGTGACCAGCAGGGTCCATGCAACGACATTCAAAATGGCTTCATTGCTCCTGAAAATACCACATTTTTCGAACCGAAGCAAAAATATAAACAAAATGAGGGGGGGAGACGATGGCCCTGCGGAGGAACAATGCTAAAAGAACACAAGGAGGTACAGATGGAGATTAGGAGAGCAGACATTCTTCAGAGTGCAATTATTTGGTCCCCTGTACCTCCCAAAATAATTAGCAAAACTAAGAGATTCTTTGGCTCCTTTATGAGAAAGACAATGGCACCCGGTACTCTCTTTAATGCCTCATACAATGACTACAAGCCAATAGAAGAGCTCTACATCTTTCTCTCTGATTTGCTACGGAGGAATTTAGAGTACACACCTTTGTGCACATTTTATTCACCTAAAACACCTTGATATGCAAACTCAGAGAGGGAGGAACAAATAAAACCCAGATGTCCAGGGAAATGAAGGAACAGAAGCAGAGGAAAAGACTCTGGTTGAAGTGAGTGGCTGTAGATGTGTTACAATGGGGCGAGCACCCTCTGATGGTGGAACAAGAGTAGTGGGGTGCAGGCTCAGACCCCTGGGTTCATGGCTCAGATCACAGCATTTCTGGCAGTCTGTGTGCTCAGCCTGACTCGGCTTTGCATCAGTCCGAATCCGAACCCGATGAATCGTCAGAGCTGGAGGCACTGCTGCTGCTTTCAGATTTATTCTCTTTGTCCTCCACTTCATCCTCCGCATCTTCATTCTGGAAGTGAATTTGTTTGAGTATGTGCATGCGTGTCTGCATACGTAACATCAAACATATTAAATGTGTAGTAATCAGAATGCTATAAAACCTACATCATCATTGTCATCGTCGTCTTCATCGTCGTCACTGTCATCTCCAGATGATGATGCGTCATCAGATTCTTTCTCTCCTTCATCGTCATCATTGTCTTCGTCGTCATCATCTTCCTCATCATCTTCCTCCTTCTTCTTTTGCTGTTGCTGCTGCTGCTTTGGAATGGAGAAGGAAAGTCAATTCAACTTTGGACAATTGAATCTTTGCTCTTTATTCAAACATTTAGGAAAGATGGATTTAAAATGTTGTATGCATGTTGCATTGGTGTGTTTGCAGCCCTTTAAAACCAATTTAAGAGGGGTTGGCAAAAAATCACAACGCATGTGCAAAGTGTACATTTACATTTACGCATTTGGCAGACGCTTTTATCCAAAGCGACTTACATTACATTGTACTATACATTTGTACATTTTTGTATAGTAAGCAAGTGGGGGTTAGGTGTCTTGCTCAAGGGCACCTCAGCCGTTACCCGCCAGCCCTGAGAATCGAACCAGCAACCTTCTGGTCATGAGTCCAACTCTCTAACCACTGGGCCACGACTGCCCCGTGTAAAAGACATAGCCCACGAGAATGACAATTTTATCTAATAATATATTTTGTTGGAAATTAGAATAAAGCCCATATATGCTGATATTTTTCTGCCAAAAATGTTTGTCTAATAAATATCTTACTTTAGTGTTTAAATAAGTGGCAGCCAATAAGTGGCAGCATTGCATTGCTTAAAAGGATTCTTCAGCCTTGAAACTAAATTTCCCCATGTTTTACTCACCCTCTGGGCATCCATAATGAATGTAACTTTCTTCTTGAAAAACAATGCAGTCGGAGTTTTTTTATCGGGAAGAATGATTTTGGAAGAATAGGAGTGTATAGGACCCCATGTTTTAAAGCTCCAAAAAGCGCATCTATCGATCAAACAACTGCTCGACACGACTCCGTGGTCTTAATAAAGGTCTTCTGAAGCGAATCGATGCGTTTGTTTAAGAGAAAAATCCATATTGACAGCACTATTAATGATAATGTCTAGCATCCTTTATCCCTCATCTGCGCCGGCAAATGACGCAGGCGTGTCGTAAGTTCCGTTGACAAATGTTGCATTTTTTTGTTTTGTTCCAATGGGATGCCGTCTCCTCTGTGGGGACCTTTCGTCATTGTCATTTACTGGAAAAAACCAAGCCAGGAGGTTCACGCGCACATACACAGCAGAGGATAACAGAAGTTAGACATCAACGTTAATAGCGTTGTCAATATGGATATTTCTCTTAAACAAACACATCCATTTGCTTCAGAAGACCTTTGTTAAGACCACGGAGTTGTGTCGAGCAGTTCTTTGATCGATAGATGCGCTTTTTGGAGCTTTAAAACATGGGGTCCCATACACTCCCATTCTTCCAAAATCGTTCTTCCCGATAAATGCTAATATAACTTCGACTGCATTGTTCTTCAAGAAGAAAGTCATATTCCTTACGGATGCCCCAAGGGTGGGTAAAACATGGGGAAATTTTGTTTTAAAATAATAATAATCAGACTGAAAATCTAATATTGTGACAACAGCCCTAACATGTAGTTGTTGAAAAGAAGAAAATAACTCACATTCTTTATACTCACTGGTCGCTTGGCTTTGGCTGCAACTTTAGCATTGGTGCCACCTTGTTTTCCTGTACTCCTCCTTTTCTATGAGACAGAAATATAGGGGAAACATGTTTATGATGCAGTTTATATAAAACAGTTTACCTGTTTATGATGCAGTTTATATAAAACAGTTTACCTGATGCAAAAATACCAAACACAACTGAAATTCAATGATGAAAGCAAAAATGTGGTACACAAGAACATAAAATATAACTGAAATGCATTTCAAAAGAAACGCATGTAACAATATATGTACATCTTGACTTACCAGAGAATTATATTCTTTATATGCAGCTCTCTCATATGTTGACAAACTCTGAGGGTCAAAATGATCAAAATTACTCTTTAATTCCATTCAAATGTACAAAATCACAAATGTAGAATGCAGAAAATGATATGTCGCAGATTGACAGATACTTTGCGTATAAGGGCAAAGTGAGATCAACAATTAGTACCGCGAGCCACTGCTCCAGTAGCACTTTGTACTGCTTCTGTTTCTCCTCCGCCAACTTCTTGTATCGATCTTTCTCTTTCAGAGTAAGTCGCTGCCAGCGGCCACCAATCTCACCCATTCGCTCTTTCATGGGAAGGTGGTTGAGCTCGCCATTCGACAGCATTTCTTGAGAGAACTTCTGATAACCGTTTCTGCAGTAGCAAGTGAAAATGACAGATTTAGACATGGCTGAGCATTTTACAGAGAACTGTGGTTAAGAAACACCAGCTAGGAAATTAACTTTAACTTACGAGGGCGGTTTCTTAGGCTCCCCATCAAATTTTATTTTCTTTCCTGGGGTGATGACTGGGGCGGGGGATCGCATCTCACTCAGCTCTCTCTGAGTAAAAAAAGAATTACTTGTTAAAAAAGGTACAAAACATTTCATACAGCAAGTTGTGAATTAAGAAACCTCTTCCTAAAAAAAGAAAATGAATGAGGAAACAAATGTATTGCAACAGTCTGGTATGCTTTGACAGCAGCCAAAATAAATGGATCACAAATCAAAACTCTGAAATCTTACAAGCTACTGGATTTGTCTGAACTCACCTCATATCTCTTCTGGTCCTCTGCAGCCTTCTTGATCCACACAATCTTCTCTTTCTTCTCCATGGTGTTCCATGTGGCCTCCATGGTCTTCTGAGCTTTCACTCTATCACCCTGACAAACCAAAGAAAAGGGTGACATCAGCAACAAAACTTTAGCTGTCATATACATGCAACAGCAGAAATGTTTAAACATTTCGGTGAAGAAATAAGGGGGATATAGCCTTATCCTTTTTTCTTCAAATTTAAAAATGCATAAAAGTAATGCAAAGTGTATAAAATAAAGCTATACATCATTTATTATCACTGGACATATCACCCACCCCTAAAATAAAAGCATTTATGTATTTCTGATTGCATACCTTGAATCTGGCGAGATAGTCTCCAATGACACTCTGTTGCCAGATTTCCTGAGCTGTTTTAGGTGTTTCTGGTAGTTTCCCTTTATCCTCCTTGAGCTGCTTCTCAGAGTTTGCCCTCAACGTCATCTCTAGATTTTTATACTTCTCCTATAAAACATCAAACAATGAGGTTTTATAAATCTGTTTATAAATCTTTTTACATTTACATCTGAGGCATTATAAATTCAGATTTTAAAGGGGTCCTTTCACTAAAATGTATATTATACTCGTGAAAAGTTGAAAATAAATCTCCCCTTTAAATCACTCTTGCTACAGTGCAATAGTGAAGTAAATGAAAGACTTTCACATCTGGCTGAACTGGTAATGTGTTGTGAAATCAATACCTTCTTCTTGTCAGAAAGCTCGCTCCACATGCGGGCCAGTAGTCTCGTGAGCTCCATATCAGACAGATCGGGTCTTTCCTGATGAAGTTTTGGACGCTTCTCTTCTGAAAAAATGAACATTGCTGACACTGGGGGCTTGGGCTTCTCTAGGCTGGCCTGTTTGAACAACAACAAAAAAGAATAAATGGGAGAATGAGAGAAAAATCCTTGATAGTTTTATTAACCTAAAGATGTCTGACAGGTGGATTGACCTTTGCCTTTGAGTTTTTTTTAGAGGCAGGACTGCTGCCTCCACCCCCTCTTTTAAAGCTTCCCATCTTCTGTTCTGACAGTATTCTCTGCTGTTCCTCTTCTGAGATACTCTGAGACACATAAAAACCATTTAAAAAAGGATTAGCAAAATATTGCACAGAGCAGATGAGCACTAGTACATCATTCACATTCACTTACCAACAAGTAGCGATTCATCTCGATCTCATATTCTTTCTTTCTCTGAGATGAAAAAGTATGCAAAATATGTTTACATTAGTGCCTGATTACTAACAGATAATGATGCACAAAAACAGTGTTTGTGAAAGCGTGCTACAGACCTGCTCACAGCGTTTTTGGTATGCGTCTTTCTCGTTTTGTTTGAGAAGTTTCCAGCGATGGCTGCACATGACCATACGTTCAGTACTGGGAACGTCCTTCATACTGGACATGAGCTCAGCACAGAACATCGAGTAACCATTACTAAGAGGAAAAAAGAGCAGAAGAGAATGATACATTTTACTCAAATATTTACTGTACAAGACAATAATGCTTTTAAGCATGTTCTGTTTGCATTCAAACACTTCTTTAATTCAAGCAGACTAAACTCACGATGGAGGTTTGTCTGGCCGCCCATCAAACTTGTCTTTGAGCTGTCTCTCTGCTTTTGTCAGAGTGGATTTGACAATGTCATCCTCCGTAATGTTCATCTCTGGATGTTGCTGGATGAACTCACGCATCGTCACCTATAGTAAAATAAAAATGAACAAACTTGAAGAAACAGACGGTCTCTGCTGAATAATATGCTGTGAAAGTTGAAAGAGTTCTCACCTCATATAGTTTATGCTGTTCCAGTGATTTGGTGATCCACTTTATCCTTTTCTTGTCAGAGAGATGCAGCCACTGCTTCCCAAAGTTGTCCCTGATGTCTTTGGTGGTCGCCTAGCAAGCCATAAACAGAATTGTTGCATTTTAGAAATGTGCAAAGACACCTTCAGCATTTGTTTGAGAGTTTGCTTGGGTGTGTGCATGTAGATCTTACATCTGGGCGTGTTTTGAGAAAGGCCTTCTTCTCGTGGCAATACCACAGCTGCTGGGGTGTCTTGGGCTTTTCAGGAGTATTTGACTTCTTGTTAAGGTTCTCCAGAAGGTCTGGATGGTCCTCCCTGATCAGACACATAAAAATGAGACTATTTGGGGAAAAAGCTATGCGATTTACAAATGCAAAGGCGACAAGTAGCTTGCTTACCTGAACTTGTTCATGCTATGCATAAATCCCTCCTTTTCTCTGAGAAAATCATGTACATATTTCTCCTATTGACAAAACAAGCAGGTCAGACAAAACAATACAAGTTTTGTTGACAGATCTAGAAAGAAACCACTCAAAACAACAAGTAACCCAGACAAAGCACTATAATATTAAAATATAAATATTTCTGCACCTGAACGGCAGATGCCTCCTTTATCTTTACACTGCAGACTCTTCTTGATGAATTTAACTTTTAAACCAAGTTCTTCATTTAAAGGTTTAATATTAAAAAAAACTCCACTCACTTTTTTACGCTCTGGGAGCTCTTTGTATTTTTTGGATAGGATTTTTGTGAGATCTAGGTTGCTCATTTCTGGATGTAGCTTAGCATACTTGGCACGCTTTTCCATAAAGAAACGGAAATACGGCGTCAGCGGCTTTTTGGGGAAATCTGGGTGTTTCTGTTGAGAGAACAAAGAGACAAAATTGAGAAATTCATAGCCAAGGCTACTGACACACTCCAAAGATTTTAAAATTGGCCAGTAAGATGGCCTACCTTCAGTTTCTTCCCTTTATAGGGATTTTTGACATAGTCTTGTGCATCCACGATCAGCTCAGAGAGGGTGCGGAATTTGCGTATCTGATTGAAGAGGACCAACATGTTTAATATGACAACCACATTCAGAATCCTCTCATATGTCAGTAGTTTTTGGTTAGTGTACCTCTCGTGAAACCTCCTGCCATTTCTGTTTGCACATCTCTGCAGAGTATGGGTTGAATGCCACTTTCTCCCAGTCCAGATGGGACTCGGAGGTCTTGTACTTGGCCAGATCCTTCTCTGGAAGGTTTACCTTCATGGCATCCAAAAGCTTAAATAGGCCATCCTGGTCCCAAACTGTAACAATAAAGAACAACGGGGGAATTTATGTCTATGTTCCTGCATGTATGGTTCATATTTGGAGAATGATACTCTTTTCCTTACCAGGGTCTTTAGCAGAGGGATCCATTTCTCCATTCATTGTTTGGAATCACTATTAAAAAAATTGTAATGCATGAATACAACTAAAAAACGCATTTAAATGGCTTTATGTTTTTTTTTTGTTAAATAGAACCAACCCTTAAGAATTATAAATACCGTCGATTTATTGCTTCAAAACGAAAACGTAATAAAAAAAATAAAACGTGTTGTTTTTATATTGTGAAAAAATAGCCGCCTTAAAAGTGGAATTAAAACCCAGCCCGACACATAACGCTTGATGTTCATTACACCGCCCCTAAGCGTTTACGCTCCATCGTGAGACAGAGCCCATTGCTTGTGACGGTTTCAAATCTCAAATAACTCTGCAGTCGACACAGGCAAGCGCAGTCAATCCGTCTAATCTTCCATTTTGTCTACTGAACTACGGCTTCTCCTTCAATCTACCCGCTCCTTTCCGGGCTTTTCGGACGAGCATTTCATCCAATCGGTCAAAATGGAGTATATTTTCGGCGAACGAGTGGATGGGAGGTACTACAGTAGGAGGAAGGAGCGTTTTGGACGATAGGCAGGCAGCTGCTGCGGACGGACCAGCTGACCACGGATCGGGATCTGCTTTCGGTCTTCGTCGAGAGGGGGAAACACAGCCAGGGATCATCATGAGTGACTGCTACAGCATGCAGCACCAGTGTCTGCCTCCAAACCTACGGGGCGCGGGTCTCCGCTTCCGCCAAGGACAGATTCTGGGTCGCCCCCTTGACACGCGAAGACTATATTAAGAGTTTGCGTGCTCGAATAAAAACGCTCGAGTTTCGCATACATGCGGAGGGTTAGTCATAATCTAATGCGATTTCGCAAATGTGTGACCTGGGTGAATTAGTCACAAAATGGCTTTTTCCAGAGGCTAGGCGTCGCCGCTGCAGTGAATGTGTAATGGCGGCGCGTGAGCCAGAACAGTCCAGCTTTAAAAGAGAGACACGAGATGAAGCTCTGGGGGCATTTTTACCCTCCTGAAATGAAGCTGTGGATGGCGTGATAAACAGACGTTACCACAGCAAAATGGAGGTTTAATACTGAATATCCCACGGGTGGCATTTAAAGTTTTCAACGCTTTCATAAATTTAAAAAGCTTTTGTAACCGAGATTTAATTCAGGGTAAAATATCGAAATGTCAAGGGGGTCGCAATTTTAAGTATAATAATTGTCAATGTTGCATTCAAAAACGTTAATAACTTGCCAACCACGATGTGCTTGAGCTTTAGTGCTTTTTAATGTTAAATTACGAATTTAACTTACCAAACTTAATTTAATTACTTTCAACAAGTTTTGTCATGTCACAAAGTCTTACTTTTACATATCTGACTATAAATAAAATAGTAAACGGTCTTAAAAAATATGCACTGTTAAACCGACCTATGATGTGACCTACACCGAAGCTAGCCGGCTGGAACTAGCATTGAATACCACCTCCAACGCTGGTGCTAGCTGAAACCAGCTTCGTTAAAATAACTTAAAATGGTTCAAACATATTCTTATTACATTTCCCTTATATTTCTTGTAATTGATGTCAAAACGTATCTCTTACCGTGAATAAATTTGGTTGTTTACCCGACTTTCGACTGACGAAGAATACGGGGCGAAAGCGAGGTGGTTGCAGCCGTATGGCAGCAGGGATTCAAAGACTTGAAAAATAGAAATGAAACAAATATTCGGTTAGTTTCGGTCAATACGCTGCGAATGAAGCTGGATTATTACAGACGCGTTTAATCCGGTCCGAAATGTATTCAGCCCTTGATGGAGTGTATCGTTTTCTCCCTAGTCACAATGGAAAAATGTAACAGCCGAGAACGAGAACGCTTTACTGGCATGACGACGGTTCTAGAACCGCCATGCTACCGTCCACGCATGCTGCAAGCCTAATTCACCTCATCGAAACAAAACGATTTTAAATGGTAAACTGAAGAACTCACCGGTTTTGCTCCTTAAACGTAGATAAGCAATAAACTGACGAATATCACGAACTTTGTCTTCACGAAGGCAAGATAGGCGCAAGCGAAAACAAGCCCACACGGTAAGATATATAACCGAGCTCCCTGATGGCGAACCAGAGGCGGCTGGTTCTTCCCTCCACAAGCCTCATGGAGTCTTGACTCGGAAATAAAGACAACCACAAGGGCTTCAAACAAGAGCGGAGGCGCCCTTATCGCGTTTACTTAGTTATTCGGATTGAGAGTTAAATTCAGAATTTAACACGGCGAAAGGTTATGATCGAAACACAGAGGATGTTTTCCCCGAGTCACAGGACGGGAAATTCGGGTAAGGCGACCTCGGAATGTACCGTGCCTTGCATTAAGACAACGCGAATTTAACCGAGACGGCTTTACGAAATAATCCACAGAAGCAAACGATTTAATAAACTCATGCAACGGTTTTGATTTTTGTTGTAATCTACGCGAATTTTTTCAAGGTTTGTTTACCAAACGGTTGATAGGATGAGGCGCTGGTTAGACCTTACCTGTCGCTGCTTGTGTGTGGAACTGGTTGTGGAACAAGGGGAGGGTTGAATGTTAGCCAGCACTGCGCCGCCGGTCCAGGGCACGGGCGCTCCAGTCCCCGCAGAGCTGAGAGACTTCCCCCCGCCTCCATCTCTCTCGCTCGCATCTCTCTCCCTTCCAGTCAGCGCGCAGCTCTCTCGATCCGCTCATTTTTCTTACGGAGAGACATCCACATTTTCAATCTCTCCCCATGCTTGCCGCTCTCATCACGGATGGCTCGCCGGGTTTCGCTTCCTTTAGGATTTTGAACTCGGAGCTTCTGTCACGAGCTACCGAAGCGCCTTCAACACAAGCCCGCACAAGCATGCAACGTGTTTGTTTTTCACACATATGTCTATTAAGATTGATGATGAAAATAAGTGTTTATACAATTAATAAAAAGTAATATGATTACTTAATTTCCAGTGTGATTTTTTTCTTTGTTTGTTTTTTGTTGTTTAAGAAAAAGTCGAAGCATTGATGCGTTTATTTACACAAAGTAGCCGCAAACTGTATAGAATGAACAGTTGTGTGCTTAATTCATCTTTTCGATATTTTCAGTCAAGCTCTGACAGCTACATCTTGGTCACGTTAAATAATTAAACCCCACCTTGTGTGTTTGTGGGCGTCACCTGCGACGTCCAATCAAGACGTTGTGATTTGGTGAAAACATGATTTTCCAATGAGCGCACAGATTCGTTAAAACATCAGAGTGGTGACGTACTCGTTTTATTGGAATGCCATTAGGTGTGTTCGACCTCGTGCAGCGCTGCGCAGACCGATCTGGGGATGACATCAAAGTATCGAGAGAGCCATTTGAAAAGCACTGCGTTTGAATCGTTCTCGCGGTGATTAATGTCGTACGCTGATCGGTCTGCGCATTTCCGCATGAAACGGTACATCTCAGTCTCGTGTTGGCTATTCTGCCTACATGAAAGCACGGAGAATGCATAAATGAATGTATGTTTGGAAATACCCAACTTATTTAGAACAGGAATCTTTAATTATTAAACATCGAGTAATGAAATACACCATAACAGATCAAATATACATAGTAACTATTCAGTTATACCCACAGGTGTCAAATCTTTGCGATAGTTAGTATGCTAACAGTCTGTAGTCCTAGGCCTATTATATTGACAGGAATCAATGTCCCTGAAAACGGTCAAACATGAAAATTCTTATGAAATATAATGGCACGTTTTGCATAGGTAGCATCTGTTAAAACAGGATGGAATTTACATTCAAGCTGGTAGTTGACATCAGAGCTGTGATATTCTCAAACACTGACATTAGATGTTTTTTATTTTTTGCGCGAAACTCTAAACACCTTAAATAAATAATACTGTGATGTATAAAGGCAAAACTCTTAGGCACACAAACACACAAAAGAAAAAAGCACAATAGTCTCTTGGGAAAAGAAAGAAAGACTGCAATAAACTATGGAATGTATACGAACAGTTTGTGAATTTTACGTGTGCATGAACTGCATTTTAAAATCTAAAATTTCATAATATAAAGACATAATATGCCAAACTGATTTGTTAAGCTAAATTAGCCATAACAGTTAAAATATATAAGCAAAAGATTCTAATGTAATGCACACAGTAAGATGAATACAAAGTGGCTTGGAATTCAGAATCAGAAAGTTGTTTTGGTTGTTTTGGGGTTGTTTTAGTCGTCATCATCTAACTTCACATTGGCATCATCTGCATCCAGCTGCAACAGAGTGACAACATGGGTCATATGTGCATACGATAGAGTATATATAACAGCACGGCAGATTTTGGGTTAAGTTAAGAAGACCCAAAATATGCAGTTGTATTTCATAAGCATAATAATAATATACAAATGTAAATGTTTAGAGGTATAGAAATTAAATAAATACATAAGTTATGAGGGGGGAAACGTGCAGTGTTAATTTATTATATAAAATGCATAAAGTGCTCAGTTAGTTTTCAATTTGGCTATACTGTAGATACTTACACATTTCATCTCCGTAACAGTAAAGACATGACCGGTCATTAACATTCGCAGAGGGATAGTTAGGATTAGGACAAATGGCAAAGCTAGTGAAAATTGACTAGATTTCACTGCCCACAGAATCGCCAAACACATGATCTGGATCAGAGTGTATATGTGCATACGCATTGTTGGCACCTGTGGAGAAATAGAGGGAGAAATTTGTAGATAGATGGATATACAGTATTCACTTACATAAAGTATGAGTGTTAGCTTATTTGGTTGTCCATATACTTTGGCTATGTGGTGCAAATATGTGCTTCTTAGTACAATATCTTACACGAGTGACAAAAGGAACAGCTGGATGATGCTTTCTCGGCATGATCAGAAGCAGCATGCGGTCCCAAAGCTGGATGCCACTCAGTGAAGTGATACCCATGTAGAGGAAGATTCCAAACAGAGCAGTCACAGGAATCATCTTCAGGATAGGCTCCATTAGAATGGAGACTCCTGTGGGTAAAGTAATATTATAATGTATATTTTTATTTGACATATGTTTACATATGTTAATAGTACCAAACAAAGATGAAACTTACCAACCATCACCGCCACCAAAATTCCACTGACTCGCTGTTCTAACACCCGCTCAATCTGTGTTTTGGGGCCTTTGGTCATGACAGTGAGGGCATTGGCATGGGTCACAGATCTCACTGTCGCAGCACTAAGCCAGGGGGCACCAAAGATAGAGGCGACCCCACCCAGGAACACCAGAAGGAGAAGGTCCCAATGGAAACCAGAGCCCTTCAACATTTTTCTCTCAGGCTTACTCACAATCAGCCTTGATTGGGGTCAATGTTCAGAGGTTAAATCACAATACGACATAACAACATCTTAAAGATCTTGGGAATAAGATATATAGTGTATGTAGTCTACACCCAACAGTGCCACTTAACTTTTGTCGTATTCTGAATATTCTTTATAAGTGAGAAACTCACGTGGTGATCTGGGACTCGAGGAAAATAAGAATGAAGACCAGTAAGGCAGGAACAATGCAGGCGAACATCATCCAGATTGGGAAAGGCTGATTCTCGCCCAGTGGGTTGATGAGCCATCCTCTGGCATCAGGATTGGACACGGTCAAACCCTTCGGCACCACCAGTTTCTAAAGCAGAATGGAAAACAATTTATGACATACATGTCTGAAACATTCTTGCATTAATGTTATATGGTAACCATTCAATAAAGGCTATATAGTCTATATGTGTATGCTTTGGTCCAGATTACAGCATTAGTTGTTTTATGTTCAAGACAACAGAGCAGAAGACGAAGTGTCATTCTAACCTCTGTGTAGGCATCACTGATGCAGATATCCACGGCGATCATGAAGAAGATGGCGATAGGAACACCGAAATCTCCAATCATCCGACGGATCTGGTGGTGTGATGGTGACAACAGTATTAACTTAGGCTCATGACTAAAATATAAGCTTTTATTTTATGTACTTGTATTAATGATGATGCACTATGCAAGAACAGCATTTGTTATTCATGCTGTGACAAGAATATCATCATTGAAAAAATTGGTTCTCAAATAGAAGACAGAACAGGACAAACTTACTGGGCCGGGGAGGAAGACTCCAGTTTTGAACCCACGGAGATAGTATGCAATGAAGAAACAGCCAAACATAAGACACATGGAGAGCAGAGCCGTGTTGGGATACGCCCTCTCTCGTGAATCATGGTGATCTGTAATATTGTAACTTAGATGTTGCGAGGTGTTCTTGAGCTTTCCGATAGGTTGGAAGGGGTCTTCCGCTGACTCGTTCAAGGGAGGGTAGTTCAGAATCAAAGGATGTGCTTTGAATATCTGAGGGGTAAAAAAAGGTTTTATTGTATGATCTAAAAAGTGATTAGTTATGTGCATGTGCGGGTGTAGAACAATGCATGCCGTGATAAGCTTTGAAAAGGTCTCGTAGATGAAAATGAGTGAGATCAGGATGGAGAAGATCTCCTGGGTGAAGCGTGAGATGTAACGGACGAGGAAGCTCCCTTCCACCGCCATGATAATCAACACGATGACGATCAACCACATGCCCACCCAGACACGGCCCACAATGTACTCGAAGCCATAAGACTTGCAGAACTGAAAAGGAAAGATGTTTTGAGTTTAGATGGCTAAGAATGACAGTTTTTGGTGTACTGTTTCTTTAAATCCCATTACTAAATGTAAAGGTATTACCTGAAAGAACGCCTCTTCAAACACCATCAATGGACCCGTAAACCCAATGATCAAAACAGGCTGAGCCGCAAACAGACAGAAGATGACACCCTGCACGCAGGTCGAGATCATCATCTCAGAGACCCCCATCATGTGTTCTATCTTATTCGCTAATACACAGAAAGGGATCAAACGTCAAACACTAGGTAAACTAGCCCTCTTAGTTTCCTACTTGTGAAATAATCATTCAACATTGGGACAATACCCTTGTCTGTTCTTTTAATAACACTTGAAAAAAAGTCTGCCTACAGTCAGCATGTTATTAGTAAATGCTTGTAGAGTATGTACTCACCCAGCAGTCCTCCAAAGGTAATGGCAGGAGAAAGGGCAGCAAAATAGAGGAAGATGACGGCTGACAGCACCTGAGGGTCTAGGGCATCAGTGAAGTCACTGAGGTAATGCTTGTAGCGCCGTTTTATGTCTTTGATCATTCCACCAAATGGATAGCCAGTACGGGCCAATGGATCCTCTCGTGGCTTTTCAGGTCCAGTTGGGGCTAAACAAGTAAACATAATGGAGGTAATGTCATTCCATAGATCAGATTAGTGAAACATGCAGTCTACCAACAAAATGATGCAAGAGCAGGATTAAATTGTCACATGTAATTAAGATGCAAAAGTGATGTGGTGATGAAACTGACTTTCTTTCTTCTGCAGAAAAAGAAGATTGAAGAATATTGGTAATCGAACAACGGCGGTACCCATTCACTTCTATTGTATGGACACAAAATTAATGCAAGTCAATGGGCAACGGCATTTCTTCGGTTACCAACATTCTTCAAAATATATTCTTGTGTTCTGCAGAAGAAAGAAAGTCGTACAGGTTTGAAATGACAAGATGGTGAGTAAATGATGACAGAACTTTAATTTTTGGGTGAACTCTTCCTTTAAATATATAACACAAAGGGGGTGGTTGTGTGCAGTGTTCTGCATGAAGCATTTGAAGTTTAAACTAAACCTGACCTTTGCCTCCAACCATAATTCGGGTGTCATATGGGCGGACTCTCTCACGCAACATTTTCTTTTGGAAGTTGATGATAGGCTTAAGCATGGTCTCATCCTGAATTTCTGTGGGTGGGATTACAATGCTGCAGTCCATAAAGTCTGCCATGGCATCGGTCAGATCTTTCTCAGTTGTGGCCAAGTAAGCTTCCAGTGAGAATACCTGACAACAAATATGAAAGGTAGAGTTATTTTTTTGTAATATTTCAGTGTACAAACTGGACTATAGACTTTTTCTCGTTCTTTTATATTGCTTTGTTTGTTGTTTGGGTATATCGATATGCTCCCTACGTCAGGAGTGAGTAAACTCCTCCTTACCCAATCAGCCATCAGTGCCGCCATGGCACGGCCACTCTCATGGTAATCCAGGCCGCTGTGACTGGGACCCACCAGGAAGAAAACAAAGCGAACTGGGATAGGAGCTTCCAAAACTCCGTCCATCACCACTGAATCCCTCAGACGTGCAAACGCCACCACTGGTTTCTGAAGGTTCTCCACCACACCTTTAAAGAAACAAGAGTATTAATCATACTGGATCATAAATCAGATGATAAACCATTACAAAATAAATATGTTTTTTTACCTGATAAAACAACGGATGCTTCCACGCGATCGACCATGTCTCGCTGAGGAACAAAACCATCAAACGATCAGTACAAAAGAACTCACAGAGCAACATATGGATGATTGGATAAATTGGTGGACTGGTACCTGCTTGGTGACTGAGAATGTTTGCATCTCAATGTCGCCACCAACAGGAGTTGCAGTTTCCTCCAATTGACTATGAAGCAGAAACGATGTATGTTTTAAAAATTCACATAAATAACTTTTTTATATTGTTAACAGTTAAAATGTATGTGAATAAGAGATTACAGAGACATGTCACCTGCGCTTGCGTTGCAGAATTGTCAGAAGAGCATCACGGTCAGTGGGGCGGATCTCTTTTTTGAGCAGAAGTTGCTCCACCATCTTCTGAGAAATGCTTGATAAGCTACTATCATCAACATCCAACAGCACCGCTCCTAGATACAAAGCACGGCAAATATTAGTCCGCCTTTAATTCTGACATTGTTTCTCGTTCCCTCTTTTGATTGGTGTCTAAAATACCAAACAAATTGTCATTCTGTTTTTCACCTGTGCTCATGACCTTTCGAAGTTGAATGAGACTTTTGAAGGTGAGATAAGAGATGTGGGAGGCGCCCCACTGTTGAGTGACAGGGCTGAAGTTCTCCTCATAACCCACCCAGCGTCCCATCTCCTGCCATAACTCCCCTCGAAGCTCATTCAGCTCAACATATGCCTGATGTGGACAGACAGACATTTTGATTATAATATTTTGAATGATAAATAAAGTGAGTAAATGGTTTACAAAAATCCTGTATGTATCACCTCTGCATCTCCTCTCTTGATGGCATTGGTGTTGGTATTTCGAGCAGCTGAAAAAGGCAAAAGTGAAACAATCGAGAAATGTGAAAGTGGTCTTTCAGCAGGTTTTCTGAGGTTTCAGACATTTATATTGTAGTGCCCAGCTGAACCAGTTAAGTACCAGTTTAACCAGGCAGTGAGGCCAGCTTAAACTAGCTGAAACCACCAAATCGGTTTTAGGTTGGTTTAAGGGTCAAGAAGGGTGTATGTGTATATGTATGATAAACACACCCTCCAGGTCTCTGGAGAAGGTAAAGCTCTGATGTGGCTCCTCTTCACTTTGTCTCATCTGCTCCAAGTCATAGCTGCCCTTGTGTCCCGCAGGCGTCCTGTAGAGGGCGACAGAGGGCGCACACTACAACACATGGTAGAGAAAGTGGCAGCTGCCCGGGCTCAACACACTCACCAGATCTTATTCACCATAGGCCAGACTGATCTCCATCGTCTTACAAAGCGACTCAAGCCAACCCTGATACAACAAACAAAAAACCTCACACTGTCCAGCTCTCGCGCTGCCCTGAGTCTCACCACAAGGGGGAGACATTTTACAGCTTTACCTTCCTAATGTAACCCTAATAATCTACAGGTTTTTCTACAGTTTTCTCTTTCAGACAGAATTGTACTTTCATTCTACAACACTTCATATTCAACTCCCAAAAATGTCTAACGATAATTTGAGTCATTAGCATAAAATAATTCATATAAATATGAACATAATTCAATGTTTATAATTATTCCAACTTTGATATTTTACTTTAATGAGAGCAAGAGCATTTGTGTGGAAGCAATGATAAATTTTCATTATCATGAAAACGTATTTATGAATAGAAAAACCCTACGTATTCATTAAACAAACATAAAAAAGGTGACTTTCATGAGATTTCTGTATGTTCATGAGATGCCCAGTAGGACTTTTAACTGTAGCTGCTTGAGAGGAATATTGTACATCCGGCACAACTTCACTTGCATAATTGCAAGTTTAGTTTGGTGATCAGTGTGTGTAGGACACATATATGATACTTACAAACTGAATGGAGAGGGTAGAGGGGACTCGCTGCCATCATAAGATGTGTCATTGTCCTTCAGAGAGAGAAAAAGAGAGAGAGAGAGAGAGAGAGAGAGAGAGAGAGAGAGAGAGAGAGAGAGAGAGAGAGAGAGAGAGAGAGAGAGAGAGAGGAAAAGAGCAAGAGAGAGAGGCTCTATTTACTTGTTATGTAATGTATGAATATATCACATCTGTTGGACGTCATCCACCATATTTGATATGAGATGGTTCTCTCACCCCTTCAAACGATACAACGGCTTCCATCATGTAGACTGTCTGAACTTCTCTCTATCACAGAACTTTCAGAAAATCTCACACATAACCTTCATTCACACACGAGTGACGAGAGGGAAAGGGAGAGAAACAAAATAACACATAACAGTCAGATACTATCAGCACAATCTGTTAAAAGCAGGGCTTATTTTTCATTCATTCTTTCATTACAGGTAGGCGTTTGCATATAAAGGGTTTTTAGGCTATACATTAAACCCTACAACCTAACGTCTAAGCTACATGAACACTTTCAGTCTCATTAAGTCCGTTTTTTGAATCTTTGAACATTATGAACATAGTGCAAACTGCGCACATTGTAACTTCAACAAGGTCTTTGCCTGAAAGTCTTTAAGTTTTGTTCATACCTCAGTTTTCATGTATTTTAGAGGCTAACATTTTTGAGCAACCCAACTGTCACAAGGGTGTGTATACAGGCAAGCCTGGCAATTATCTGAAGACTGAACGTCAATTGTGCGATAAGAAGTATTCTGTCCCTTACTGTGCGTAGTGACAGAAGAAGATAGAGTAGATCAGAGGACTGTGGTGAAGTCTTGACGTTGTTTGACCGTAACGGTTTAAACTACACCCAGCATCTACTACACCAGATATTCTTCATTAAATATAAATAAATCATATTATCACCGTACATTTAGCTCGCCCACAATATATTTTGTGCTCTAACTTTGTATTTAAAAACATTTACTGAAAATGACTGTGAAACTTTTACTAAGTACAAAAAAAGGTACAGATTTACATTCATTTGCCTGCTTTTGCATTTGTGCTAATAAATTTTTTCTGGAAATTAATAAACATGTCACCACAACCCTCTGGTTTAATAATCTGGTTTAATTTATAAACCTTTACATAAACATCAACATTGGGTTTTACTACCATTTGGAAATTTGTACGTTCAGCATAATCATGTAGCAGAATGCATCACATATAAGATGAATAATATAATTTCCATAAAATTTTTCCTTTAAATTTAAAGTTGCGCAAAATATTTGGTATAGCTCAAAAATGCCTGGCATGTTAAAATACTTTCTCTCTTGAATGAAAACTTATTATATGACTATTACATGACCCATACATTCACATTTTGTAATTACAAGAACTTATTAAACTCTTATTACACTCTAGTCTCAACATTTTGAATATTGTCTATAATTTTACCTCTAACTTTTCTGTGACACTTAAATTGCCAAACAAAATCTTCTATGAGTAACAATAGTAAATACATCACTGCTGCTGTTAAAATTGCCTTTAGCAGGTGTCCCCCACACTACAACGTACATTACATTTGCACCCACTTTCAAGACATTTTCATAAATTCTAATTCTAACCGTCCCAAAGCGTGATGCACCCTTACCTGAGCCCAGGTGTTCCTGGCGGGTTTCTGCCGAGTTTCCGTGGCTACACTTGAAACGGCCAACTCAAGACTGACCTCGGGCCGATTCAAAAGACATGGGTGGGGGGAGTAATGGAAAAAAAGACGTAAAGTCACGTAGTGCGCGGAAACCCGAAAAAAAATGACACGCTTTGAGCACCCAGGGGTGTGAAGGGGGTGATAAGAGACCAATAATCAGGCAAACAGCTTTATCAATAGGGCCACCTTGGAACGGGAATACCCCAGCCCTAAGACCACTCCCAAAACAACTGTTACCCCGAACCATCTCACAGTGAGAATACAGTGAGAAACTTTAGCTTGTGTTACCTGTGCGTAATATTTACTTTTACTCAGAGGACCCAAGTAAATAAATGTAAATTGTGAACTTTATGGCTAGTTTTGGTTAAAACATAAATCGAAAAGGTGCAACCCCCAGTGTTACCCTTTATCATGGCCAAGTTAGAACCCTTTAGAATGGTAGGAACATTTAATATAGTGGTCATCATATTAGGCAAATTTTTCAGAATCTTGCCTGCTGACGTCAGGGATTCCCTTCACATTGATATATTGCAGCAGTCCTGTAGTGGTTGAGGGGTTTCCCCCTTCATGGCCCTCACATCAGATTGACATGTTTTTCCACTGAGTCACAGAAACACTGCTGCATATCAGCCAATGAGAGTTCGCTTTACAAATTCATATAATAATGTATTTTATCGTTCATTAAATAAAAAATAATCTGTGGTCTGTATTTTGCTACATTATTTACATGATTCTGTGATCAGACCTCAATCTCAGCAGACAGTGCCTGTATGAATTGCTGAAAAAACCTTTGACTTGTATTAAACGTATTAATATAAATACTATTGTCATATACATAAACCATTTCTTACCACTACATTCTAGACTCTTAATAATAAAGGTGCTTCACGATACCATTTTGTCTAAATGGTTCCATAAAGAACCTTTAACATTCAAAGAACCTTTCTCTTTCACGATAGGTTCTTTGTGATGATAAAGGTTCTTAAGATTATATAAGCACCTTTATTTTGAGGAGGGTAAATAAAAATATAATTTGACATTTTGGGATTAGAATATTGTTATATCATCATGCTTTTGTCTGTTCTGTGTAAATACAGAATATGTTGTTGTCCTTCTCTTTCTGTGCAACCATGTTTTTCATGTAAAAATCATAGCTCACTGGGTTTAAATATGTCTTACAGTGTTTATCAGTTTCCTTTGAGTCTGAGGTTGAAATGGAATTTTTGAAGGAAGTAGCTTTTCAACAACAGAATGAAAATGACAAACATCATTCACAGTTATGACTCCAAAAACCAGACTAGTAAACAACAAATTATTAATGTTAGGTTGTATTTTTAATACACCCGATCACCTTAAACATGGAGATGGTGGAAGGCCAGTGGTCAAGGGTCCTGAGGATGCATCAGAATGGTTCTTTCTCAAGTATCAGATATCCAGAAAATGAAACTCGACATTCTCTTGGCTCCACGTCTGTCCCTGCACAACTTAAGTACATAATATCAAATACCAAGAGAAAGCATAATAGTATAAAGTCAATTTGTAATTGATCAAATGTTATGAAAACATCCATGATGAAGAGTGGGCACATGTTTGTAAGATTTACATTTAGTCATTTAGCAGATGTTTTTATCCAAAGCGACTTACAAATGAGGTAAACAATGGTATACGTGCTTTGCTATCTAGGAAATAGGCAATGATGTTGGGCACTGTAAATGTTTTGCAGCTGGTTAGAACAACTGTGTAACACGTCACCGTTGAGTATCAATTTTTGAAATATTCATTGTCACGCAAAGCTTTCGTATTTATACTCGTGAGTATCTCTGCAATCGAGTATCACAATGACTTTAACAAGACTTACACTACAGTTTTTGTGTAGTGCTTATATGACATTGTACAGCACACAGCGTGTGTGTAGTAGGTGTGTCCCTCCTGCAGTTTCTGGTATTATATGATAAAACACAGCAACTTGAATGCTCAATGATAACCATGCCAGCCTATAGGGACACACACAGACTATCACTAAATGCTTTGAGGGCGTTCACACAACTGTAACGTTTTGAACTGGTATTAGCAACATAGTATCTTTTTAATAATAAACATGTAAGCATCAGTACCACCTTGTAAATTTAGTGATTGAGGAATTATATACGTATTTAGTGTATTCAAACGTGACCATATGTTTTAAACAGATGCTTAACTCATCTATATGGATGTTAAAGTCTATTCCTTGTTTCACATATGCTTTCCAAATGAGACTTACCAGTGTTAAGTAGAAATCTAGTATTTTATGTACACTACTGATATACATATCACCTGACTTAAAACTATTCGGTGAAATACTAAAACAATAATACTTTCACTAAAGTTTTTGGTATCATATATTACTTAGTTTGCAATTAAGCTACATTAATTATAAGAAAATCTGAATTTGAAAAGTATTTTATATTATAAAGGTCATAATTGAAACAAACTACATTTACTCTATTCTGTTATTGTTTGAACGTAATAAAGTGTTAGTTATAGTGTTCAAAGTGCCCATCTAGTGGTGGCGAATATGGTTTACAATCTGAAAGCCTATCAATAAAAGTTATGTATAAGTTTAACAAACTTGATACACTTGAAAAAATATTTGTGGAAAAAGTTTTAAGGACATTTACAATGATGCATGAAGACATTTATGTGTTTATTTAATTTAGTTAACCGTATGGTATAAAATAAACAACTCATAACATATAAAAAACACATTTTCAGAAATGCTTTAAATTTATTTTTATAGAGATCACAGCAACAATTTTTTAAGATCTTAAAAAAATCAAATTAATCAATTAAATCTAATCTGTTAAATAAAAAAAGAATTAAGATGTATTAGGAAGTTATTAGTTAATCTGTCTTCATACCTTTAACTAAGATTGATTTAAATAATATGAATAATATATTATTATATTTATTTATAAATATTTTATTAATTATATATTTTAAATAATATTATTGTAATAACTTTCAACTCGCTATTAAAATTACTAAATTAACTGTTCTCTTTACTGTCTTCTTTATTATTCTGCTTCAGGTTTTTAGTTTTTCAGACTTAAGACTCATACCATAACATTTGAACTTTGAGCTATGGCAATCATTTACGTCCAACAAACTCTGTCTGAAGTAGTATGATAAAGGGGACATCAGAAGAGCTTCAAAACAAAACATCTCAGCTGGGATGGTTAGGAAGATCTGAGGTCAAGGTGCTAGAGAATAATGCACTCTTTACGATATCTGATGATCTTCTCAGGCTTGCCATCCTTAGCTTTATGGATGGCCTCCATGATCTATAGAGACCACAAGAAAAAAATCATGAAAAGAAACTAGGAGTTCTAGTAGGTTTAAAAGCCTTTTCTCAAAGGAGAAATGCAGAAAGTTACATTACAAAAACCTCTAACATATATGTAGGCCTACTTATATTTGCAAAAACAAAATTGTAAAACAGGTGATGTGAGCAATTTCAAGCGTAACCACTGAATTTGACTATACCCATGCTTTCATCCTTTTTCCAGAGCTCCACCTTACAAATACATTCTTTGTATTTTGACACTAACAACACAATTGTTTAAGTGATGTACTTCATATAATTGTTTATGGCGTTCGCAGCACCCTTAAAAGGCATCAACACATTATTTAAAAACATCTTTAATTTTTAAAACTTGGAAGTAAATTGGACGAGATGTACTTTACAAACTAGGAGGTCACACATTACCACAAAAACACAGAATTTAAATAGGCCTGCTTACATCTTCCTCATAGGGGAAACCGCCTGTTTCCAGCTTGGAGAAGAGCAGATGTTCATTGATCACCACCTCAAAACTTCCTATAAAAAGTAATGTTATAGCTTTATCATTAATGGGTCATGAAAGTTACTTCTTAAAGTTCATGAAAAACTGTATTGAAATATTATAGTGATAATTTTGAACATTAGAGCCCATGAACTGGAATTATGAGCACAAATGAAAGGTCTGTAAGGACACTATGTACTTCACCTCTTCGGCCCACAAGGCCAGACACCTCCGCATCAGGAAACTTTGCGCGGATGTTTCGCTTCAGTTCCTGGAAGCGGGGCGCGTAGCCTCACCCGCCGCTGGTGGGTTAAAAACACATTGTCAAGTCTGGTTTAAAACATAATTCTGAGTCATTTCTGTGCATGCCACCCGTCTTTTGTTGTTAGGTCACCATGCACAACTGGTTTAGCCAGTTTCTTTTATTTTGTACATCTTAGAGTTCTGCCTAACAATTCATTCTGTCAGTGCATTCAGCTCGCTAGATTTTTTGCCACGGTAATAATGTAGTCTATTAACAACTTAATATAAGAGTATAGTATATTATACATTCAAAGCGTTTAAATATTTTAAATATAAAATTCACATTTGACTGCAAGGTAAATCATCTTACCAGTACTCGATTTTTATCTTCACCGCCATGATTCGCGTCCTCAGTTCCTGTGTGTGTATGTTCAGTGGTTACCTGGTTGTTAAAAAACATATAGACTACACCCTTTCCACCTGGGACACCTGCGTCAGGAGAGAAACACCCTTTACCTTGACACGCAAGGACGACACGCTTCTGAGTATCTATACATACAAAAACAAAATAGCTTTCTTAACCAATAAAGTAAAATAAATCTCTTTAAAAATAATTCATAAGTGCTACCCTACAAATCACTTTTTAATAAAAAAAAGGATATTTCCTCCAGTTGCTCAATCTGTGAAGATACTAATGAAACTGTTGTTCATCTTTTTTGGTTTTGTCCTTTTACTAAAACGTTTTGGAAAGTCTTAGTATTTATTAGGACTGAGATATATAAAGATTGTGTTATGTTGGAAATACGTGGTGTTGACGACTGTGCTCAGTCTAATAAAAGTGAATTTTGTTATTAACTTGATTTGTTACTTGCGAAGTTCCACATTCATAAATCTACATTTAAAAAAAATAAACCTCTCTTCTTTGTTTTCATGAAAGACATTGTAAATAAAGCTTGTAAGATAAAGCTTTATGTAAAATAACTTGCATTTAATAGGTAAACTTAACACACTTAAAACTTTAAAAGTTCAGAAAAAATGAACACAGAAAAAATATTAGCAATCCAAATATTTTATTTATGCTCAACACTTTAAAAAGTGAAATATTTAATGTTCATTACATACACAGCTAAACATCACAGGCTCTCCACAGCAGCTAACTAGCAGAAACACTTTGCTTTGCATTAAACTACATATGCTCTAACTTCATAATAAAGGTTTTAAAATTATTACCTATATTATTTAATGCTTTTATCATTTCACATCTTTGTGGAAGACCACCTGACAGACATACACTTATGATAAAACAGTAATTGTTATCTACCTCTTAAACAAAACTGTCATTAGATGTGACATAAGGTCTACTAAGACTTCTATAGGTTTCTAGAAATAATAAACAAATACAACATGCTAACCCAAGGCAGTGTCTGCAAATAAAAAAACAACAAACAAGATGTTTGGTTTAGTTTAAACATTATATTTATTTAATAAATGCTTAAAACTGCTAAAGTGACAATCACCTGAGATCTTTATGCTAGCAAAACATGAGGGACACTTGAAAGTGTACTCAGGCAAACCTACTAAAACTGTTGATTAATTTAGCTTGACGCATTCCCTTCTTAAAACAAGAGTTTAGTATATTGGCTTTATATAAAAAAGAAATTGACCCTTTCATTGGCTCCCTCTTCATCGTCCCCCATCTATCTCCTACTGCATAAAAGTCGCATGGACTGCAGCCCTCATACCGTAACTTTTGCCTTTAGAGTTACGATAATCATTTACGTCCAGCAACCCGGCAGGAAGAGTGAAGAGGTGGGACGTATAAAGATCCCACACAAGTCTAGATTTTTAGACCTTTTCCAAATTGTCTCTGAGGTGCTGATATAATAAGGGAAGCCAAAAAGAAAGGGTTTATCATGAAAACATTAGAGGATGACACAAGGAGGCTGACTCTTGGTGATCTTCTCCACTGGCTGGCCATCAGAGGCCCTTTGGATAGCATCCATTATCTTGTAGATAAAAAAGACGACATGCATGCATGAGTATGCAATAAATGGAGATAGTTGTTGCAAGCGCATTACATGTTAGGATGTTTACTCACATCATCCTCATAAGGAAAGCCGCTGGTTTCTAACTTTGAGAAGATCAGCTGTCCATTGATCTGGATCTCAAAGCTCCCTAACAGGCAGAAACATATGTTAATGTATTTTTGTATGTAAAACATACCTTGACAGCACTTCCATGTGTATTCTTGCATCTCCAGACTGTTACTCACCCTGCCGGCCAACAAAGCCAGTTACATCCGCATCAGTGAACTCAGCAGTGACGACCCGCTGGAGCTCCTGAAAGCGGGGCCCGTACCCTCATCCACCACTGCAGCACACAAGAGTGGGAAGGCATGAGATAACATGACATCATTTACAATCGATACACACTCAGATAGATACAAATATGGATGTTATTAATGTCTTCAATCACAGTAATCATTTCAATCAAGTAACCGGTAGCTTGGAATTCAATGCAAAGATTATAGCTGTGAAAGAAAAAAAATGTTACACATGCAAATAACGCAAAACGTTATCAGTGTATTCACTAGAGATCGACAGCTCATGGGATGCATGCATGTAAAAACTGCACAATCATTATGACACCAAGTTGTCTAAGCCACGGCCCATTTGCTTAGAGCAAAGCCATTACAAAAGCAGAACAAAACACTTCGATACACCAGCACAGCTCTTTAAATTTCATTGTAAATATTACTGGCACACGCAGAATATTTGATCGGATTTTAGCATACATGTGTTTAAGTAAACCTAAGTAGTTTATTGTTTATCCACACAGAAAAAAACGTAAAAACGTTTTGATGACTGACAACTGATAGCATAGTTAGCAATCTGGTTTAGCTGCTCGTTTAAATCCAGGAAGTCTCAGGAAACAAATCATTCACGGAAACCGATTTAAAATAATAATAACATTGTGGTTAACAAAGACCTCCATCTAAAAGCCACTTACCAGTATTCTACCTTTACTTGCACACCCATGTTTGAGCACAGCGATGTGTTTGGTCTCTCAAGCTGCACTTTCACCGCACTTCTTCGTTGTCGCAAAACTTAACACCGAGCGCCTCCTGTAGACTGAAAGAAGAATTTCACGAATAAAAGATAAACTCACGAAAATTGTTGTTGAAAAGCCACACGATGGCAGCATGCAACTAAATTACAGTTTAACGTGACATTGGGACATTAAAATTCCATGAAAAATTAAGGGTTTCACCATACCATCAAGATATATGACAGCTCAAATGTCAATATTTGGTGGTATACCCAGAAATCTATAATATATCTAGTATAAGTGAATTCTCAGATCCAAAACAGAATTGTCACATCCATAGAGTCTCATATTCCTAGAACTATTTTGTGGTCTAAGAGCCATCCCTTCTCCATTTGTGGGGTATTATTGCTTCTGGGTTGGAGCCTACAGAGAAAGTCTAGGTTGTCGCTGAAAAATGTGTGTGCTTTTTAAAGTTTTTAAACGTTTCTCTCTTTAAAAATAAGAAAAGAAAACTTGCATGCACTGCATATTTTTTGATGTCTGGACTATCAACTACTTGGTAATATTCTTTTAGAATCCAAGTTTGGAATAAAAATGTCCATGACGTTACTGACAACAAATTAATCAACAAATTAATCAAATGCTTGACAATTCTTATTTCATTACAGTTTTTTTTTGATGGGCTAAATAATTGTATTAATTAATTCAGCTAATAGCAAACCAGTCATTTATTATGTATTTATTTAGGACTTTCAATATAGTGTCAATACTCTGCCTCTCTAATACAGTAATAATAACAGACCACCACCTTTTGGTGCTTTAAAATGTTTGTATTACGATAATCCTTCATCATTTTTATTTGGACATGGTCACGTTTTTTATCATTGGTTCAGTTCCTACACTAGTAACGTGTGATGAGTGAGGCCTCCCTAGGTGAATGTGATTTCACAAAATCTGTGTTTCTGAAACAAATCATTGTTGGTCCTGCATCCACATTTCTATCAACCAACCAGATTGCAGGATTAGGCTTAGAGTCAATGTTAGTTTTAGGACTGGGATAGAGGCACATATAATTTGTATTTCTTTCTGATTTGATGTTAAAAAGTTCATGTTAAAAAAAGGGTCAAAATCAGGGTGACCAGCTTCATTAAGGTCCTCTGTGGTATAGCCAAATCATTTAGTCTGGGGCCTTTTTCTTTAAATTGTGCCTCCGGTCCTGCATGTAACATGCACACAGAATTATGTGTCATTTTTGTGGCTTTAAGATGGGTTACACCAAAAGGACTTATGATTGCAGTAGATCTCAAACAGGCAACAATTTTGTGGTCTGTCACTGGGTGTGTAAAAAACGTGACAGGCTTAAGCTTTTGATTAGACCCCAATTGTTAAGATTGAACACGGTTCGGCTCTATCTATGACTCACTGCTGAAGTCGTTTCCACAGAATAGTCGACTGATTTGCCATGTCATTTGCTATTAGGGACCAGGTGGGTTTTAACCGGGACACAGTGATTGTGAGCGGCATTACACCATTATGGGCTCATTATGATGATGTCACATAAGCCTTACAACTGACACCACGCCACAGCGCTTTTGACAGAGGGAAAAGTTTGAGAAAGAGAAGTTCTTAGTTTTTAACTTTTTTGGTTTGTGTTTATTTTATTTTGACTTTAAAACAGAATATAGTTTTGTGAGGCCCAAGGGCTCCAGCCTCATTAAAGTCCCCCTTTTCTACATTAAACATAAGTTAACTTTAATAAAATTATATCACACAAATATGTGTAATGAACACAAAATGTCATTTAAAAAAAATATATATTTTTATAATATGTACACATGAGATTTTGAATATTAAATTCAGATATCAACTTTCACTACCAATCCATTGTCAGCTCTCAGCAGTTTCCCATAATAACCACTGTCGTGTCATCAGAATATATTCTGCTTGGCAAAGTACAAATGAAACACTCTCTCACTATCTTTCACTCTCTCCTTCCCTCCATCCAAGTGAAAACAATTCCATCCCACATCCATCTCCATTAGTGAAACGCCGTAAAGCGGCTCAGACAACTACTTACCCCCCCTCACACCCCACCTCTCCCTCAAGATCACATTTCTCTCACCACTGTTTTTCCAGGTGGAAAGAGAGAACAAGAGAAAGAGAGAACGAGGGATGATTTAGACCCCTTTCAAAAAAAAGACTTTCAGCTTCCTGTCTGCTCTTCTGTGCCACAACCCACAGGGGAGGAACCCCTCAAAGACCCATCTACACTTATAACTACCGAAACAGTGTGTGTGAGTGTAGACCGGTGCCTCTTGTTTTATTTATGCCCCTTTAAACCTGCTGGTTTAGTCTCTAGAGGTGCTTTCCAGCCGTCACCCTCCAGACTGCACAGAAAACACCTGCAGTCTGCGTATTCCTATCATGCCCCCGTCACATCCACTATGCACCTCACTGCCCAAACATCTTATGAAACCCACCTGATTACTGGAAGCCATTTTAGGACGTCTGGTTCTCAGAGGTCCCCTTTCCTGGTGCCCAACTGGACAAGCCCTGAAGAAGCAGAACAGGACGTGAAAGGTCAAAGTCAGGCTGCCAGGGCAGAGGTCAGGAAGCAATTAGGGGTTAAAGGTCATACAATGGCATAGACTAGACTAGGTTGACGTTTTTGAGTGACTCTGCATGAAGCGTGGGTCAGAGTAAGACCTCCACAATCCTACCAGCACTGTTTCAAATGAGACTCAACACGTCGAGCACCAGTCATTGATTTAAACATCAGAGATATTTGTGTAAATCTGAAGGTTTATGCGATTGACGTTTTGGAAAAGTGCTGTTTCAGTCGCTCTTTATTTATCATGTAAAAGTGAAAAGAATCTCTCTAGGGGAGAAATGTTTTCAAAGTCCTCATCTCGGTGTGTCCTGTTTTCTGTTGAATTCATATGAAAATTATTAACACATATTTGGGTCTGAATGAAAACAGATAAGCATGTGTGCAGTCAGGATCGCTTCAAACGCCATTCTGACCAGCCATGACTACAAATGTTGTAAAATGCCATGTGTTTGTGTCACTGTAACCAGGCATCATAAGGGAACAATGTAGAAACCCCTCTGAACTCAGTGAACTAATCTCTTATTCATATCCTTCACAGGAGAAAACTGTGCGGATCAATTCATGTATTTGTGCCGCATGGTTATTAAAGCAGGTAAGTCTTATTACACCAGCCAGTGACACCGCAGGCTCTTTTTTCCCTGCCATTGCAAGTTTTGATTACAGTGTAATTCTCTTCTTTTGCCCCTGTGATTGTGTTAAACCATGTTCAAAACTTTACAGGGTGCTTTACATCTGGAGCACAAGAGTACTACAGTCAGCAAAATCAACACAATCTGAACTATAACTAGAGGTGGCTAATTCTGTATATTTTTTTATTTTCTGCTTGAAAACATCTAAATATTTTTACATTTGAATCTATAACAAAACACACCAGTTATAACCCGCTTGTGAACTTTATTGTGACTAAAAGCGACTACTACCTTTGGCAGGGACGTTAAACGTCATTGTGCATATAAATCTCACAAATAATGCAACATGGGCACAAATCTCTAAAAACGTGGATGGAGATTCATCCATATACAGTCTATATGGCATATATATATATATATATATTCTCTTTCTCATCTATTATTTTATTAAAATTCTATGATGCATGTAAAGCTGCTTTGCAACAATGAAATTGTGAAAAGCGCTATATAAATAAAATAAAATTGAATTATTTTCCACTGAACACGTTTTGATAAAGTTTGAAAAAGTTGTCGGAGGTTTAATGATGGTGATGTTGATATGAAGCGACCGTAGTGTAGTCTGTTTATAGCCTCATGTATTTGTATTTAAGCTTATATGCGCATATATGGTGTTCATTTGTAAAGATAACCTTGACAGACAAAACATGTAAACATCATTAACCTTTGTTAATAAAGATGTCATTTTTTGCAATCTTCCAAAAATCTATGGATAAAATGCATAGGCTTTCGGTCAAGGGGACCACTGCGGTTTAAAAATACTTCATCTCTGAGGTACTCTTTAATCAGACATTTTTGTATCGGACTGCCAAATGTGAGATTTATACTAAATTATTATTTAAAATAAAAATATGAATTATTAAAAACATTTTTATTTATATGTATTTATTTTTGCATGTCATCAATAGCATGATAAGGCTATATGACAAAAATGCAGCAATGTTTAAAACACTGAAGTTTGCTTGAATCGCTTCTGGAACGATTGGTCCAATTGGTCATACTCTGTTTTTGTGACAGATAAACGGCATTGCTTACTGTCCCTGACAACAATTTCCTACACTGTATAAAAAAGTAAGAAAGAGATGGTTCTTTAAAGAACCTTAGGCTGAATGGTTCTTTGTGGAACCAAAAAAGGTTCTTCTATGGCATCGCTGTGAAGAACCTTTTAAGCACCTTTATTTTTAAGAGTGTGAGTTCTCTTTCTTCTCACATAATCAAATCATTTGAACTCAAATCAATATTTCATGTCCATTTATTTATGGATTTGGTAAGTAGGCACATAATCAGTGGAATAATACAGCCAATCTGTCATTATTACAAAATAAACCTCTTTAGGATGATACAAGACCCTGTCAGGGTTCATTTGGAAATAATACCATTCTGTTTCTGTATTATCACTTACATAAGACCCAAGACAGCGTGCTGTACTAAGAACGTTTCAGCAGTACAACAATATTCAATTATGAGCCAGTGTCCATTCATATTTTGTAGATTTTTTTTACCAGTCATTAATGATAAACCTGACTTTGAACCTTGATCTTACTTAATAAGGACCACCTAAAATGTAGGCGTTGTGCATTTTTCATTATATTTTAAGGGCATTTAAAAACATATGCCATTTACAAATATCTCAATTGGTAGCACAAAGGTTTGATTCCCACAGAATAGACGGAAAACATTATTTGAAAAAAGCATCTGCCAAATGCATTATAATTTGAATAGCCAAAATTGTACTCACAAACATAAAGCCAGTAAGGATTTCCAGCACATTTGTACCTACTAGAGCATGTTGGCTGAGTGCAGACGGTCTGCTCCCTGAAGGTTACATCGGCTTTGATGAGCATCAGTGAAGCAGGCAGCACTTCCAAACAACCATCAGCCTTGACTCTTCACTTGAAAACTTCTGAAACCTCCACAGATTGTAAACTACTGATCTGATGCCTCATTACACTGGATCTGATCCAGTTCATCTGCCCGAACGCTGGCTTCAGAAGTCAGGAACACAACGAAGGTGCTTGCAGCTTTAAAGATGCACTTGGAAGCGTATGCAAAAGCTATTAATAATATCTTAATGCTTCACGAACATGTCCGTTAAAAGGGCTTCATTTAAACTAATTGATCTGTTGGTGTTTAGAAACTACATTAACATGTAAAAGGTGGCTTCAACTACTGGTTTGAGTACTCAGATGAGCTCTCTGGAGAATATCTGGAGGTTGCACTATCAAAGCATCTGATACCGACTTCGCAAGCTACAATGTTCACTCTTTGTTGGGATGGAAGGAGAAGGTCGGATGGATATGGAAGAACAGAGATGGGTGAGATCAGGTGTTGTTGGGGGAAGGACGGAAGGAAAGAAAGAAGGAAGCGAAAGGAAAGGAAACGGACAGTGTCAGATAAACTCTGATGGATATTTGATATGTTACGATCACCGATTCAGGCCTGACACTGCTTTTGCGCTCTCTGTGGATTGGCCTCTGAAAAGTACCTCTAGAAAACCGATCAAATGAAAAATCACATTCTTCAAAATGAGGAATGTAGTTGCGCAGTTGTGGAATCTTCTGTTGCAGTCTTGTGACACATTGTTTTAATGGTGTGTTAAACTGTGTGGCAGAAATGGTGCGTGTTCCGTTCCACCAGCAGGGGGTATTGCAACCACGGGCACGAACGCACACACAAGCAGAGACCACACATGCACACGCATGCATATTTGCACAGACAAACAAACTCAGGTGCACATGGCCTCAACACATGGTGTTAGAAATTTACATTGAACAGTCAAAGTCGCTTATTTTCGAATGATATGTAGCGCATATCAGCTGTTCAAACATGATGAGTGTGACCTTTGACCCTCACACCTTCTCACCTCATCTTCCATAACTTTAGTTACTCCTGACCCCTCAACTTTAATAGTACATGGGTCACGAAGGTCATACAGGTTTATTTCCATACATTTCCCTTTAAAATCACACATACACACACAAAGTTCATTATTTTAGTGTATTAAAGTGCTAGTTCACCCAAAAGTGTAAATTCTGTCATGAATTACTCACTCTCGAGTTGTTCCAAATCTGTATAAATGTCTTTGTTTGGTTAAACACAGAGAAAGATATTTGGATGAATGCTTGTGACCAAACAGTAGGTGGAGTCCATTGAGTACCATAGTAGGAAAAATAACAATGGTAGACAAAGGAGCCCCCGAACATTTTGCTGTCCTACATTCTTCAAAACATCTCATTTTGTGTTCAACAGAACAAAATAAATTATAAAGTAATTTTTCCTACTATGGGAGTCAATGGGGTCCACCTACTGTTTGGTCACAAGCATTCTTTCAAATATGAAAGGTCCTCAACTTCAAAGGTATCTGTGAGAGAGAGAGAGAGAGAGAGAGAGAGAGAGAGAGAGAGAGAGAGAGAGAGAGAGAGAGAGAGAGAGAGAGAGAGAGAGAGAGAGAGAGAGAGAGAGAGAGAGACCAGATATGACCTTTCCTGTGCATAAACAAAGTCAGATAGCAGATGGTAAATAAAATTCTATCCGGTATTTTATCCTGACATAGTTGTGTTATAGGCCCACACCATTGATTCTCTGTAAGAGAAATCATAAATAATCATTTACGCTCCTCTTAAAGAGGCCGGCGTGCGTTTGATGTTGCCTCTCAATATGTGTCTTGCTACAATCAGAATTGATGACCTTGGAGAGGCCGCAAAAATTTACTCTAGTAAAAAACTCTCCACACCACATGCTTTTGCACTCGCACGAGAGTGTGCGTATTCTCCTTATGGATCAAATTGAGAGCAAATGGTCCAGAACGCCATAGATACGATGGAAGAATTACTAGACTACATGTCATGCATGAAGTTTCAGTCATGCAATAAGATATCATAGGATGTGTAATAAAAGCGGTTATCCAATCATCAAGGCCAAATAATGAGTGATACACAATGAACTCACGTAATCCCATAAGAAATCATTTGCACAACTTGAAAGCTCTGATCTTTGCATGTGATGTTTGCAACATGTTGTCCTGCATATTCTCAGCTTGTCTTCAGGATCCGATTTGACTTCAAGTGGCAACCAAAAGCAATACCAAATGTAATCTGTATTTAATGTAGTCTTAGTCAAATGTCACGTGTAAAAATTGATTTTACAAGCAAATTCCTTAAACATACCTTTAAAGCTCATACATCGTCATTTTCATTCTCATTTAAGCTTGTTAGTGCTGGTTCGGTGTCCCAATAGGACTTCTTTCAGCAGGCAGTCACAACTATGCACATGTTTAGTTGCACGGTGTGGATTGCCTGTTAAAATCTGTATTTCCAAACCAAAGTATGACTTCATCCTGTTTTGCTGAAACACGCAAAAAGTGTTTGCACAGAGGTGGTCATAAACGTGGCTTCGGCAAAATGAGAGGAAATCACATGCACAGCTAAAAATACTTCTGTTGCACTGAGTCTCATTATGGGACCATCTGTGTAAACCTCTATTAGCAAAAACAAAGCAAAAGAGACAGAATTTCAACAGACTGCATGTAATCGATTGCAACTGGACAAATGTTTTGTGCGCGAGTGTAAAAAGCGAAGTGATATCGAGAGGGAGGAACGTCGCAAAGATGTGGAACATCTATGTGCGTCTGATAGCTCAGAAGAACGATGTTACTTTGATGAGCTCATCACGTACCACATTGTTTCTTCTGTTCTCCGTTGCTTTTTTCTACAATACAATGAATCAGACGTGGCGAGGGGCCTTGAAAATGACAGCAACAGTTCGGATAAAAGAGACAGTAATATATGTCCTTTAAAGATGCCCTCACGATTCTCCTACAGCTTGGCTCAATTCCACTCACACACACAGGCACACATAGTTTGTGAAAGGACGCACATTCATCAAGTTTAATTCCTTTTCCGTAACCAATTGCAGGTGATATTCCTTCTCATGTGGCAGGTTTAAATGCACGCATATAAGAATTCATTGTTTAAATGAACGAATAGCATCGCTCTCATGCAAACTTAAGGGGCGTCCAACAACACTGACATCCATTTGCAGTGACAAAGCCATTTATTAGTAGTGCCGGCTATGGTTCATGATTATAGTTAGAGTCCTGAACAAACATGCCGGATCTTAAACTTTGACTCGCCCTATACCATTTCTTCTATATGCATATGAATGATAGATCAATTCAACTAGCATGTAATGGAGAGGTATGCCGTTACATTTAGCCGCCGGTGACCCTTTTGTGCTGCTGGTTTATAAAACTGGCAAAGCAAACAGTATTACGGAGTCGGCGCGCTTTAGATCTGTCAGTCATATGGATGGAATCAAAGAGGCATAGCATTCCCGGTAGAAAAACTCAACATCTGTAGTGTGGATTATTTGTTACAGACAGAAATGGGAACGTTGGAGCCATTTTGGTACAGTTCTTAACATTCAACTCTTTGTAGTGTATGTGTTGGAAGTGCTAAACATTCCAAAATTCTGGCGTACACATGGCGTTAACGGTCTTAATTGCTTATAGACAGTGTCGGCTGATTGTTTTATATATCCTGCTCCTTTTCCCATCCAAACATAGCAACGCCTGCACAAAACTGAAGAAGAACGTGAATTCACAAACAGATGAAAGTTCTCTAGCAACCCAGAGTGGAGCATATGAATCTCCTCCATGAACAGCATGTATTTCAGACAATATTGGTGAACTTTTATTAGTTTTGACAGTTCAGAATGATGTATTTTGAGTGACCTGTGACCTGAAAGAATCCGCATACACCCGTGTACAAAGGTGATGGCATTTTTCAAGTTTTATTTGCCCCATAACATCTCATAATATCAATTAAACCATTGTGTCTCAGTTAATTCCCATTGCATTTGGGAATTTGTTTGAGTTCTCAAAGCAACTCGGAGCCGCTGGCTTGATCTGTAATGAGTAAGTTCATGTGAGATGAATGAAAAATGCATGAACGCTTCATCAGATAAGCATCACATGTCAGGCTGCATATGAAAGCTCAGATTTGAAAGAATCAGATTATGCATGCTTAGCTTAAAACACACATGTTGGCAAAACGGGCCATGGATGTTCTTCTTTCACTGACTCATAGTAAAGCAACCGATACTGTATCCAGGACAGATGGCTGGATACTCGCATTCATATTCATAAAGCATGTATTCATTCCGACGTTTATCTATATTTACTGACGGAGATCAGATGTAATGAGCTCTATTTTCAGTTTTGGCATTGGGTGCATGTAATCTGCCATAATAGGGTGTCATCTGCACATGTATGTTCCTCCTCAGGGCAGAGAATGTTTTTAAGATAAAGAACAGAACACTGCAATGAGACTTATTCAGAATCAATAGAGAGTATTCTAGGATAATAGTCGAACAGCATATAAAAGAAACATTGTGACTGTAGTGCGTCATCTGGACTAATTTAACCTGAGTTTTGTTGTTTAAACGAAAGATGAGGACAAAAGAGTCAAATAAAACAAAGACAGGGAGTAATAATATATGTTAACTGAGATCAGTATTACACTGTTCATTTATGTTTCTAACCAATGTAACTCTATAGAGCATCGACATATCCTGACAGATTTAATTTTAGCCTGACTGGATTAATTATCCAGGCTGAATTAATTCCTTTAACAAAAAGCCTGATCTTTACAAGCTGTCTTTCCTGATTACTCGTCTGTTATCCATCGATCACAAAGCTCTTTCTGGGATGCCTTAATTTCGCAGAGCGAGTTAGTTCAGCTGTGTGTGTGTGTGTGTGTGTGTGTGTGTGGAGGGGCAGTGGTGGTCTCCTGCAAGAATGTAGGATGTGGGTTCATTGATATTTGAACAAATCAATATAGAACAGGTTCCGATTTGCAACATAAACCCTTGCTGATATGTATATATCACACATACGCACGCACACACACACACACACTTAGACACTTTTATTGAAAGCAACTTATATGAAAAATCTGTACGTTCTAAACTTAAAATGATTAATGCCTCATACTTGCTTGACAAGGTACAATTTCAAAGTAACGCTGCAGGAGTCAATATCCGATAAACCGATATTTGGAATCCTTGGAATTTTCTAAACACTTTGTCAACTGTCAAACACATCTTCAGTTCTACAAGTCCCATGCCTGTGTTATCTGATCTTAAGATGTCAGTTGATGCCAGTCAGCAGTCTACACGTCTTACTATTGACAGACCTTTTAAGAAACGTCCTGCTCTGCTTTAATGGATTGGTGAGCTGATGTTTCAGATCTAGTTTATCTTCAAAGTCTATATCAGCACTAAAGATCATCGCTCATCACCCTCAGCACTTTCTATAAGTAATGTTAAACGGACTATCATCATTATACATTCCTTTGTGTATAGGCTTGAACACCAAATGTTATTGTGAGACTGATTTAAACTTAAACTTAGAGACATGGTTAGTGTCAGCCATCACCCAGCACACACACTTATACACACACATGGAGTTTGCAACACACTGACCAGGTGGGGAAAATATCAGAAGAATGCAGGTGAAAAGGAAAAAATCGTAAAAGCATCTCATCCCTGGCACTTAACCGTCTATGGCATTATTACGCCCCATATCTCACACGGGTGAGTCACTGGTTGCAGTCGCCCTCCTGTGGCGTCTGTTTGATTACACCAGTCGCGTGACGTCATGCCCAGTACACCATTAGTTTACATGAGGAAAAAAGGAAAGCGCTGAAAACATGTCATGCTATGAAATCGCTACATATTATGTAAATGTATTACTTATTTAATTACTGAATGAATAATACATAAATAATAATAAGACGTAATATCTCTTATTGGTGTTTCATTTAATGAAAATGATTATAATTGAACTTTAAATACGTTTGCTGTACTATTTAGGAATTGAAAATACAATGTATTTTTCGAGAGGAATAGGGGCAGAGATATCTAACAATAATCGTTACGATGCAGATACGATGCGGAGCTTCTGCAAATGCGTGTCTCTTGAAAAATGAAGAGAGATATAGAAGAGAGAGAGAGAGAGAGAGAGAGAGAGAGAGAGAGAGAGAGAGTATGGAGTGTATGGGGTGGGGGGGGGGGGGGGAGTGTTGGCAGGCACTCGTGCCCCCCTCATCTCTGCGTGCACGACTCTCGCCTCCGCAGTGCACTGCTGGACAGCGCTGAGTGCGGAATACAGGACAGCACTAGACAGTGCAGGACAGCACAGGAGCGCATCAGCGAGCGAAGGGACGCGCTTCCTATAGTCCCGAAGTCAAAAACACCAGCCATGCACAACAGCAGCACCCACATGGACCTAATATGAACTGTTGGGTGGCTGCTCTGCGCTTCATGACTCACACTTACAGATATACAGTTTGAGAAGAAAGGAAATCAGCCATGGACACCTTGGTGTGGATCTTGATTTGTGGAGCGGTAAGTGTTTGCAATAGAGTTCAAGTTTAATGCGCATAGCTCAGCTTGTGTGAGAAGTGATTTCTGTGAGTGTGTAGTTGAACAGACATATGGTGAACCGGTTCGGCTTTCGTGATGCTCCGTTTCTGCTTATGCGCATCTGAAGTGCGCCTGCGGATACAACTGAACTTGTTTTCAGTTGCCGTTCTGTGGTCGTGATGACTAATCTCAGCTGCCCGGTTTCTGGAAAACAGGTGTCAGGCTCGTGTTTCTTTACTATTTTAGTTTTAATATTAGTACACTACATGAATGATTCAAATCAATATTTGGGCCAGAAAATACTTGCGAAGAACAAAATGGGTGCACAACTGTAAACAACTTTAATGCCAAGTTAAGCGAGATGCCATAACTGTAAAAGCGGGTCTTGGTACATTTGATTGCTTAATTTAATAATTCTAATATCTCCCACATTTTTTTATTTTAGTAGGTTATAGTTTTAATGTGATTGTTTGTTTTATTTCCATGCTTATGCAGTTTTTATTTCAGCAAAATATTTGACAAACCTATACGTATTATATATGTTACAATATCACTTAAGAAATAACAATTAACTTTTAAAATTATTAGGGAATGTTCTTTCAATCTGACAAAATGTGTGTATATTTATTAAAGCAGTGATGGCTAATATATACTAACCTCCCCACTATTACTGTTAAAAACGAACTGGTATTTAACTTTTCATGACACTTTTTGTAAGGGATGCGTTTGGTGCTTAAAAGCTCATAGTGCGCGCGGATGTGACCCTCGGGGTCCCCTACCATAAGCCCCGCGTGACCACCTCCAGTCTCTTGCAACACGGACCAAATCAATTTAAGCGTGCGCACGCTCTTGACTAAACACAATTATACCGTGACCTCTTTTCAGTGATCTGATTTGCAAAATGGCAAACGGTGCCTGCAATCGAGTTTGATCCAGGTGCAGAGAGTCAGTGAAGGATCTCCAGCAGTGCTCCGTCTGGAGACGCGCAGCCCTGCGTAATCTGACAGATACGCGCCTGCTCTACGTTCACGGTGTGACGTGAGATCTGGCGGGAACAAAACCGGCCATAATGGTGTTGAATAAGGTGATGACTTGTCTAGACTTGATTTTTCTTGGTATTCAAGCTCGTACGCTACTGTTTGTGTGCGTCCTAAGCACTTGTGTGTTAATTTTAGGGTGAACCTGAACTCTTTCATAAGAGTGCGTTACAGACAGGTGCAAAACAGCGCACAGTAATGATAAGGTCTGGTCTCTCTCTCTCTCTCTCTCTCTCTCTCTCACGCACGCACGCGCGCGCACGCACGCACGCACGCACGCACACACACTTTTCTCAGATGTGTTGCATTGGGCATGCTCATACTAGGGAGTCCATTAAAGCCTGCCAAGTTAACTCACCGGCACGCTTACTCAAGCGAATGCAAATTGAGAGAGAAAAAAGAAAGACATTCAGGGTTTAAGAAGAGAGAGAGGGAGAAAGAGAGTAAATGAGGGGGCGAGTTGGCCGCTGCACCAGTGCATCTGTTTCTGAATGAGAACGAGTAAGGATGTGGATAAGGGGTGGGTAGAATGGGGTGCGTGAAGGGCAGAGAGTGTGTTTGTGGTTGGGGGGCTATAGGCCAGGAAGGTGGATAAGGAATAAGAGGTTTTATGTCTTTACTTTGATTATGGTGAGACTAGATGATGTCAACCTGTCCAAATTGTTTGTAATTGTCATCAAAAGAATTGTCATATTGCTTCTATCAAAGGATGTCTTTGTGTGTGAAAGTGTGAGACAGAATATATGCTAATTCATTAATGAATCCAAGGAGAAAAATGTGCAGGAAGTTTAATTAGAGAGCGTGTGTGTGTGTGTGTGTGTGTGTGTGTGTGCTTGTTTGTGAATGTGTCTTTTAAAGCACTTGGGAATCCACAGGTTAATGAATGAATCTGTGCTGCTTTTCACAGCAATATCAGACAGAAATTGTTTTGCAAGGCCCACTCAGTTCTCAATAGAGCATAACAGTAGGGTTAAAAATCCTATTCATTTCCTTCATAGAGAAAAAGATTTTTTAGAGATAAGATAAATCTTTCAAAACAAACACAACATGAGCTCAGTGACTAAGTGTTGACACAGTAGGCTATATGCTTTTGTAGTAGCAATAAGTGAAAAAGAATTTAAAAAAGAATTGTACTGTAATCCACATGCCAATAAATGATGCAGTTCTTAATGGGTTATTTCCACATACTGTATGTGAATTTAAGTGTCCAAACTTTACATAAAAAACACATTTTTAATATTTTTTTAATATTAGTAAACAAAAAACCAATCGACAGGTAGAACATGTAGAAACCAATGTTTTTTAAAAAAGTGGCCGCTTACTGTTGCAATCTATAAAACCTTTAATTGCACATCAGTGCTGACCATGACCATGTGACCAGACTGAACCAATCGAGAGTAAGAGAGAAGCACAGCAGTAGTAAATTAACACAAAGTGAAGGCTGCATCCTCACTTATGAGACTCAAAGTCCTCTTAAACACACACACACACACACACACACACACACACACACACACACACACACACACACACACACACACACACACACACACACACACACACACACACACACACACACACACACACAAGCCTCCAGAGGCCAGAAATGGCCATAAACACCTGTGTTACAGTGCCTGTGTGTGCGCTGCGCTGGGTACCCCTGGGTTATTATAAATAGTGGACAAACAGAGCAGGGCCCATGTAGAGGCAGCACATATGGAAAGTGGAAGAGTGTGTGTGTGTGTGTGTGTGTGTCTTGGGTAGAAAGTGTCTGCGGAAGACCACGGTTTTTGAGACCTCGACTTGTGAAGCATATGTAATCGTACCCGTGACAGTACGAGTGAAACAGCTGGACATACAATAGACATATGTATACTTCCAGCCACCCGGCTCATCTTGCTTAACACACCCCAGCTTTTGGCCACACCGCTGAAATGCAATCAGCCCAATATGGTGTGATGCAGCTGTTACCCGACTGTAGCCCATGTGCATCAAACATGTAGAAGCAGTTCATGGACTACAAGATGAGGTTAACGGGAAATATTAAGATGTGACATGCATTATGCAAATAATTGTTGTTTCATGTTCCATATTTGTGCTGGAAGAAATTAGGCTTAACTGGATTTGCACTTCCTAAAGGAAATACCAAGTAAAATACACACCAATCCAAATAAACGCCAATCACTGTAAGATATGCAAAATGAGAGCAGATAAGAGCAGTTACGATAAATATTACGATGAAACCATCAGTTACATTTTAAATTCCTAAAATTCTACCAATGTAAGTTTCTAGGTGAATTTCTTAAAGGGACAGTCCACCCAAAAATTGAAAATTCTGTCATAATTTTCTCACCCTCATTGTTCCAAACCTGTATACATTTCTTTGTTCTGATAAACACAAAGGAAGATATTTGTAAAAAAGTCAGTACAGATCTCATTCCCCATTTACTGCCGTGGGAAAATAAATACAATACGGGATGAGATCTGTTTGGTTACTGACATTATTCCAAATATCTTCCTTTGTGTTCAGCAGAACTAAGAAATGTATACAGATTTGGAGCAACCTGAGGGTGAGTAAATGATGACAGAATTTACATTTTTTTGGTGCACTGTCCCTTTAAAGGTGCTATGAAATGTTTTAGAGAGATGGAATTTAGTTGCAAAACCACCAGATTAGCAAAACATCTAAACATAATAAAGCAACATACAATAAGCAGAACACTTAAGGCTAAGGCTGAAAAAATAGTAAAATAATGTTTATGTAAATCTGCATGTTTTAGAAATTTGTGAACATTTGTGAAAACAAGGGGGTTAAGGAGACTTGGAACCCAATAATGCCTACAGATATGTAATGAAGTAATAATCTCTCTCTCTCTCTCTCTCTCTCTCTCTCTCTCTCTCTCTCTCTCTCTCTCTCTGTAGCTGGGACTGGTGTTTGGCTCCAAACTGGAGCAAGCTGTGGAAGCTGTGGATGACTTGTGTGAATCGGGGCAGTACACTAACAGTGGTGAGTGCTGTATCCAGTGTCCGCCAGGAGAGGGAGTGATCAGAGACTGCGGAGCCAAACAGACTGTGTGTGTTCTATGCCCGGACAGTAAGTACAGCCTCGAAATACACATGACCATAAACATGTACACAATCTTCACATTGTCACATACTTACTCACATGGGGCCAAATGTTTACGCTTAAAACCAGATAGAGAAAATCGGAAAAGGACAAATGGAACCACACAGTGGTACATAATAATGCATTTAATAATGTATATCTCCATTTGGGAAATTTCGATATCTTACCTGGACAACAACGTGCAAGTGAGGCCAATATTGGACGAAGTTAGAGTTCTGCTGAATCATAGCAGCACAACTGTGAAAACAAGAAAGACACATTTAGAAACGACAAGATTCTGTAACAATTCTCGTTTTAAGTTGCAGTGTTTCCAAAATGGGCTTTCTGCTCTCAGTACGAGAAACCAGCAAGTCCTTCAAGAGCTTTGAGGAGCACTTAGAACAACATGCCTGAAATAGAGGACGTCTTGTATTTCAGGACAGGACACTTTACATCAATAACCTAACGGCGCTTTTTCAGCCATATGGGATATAAATATCAGTGACGGTGAATATTATATTAGAAGAGTATCTGCATTGGTTTTCAGGGCAAAAACAACAAATGAGCTTCCTGTTTAGTGATAGACAGCAACACATTTTGTGACCTTCGTGAGTCTGTTCTGTCCCGTTTTACGCAGGGTGGTGAAGACAAACACAGCCCCTTCATGTGTGCTCGTCCCCTTATCCTCTACACAGTCCAGACACAAGCATACATCAGCAACTACTGAAATATTTAGTTGTCCGTTTTTTCTCTCTTCCCCCTCACCATCTTTCTCACACACACACACCCATATGGTGACACAAACCTTTCACAATCTCAAACACTGGCACAGTCGCCATTTCATTACCAGTAATCCCACCATTTCTGTCTTACTCGCTAGCTGATAGATAGCAACCCGTGAGCACCGTCAGCAGCAACACCCTAGCCATTAAGTCTCAATGTATCCTCAAATTCATCAAAGTCATGTTTTGTCATATTTCATGTATACAATATGATTAAAAAACAACTGTGTGTGGCCATTGACAAAGAGGAAATTAAAAAATACGGGATGACTCATTTTGTTTGGATAAAATCATCAGCTAAATGACTAAATGTAAAATGCAAATTTGGAGAGTAATGTTCATAAAAGTAATATCACAATGCAATAGTCTAAAAATAGGCTTTGCATTCCTTTACTGTAAAGTCAAATAAGATGTGGATATATTTTCATGAAATTACAATTGAGGAAAACATTATCACTGTTTAGTTTGTTAAATATATATAGACTGCAGGAGGAGTGCTGATCTGGAATCAGTCAGAGTGCTGTTTTAGACAGCGTTGACTAATAACTGATGGGCATTTGGGATAACAGCATTAGATAATGATGCATTTAAGCACAGGCAATATCATATGATCTGACCCATCCAGACAGAGACTAATACAACCTATGAAGAGTGAAAGAGTGAGTGTGTGTGTGTGTGTGTGTGTGTGTGTGAGAGAGAGAGAGAGAGAGAGAGAGAGAGAGAGAGAGAGAGAGAGAGAGATTGTTAATGCTACATTGAACTTTTAAGCAGAACTCAGAGCTGGAGCCATTGCTGGTTTTTATTAGTCTTTGTGGTCATTCTACTGTTCCATGCAGCTTTGATTTATTACTTTATTAGTATGACTATTTCTGTAATATTACCAGTAAAGAACAAAGAAGTTGTAATGCAGAAACGCTGATATGGTTGTGGTTACAGATAAATATATGAGGCACTACGCAATGGACGTTTCCCGTTCGTTGGATATTTACAGAATGTTTTAAAAATGTTCCTGTGAAATGCTGCCAAACATCCACAGTTACAGTACAACTCTCCAGGAAGTGACAGCCAAGCAGAAAACCAGCTCGGATTAAAAAGAAACATTTGTGCGCCTGGCTGATTTGTCGGTTATTTCAAAGGGATAAATACTTTGCAGTCTTTGTCTGCCCAGTAAAACCTTGTTTATCAGCAGTTTTATCTCTGGAGGTCACCAGGTCAATGTACTGTTGGTTGGTGGGCCGCCAAAGGAACCATGTTTGGCCAGTGAAAATAAGATCTCAAAAAGGAATCAAAACGTTTTATGCAGTGCATGATCATGTAATGAATAAGCTGAACGATTATCAAAAAATGAATCCAACTCACTCACAACACAAAACATCTCTGTATAAGAGGAAAAACAAATAATACCAAACTGAAAAAACTGAAGAAAAGTCACATGGCTTTGAATGACATGAGAGCGGTTGAGCTGTTTCTTTGAGACGAAAACCATTGCCTGTGATCAAACTAAAACAAGCTATTTGTTATTTGTGTACACATAAACCCGTGTGTGCGGGTGGGCGCTCTCAGTTGTTTTAGTTTGTGTCGCGCTATATGTGTGTGTTTATTATCAGTACAGAGACGAGTTCAGGTGATTGCGTCTGATCATTTGGTCACTTCACGGCGAATGCATGCGCTCCATATCAATGTCACAACTGTTTTTGCTTACTACAAAGAGGATGTGTTTGAAGTAAACTCAAACGAGAAAGACAAACTAAACATAAAGACGATTGCAATGTAATGAAAGTTAATGAAATGTCAGCTCTGACAGTGAGTGTCCCATTTGTAAATATGCCATACATTTACGCATTTGGCAGACGCTTTTATCCAAAGCGACTTACATACTATATATTTTTCTAAATGCTATTTGAGTAAATGCTATCCGTGGGATCGAACCCATGACCTTGGCGTTGCAATCTCCATGCTCTAACCACTACAGGAAATACATGTGTGCTATAGTATGACATTGCACAAATGTTGAACAAAAATGTTAATAATACATTATTTATTATTATTATTATTATTTATATGTATCAAATGAAATAGCACAAGACGTTATCTTCAATGTATGTTTTCTTCTACATTTTTGCTGTCACACCATAGGACACATTTAGAGTATATTTCAATACCCAAAATAAAACATAGACATAAAAGTAAACACAAAAATGTAAAAATAATTCTGCCATACCTCATTTTTCATCCTATACATCATCATCATTATGTGAAATAACTATTATTAATTTGATAAAATAAATCTAGTTAAAGGCATTCAGTAAAAACACTTTTAACTAAATATTTTCTATATTAGAAAATGAATTGGCTGGTTGGTTTTAGTTCCTCTAATTGCAAAAAAAAAAAACATTGAGAAAAAGAACATCAATCATAAAAGCTATGAGAAAATATCAGGATACATAACCTGCATATCAACAAAAGCCAATTAAAAATATATAATTTCTTTAGCTATATAGCCTACCCATAGTTGGCTGATAAATAGACTGATCTTTGAAATATCTACAGCAAAAAGAGGTCATATCCATCCATTAATAATTAATGAAGGAGAAAGGGACGAGAGAGAGAGCAAACAGATTGGTTGAAAGGCCATTCAGCTGAATTGACACTTTCATGCCTCACCATGGCTTTCATCTCATGACCCATACTGTATGTTTACCCATCATCCACCTCTCCTCCTACACCATCGGAGACCAGCACACTCTTCAAAATAACATCACTGACTGTGTGTGTGCTTAGTGAGGTTGCTACAAAGTGCCATGTAGCAGGCAAAAATGAGCCATTAATGAGGAAGAAAAATGATATAATATATAACAAAATAAAAAACAGTGGTCCCTTTGTTTTTTTGCTGAATGATGCATCGACAATCTGCACAACATGTTTGAGCAGCTGTTGTGTATGTCTCAAACACCTTGATGGCAGTATGGTAACCAAGTCATTAACTTAAACATCACCTGCATGAGTAAACAGTATGGCAGGAACAAAATGTTAAGTGCAATTTACTGTTAATTAGATATCAAGGAAAACTTATGATCAACAGCTTGTGGAACACCTACACTGTAAAAAGACCTCATTTTTCCAGGTAAAATGTAAAAAAAATAAAAATAAAAAAAACACCGGACTTCTACAGTTTTTTTTGACATATTTTTCATGTATTGCTGAAATTTAATCAATAAGCGTAAACATTACAGAAAAGGACACTAACATTAAAGAAAAACAGGGAAAACTTGTAATTTTACAGGGAAATTGTACAGTTTATTTCTGGTGCCCCAGTTTTTCAGTTTATGTTTGAAATACAGTCAAAAATGTTAAAAGTACAGCAAAAGGCTGCAAATGTACAATAAAAATGGGGAAAACTATTTATTATATATCCTTATATCCTGCAATGTTACTAGAAAAAATGTTTATTTTACAGTGTAAAAAACTGTAAAAAGCCAACTTCTGAACACATCTGCATGCTCAGCTTCACATCTTTCAATGTTTAAGTCATTAGTAAAACAACATTTTTATATGCTCATGCATAAGAATGTTCTCATAGAAATAAGAAATCACAAATTAGATCTCTAAGTTGTTCATTTCTTCTAGACAACAAACACAGAATTTTGTTGAGGTTTTCTAGTAATACTCCAACATATGTTGCTAAGCAGCCAACTCATCTATAATTCTTCTAAAATCAAATTATTTGAGCCTGTTATTAGGAGAAACATCTGACAAAGTTGAGATTTAAATGAAACAAATGAAAAAAAGGAATTTTCTGTGCTGTGAAGGAGCATCCTCTGAGAACTATGTTCCTTTGGGCCATTGTGGAAAGCAGCAGTTTAACAAGAACATCTCAAAACTGAGATCACGAAACACCAACCTATTCTGCATTCATTCATTAGAGCGCTGTGTTTTTGTTTGTATCACAAACAAGCAAACAAACAGAGTTTGTCTGATTGTTTATTTAGCATCATGAGAATTAAAACAATAGAAGGACATTCAATGGAGACAGACATAAACACAATATGGGTGATTTAAATACCTTTCCTTATAGGAGTCAAGCACCAATTTACGTTTGGATATTTGTTTGAGCTGTAAGCTGGACTTGGTTATTCTCTGTCAGATTGTGGGTTCATATAGAATGCAGCTCGAACTCATAGAACCCAGCTTGAAAGTGTTTATGTGGAACAAAATGAGTCTGAACAGGTTGCAGATTTGATTTCTGCAAGCAACTATTTTGACATGACAAGCCAAAAGAAAGATTGTGTAACTCAGAGGCTACTCTTTCAGCTCAAGACCATTTCTGTACTTCACTGAACACATGTCCAAGAATCACAACACATATGTCCAAGTTTCATACAATCAACTTTTTTTACCACGTCTCTGTTTCTGGTCCTATACACTCGACAGTATATCAGAATTGAATAAGAAATACTTGAGTCATTCATTACACATTACATTTGTTTGCAGACTCTGGTATCTTGGCAAATCTGAGCACTTTTTGAAACACTGGGGTATTGTCTGGTGAAAAGAAGAGAATTAAATGTACTCTTATTACTCTCTAGAAGAAACATTTGAGATATTAAAGAGATCTTTGGGAACTGTTAGATCCCATAAACAGTACATGACCACATTAAAACTCAGAAAACATCAAAATTAAAATTGTAAATACACTTCAACCCCTTCAAATTTAGTGTTATCTAAAACGCCTGTCTCACACATTCTCTGGTCCAAAGCACAGTCCACACACAAACCTACTGCATCATTTACAAAGATATTTCATCTATATTCGGGGGATGCATCTAAAATTAATGCTTTTCATATGGAAGGACAAAAACTCCTCTTGAAAAACTTCAACAGGCACTGGTCAAAACATCTACTGAAATATTGGAGATTATAATGTTGCTTGCAAAGTAATGTATTTTGACTGAATATAAAGCTACTTCGGAAGTTTTGTCAATGGCAAAACATGCTTTTGGAAGCATCTTCCAGCAGGGGCTAATGGGGACATGCCAACCAGCCAAACCTTGACTTTGATGGTCTCATCTGTGGACTGCAGTTATTCTGAAATACTTTGAATCTGTTTTGTCTCAGGAGCAATTTAATGCCAGCAAGACTTGTTTTGACTATAAACGCCAAAATCAATGCCAAACTGAGTCAAGAGGAGCTACACACACAGCTTTCTAAAATGCAATCCAATTGATGTTGTCAACCTTTTTACAGATGCCAAGCACACAGTTACTTTCCTTGACACATATTTTTTTTTTAACATCTTATACCGTTTTTCAAGGGTATACCCCTTATTTTATACATTTATAAATATATATATTTTTTTAAAATTAAATCCAACAACTAGGCTCTTGGTCACCATTGACTATGGTGTTGCCTTGTGGGTTTGGAACAATGTGTAAACAAGAATTCTATTCTTTGTCTTCACCATTCCTGTAAGTATAAAGCAGTGTAGACTATAAACAGCCAGTTATAATTACCTTGCCATTCTCATTTTCTCTCTCGTTCTCCAGGTGAGACGTACTCTGAAGCCTACAGTCACACGGAGAAGTGCCAGGATTGTAGCGAGTGCAAGGGTCTCATGCGCATGCAGACCCCCTGTACCGACTCGAACGATGCAGTGTGCGTCTGCAACTATGGCTACTTCATGGACGATCTGTCTGGGCAGTGCCAGGACTGCACCGTGTGTCCGAAGGGCAAGGGCGTGATGATGCGCTGCGAATACGACCACGACACCGTTTGTGAGGAGTGTACAGACAACACCTACTCCGAACAGGAAAGCTCGCTGGACCCCTGCCTGCCCTGCACTATCTGTGAAGAGGACACAGAGATTTTATTGAGGGAGTGCACACCTTCAGCAGACGCTGTGTGTCACGGTGAGATACACGCACGCACGCACGCACGCACGCACACACACACACCTAATCAGCTAATTCCTCACTATCAAGCATAATGTTTGCTTTCCTCCATGTGTTTAAAGATCATTCTGGGTCATTTCCACATGTGTCTGCTTGTGGCCTTGCAGTTAAAAGGTTAAAGGGCAGATTTTTGGGCAAGGCCTCGTAGTTACACAGGTCACAACGGTCAAACCGGTTGAACCCAGAGACACATGCAAACAGAAGAAAATTGCAAAAATTATGTTGTAAAACATGCCGCCCATCTGTCATACAAATAGTCCTACATCACACTCACACCAAACCAAAAGGCATTAAAATAAACTGATCACAATTCTGCAAAGTAATATAGTTTATTACTTCAACTGTAATAATAAAGTAGGTGCTGTTAGTGAGCATATATCGCCATTTTATAATCAATTCGAATGCAGCATATCAAATCAGAATGTATTTGTTTTATAGATTTGTGACCCTGGACAACAAAACCAGTCTTAAGGATCAATTTTTTTGAAATCGAGATTTTCACATCATCTGAAAGCTGAATAAATAAGCTTTCTATTGTTAGGCCGAGATACAACTATATAAATATCTGGAACCTTTAAAGTTGTCCAAATGAAGTCCTTAGCATATTACTCACAAAAAGAAAGTTTTAATATCTTCATTGAACATGATCTTTACCTAATATGATTTTTGGCATAAAAGAAAAATCGATAATTTTGACCCATACAATGTACTTTTGGCTATTACTAAAATTGTTCCCGTGTTACTTAAGGTTTTGTGGTCCAAGGTCACATTGGTTAAACTATATATCATAAACTCTTTTATTCTTACAAACATGATCAAGGACACACATACATTGGGTTTCCTTGTTTTATAGAGGCTTATCATGTACAATCTGCATATTCTATCCTGTAAGCCTATACTCCTAAACCTAACCATCACACAAACTTTTCAGCATTTTTACATTTCTTTATTTATTAGCTGTTTACTCCATGGGGACCAAAAATGGCCATGCAAGATTAAAATTGACCAGGACCACACATTACATCCACACATACACCCACACACCCACAGAGGAAGCACTGTTACCATGGCTGAAGAGGGCATGTAATGTAGCGTGTCATTGGATTACTGTGCTAGCGGTGAGGCTATTATGTATGTGAGGGTCATTATGTTTTCTGCTGAGGAGGACTGAGCTAGATATGTTAGTTTGGGTTTTGATGTACTTCGTCGCTACTTGGCATGTGTAAGTTTGACAAACAAAGAGAGAGAGAAATGTGAAGAAGAAAAAACTGTGTTGTGCTGGTTCAGTCCTATTTAAAGATGCAGTTGTGATACGTTCAATATTGACTCATAATTTTTTAATGCAACGAATATAATTATATTAGCACATTGATCAGTGGTTTATTGACTTGATGTGCTACGCTGTGTGTGTGTGTGCGTTAAAAGAAGATGCGAGATCTCTAAGAGCAGATGGAAGCTGTAAATCATAAAGCACCTGCAAGTGTTGTGCGTTACACATGTTCAGCTTTACTGGCAGCGGTTCCTGCACTTATCTGCCTTTGATCTCATATGAGAGGAGAGAGAGGAGATGAGACAGAGAAGAGAGAGATGAGGACACAGAAAAAGATTTGACTTTTAAAGGGGTAATTTACCCAAAAATGAAAATTCTGTTATCATTTTAATTCTGTATGACTTTCTTTCTTGTGCAGAACACAAAAGAAGATACCCATTTACTTATAGTGTATGGACACCTATGCCAGTACATGGGTACCGCTGTTGTTCAGTTACCGACATTCTTCAAAATATCTTCTTTTGTATTCTGCAGAACGCACGCACAGTGTCAGAGAAGTCCTTGTATATCCCATACAGATAATCACCCTCAAGCACCACATCATCATACTTAAATTGACCTTATACGTGACCTTTACAGCTTTATTTCATCCATCTCTCTCTTTCTGACTGACCCTTTCTTGTCCATCTGTCTGTGGGTCAGCCATGCATGTGCCCTTCGATGAGAGGAGCATATTAAAAACAAGCTCTTTCATGAAAATGACCACAGGCACACATGCGGCGATCATCTGACAGAATGAGCAATCTCCCTCTACGCTGGTGGTCCGTGATACATGGTGAATCACTTCCTGTGGCCACATGCGGATTTAAGTGGCATGCGACTGTGTGTGTGTGTGACAGAGAGCGAGAGTTGTGCTGAGCCCTTGGATCGATAAGAGCGCTGGAGCGTCTTACACTTGGGTTTCAGTCTGTGACCTCTATTGCAGTTTGAGCATCGCACGCACGCACGCACGCACGCTTGAATGCACACCATATGTAAGTGGAGTGACTCCAGTTCCACTGCAAGTTTTTCTAATTGTTACAATTGTTGATGTAAACATGGTGTAACAGACATGAATATGCACATGTGCATAAACACATGCATGTATGCACACATGTAATACTCACATGCCTCTAAATGAAAGATCTCTATTTTTACCTTTAACACACTCTTTTGTTTAATAAGTGTGTATGAGTGTGTATTTGCCAGTGTGCTAATGCCTCCTGCAAGTGTAATTACTGCAGCTAATCAGAGCACTTAACAGCAAAGCTTCTGTTCATTTAGTCATCCATCCGCTCACACACACGCACGCACGCACACACACACATCAGGCTCTTATCGCTCCCCTCCTGTCTGTCACACACTCCTAAACACAGACAGACACACATACACACAGGGAGCAAATAAGGGTTGGTGTGTGTGTGTGTGTGTGTGTGTGGCAAGATCCAGTCTTTCAAGAGAGAGTTTTCTGTTAGATAAAGAAAACCATTATAATAAACATTCTAAAGGTTGCCAGATATTCGTTAAACTCCCCATCAAAAAACCAGAACCGAGAGGGTGAGAATAAAGATCGCTCATTAAGGAAGGCGCCCAGCTGAGGGTTAACAAGCACTTTACACTTGGCAACTCATCCTGAAAACGCCCAGTTAGGAAAGAAAAGAGTTGAAATAAAAGAGAGGAATTTGAAATTGTTAACCTCTCGCTTGGCAGAGTTTTACCACCTCAGACCAATAAAATGGTGAACTACTTTTCACTCAGGTTTTACAGTTCAGTCAGGCTGAAGATATATGTAGCTATACCGAACGCTTTCTTTCAAACAGAAAGACGAAGAAAGAAAAAGTTGACATTCATAAAAGTTAACATTTATTGTATTCTCAATCAGAATTCTTTAAATTTCTTAAAAAAAAGGGAAGAATATAGATGTGGGAAGCGGGGAGGTCTTGAGAAGACTGTCAGCTACTGAGGAAGAGCCAGCAAGTGAAAGAGACTGAAAAAAGTCTTTAGATGCTCACATCTATAAAAATAAGAAGCTACTTTGTTTGTGTGTGTTTATTCAGCTACAACTTTATATCCTAAATATGACAAAATCTTGAAAATATGTGGGGCGACTCATCTGAAAATTGATTCATGAAGTAGTTTTAGATAAAAAAACCATCTGTTATAAGGGATAGGTTCGTCATTAGCATTTATTCTGATTGATAGCATTTATTCTGATTGATAGCATTTATTCTGATTGAGAATACAATGGGGGCAGTTGTGGCCTAATGGTTAGAGAGTCGGACTCGTAACCAGAAGGTTGCCGGTTTGATTCTCAGTACCGGCAGGTAACAACTGACGTGTCCTTGAACAAGGCACCTTACCCCTGTTTGCTCCCCGGGCACTGCAGTGTTAGCTGTCCACTGCCCCGGTGTATGTGTGTTCACGACTTGAAGTGTGTGTATTCACTATTCACTGGTTGGGTTAAATGCAGAGGTCACATTTTGGGTATGGGTCACCATACCTGACAAAAAACAGGTCACTCACTTATCATGTTTCATAAAATAGAAATCATTGGTATGTGCTTATGTGTGTGGGTCAGATTTTACTGAATGTTCCCACAAACATGGAAAAGTACTACATAATGAAGCTAAATGAAAATGTAAACATGCAGATAGGTTTGTGAGGGTTATAGATTTCACTGCAAGAGTGAAAATAGGGATAAAAATCAGATGCCAACAATATAAATATAATAAGATAAACAAATGTTCGTGTGCATTTTATCCAAGTCAGTCTTTAAAACCAATCTATAAAACAATGTTCTTTAATGAACTATTAAACAGTTCATGCCTAAATCACTTTCATTATGATTATTCAAACACGATTACACACACACACTCTTGAAAAGTTCAGAAGAAAATACAGAATTTTCTCTAGTCACGGTAAATTCAGGACCCCCATTGAGTCAGATCTAACATGTCACCACCAGTTTCACAGTCATGAAAGATGTGAATGAGCTCCGTAACATTCTGGAACCTTTTCTCAAGAAAGACTGGAATGTTTTCATGCGTGCCTGTGAGTATGTGTTCAGGTCTGGCTTTATTTGTAAAAGCCTACATTTTTAAAAATCTCCACACAGATATAATGAAACACAAGGCTCTAAAACCAACTAAATCATGCTTTACCTTAAATCTAATATTGTTTGTGGGTTACTTTCTGAGGTTGAGGGGTTGGAAAATATCATTACCTTGCTATGCAAAAGTCTTTGTGTGTGTGTGTGTGTGTGTGTTCAGGTTTGGGGGGGGTTGCCTGTATAAATTATGCATTGAATCAATAGAGAGAGGAAGACAGATAAAAAGACAAATAGTGCCTTTAGTGGGTGCAGGGGGCAATATATCATGTAACACCATTCAGACAGCTATTGGTCAATTTAACGGCTTCCAGTGACTCATTATGTTTCATTATTCTATATGCATTTTTGATTTATGTACAAGCTGGGTTTAAAAGTCTGAGACCACACTAAAGATCTGAGACACTGAATTTAAACCTGGAAAATAACAGAAAAATTATGTTTCTTTTTCTCCATTATAGATCCATTTGCTCCCACATATCCTCCTACCACCCCTTCACCTAGCGAACCAAACCCCTATTTGACTGATCTGGATGTATTATGGAGCCCCAGCCCTGGAGGCGATGCCACTACACCCAAACCCAGCACTCCACACTTCATCGGCAGAGGACTCAACGAGAACCTGATCCCCATTTACTGCTCCATCCTGGCGGCGGTCGTGGTCGGCCTGCTGGCTTACATCATTTTCAAAAGGTCAGCAAAAAAGAGAAAATAAGCCTGAAAGACAGAAAAGCAGATCACAAAATATTGTGGAAAGTGTTTGAGAAGTTCGGCCTTGTTTACATCAACCTATTCAAACATATACAGTTCATATGACTTCATATCACATAAGGGGGTTTGTTACAGAAAAAGATTCCTAAAATAACAATTTTTATACTCTAAAGTTTTTATACTATTTAGGGTTAAGGTTTAAGGAAATGTAACAGGTTCTTTATGGATCAATACAAAAACACTCTTAAAAATAAAGGTGCTTAAAAGGTTCTTCACAGCGATGCCATAGAAGAACCTTTTTTGGTTCCACAAGGAACAATTCAGCCTAAGGTTCTTTAAAGAACCATCTCTTTCTTACTTTTTATAATCTGAAGAACCTTTTTTCATCACAAAGAACCTTCAGATGTTAAAGGTTCTTTATAGAACCAAAAGGTTCTTCTATGGCATCAAAGAACCTTTTGAAGCACCTTTATTTTTAAGAGTGTACAGAAAGTTGATAACCGAACAGCAGCGGCACCATTTACTTCTATTGTATGGACACAAAACCAATGCAAATGAGAGCCGTCACGATTCTGTTACCAACATTCTAAAATGATCTTCTTTTGTGTTCTGCAGAAGAAAGAAATTCATACTTAGTTTGAAATGACATGTCGAGTAAATGATGGGTGAACTATCACTTTAAAGAACAGAAATGTCCCCTATTAGAGCTATTAACACACATACATTAATAATACTTACGAACAAATATTACATTTACCATTCATTTAATATCACGTAAATGTAACATTTAAATTAGTGCCCAACCAAGTTTTTCTTTGACAGATTCTAAAATCTTTACATTTAGCCTCCTCATTCTTGCATATGTGATTGCATCCATGCCCATTATGCAGACTAAAAGCCGTCAATGTTTTCTTCTCTATCATTACTTTCACTTACACTGCATGCATGCATCTGTGTGCGTCTCCCAGGTGGAACAGCTGCAAGCAGAATAAACAGGCAGCTAATAATCGTGCAGCGACGGCCAATCAGACGCCATCTCCAGAGGGAGAGAAGCTGCACAGTGACAGCGGCATCTCAGTGGACAGTCAGAGTCTGCAGGAGCAGCAGGGGCAGACGCAAGCGCAGGCCCACACGCAGCTGCATGCCGCAGAGCAGATCGGTATGTTTAAAGTTATAGATACAAAACTCAATGAAGATGGAATGAAGCCCTTTCATGTGTAAAGTGCAGATTTTTGCACGCTATCTTATATACTCTCTGTTTCCATGTAAGGCTGGGTGATTTTATCACTCAGATCTTAAAGGAACACACAAGTCAAGACCATACACGCACGGACACTCACAAACACTTGCGAGACCTAAAAATAAACCAACCTGCTTACATGCATTCCTGAGAAATCTCTAAATCGCCAGCGTGCTTCTCAATAATATTTAAAGGAGTACTATCCTCACATGGGAGTGATGCTATGAGAGGAGACAGAACGCTATTAAAACTCAACAACAAAGTGGGCATGTTGACTCAACGTGCTGTAGAGTGCGAGAGAGGATGTCAAACATCTTCACCGCGGATATGCGGTCTGGGTTTAAAGAGCTCTAAATGTATGAAACACTGCTTATACTGTATATATATTCAGGAGAAATGGACTGCATATCACTTGATGTAGTTAATTTAGAGATTGCATAACTGATTTCAGGTTTACCCTCTAAATGACACATACAAGAACACACTATAGTTGCTTTACATGCTGGTCAGATGATCTCTTCCTGTAAGCTGGCAGGCAGAATAAGCTGCTGTGCATTGATGAGTCATGAGCCTCACAGATGCTGCAAATAAACATATCAGGCAACATGCAACCTGCTAGACTTTATAAAAAGAGCTTAGTATCACATTTACAATTTAGCCAATATTAAAAAGGTCAAGTACAGTATCAAATGTTCCACACTTGATATCAGTCTCTGTTTCTGTGTGTGTGAGTGACACAGAGAGAGAGAGAGAGAGAGAAGAGAGAGAGAGAGAGAGAGAGAGAGAGAGAGAGAGAGAGAGAGAGAGAGAGAGAGAGAGAGAGAGAGAGAGAGAGAGAGAGAGAGAGAGAGAGAGAGAGAGAGAGAGAATCACTCTGGATAAAAGCACAATCTTAATGAATAAATAAATAGCAGTAATTTCATTTGCATTTATAGAAAATGGTATTATAAATGGCCAAGGGCATTAAGTTAAACTCACTGTCATACCATATTAGCCCACTTTGATGCTCGTTCCTGGACACAGAATAAATCTGTTTATTAAAGCTAAAGCGTGTAAACATTAAAGCAACTCTTTGTGGATTCTGGATTTATTTTCCCAGAAACAAAAAACTGCACACAATTATTATTTTACCTATTTTCAGATTACTAATTTATTTATTACCAGTATATTTTATTATATCCAAATTCCTGTCTGGACATTCTACATTTGTATCTCATTTTCTATGAATCATCACTGTATGCGACTTACAACGGCAAGATTTTGTATTAATTTACTTTATTTTATTAATAAATGAAAATTTACCACATGTAAACCCCACATCAACTTCTCTAAACAAGAACACCTCTCAAAATGCTTGCTACAGATGTGAATTTTTTTTTATGACGGATGAAAATTTCAGAGGCAGTGTGTAAATGTGATTGACACAACGTAAGATCGTGTTTATTTTTTAACGTGCAAAAATTTCAGATGCAAATTTCGGACTCAGTATGCAATGACCCTTACAGCGGTAAAAAAAACTATAAAAAATTATTAGAATTAAGCCAATAATTTCATCAATAAAAAACGAATAAAGCAGAGTTCATTGTATTGCACTGTTCAGTGCATTGAAGTAAAAACAAAAGTACCATAATACAATGATTCATCCACATGTTTTCTCTATTCCTCTCTCTAAGTCCATCTTTCCATCATCATTGCTTGCTCTTCCTCTGGAGCACCTTCACTCCACTGTCTGCCTGGAGTCCCACAGGACCATAGCAGCAGATGCTTTCAGTCTAAAACACACACATTCACACACAATTCAACAATGTCAGCCTGAACAGGTGTGATTGTTCCATCGGGTCTTTCTGGCAGAGACACCTCTCCTTTATTTCTCACACATGGCTGCTGTAAACACACAGGCGCCAGTTCTAAACACATCAGTGCCAACGGTCTCCACGTCTCTCCTCTGTGCCCACACGCACTAAACAATGCCGTTGGTCTTTTATTACTTTTGCAATAACACAAAATGCAATTATTTATTGATAAATTTGAACATGTAGATAAACATTAGTCTTAAACACATTAAGGTTGGTTCACACTGTTTTGGCCAAGAAGCACCAACTTATGCAGGTCTGTGTAAACCACTAGTACGCACCTAAAATTGTGATTTGGACAGTGATTGGACGGCATGAGAGCGAGTAACACGCGCTGGTCTGACAGCCAGACTGGCTCATTAGCAGGTGTTGTATGACGAATCGCAGGCTAAGACCTACAGGAGCACCAGCGACTGCTTTTCTCATGTACCAACAAGCTTCTAATAAGCATCAACCTCAAACGTTTGCTGCTGCTACTGCCAGAAGCCATTAATACTTCCAGATGACCCATATGGTGTGTTTAAAAAATGGTGTGTGTTCGGTTTAGGAATAGATAGCTGGACCGCTAATAGGGCAACTTGTTAAAGCACCCAAGAGAACAGTGAATATGTTGAATAAACCTGTAAAATCAAGCTGTATGCGTCTCTTCTTTTTGCATTCAGTCTGTCTGTTGCCGTCAATTAGGAGTGACGAATAACTTGGATTAGTTTGTGTAAATGTTCTGTGTCAGTAGGGCCTAGCAAATCTAGTAAACACAATATTCTTTTTCTCCATCTTTGTCCCTCTCCGGTATTTCTCTAGCGCAAGCTTTTACCACAAAGAGCTGAATGGATGAGCGAGTAGAAATCAGAGAAGTGAAAGGGTGTTAAATATTTTATAGTCTATGATTCCGGGACATTTTTAGTTTCTCTCTTTTCTTTGTTCATCCTCTTATCTGTCTATCATGGGGCTGACAATTCTTCTATCATCTCAAAAGTATGTGAGAAAAATGAAAACATGTTCAACAAAACTGCAATAGTTCATTTAAATCAAAGTTCAGATAATGACATCAAATCAAGTCAAATGTATTATACGTGTAACTCAACATTGAGTATTTTCACGGTTTTGATCATGTGCGCAAACAACTAACAACCACACCTACAACAGCTTTAATGCTCTGTTCCTTTTCCAAATATACTTTTCCAAATTCTTATTCATCTAAATCCCTCATTTCCGCTTCTGTCAGTGGATTTTATTTTCAAACTGATGGCTGAAGCTTTCCTCTTAAAGGGATATTACACCCAGAAACGAAACGTCTGATGATTTACACAGCTTCATTTTAAACCCATATGATTTTTGACATTTTAGAGAAAACTCACACAAATGGTTTTTTTGGGTGATCTATCCCTTTAAAGAATCTGTCATCATTTACTTATCTACCTTTGAGTTGTTTCAAATCTGTATACATTTCATTTTCTGATGATCACAGAGAAAGATATTCGGAAGAATGTTTGTAACCAAACAGTTCTTTATAAATTTCTTTGTTCTGTTGAACACGAAATAAGATATTTTGAAGAATGTAGGAAAGCAAAAAAGTTATGGGGCACTTTTGACTACCATTGTAACTTTTCCTACTATGGTAGTCAATGGGGTCCAAAAGAAGCATTCGTTTGGTTAGAAGCATTCAAATATCTTTCCCTGTGTTGAACCAAACAAAGAAATGTATACAGGTTAGTAACAAGAGAATGATTAATTCATGACAGAATTTTCATTTTTGGGTGAACTATCACTTTAAGTTACATTTCCTTTACCCTACTACTATTCTCATTTGCTTCAATTAAAGTGCTTTATGTATGTAGGTGTTTTTCCCTATTGAGAAAAATGAAATGAGTCAGAATCCAATCCATTGTCTATTGCTGGGTCCCATACAGTAAAAGCGTAGCAGCAGATAATGTTAAAATTATGTTTGCCATTTGCCTACGCACATTTTCTCACACGCTCTCTCTCCATCTGTTTCTCTCTGCTGCGTGCTACGACACTCGTGAGCGTGAGGCTCGATCACAACTGCTCTCTGCAGACCGAGAGAACGCGATTTCAAAATACTGCATCCCCCACTGAGGATACTTAAAATGTAGGACACCCCTCAAGGGACAAAAGAGCATAGCATTTCCATACAGGTTCGGATGTGAAGTGTGCACTTTCCCAATAGGTATCACAGAATGTAATAAACTATCTCCGAGTAGCAATGGCACATGTGTCGCCACAGTGCAGAGCCCGAGACCAGACCTACAGATAATACCTTAAAGAGGTCAAAAGCAGCATTGATAGACCAAACTCCCCCATCAAATAATGCTTCCAGTGCAAATTCACTACATTGTACACCACTAGTCACAGCATATGAGCTGTATGAATGTGAGGAACAAGTTTAAATACTCTGCAATAATGTCTTTAGTATTTCATGGGGAATCTTAAACCAAAAGATATGACAGCATCTCTAATTTTTTATTCATTCATCAAGTTTATTCAATTCAAGGAAAGTCATGTTTGTTGTTTTTAGATTTTAAACAATGTAATTTGTGCCATGTGATGTCCATGTTTATAAAGCAAATTCGTACAGTAAATAAAGGCTTGGCACGTTTGAGATTTAGCTAAGCAAAATATGTTCTGCATTTCTTATTAGTCTGCTTTATGCATCAACATGCACATGAAAACCACACAAGTAGCTTATTACGACAAGCCTAAAGGTTCAATCCAAACATAACCGTCCTTGACGCAAAATAAAGGAAAATTGCATAAAAACGTACAATTGATGTCGTACTAACTCATACGAATTAGCCAATACGCTACAATGTAAAAAAGTGAATTGCCATGAGGTGATGTTGGATAAATTCAGTCTAGCAGAATCTAGTCCCAGATTTTCTATTGACTAGTCTTGACACATCTGACCTCAACAAGCTAATAGCCACAGTTCTGGACTAAATTTTTCCATCTAATTACACAGTCCACTTCTGTTTCCCCTAAGGATGGGTGGGTAAATCTTCTTCACAGGCAATGATGTCATTGACAAGACAGAGAAAAGTAGTTTTTTGCACAAATGGCACAGCTCTGAATTGGTCCAGACACAAAACGGTACCTCAGAACTCAAAGCCTACTTGCAGCATTCCGGAACTGTTTCCATGGCACCTCACAATTGACAACAGATTGAAGGGTTAGTGGGAAAATGAGGCATTTGTGTCTCGGGCTGAATGTAGTAGTGATTGCAGTTAAATGGTTAGGGCAGGCAGAGGAGATCAGGGAGCTCAAAGCTCCAAGAGGTGCCCGATTGCCTCAGACTGGCTAAAAATGGAAGCTGCATGTTATTTGGAGGAAAAAAAGTCATTTGGCCCTTTTATTTTGTCCCAGATGACAAAGGGAAACAAATGATATTTCGTCAGGAATGAATGGTCAGGATAGTGCAAGACCAAGATTTATTGTGTGCAGTATTCAACAGTGTATTATAGGCCTGGAACAACTGGCACAAGTGTTGCTAATAATAAAAAAAACTTTTTAATGTCTCTATTGTTTGCTTTAATTTTTTGCTTTATTTAATTATTTATCTTTATACAAAAATGTATGCACTAAATCTACTGTTTTTGGAACTACCGTATATGATGAAAATACTGAAAATTAAACATCATGTTTAAGTATCAGTATAAATGATATAACATTATAAAACATAAATTACAAATGATAAATTCCATGTTGAGTTTAATAACTGTCATACAAACACATTACTGTATTACATTTAAGTATCAGTATAAATTATATAAAACACAAATGATTAATTATGAATTAAGATTTTTAATGATAAACTTGTTGATTTTAATTTGATTTCATTAAAAAAACTGAATTGAAAATCATTTCTTAATAAACACAACCCTACAAACAAAAACTGTAATACAAAAAAATACTGATTTAAAATTATGATGAAAATACTGATGAAAAGTTATAAAAAATAAAGTCAATAGTCCTATACTGTCCTATCAGTATAAATGATAAAGGATATAAAACACAAATTATGAATTATAAAAGTAAGATTTTTTTAATGATAAATTTGTTGATTTAATGTGATATTAATGTGAGAAAAATAATTAAAACTGAATTGAAATGGTTAAATTTACAAACCATTTCAGAATGAACACAACCCTAAAAACCAAAGTGAAACTGTAATACTGCGTTAAGATATTAAACAAACTACATTTTCTCTTTCTTTTTCTAGTGGTGAGAGTGGATGGGGGCGCTCAGCCTGACTCCCCGCCACCTCAGGCCTAACCCGTAAGGACCAGGAAGTAACATGATCAACGATGAAGGAGAGATGAGAGGTTGGAGTGGAGAAAACAAGTGCAGAAGGAACACAGAGGAGAAAGGAGGAGTGAAGCCATAATGGGTGTCCGGCCAGGGAGGCCAAGATTTACGAAACCAGACCTTTGATCATCATGAACCCAGCACGGACAATTCTTTGACAGGCCGGTTCATCAGCATCCATGGAGATGTGTTCAACGATCTGGCCTAAAGTAGCTACTACTACTAAACATAAGCCCATGACCCAAAGCGAGTTTGCAGTGTAATGTATACTAAAGCCCAGTTCAAACCTCAGCGACAACAAAACTGAATGTTTAAAGTCTATGGGTTTCGCAAATGTATTACAGTGACCTCGTGACATGAACTCTGGATCTCTTTATGAGAGGATGTAGAGACGACCGTCGTAAGTTTCACGGATATCACGTTATTTAGCAACCGCACCATGATTCCTCCACCTGGGGCCTTCTGCCTGATTCAATAAGGATTTAGTTTTTGCCTTATCTTTGAAGTATTAACAGATTATGTCTATAACATCGAGGCCCTTTATTTAATCAGAACCTCAGATTTTCATTCAGCTCTTTCCAGGTGTGTATTCAAACTCTGGGGGCGGGTTATGCAGTTAGCTCATGAAAGCAGCTGATCTCAGGTCAGCGTTTATGGGTAACAACTCGCGCCTGTGACATTTGCCGACCTTTACTAAAGTAATGACTCAGATCTATACTTAGCTCTGGTTCCTTTTCTCCTTTTCACACCCTCCGTGACAGCCCTTTTTCTATAAACACACACATAGCGTGTCATGTTCCTTGCCTTCCTCTGCTCATGCCAGTGTAGGTTTCTTTTCTTGCACGTTCTGTCCTCAGTTAGATCTTTAAAATCGGATTAAAAATGCAAACAGAGAGCAGAACCGAAAAAGAATGAGATACTAAGAACTGAAATGCTGACAAACATTTGGAAATCTGATTCAAAACACAAACAAAGACCAAGACGTTTCAAACCATCATGTGTATTTAGTGCCTGACCAATACTTCAGCCATACCATTTTTGGAGGGTGGGGATGGATTAAACATGTTCCAAATAGAGAAGAGTAAAGACTCAGATTCCACTTAACGGTTCCTATTTCCTGTAGTATTTATATTACATTTGCATTTCTGTATTCTTAAATTCAATGCGCCCATAGTTTGTCCTAATGACCTACTAAACAAAAATACTAAAAAACATATTTTAATAACACATTTTAATGTTTTGTTTAAATGCAAGTAACACTTATTGCAAAAGATTATGTTGCGAATGTGTATTTTTAACCACAAAGAGTGTTGGGACTATACGGCCAATACTACAAATCTCCCACCACATTTTTGCACTTTTTTTTCCAAGAAACTCTGATCTCTTCTCTCCCATTTATCTTTTCTACTCTTATCAGACATGACATTCATAGACTACTGTAGTGCTTGCTAAGTCATTCTTATGTTTTTTTCTAATCTTTGTCACTGCATTTTCTTCTCTCTCAGACTCTCTCTATTCACTTCAGTCTTGGCTAAATGCTGAGGGCCGAACATGTGAATCAGATGCCATAATGTGGTTTGAATCACAGTCATCTCAGCAGTCCAGTGCTGGAAACAGTTATATTCGTGTTTCCAGAATGTGAAAGAGAGACGTTTCATCTGACTGTCCTTGGCCCGGCTTAGACAAATTACAGGGCAGACCTGTTGCCAATTCGGCAGAAAGAGAAAACTTTTTACGTTTTGCATTAAAGATAAACAGTAATTTCTTCACCTTTGTTTAAAAAAAACTCCAAGTACTCCAAGTATTTTAACAATCAAATAAATTGCATCACATTTCAATAAAACCAGAGTGGTCTAACCATACAAACATGTAAACACCACCAAAAGACAGATCTACTAAAAATAGCTCATTGCTTCCTGTTTCTCCTCTATTCACTTGGGATATTACGTTAGAAACAGACATTAGGGACCCAAAGTAGAGGGATTCCACACGCACGCACGCACGCACGCACGCACGCACGCACACACACACACACACACACACACACACACACAGACGCACAGCATCTAATGGACTGTCTTTCGTTGCATTCCTAATGTGCTTACTGCCAGGCTCTGGAATAAACATGAGAGGCATTAGTAAGACATTCCTGTCAGGCAGCTGGTAATTACCCCTGAAGCTTTCCGTCTTTCCTCCCCAAAGTCAGCTCACTCTCCTGGGGCTCTGTTCTGCTCAGCTTCCCTTCCCTGGAGCTCTGATTGTCCATTCTGGGACTGTCCGTCCAACTCTGCTGCACTCAGATGCAGTAATATTACTATCAACGATACATCTACAGGAAATCATGGTTTGATTACATTTTTTGAAATCTTCGAATTTGAATAAGACTTTCACTTCCTGCGAAAGTCCATCCTGAACTGAGTTTTTGAGCAGAGCTGATCCAGACTGAGCTTGAGCAACTTTTTAACTTTTTTTAATGTGACCAACATGTCCACTACCACCTGAACTTTCCATTGAGTTCATTACAGTATTTCTGTACTTACTGGCAGTCACAGATTGATTTACAATATAAAACGTCTGCATTAACTTAAAGTTGGATGTAAAGATTAGTGAACTCTTGCATCTTGCTTTTTGGCAGGATGGTCGTCGGCTCCACGTTTTATAACGCCCGAGTTGCGCGCACCTACCCGACGCTGTGGTTTCCATTAAATCACACTGTGCAGCAAATCATTGGCTTCTGGAGGTGCCGGCATGCTAGCGTTTAAAGCGCTTTACGGGCTCAGCGTTTCATTCGTGGGGCACTTCAACGGTGTTTGCTCTGAGATTAGCTTCCTCGAGAGAACCTGACGAGATCAAGTTAAGATCTTTTTCTCTCGCTATCTTGGCAATCGTGTCTATCCCATGCTTGCGTCTTAATACAGAGCAGATAGGTTGGCAAACACCGAGTGACAATAATATCATCGAAATTGAAGCTTCTCAGGTGGGTGGTAATGAAATATATTATATTCAAAATAAGCCTATATTTTCGTAGAATGTTAAATTGATGTTTTTTTCTGATGTGTTCTGAGAGATAGATTGAAAATACAAGTATGAGGGACAGACATTTCTCATAACCCTGATGATTTGTGCTTGGCATCCAAAAGGCGTCAAAGCATCAATGCGTCACTCAGTAAGCATCTAAAACAATTCAACGAATAAAAAAAAGTAAACAAGTGGATTGATTCTTGATTCAATTCCCTGGAATGTGCCAAAGCATCCATAAATAAAAGCATCTCCCACAACAAAATATCCACTGAAATGGTTATAAATCTCACTTGTCAGCCTAAAAACATAATGTTTTCGATTAAAGTCAAATCATTGTTTGCAATACTAAATACTAAAACTCACTTGTTTCCACTCTCCTTTTGCAATCTTTATTTTTTATAAACAGCAGTTTTTTTATCATTTTAAATAGATTTATTCTTTGAGAGCTGTATTTTATAGAGACCGATTACTTTCGTAGCACTTAAAATAGATTTGAACACTCAATAGTGTCCATCACCAGAAAGTGCCTGTGGACAATATCAGGTGTCTCTGAGCTATGTTCATGTATCTGTGTGTTCTGTCTTAACTGTATGTAATAGATTTCCTTCATTTTACATGTTGTTATGAGATACGTGTTGATAAAGGTTACCAGACATTACACCATTATCCAGGTAAAATACATCCAGGTGAATTGTATCTATTGTCCTGCGTTTAAGAACTGCCTAGAATTTAAACAGACACATACTGTATATGCTGCACCAGTCCTGTAGGGGAGTAAATGGTGTATTTAAAAAACACAACTTCTATCATATAATGTCACTTTTACAGCACATTAAACCATTCTATGCATTGACTTTAGTGCAACCTACACACAATCTTTTAAGTCTTATATCTGTAAGCTTAAAAAGTGGCAAGATTTGTTTTTCACAAATATGTTATTATGGATGACAAGGGATTGTACATTAACTGTTAGTAAACATAGAGATTATATCACATTTTAAAAAGACATCTGACGTTTGGAAGAATCGCCACATGATGCTTATGGAAATCACCCTCCGCTGTTCAGCCTATCCCAAGAGAGCTGAATGTTGTGTGTATGTAATCCATGCTGTACAATGCATTGTGTACATTTTCCTGGAGTTGTTATGACAAATACACATATGTAAACAAGAAATAAAAGCATTTAGAATTCTATTAAATAAAACCAAATATGACTCCTTCAAAATGGTCTTTTTTCATTTAAAACAGCCACAAAGAGATCTGTCTATCTGTTTATGATTTTGTTTCTCTTTTAAATGCCTATGGGATCATATTGGCAGAACCTTATACAGTAGCATTGACTGTTATGATGACAAACCGAAGAGTTTTTCTTGAGAGAAAAATATCTAAAATTACATTTTTACACACTATGTTTGGATTGGTCATGAGAATACCTTGGGAAACAGACAGGCACCAAATGTCTTTAGCTCAACCTCTATACATTCCCAAGAAGCTTCTCCACGAATATTAGCCTTAAATCCAGACCCTGCCATTGCATTACACATCCTAGTTCTGCATCCCGGCAATGGGAACAGAGCATGAAATTCCTCATATACAACTATATGAAATTTGTCGTGCTGTGAATTTAAGCAAGCATGAAAAATTACACTTGAGAAATGTGTTGGGATTTTGTTACACATATTGGTAAGTTTATTCTTGCATGGCTTTTTTAAAGAAAGAATGCCAGATGTTTCGTCATTAGACTATTGACAGGCCAGTCGCTTACAGAAACTATTGACGAAAAATGTTTTAAGTTCTAAAAAAACAGAAAGCCTGAGAGTGGGCAGAAAAGCAGAGACCACAAAATATGTTTGGACCAAGCGATTGCCAAACCGCAATGCAAAGCACATCCATATGCTTCATTAGAACCAGACTCTGACCTGCTGCAACCGTACTGCGGTATTCACACTGATACCCAACAATAGCTTACTTTTATTACGAGGCATTTTACAATAACTGTCTATTCCGATAACTGTGGGAATCTACACGCACGCACACACACACACACACTTACAGATACTGTACTAACTTACACTGCCAAGTCTGGACATACCTATTCATTGTTTATTATAACAATACAAAGTCATAAAAGCTTTGAAGTAACATAAATGGAAGTCTGTGAATAATGCAGTGCCCAACAAATGTCAAACAAATCACAACTTTCTGATATTTTTGTTTCTTCAAAGTCGCCACCCTTTGGCTAGATTACAGCTCTGCCTACTGGTTTTCATTTTCTCCAGCACTTTCATGACAATATTGAAAGAGTTCCCATATATGCGAGCCACTTGTGGTCTGTGTTTCCTTCATATTATTCCCAACCTAGCCATTTCAAAAACACAGATTTTTTAAAATTAAAATATTTGCTTTGCAGAGACAAGTGGGTCCAAACCTTTGGCTGGTAGTGTTACTATAGAATTTAAGCATGCACCATAATCGTTGCACGTGAGAACAGTTTAGCGCAATAATGTTCGTGCAAGAGCGACTTGTTTACACAGCCTGTACATCAGCACGTTTATATGCTGATGGTTGTCAGAAAGCTTGTAGACAGTGATGTGCAGCAGGGTGGAAGAGATAAGCTCCAAATTCACAGCATTCACTTTCAATTAGATTCGCCAGTCAAAGCAGCTGCCGCAGTATATGGTCATCGAATAATTCATCCTCTTTTTTTGTCATTTACCTCATAAACTTAATAGAGACCACGAGTCAGCTAAAACAGCAGGAGACAAAGACTAAAAGATTAAATGCTGTCATAAAACGAGACATTATTGATGATGAACTACATGTATTTTGACAAGAAAAAATGTGGACGTAAAAAAAAAATCTGTCTAATGACAAGGGTAGAGACAAGGGTACAGACGAAAGCAACTATCACCAATATTAATGAGAAAAAAAGAAATGGGAAGATGTGGACAAAAATGTGATTTTACACAGATGTGCCAGACATCCGTTTTCTACTGCAAACAAAGTTAGAAAGAGTCATAATATCATGTATTAGAGAAGACTGGCGACCATTCTGAAGTGACAGCAGAACTATAACTATGAGATATATTATGAAGATTTGAAAGACGTTAAAGGACTAAAACAAGGAAAGGATGTACAATTTTACTTCTGGGTTACAATAATTCATATGGGGGCATGTTTATGGATGATATATGATACAACATGTAAGACTACACAATTATAAGAATGACAAACACGCACACACACAAACACAAACATGCATGCACGCTTTGAATTTTGATGAACATTCATGTACAAAATTAAAACACAATCCACCCCATTTGACTATTTGCCCTATTTGCAATATCAGTTTACCACCTCATACTGTGTGAGTTCAAAGTCATGTGAACTGAAGGACAATCTTTAAAACTCAAAAAATATTTATGGATGTGCAAAGCATTTGTTAATAAGTGTAAGTAGCAGTAATTATTATGAGGTCAAAGCTGTGTCCTATGATATCATTGCTTTGTGAAGTCACAGCTCTATCAAGTAATAATTCTTAGATGTCTATTTTAGAGACGGATTAAACTAATTTTTGAGGTCATAGTGCTCTGTAATCTCATCTCATCTCATCTCTGTGATGTCATAACTGCATACATTAATTGCTCTACAATTTTATAGCTGTGAAATCACACACCACTGAGGTCACATAATAACTTTGAGAGGAAAACTCATTAACATGCACAACTTCAAAGTTTCATAAACAGAAACATGCATAAATTATAATAGATATTGAACAAACAAAATAAGACTTTATATTGCTGCATATTAGTGTAAGGCAACACATTTTAATCACATTTAATTTAACAAAATAGATATGTGTTAGACCCTCATCCTAAACTGGAAGGTGGAACATCTGGAATTCTTTGGAACAGATTAAATAATTCCAACTCATCACAACCATTAACACAAATCTACAAATCAATACACTACATCTCACACGCACGCACGCATGCACGCACACACACAGACGCACACACAGATGCACACACAGACACACACACACGCCACACCATATAGCCTACCACCGGCTGCCCCTCAGGAGAAATTGGACAGCACAACCAACTGAAGAAAGACTCGAATAAAAGACAAAAATAGGTGAGAAAGAGAGAGAAAAAAAGGACTGTACACTGCAACATGGTTCCTACGCGCGCACGCACGCACACGCACGCACACACACACACACACACACACACACACACAGCAGGCTATTATTTTGTCATTGTCTCAATCAAAGCATTTCACTGGCACACTTTTAAACACTGACTGCCATTACAAGATTCCACCATCTGTTCGAGAGTGAGCACAATCCAACTCTCTTCTTTTCTATTCAGACAGAGGAATAAATACAGTCTATATATCTATTAGTCTAACTATTAAGATATATATTTATTATTTATATGTGTCTGTGTGTGATGCTACTGCTGCATTGTAGTTTGGCTACACGCCAAATACAAAAATGCCATCCGCTAAAGAGTGAGTCACCAGCCTGGTACCCCTCTACGTGTGTGTGTGTGTGTGTGTGTGTGTGTGCGTGTGTGTGTGTAGGTGTGACAGTAACAGCAGATAAGAAAAAACCTGCAGAGGCATTTCTTCCCGATCACTCCATTGACAGGGTCTGATGCCAGAAGACCCCTTTCATAAAATTCATTCAGCCATCCTCAAATCGTGCAGTTAATCTATGCATCGTCTCTGCTAACATAATCAATATTCATATGAGATATGGAAATTCACGGTGAGTTATTATTCATCTCATAATATTTCGCTTGTGCCATCATTGGCTGCAGCTGTTTGTAAGAGAGAGGCCCATTGAAGTGAAGCGAACGAAAATGGATGGGTGTAAATCATCCTTTCTCAAGCTTTATTTGTTTGTTTTTTAAGGGTATAAAAATTTACTTCATTTTGATGAATAGCTGTGGCCGGAGGAATAGAACAACAGATGTTGAATTCACACACACAACCAAACAAATACACAAGACTTTAGTGAACTAGTAAAGTGCATTCATTTATATTCATTTCATACTCTTTGGGTAATCTGTCTCTGCACAACAGTGCACAACACAAATCTAAAAATAGATTTGCGCTTGGCCCACTAAATGATTGGAAAGCCAGAGAAATGGGAGCGAGAAAGATTCAGCTGACATCAGCAGCTAAAGCAGATAGACCATTATGACATCATCAGACCGATTTTGAATACCAAACTCATTATAGACATGAAATGAGAATATGCATATATAGATCTGGAAATAGAAATACCACGTTATAAGCACACATAATCTATTTTAATGTACATGGTCAATTTATTGTGTATTATTGTACGGTCTATAACAGACAGGACATTAACAAAAATCATTTTTAACTTTAGTTGGAACAATCATCTACCTGAAATGATTCTCCATTGTGTTAAATATTTAACCGTTTCTCTTCAATCAATGGCAAAATGAAAGATGAACGCTTACATCATGCGTGGGGAGAACAAGACAACCACAGCCGCAACTTAAATTAAACTAACGGCGTCCGTATAATGACGCGCCTTCATTTAAATGCCGGCATTATTTATAGATGACATTAAAAAAATGAAACGTGAACAATAAACACAGAGTAGCCGTCTGATTCTCTTTAGAGTGAAGCCGTGACCCTGTGAGTGCTATTGAAGTCTATTAAGTGCTCTCTGATTGCCGAAGGGCTCAGCGTGTATTGTTTTATGAATAGTTAAAAAGGCGCTCCCCTGGGTCCTTGAGCGCTCACGGAAAACAAAAACATCGCCCATACTGTCTGTGACACAGGGCTCATACAAGAGCAGTGACATTTACAAGTGCCATTAAACAAATTTTGAAACTCTATGAGCCAACGTGTTGAGCTCAAATGGGTGGCGGATTCAGAAGAGCTACAAGGAGTGCTGAATAATAATGGGGTACTTGGAATGAAGTGAATTAGATCGTTTATTAAATGTGGAGATGAGAATCTGTTTCATGCTTGTGTTTTAGATTATTTTGATTTATTTAGAACAGAGAAAAAGCAGAATCACGAATATTTTTGGAAAGAAATTACAGAAAACAGACAAAAGCCCCAAACATGTGAGACACCGATACACCACAAAGACTTTAAAAGGATAATTCACCCCATAATGAAAATTCTTGGTAAGTAAAACCTGTCTGTCTCCATTGACTTGCACTGGTTTTGTGTCCATACAATAGAAGTTAATAGAATTAAGGACCAACAGTTTTGATTTACAAACGTTTTACAAAGAAAGAAAGTCATACAGGTTTGAAACAGTGAGTAAATGATGACACAATTTTCATTTTGGGGTAAACAATGCCTTTAAAATAGACATGTTTTGTAATATCTCATTCATGTGTATTTAATATGTGCACCTTTAACATGGGTTTAACTACGCCTTTACAAATTCCTTTAAAAAAAAAGACCTGTTTATTAAGAAAAAAGCATAAAACAGACCATATGCCACTATATAAACACATTAAAATCCTTTCCAGAAGCAATATCTGGTGTAATATTTAATAATAGCATTTTTTTGCGGTTAACGTTACTCGCAAAAACATTTTTTTCAGAATATACGATCACTTTTGAATGGCCGTCAATCAAGAAAGAATGCTTTACAGTATAATAGGGCACTTACAGTATCTACCTGCCGAAGCCAACCACCGAAACCCTGATCCCCTGTGTGTGTGTGCTCAGTATGGATCAGAATCCATTAGGATGCTAGCTTTAATGAAACACCACAGACCACAGTCCTCCTCCCTAAATGTCATCAACATCTCTAACAAACAATCCTGCCTGTGTCATCATCAGATAATTAAAACCACATACAGCATAACTCTGCCTATAGCTCAGAATGACACTCCAACCACAAGCCTTTATTGTCTGGAAAAGAAAACGCTTTACAGCAGCAAATTCGCAAGATGTTTGCTCATTAACAAGTTGTGTTATAAAAGTAACGTTTAGACCATTTTGATCTTAGGTTTAACTTAAAGGGACAGTTCACACAAAAAGAAAATTCTGCCATAATTTACTCACTGGTCAAAACTAATTTTTTTGAAACACACTCCATACATTGAAAGTGAGTCACTTGCCTAATTGGGTTCGACATGTTCACATTTTTGGGGTGAACTGTCCCTTTAACGTTTAGTATAGTCTACTCTTCAGGCACTATAAACACTCTAAAACTATAAATGGGGATGTTTATATTAACAGTCAGGGAATATAAAAACACGTATGCAACCGTCTTACTGACTGCACGCATGCAATCTAAAGGTCTGACTGAGGAACATTAGTGTTTCTAATGGGTGTAAATGTGAATGGCAATGTAACTGCAGTAGATAAAGCGAACATATCCTGTTATCTTTGGAGTTCAGAGAAACCACTGGCTCAGCCACACAAATCATCTGTTTTTCATATGTAGCCTTGCAAAGCCAGACATTTCATGTTTGGTATGAAGTCTGGTCCACATTGCAATCCTTTCCATTCCGTGTGCCATTTTTTGTGTAGCTGGCCAGTGTGGAAACACATCAAACACGTAAAACCAAAGAAATGAGTAAAAACATGTTTAGACAGTGACCACCAGCCTTAATTCACCTAAAATGAAAATGATGTCATCATTTACTCACCTTCTTCATTCTGAAGAAAACATAAGAAGATATTTTGAAGAATGTTGGTGACTGAACAACGGCAGTACCCATTCACTTGTATTGTATGGACACAAAAGCAAAAAGTCAATGGGTACCACCTTTGTTCAGCTTAAAATGAGAGTGTGAGTAAATAATGACAGAACTTTCATTTTTTTTCTTTAAATATTTGCATCTTTGATTTGATGCCACTGCCTCTTTAACTGTACCAAGTTGTCTACTGTACTCTTGTGAGACACAATCTGCCCACCACATGTGTGGCATGCGTGTGTGTGTGTGTGTGTGTAGAAGAGAGAGAGAGAGAGAGAGTAAAAATATCAAGAAAAAGACAGGTGGTAGGAAATGGTATATGATGGGAAGAGAAAATATCTCGGACACGAGTAGACCATTTGGAAAGAACAGAGAAGACTTGTAATCTTTTTTACAGACTATCTATAATGAGCTATAATTGGTAAATTAAGGATCAGTTAACTTCCAAAAATGGGTCGGGGCAGACAGAAAGAAGAGAACATGAGGTCAAAGAAAGAGTTTTAACGTGATTTATACAAGCAGGACATGTTCCTAAATCAACATCCTTTGTTGTTACTGAAACACATTCCTTTTAACCAATCTTAACCAAAACCATAACCGTAACCCGCTCCTTAAATCAGTCACCAACGTCTGCTTGATGAGAGCCTTGATCAAAGAACACGTCTTGTGATAAGGGTCATTGGCAAAAGTAGGAAAACACACACACACACACACACACACACACACACACACACACACACACACACACACACACACACACACACACACACACACACACACACACACACACACACACACACACACACACACACACACAATTGTTGAAAAATGATGTTCTGTTTACATTATGCATTATGTTCTTTAGAAAAAACTTTTTAGTATGTAAATGAATAGATACTATTATAAAAAGTCCTACACATTAAAACCAAACAAACAAAACCAGACAAAGATCTATTCATTATTGTCAAAGCTATTGCTGAAAAGCTATAGCAATGCTTGGAAACGTTTCAAGACAAACTGGGCAAGATTAAATAGTAAAAATGAATGATTTTGATAAACAAGCATTTTTCCTCAAGCATTATTATTATATTATTCATGGCTATTATCCCTGTCGCTCTTTAACAGAAATCTAAAATACTTCTTATAAAACAGAATCTTATCTTCTATTGTAGTGAAAATTGTACATAATGATGCCTATACTGTATAATAATATTGTTTAGCATGTATCATTATAAAAAATGAGCATCTTACATCTTAAAATGATTATAAAATCTGTAAAGGCGAAGCATGTGGAACCTGTCCAACATTAAAAACCCTTCAAGTTAAGAGCAGTTTCAAACTTCTGATGGAGTGTGTCATGTTAATTCCCTGATGAGGTCATCAATCAGCGCCAGTCTCGGAGGGGGTCTGACATTTGACAGTTAGCAATACAAGGCAAGGTGTGGGAAAGAGCAAGAAGAGAGAGAAACGAAAAACAATCTGAATCACCGTCTGTGCTATTTCCAACCTGCAATCTTTGTCCTTTTCTGCCTGCATTGCTTTTATTATCTCCTTACTTTATCTCTTTATAAAATCTTTCTCAACGTGTATCTAATGTTACCCTCTCTATCGTTCTCATTTTGGCTGGCTGTCCTCACATCTGTCTGTGAGAGTTACAGATCTCATCTATTTTCAGCTGCTGTTTTGCTAACATGTTACTGGAGCTTAGCGCTTCCACACCATTCGCCCCCTGGGCTGCTCCTACAACACGGTCCAGTGAAACTAAAGATCCCCAGCTGGACATAACATCAGACCTGCCCTTCAAGGCAATGAATGCTTGTGGACCAAACCCACACGTTTATGAACTACGATAACAGAGCGTGAAAGTTAATGAAGTGTTAATATGTTAACAAGGTTTGACAGGGCAGCCAAGAGGTGATGTTCTGAGATGTATATACAGTTACAAGTCATCCTGGAATGGCAGTAAAATTCGGTCTAATCTTTCGCTTACAGTACAACAGTGTTCCAACACCTATTGAGTACTTGCTTTCTAAAACTGAGGCTTTACAAAGACAACGCTGGAATAACTTTACAAAAGCACTCCTGGAGACAGATTTCAATGGAGTCCACCATGAGCATGTTTCTAAGCTAGGTCATACTTTAATAAATGCAACATACAAATATTTGTATATATGTGACCCTGGATCATAAAACCAGTCTTATGTGTCGACTTTTACATCATGCTGAATAAATAAGCTTTCTACTGATGTACGGTTTGTTGGGATAGGACAATATTTAGCCGAGATATAAATATTTAAAACTCAGAAATCTGAGGGTGCAAAAAAAAATCAAAATATTGAGAAAATCGCCTTTAAAGTTGTCCAAATGAAGTCCTTAGCATATCATATTACTCACAAAAATAAAGTTTTGATATATTTATGGTGGGAAATTTACAAAATATCTTAATGGAACATGATCTTAACTTCATATCCTAATGATTTTTGGCAAAAAAATGGCTATGGTATTTTTGGCCATTTACTACAAATGTTCTCGTGCTACTTAAGGCTGGTTTTGTGATCCAGGGTCACATATTTTTATAGGCTTTCATGTAAAATAATAATGTTAATTGTCCTTTCGCTTGTCTCGCAATGGGTGAATTTTGAACGCAAATTCCTGCAATGCATTCTGTCATTGTCTTGGAAGGCTGCCTACTATTTTGTATGTATTATTTACAGTATGTAGGCAGTTTACAAGTTTTTGGACACGGCTCACACAAATTTTTGCATTCCTAATAAAAAATAGTGAATACTTAAAACACTTAACTGATCAGTTGCTTTCCTTAAATATTACTGCTTATATTATAGTGTTTTGCAAGCCTGACTAAAACCATTCTGTTATAAATTTGTGTTTGTTTATTTGCCAGCAGAAACTGTGGAATAAGACGCCTGCCAAAGCCGCTAATCCGCAAGATAAGCATCTATTCACCTCAGTACGGCCGTCCAACCAAACTGTAATCTTCATACTGAATTGTGCTAACTAATCATTAACCTACAGCCTGCTCATAAACATTTTGATAATTTAGCATCCCTTCCTGCTGCTAGCTGATGATAACAAGAGCAGAACATTATTCAATTATTACACAGAGAGAGAGTGAGAGAGAGAGAGAGAGAGAGAGAGAGAGAGAGAGAGAGAGAGAGAGAGAGAGAGAGAGAGAGAGAGAGAGAGAGAGAGAGAGAGAGAGAGAGAGAGAGAGAGAGAGAGAGAGAGAGAGAGAGAGAGAGAGAGAGAGAGAGAGAGGGGAAGAGAACTCTTGTGAATGTTTGTGTATACTGGATTTGTTGCTGAAGGATTCTTAATATATATACATATATATATATAAATATATATGTGTGTGTGTGTGTGTGTGTGTGCGCGCGCGCGCGCATGTGTGTGTGTGTGTGTATGCAACAGAATTTCAGAACATACACTCTAAAAAGTGGGTTGTTTTTGACCCATGCTGGGTAAAGATTGGACAGAACACACTGCTGGGTTAAAAATTGGGTTATTTCAACCCAACTGCTGGTTGAAGTTGTTACCACTTACGGTTGGGTAAAGACAACCCAATAGTTGGGTTGAAATAACTCAGCATTGGGTAATTTTTAACCCAGCAGTGTGTTCTTTCCAATATTTAACCCCCCCCAAAAAAACCAGAGGTGTTTTTATTTTTGGTGTAATATTAAAGTAATATTAAAATGATTTGCAGCATCTAGGTTACTGTGTGTTAGTTTTGAGCGGTTGCTAGAATAAGGAACCTGCAAATGTCGCGACTGGCAAATCAGAATCAAGCATTCCTGTGTAATAAATTACAATAACGTCATATCAAACTTATTGGTTTCATTGGCAATGCAAGGTATTAATGTTCTGTTACTGCATAAATCACTGTTTATACCATATTCACAGGCTTCATTGCAGGCTACCAGGTGCCCGAGGGTACGCCGTAAACCGCTGTTGTAGACGTCTTACAAATGGAGCTCTGAGAATATCTTCTCTTGAAATTCTGATGTTGTCATGTTCTCTGGCAAGAGGAAAAAAGGTCTGACAGCGCAAGCTGTGGATCACTGGATATTTTAACACAACAGATTGAAACTGTATTGTTGAAATACAGTATGTGACGTATGAGTGACATTTGTATGAGACTCAGAGTTCCCCGTACAGTAGACGAGTTTGCTTCTGTGTTAAATTACTGAGAATCAGAACCAGGTTGCCTGAAATGAATACCTGCAATCTAGCATTAAATAACAACTTAAAACCAGACGCACACACATGCGAAACATTGTTAACACTACACATATCACTGTCACTCACATGCACTCAATTACAACATGCCTTAAACCTAATTACATGAGTTTAACTGTATGAAACATACTGTATGTGCACACAAACAGCACCAAAGTAATGAGTATAATGACAATGTGATTTTGATTTATGTTCCTTCACAATAAATAAGTCCAATTTAAAAACCACAATCATGTGTATATGCATGGGACTGTGTGTGCTTGTGGTTTAATCAGTGGCTCCAGTGTTTTATAAGTAACACTAACCTGGGCATTTCCAAACCAAAGCAACGAACCACAGTTCCATTAAAGACCTCCAGGCAATCAGGAACAAATACCCACATGACCCCTGTCTCACACACATGGGGAGGGGGGCATGGAAGTCCAAAGTGATCTACAAAAAAAGCAAAAATACATAAAAAAAACTTTTGAAATGATTTGAAATGCACTTTTATCAGCAGGGTAAACTTTAAAAAATAATTCATGGCATCTGTTGGCGCAACTTCATTTGATGCATTGGTGCAAGTCTAAAAGTGTCACAAACTCTATTTTGATGAGTTGTGCTCATCTAATAATGTTGATCTAAATCAATTGGCTTTTTTATTATTTTTATTTTTCCACACCAATTGAGTTCAGGATTTCAAGTCTCCTCCTGAACCATTTAACAAGTTCAAACCCTGTGTGTCAGATGTTTCAAAAGCTGAACATTAATTTGTTTAACTTGTTCAATCATCTAACTTGACCTATTTATGTTGAGGCTACATGAATAATGTTTTATTAAAGTAGCATTGCTGAGGTTCCCCAGTTCCCATCATGTTTTGCATGGGAGTAGATGATGAGAGCAAATGTAGAAAAAGTGTTATTTTATGGATTTTCATGAACATAAGAACTGCATGAGACTTAATAATGTTTAATACCATGGTAGAGGTCACCATTGTTCTGAAGGATAGAGCATTTGCTTAGACTCAATGAGAATCAGCATAAATGTGTTTTTACTCAAAAGGCATTTCATTGGAAATACAAGAAGAAATATCATCTTGCTTTTCATTTGCATTGAGAATTGTGTAAAAAAAAGTGGAAGGATTTCAGTTTTGTTCAACCAGTAAAAAAAGTAAATAAAATATATTAGTAAAACGTAATAATTTCAATAATTAAAATATATTTTTTAAAATTAACTTAAAATGAAGAGAAAAAGGTGTTCTGTCGAACTCCATATAGTTTGTTGGATTAACTTAATTTTGATAAAAATTTTGTCTAAATAAAGTTGTCACAACTCAAAATTATTGACACAAACTGCTGTGTTCATTTTTGTGTTGAGTCTACAGAATATAGCCTGGCCAAGCTGGTGTTTATTTGGTTTGTGTGTCACTCAATTTGATCAGCTGAAGTGTACAAAACCCCATTTGAATACATCAAAACAAACTAGTCCAACCAGCTCATCCAGACTAGAAGACCAGTTAACTGCCTAAACCTGTTTTTGCCAAGAAGAGGAACACAGCCTGACATAACTGTTCAAAACATCCGTACACGACAAGACCAAACAAACAAAAAACAGGCAACAAGAGAACATTTAATACACAAGGATTAAGGTTTTAACAAGACTAATTAATCAAACATGCCTGCACATAATAAACAAGGGGTACAGGAAACTGCACCTTCATTATGAAAATGAAAAACTTAAAATCACAAATATCACAATGCAAAGCACCAAACAATATCAAAACCATTACGTAATGCACATCTACAGGTGCTTCCTGACAATTCTGTTGCCCATAGAAAAAAGAGGCACAACACAGTTCTGTAAGTGGCCAAGAATGTGGTTTTAGCTCAGACAGTGACCCTGTGGAAGACACGGGCTGTAACCTGGGTGATAGATGCTTGATGCTGGAATTGGGATGCAATCCAAATGGTGACATGTCTAAGAGGCCAGAGACTGAAGCAGCCATGGGAACAGACCCGTCCTCCGCAGCAGGCATGGGAACAGGCCTCTGGTGTGAGCACCGGGTGCCTCTGGCAGACTGCTTCAATGCAGAGTCAAATTACAACAAGGAAAAAACAATCTCTCACCCGGCAGATGATTTGATAGGCTCACTAAGACTAAAACAATCACTACCTAATCTAACCCATTAGACAGGGTAAAAAAATTGCTCAGTACTTTATGCAGCTGTATCCTTAACAAACCAAAAAAATATTTGGTGTGGCAAGATTCGCATTTTAAAACCTGGTCATCTGTAGTGTTGAATTCAACTAAGAGACCAGACGAGAGATGCAAGAAACCAGGTGCAAGGCAAGAGACTTACTTAACATGCATGCACACAGACAAAAAGACAAACACACAAGAGTAACAAGACTCATTAATGAGACACACCTGGAAAACAGGAAACTAAAGACAGGAAACATGACCTTCACAATATAAAACTTTTCAAAATAAAAGACATGAGCGAAAGGACATAAAAATAGAGCAACAAACAAAACACAAAGACAGAAGCTTTTGGTTCGGAATACTGTGTGTCTGTTGCACAGAAATGTATGGGTGTAGATTTGGGTGTGGAGGACAGGGAGTTTAAAGAGACAATAATTGTAAAGATTGCCGTTGTGACTGACTGCAATGTGTCATGTTTTGGCATGTGTTCATTCATACAATTTCAACTGATTAAGTGAATTCAAAGTTCATCCAAAAGTCTTGCACCTTTACGCCTACCTGATGCACGCACCTCCCAGAGGTGAGATGACAGGTGTCAGAGAAGAATAATGGATAAAACCTAAAACATCCGCTTGTTAAGTCTGACGTCACACACCAATGCTTCCGGGTCAAAACGCCCTATCAGATGCCATAGGCAAACAACAAAAAAATTAAAAATACACATTCATGGCGTGCTGTAAAACTATTGAAAACTGATGACCCTTTATTTCTATAACAAAATTGCAGATGGCTAGATAGTGATTATTTATTTATCATTTATTAACATTTAGTTTATATTTAATAAAAGTACTCACTTAAATAAGTGATATAAATAAACAATGCTTATAGCTTACATCACAGCGGACAGAAAGGAAGTTTATCGTATCTCACTTCGTCTTGATAAATTGTTAACTAGTTGGAAACGCAGCTGTACTGGTGGTTTGCAAGGAAATTGCAGGGGTAAAAAATACATGTTTTTGAAGTTAAACATGCAAATGTTTAAGAATAATTGTGCAAATAATTGCAAATAATTGAAGAATTACCTTAAAATCTGAATGGGAATCAGATGACAAAACATTTTGAAAACCTCTACCGTTTCAATGGCTAAGCAACAGCGTCTTGCACCCAAGCTGATCTAATTGTTCCTATAGATGCCCTACTGGCGAGTTCACTGTACAGATGAAAACATAACAGATCTATATAGTTTGATTGATTTTAAGATGTCCTCGCCTACGCCCTTGATTCTGGCCCAACAAAAGATGTTGTTTCAGTAACAGGCCCTACTAGGCCAACTGGAAGTTACTTTAAAGTAGGTGATCCATTTTCTACATTGTACACGTGGCAACATGCAGGGATCTCTCTCTTTCTCTATTTCATCTAATATCTGTCTGTTTCTCTTTCTTCTTTAATCATGTTGGTTTGATGTTGTGTCTGTGTTCTACTTTTAAGCCTTCCGGGTCATGTTGTTTTAATGCTAAGCTTTAAAGCTTACGTTCCGTAAACATCTGTCAAATCCAATTACATAAGACAATCATCACATATGTAGTAAATATTTACAATGCGTTGCCCCAGCGCTGACCTGAAGATGACTGTAAATGGATCAACAGTAAACGGATTGACAACAAAGCAGACTATCGACTCATTTGCATTGACCGTTTGTATCTAGTCTGAAGTGGCTCGTGTAATTGCAGAGCCTAAAAGACTTTTGGAGACTGTTTCTCATAATATCAATTCACTCAGTATTTAATTGGATGAAAGGAAATGATGAGCCCTTCTTCAAGAAACATAATAATTTCTCATTTTATCCTAGATAAAGTAGAAACCTTCAGAGACTGGAAATTTCTCAGTTCCCATTTCCAAAATGAGATGGTAAACTCCCATGATTATTAAAATTAAGACCTCATGTTTATGAAAATCTTATAATAAGGAAATAAAAGGCCAAAAACAAATCCAGAGACGTACGCCTACTCTGAAAGGCATTGCACACACAGTGGAAATCAATACTGGAGCCACTGCAAAGCTGCAAGTTCAGATTCTAAGCAAATATTGGACTGTACACTATAAAACAAAATCCCATAAAATCTTCTGGCAGAAATAACCCGTAAAAAAAAAATAATATATATATATATATATATATATTACAGTTTTTTGCTGTAAAATTACATTTTGCCCATTTCTCTTGTAAATGTGCAGTCTTTTTCTGTATTTTCAGAAATAAATATTTTTAAAAAGTCCTATATAAAAACAAACATTTTCTGGCAGCTGGGACTTCAGAAATAAACCGTAAAATATTTTTGTTTTTGACCCATTTAAAAAATTACATGAAAAGTCTTTAAAATAAAATTACACCTTTTTTACGTTATACAAGGAAATCTGTAAAAAAAAATAACAGAAAAATTCAGTAAATTTTTTACGGTGTACTGTATGTACAGTAAGTCATATTCATCACACATGAAAGCTTATTTCAACAGTAATGATAGCTTGATATTTTGTAACTTAAGTAATAAACCAATGACTTTAAAACAGTCAAGGTGGGTGTCACCCAGTTTTATCCACAGTGATGCCATAATGCCGGTAACATCTGATTGCTGACATGATGACCCTGCGCTGCCAGCTCAGCTCTATTTTCTAACATGACACCACCACAAAAACGAAACACGAAACACACTTTTTTGGAACCCTGTAACTCAATTACAGTAATGCTTTAATAAACACAATGGCGGCCGTGTGTCAAATACCGCGTTCGACCTGTTTCTCCCCTAAGGGAACTTTAGCCTCTCTTTATCATTTGCTGACCAGCCCGAGAGTTATTTTGAAGTGTCCTGTGGTCTGTTCTGAAACCCCACACCTCACAGAGAGCATGTCTGCCTCTTATTTTCTTGCTGAGCTCTTTCATGCGCAGCATAAAGGAATAGTTCTCCATCTATAACTTAATGCACCAGATGGGTCTTGATGGATCAAAAACAAAGCATAAAGCTTGCCTGATCTTCCAGATAAGTGGCTGACCTAATTATCACACACAAAGGGCTTCATCTAAGGCCAAAGGAGCACTTAGATGTATGCCAGGCTGAATTATTAAAATATCTATATAGAAATGTACATTAAGAGTTAGGATAGTAGACCTCCATGCAGCTAAAAGCAGTGTAATATTACTCTAATAAAGACTTTTCTTCTTAATGCAGGCAAGAAGGTAAACAAACACACAAACATATTGTGGAAAGCTTTATTCAAATATATCTAAATAGATGAGATTGGCACTGTAGTTGTTTTAAGAGCTAAATCTAAATTGTGTCCTCAAAATTTGATGTCTAATACATTTTTTGCTATAGACGGTTTTATTGGACACACGCCTGGTCCAAAGTTAACTTCCGGTCTGTGTTTGTTGATAATGTAACTATTAATGTCTTATTGAATTGATATCAATATGTTATATTTATGTTAATATTTTATTGTATAATACTTGTATTAAATGAACAATTTGTTGAATTTGATTGTAGATTCATTTTATTAAATAAACAATTTGTTAAACGGGTCATGCAACTTTGCCGCATTTAAGTTTAGCCAAGTAACGGTTCATCTACTGGTAACCCAAAATAATACTGACTAGACCTTTAACTTGCTGGCTAATGTCATTTACTTATTATTTCTTTTGCTTGTTATCAGAAATAATCTGCAGGGACTCTCTCTATTCTTTGCGGATGTGTACCAGAAGTTAAAATTGGACCACAAAAGCGTGCATGCGCATTAACGTTTGTTTTTGTTGTTGCTTTGAAACCGTCTATAGCTGTTTGGTAAAGAAACCAAATGAAAAACAATTCAACTATATAATTATTAAATTATTTTAAAAATAGCAGGTTCTAATGTGAAATATCTTACTTTGTTTGACAACGTGTCCTGTTATTGGGTAATACAGTATGACAACTAGCCCTGGTGTATGTCTACACATGCAGCCGAACTCTCTTTTTGCACACGTAACAGCACACAATCTGGATATTGCTTTGCAATGTCATCAGTGCTTTACTTAAAAGCACTTTTTTCAAATCCCGACCTACAGCAAATGTGTTGCAAATGACCCTAGAGGTGGGTAGGGTTACAAATGACTATAAATGGCTCTTCAGGTCATTTTCAGAGGAGCTAATGGAGTTGCACAGATACTTATGAAAACATGACAAATAGTTCACATGCAATAATTAAATGACATGACTCCAACAGTGACAGATTTGTATGTGTAGACACTCACAGGCTCATCTGAATTAAACAACAAAGACAAAGAGCTGAAATTTCTAAAATAGATTTGCTCCTTGAAGCTGCTGTTAATAAAATGATAAATCTTTCTAATCTCTTTAAAAATGCTATACATAAAACACCTGTCCATAGCTGTGTGTTTCTAGACACATGAGCAATAAAGAAATATGAATGTTATGTGGAATGGCTGTATATCTCTATATACTGTAAATGAGCAAAATTCCTAACTTATTTTTTGTCATTCCATTCCATAGAAATGAAATGAAACCACTTGCTCATTTGTAAAAAAAAACAACAAAAAAAAAAAACCATTTTGGAACACTGGACAAACACATTTAAGGGAAATTGCCCCCTTTATTGCAAATGCACATCTTGGCCACATACATAATGCTTGTGTTTACAAAGTAAAACGTATCTATTATAGCAGTTGTATTATGACTGCATGTCTATGTCAGTGGTCACAACCTTGCACCTGTTGCTTAATGGCTGAAGCCATTGATAACCATGACATTTCTCTTTGTGTGTGTTTGGGTGTCAATGTAAGTGTATAACAGGTGTGACTCTATACATTGCATAGATTGAAGAAGAACTCATCAACCATCTGTCTCTGACCTCTGCTCTTAGCCTTGGTCTTCCTCTCTGAACAATGAAAAAAACCCTTGATCTTCTCATAGCCTAGCAGGTGTCAGCATGGTGTGTATATGAATGTATAAATTATGGAAAAAGGGCCGGCTGAATTGCACATGTGCCGAGTTAGAGAATGTTTGTGGAGTTTCTCACCATGTGTTCCTCTCAGCCGTTTTAAGCCAAGCATGCATGCACAAAAGAAAAAAGATACTTAGTTTTACCACAACGGTTCCCCATCAGCTATATGGAGTAATCTTATCCAGATGAGTTATCGAATCCACAGCCACCTCCCAGAACCAAACTAGACTTCCTGTTAAAAGATCAACACAGATCAGCATTCATTTCGATGTAGTTCCATAAATGCAAACTTTTATATATTAAACACTTTTGGTACTGTTTCATTTGCTGTATGTGCAGTGTGGCATCAGCTTTGATGCCTTCATCCCAGCATCTGAAAGCTTTAGTTTTAATAACACAAGCTCTAGAACAGAAGCCCTGCAGCAGGGCCGTGTGATAAACAGCACCAAAGCGACACACAGTGAGAGACGTGTGTGTGTGTGTGTGTGTTTGTTGGCTGCGTTACGGCCGCACATCCTCCTGTCTGCATTGATTATGTGTGAACGCTGGTCATAATAGCCCTGCCTGCTCTAAGAGGAATATTACACAAAATAATCAGTCTTTTTAAGAGCTGACATCGCCTACAGGATTGGGAGCTGTAAAAACCTCTGTAAGATTTACACTGGGCCGTAGGGGAAAATGAGGCGAGTGTGTGTGTGTGTGTGTGTGTGTGTGTGTGTGTGTGTGAGCTCTTTCTTTTTATCTCTGTTTTTTTTTTTTGCCATTGCCCACACTATCAGTCTCCCACCTCATATTTCTTTTGCTCTCTTATACATTCTCTCTCTCTCTCTCCCACTTGGACACATCAAATAACTAAGCTTTTAGTCCTGTGTTATGGCTAGTGTCATTTGTGTTCATGTCTATTATATTTACTATTATAACAACAATACATTTTTTGTATTTTTTCTCATAGACACACATTTCAAAAATATGCATCATAGTTAATGTTAAAATGTCAAGTGAGTGTCTTGTCATCCAAGGCAATTCAAGCTTCTGGTATGCAAGAATCATTTATGATACTGTGATCAGAATAGAGCAAAATTTTATCGGTTCACTCTGAGAATTGGTTATTATGTCAAGACTCCCTCTTAATCACACTCGTCTTCTGTTCATTCTCTCAACTCTGTGACTCTCTGCCCACCACTCCTGACCTCACAAATTGCAGGGCACTGTCAGTATAGAGAGGCACTGTCTGCTTAGAAGACTAATGCAGCATGTTTGCAGGATAGGGAGGGTTGACGGACATGCGCGTCCACACACACAAAGCTGCAGTATAAAAGCTTTGACATTTCCTCTTGTCTTGAGCTCCGTGTTGTTTCGGGTGAAGGGGAAAACAGATAGGGAACAATAAAGAGGCTTTAATCAAATCATGATTGTTGCTGCAGTGTACGGCCGCTTGTTGCCCTTTTCCACTGATCCGAGATCATTTTTGTGGGTTTAACTTTAATGGGTAAGGTTTGAAACTAAGCTTCCACAGAACTTCAGTTAGCAAGCCGTGCCATGGGAACACCTGCATTGTAAATAGTGTCAGCTGTGATTCTTCTTCATGACTCCTAATGCATTTCTGCATGAATTAAATGCAAAATATTTATTTGAAAAAGCTGTAAAAGACTTCTAAGATGAAGTCATGTGACAGCAATTGTTTAATGAGCATTCAAAGTATTTATTTCATTTAATTTCTTTTAAAATAAAAAATATTAAAATTTTGCATTATATGCTAAGTATTCTCAAGACTTCTACATAAACATAAATCTCATGCTGGATCTGATCAATGTTCAGCAGAGTTCTTGTGTTAAAACAGTACGTCATGATAGACAGGCATTAAATCAGAAGCAGCTATATTAAAACCTCGGCTTCTACTCTTTCCACATGAAACCATGGCAGCTGCTCCAAAACCAAACCATTGCGCACCATAAAAACCATCTCATCTTCTCCACATACCCTTAACACTGTCTGGACTGCAAATATTTACAGCCCTCTGAAATGCCACGACAGGACAGGAATTCAAATGACTTATTAGGGAACACTTAATGAAACCTGAGGGGTGTGTTTAGTCTACTAGAGCCACGCTAGCATTTTTCAGCCAGCTAGCAGGTGCGCCTTTTCATCACAACACAGAAACACATCCACTGGACTATTCATTAAAAGCAAGCTATGCACAATCCTCTCAAAGGATTTCAGTTCTGTCCTTACATGCTGCCAGGGTAAAAAAAATAAAAAATTTTGATCTTTTGAACCCGGACTGTAAATCAGGAACATAATTAACTACAATGTGCACGAGGCCACGAGGTTATTATATTGGAGTGCATCTAAGTCCCACCCTGTTTTATTCATTCCATTTACATCAGTAAAGAAGAGGGAGGTTTCTTCAATTAGCTAACTGCTTCATGGAGTGTGTGTGTGTGTGTGTGTGCGCGTGTGTGTGCGCGTGCGCGTGTGTGTGCGTGCATGTCTTTATTGCAGCTGCTTTCATATATCACAAATGTCCGCGATGTATCACAAATTATGTTTCCAATAAATTAGCTCACCTCTGGTTCTTTTTTGGGTTTATGAGACAAATATAGAGTACAGAAAATCATCTCAAATGCTAACCGAAAACTCACACACTTACATATGTAAGCTAGTTTACTCATAGAGGATTATAAAAATAAACTTGATTAAGTCTGTCTTGTCTGTTAAAATGGACTACAAGTATTGATGACTCATCTTGCACTCGGGAGAGTATACCAATCGTTGTTCAATAAAAATGAATGCCCCTCCTCCTAATACCACCTGCCACCAAACCAGTAGCACATCATGACTCATGGCTGAAATGCCTACTGGCTATAATGTGGCTCAAACCATTTTACTTTAATATGATATTTGTACCCATAATGCCAAACGAGAAAAACGTAACTGTGAAAGTACTTTTATATACTGTACATAAGCTGTATGTTAAACCATCTGAAAATGATAGCCATAAATCAAAGCTCTCATTTTGCCCCCCCGCCACAACTCCGGGAAGCCTTTGCTGATGCCACTCCGCCAACTGCTAACAGCATTAGTGGTGGAAAAAAACTAACGTGGGATACGATCGTAACTACATTAAAGAAAACTCAATCCACCTCCTAAAGGCACTCAAAGGCACTCGCAGCTACATACGGCGCGGTTAGCGAGTACGCGCGAGCGACGGGGAGGAGTGGGAAGTGAGCGAGATGAGCTACGCAGGGGCTAGCTGGCCAATCTTGGCGTTTGACATGAGTGATGGGGAAAGAGAGAGAGAGCCCAGGTTGCTCCTCATAATGAGGACAAAATTTATGGCAACACTTAAAAGGATGAGATCAATAGGCCCTCCATACTTCTGCAGAAACACGAGCAACGTGGAAGAAGGGGGCAGAGGAGAAGAGGGGAGAGAAAAGAAAGAGATGTCTGCACATCAGGGTCAATACAAGTCAGGGCGGATCGGGTTGCAAAACTGTCTAAATGCCCCACTGCCTGCGAGAGAGAACAGAGGAACAGTGCAGGGAAAGAAGCGTCAGGTCAATATCTGCAGTGCGCTATTATATCACGGCTTAGATCCATTACGGAGCCTAAATATATGTTTTGTGCCTTTGCCAGATGTCTTTGTTACATGTGCAGAAGATCCAGTAGCAGAGATGCCAACTCTCAGCTGTGTGAGAGTCCGTCCTTCAGCCTGAGAGCTTTAGGAAATGATACACAACTGTAATGTGTCACAGGAACAAAGTCAAGGCTTCTGAAGGGAAAGACAAGACCCGATGTATGGGGTCATTAATATCAGATCTGGTTTTCCGTCTCATTTATTTGAACAAAAATGTAGTTTTTTTACTCTTTTTTTCACCCTTAAGCTATTTTAGATGTATCAGAGTAAGACTTCAGATTACACTGTACGTACTGTATTACCAAAAACAATACTTAACCATTTTAAATGTAGAGCACAATGTACAAAAAAATAAGGGAGTAATGCATTCTAGTGTCTATTTATTTACATTACATTAATCTGCCAACCTAGTACTAAAGTATTTAATTCAGATTTATAAGTGAAAATATATTTGACACCATACTACATAAAACAGGTGATAAGAGGCCACATGGTGATCGAAAGAGCATCAAAATTGCCATCGGGTTATAAAAAAAGATTACAATAAAACATACAATTTCATAAAATGCCCCAGCAAACAACTAATAATAAAAACTTGTGTTAATGTTACTTTAAAACATTTAAATTATTTTATTGCACAAGTATAAAAGTATTGTCTTGTAGGATATCAATAAACAGTAATATTGAGCATACAAACATAAAGAACACAGATCCAATGTTGGTCCTAAACTTCCAGTGTTTTAACACTACACGACATTTTGAATAAAATACAACCAACAGGACATTTATAACCAAATACACATGTTAAAAGAATATCTTTAAGATTGAATTATATATGATAAATAAAAAAGAAATCAGAGGTGCTTCTGGACCAGTGTTTACATCTTGTGAAGTGGTCTATAATTTATCCTACTCGCACTATTCAGCTACACTTTTTCACATTAAAAACACATGTTTTTCCCTGTTACATGTCATATAATTGAATATATTTTAACCTTATCTGGCATGAACGTTTTTATCATCTTTAGTGATGACCAGGTAGACACGGACACATGGCATAGACAAAACAAGAGTTTAGTCAAAGGTTCAGACTGCCCTGACCAGAACGGCTTGCTCGTAGCATGGACCGGCAGTCTATGTTAACCAATGGAACCATAATTTGTATTTCATTCTGTACCTCCCTAAACGAATAAAATCACTATTTCAATCCATTATTCGTTTCTTTATTTATTTCTCCGAAGGCTTAATATCTCTGATCCGGAGCCAGGCAAGCCTGAAGCGATGGAGATAGGAAGAGCAAAAGATATAAAGAAACGAAAAAGAAAAAGAGGGGTGGGGGGAAAAGAGACATTAAAGGAACAAAATCTAATTTGTCTCCAAGAAAGGGAGTGTCCCTCAGGCGAAAATGCCAATCACATGAGCCCTTCACTTTTTCATTTGTTTGAATGCAGTTTCCATTTGATATTTAAAAGGCCCCTATCGCTGCCCCATCATGCCCTGTACTGTCCACTAATGCGGTCTGAAGCGAGGGAAGTCTCCGCAAAATGAAATGCTGAATGACATTTCGCCTCCGGCGTGCATGACTTAGTCGTGACAGAGATATCTGGGGTTTGACAGCTTGGAGTCTCTCTAATAATAGTACAGCTCTCCCCTCTCTCTCCATTTTACTCATCAGGACCACATTGGCCCTCAAGAATAAAGAGGAATCTTACAGTAGAATAAGTCTTGTTGTGATAAATGGCTCGAGCTTCTCTGATTTGACGTGTATAGTGTGTCATTTGTAAAGTTTTTACAGAAGATCGATTGTACTGGTCTGAAGGGGTCATGTGATAAATCTCATCTTCCTTGATCTTTAGAGATAAAAGATGTAATTGTGCTGTGAAAACTTACTGTAACTTACAGAAGTCAAATCACACCCAGCTCTCTACAACTGAAAGTTTATGGGTTCTAGCCCTTAAATTATCACCATTGTGTCCATTAAAGGGGTTTGTAACTGCAAAAAATAATTCACAAATACAGCAAGATGCAATTACAATTAAATATCTTTGTGCTGTAGATTTTTAAACTAATATATTAAAATTATAAAGGACCTTCTGACTTTCACATATCTTTTAAGTAACATGCAAGTACGGAAAACGCCAGAAAATGTTCATATGCAGCTGTTAAACTACAAAGAGTCCTAACCTTCACACCACAGGTCACTGCTTTTCATTTCCTTTAAGTAAGAGCAATAAAAACTCAAATTTAATCCTATAGCATTGGTTTGTTAACAATGTGCACATGCATCATCAACCACACGCCACCCGCGTGAAATACGCTGATCCCATGATGAAATACAATCCCAGCAGGGAAGGACATGTTGGAAACAGACTCAAATCTCTAAAAAAAAGTGGCTCACACAACACCTCTGTCTCCTTTAATCAGAACCAACCGTTTAAGATGATCAAGGTGAATAAACCTCGCATTGTGGGAAGTAAGCGATCCAGATCACCCAGAGTACATGAATTGTGACTTGACCCACAAAATTCCTGCATCTTTAATGGAAACTGTTTTGCATAAACCACAACTTAATATATTTTGCTGATTCAATAAAAATGGGTCTTTTTTCCTCAATATTTGTACTTCGGTTTACATATGACAACTCACAGTGCTTGACTTAAGTGCTGGTGCATGGACAAAAAAAAAACCCAAAGTGAAATAGAGGTGGTTTATTTTCAGTTTCTTGGCGAGGAAACACTTTCAAACCATTAGACTGCTCAAACACATTACACTAATACTTATGTGTGATTTTACCTTAGAGACCATTAAATATTATAGCCAACTTACACAACATAACACTTGAAACAGATACTGAGGAGAAAACTGTTTCACAGAATATAAATGAATTGAAACTGCAAGGGTGCAACAAAACTACACTGTTGCCTAAAGCTGTCTGCAACTAAGGTAGGGACGTCTGCTAGAAATCTAGATGTGTTGCACCACAATGCTTGCTTGTTGTGTCAATTTGGTACGACAGATTTGTCTTGCAATTTGTGAAAGTGCAAGATGTGACTACTCATAATTTTGAGTAAAAATTATTTTCACAGTTACACTATAAAGCTGGAGCGACAGAACTAGCGTAAAATAATAAATAAATCATTTTTCTCGTAAATTTGCGGTCTTAAGTTCATAAGAAAGATATCCTTACAGGTTCGAAATGGCAAGAGGGTAAATAAATGATGCCAGAATTTTCATTTTCGGGGTAAAATCCCTTTAATAACTAAAGTGACGACTAAGTTATGGCCCAGTTTTCCAGCAGAAAGGAGACTTCCACCCAAACAGCGACACACGATCCACGCCCTCTTCTGTGGATGTGTGAGCCTCTGCAGCATCTATCAAATATAAGCTCCTTCACTTTTCTCTCCGGGCTCATCCATCAAAAATTCTCTCTCCATTCACTCTATGTCTCTCTCTCTCTCTCTCTCTCTCTCTCTCTCTCTCTCTCTCTCTCTCTCTCTCTCTCTGCAGTGGTGTCTTTTTCCAAAGTCTAAGTGATGGACTCTTTTGGGATGGCAGTGGGTCAAGGAGACAAAGAACATTAGCACAAAATCTGCAGCAGGACTGAGCACACGGTAATAAACGACAGCGGCTGGTTGTTGTTGATCAATAGTAATTAGATTTGCTTTTTTTTACATTTTGGTCATTAGGGTGAGCAAGACATCAGCAACACCTTCTGGGACATAAGCGCCTTTGTGAGTCAATGATAAAAGGGGAGGGGAAATTAAAATAACTTATTTTTTTTCATGTCCACTTCATAACCATGACCGTCAAGCTTAAAAAAAAGGCTTTAAAAACTGCATCCATACAATATGTGTGCTACATTGTGAAAAAGATTGAGATGTAAGTCATTATTTGCTGATTATCTTGCACTACAGTCATTGTAGGGAAATGGAAAACATGAAATTTCTCCTTCCTTTTGTATTTCACAGACAAAAATAACAGCATACAAGTTCTCAACAACATGATTTGGGTGAAATATTTCTTTAACGTGCTCTATTTGCTTTGTGTATTCCTTTAAGCAGAAAGAAACTTTAATCTCTCTCTATCTCTGTTTATGTGTGTGTGTGATAAGAAAAGTGTGTTCACAGATCACCTCTACCTCATTTCTCATCATCACAGGGGGACCATAACGTTCCCTCAAAACCACACGGCTCTCTTCAGTCTGTGAGGATGTGATGACAGCCATAACCCATCAGTGACCACAAGACTGAGATTACAGCAAGAGGGCTCCCTTTTGAGTCCATTAGGATGCTCTCTGGAAAAGACCATTAAAGAAATGGACCAGAATTTCTAACCCAAATGTTCATAATATGTATTCACTCCTGAAAGACACTGAGGAACAAAGCTAAGACTTTTACAAGAAACACTATTTCTGTTTAATACAGGATTTCATGTCTAACAAACAAGCAGCGAGAAGACAAAAAGCTTAAAAAAGAAGTTACTTCCACACACTGGGGGCATGTTGTCACACTATACTGTATTATGATGGTAACAGCCTATTGGCGTTCTAGGAAATGTATTATTATTAAGCAATAAAATAAACAATCTTATATACATTTGAAACGGCATGAGGTTTTTTAGGGTGAAACTTTTTAGGTGTGGCATGTTGCAACTTACCCATGTAAAAATCAGCCCAACTGGTTGTGCACATTGCTTGCAATGTCAGACTTGATACCTAGGAAAATGAACACATTTTTTTTTTAAAGAAAGTGATGCTTAGGTTTACTTTAAAATACTCTCAAAGACGTTAAGAGTAGATGAGAGGTCTAACAGCTGAATGACAAATCAACAGACAGAGAATAAGAAAATCCATATGAATCTCTTCAATAAATACAGAAAGCATATGACTGAAATAAAACTTTTAATTTGGTCTTCAGGGGCATTAAGGACTATAATGGCAAGTGAAATCTGGACCTATATTCCCAGCAGCTGGAGCTTGTTCTTTACAGTAAAATCAAATGTGGCCTTGAGGTTCTGTGAAATTGTACCTGACACTTTTGGGACCGTTGTTGAAACACTGAATCTAATAGCATCCAATACAGTTGATATGCTGTTAATACCCCTCAACAAGCATGCTGGATATTTTCGTAAAGTGTGCGAGTGGGTAGATGAGAACTTACAGGTTTAACCCTGTAAAAACAGAGATGTATTAGGTTGCATGTATTTCATAGCGTCAGCGTCTCTCTGGTAAAATCATTAGTAGGTGTTTGTGAGAGATGCCAGCCATAAGGGTACAGTAAAACATGGCCCGAAACACAAAGGCAAAGATGCAGTAAATCAACATATGAGGAACTGATTAACTTACGACCTTTCTATTTTCCCAAACATGATAAATGGGATTTTAACACTGTCCATGTTTTTAGGCGACTTTCATAGTTTGGTTTCAAATTCGAGCTGCAGGGGATTTGGCAAATTGGCTTCAGGTTTATGAGTCATGCATAAATGATGGATTATTGCATACATAGCTCATGTACATGTCAATGGAATGCTTTCATGATAGCCCTATCATATGGACGCTCTAGGGTTGATCATGGTTTACAAACATTTTTAAATTAAATTTGCACTAGAACTAAGTCCTACATATAACCTTAATATTATCTTCAATGTTTTTGTTTAGCATTTACTTAAGAAAAGCTTGAGATATTGCCAGGAGATGTTTAAAAAATCAGAGTTACATAATCTTGCAATTCCAAACTGCAGATTTCTGTATATGAAACAGCAAACTTCTTCCTTTTCTCCCATCTGCATGCTTCACCGCACATTATACGGATGATTAGTGCCATTACAGAATTAGATCTGAACATCTGTTTTTCTTCAATAGCTGCTCTCTCTTGTTCTTCTCAAAGAATCAATGAAGTTCACAGAAGCAATTCCCATCAAATAAACGGCAGCTCTCATCCATCATCTTATTGGGTTTCTCCCCTTCTTTTATGTTGAAATAATGGCCCCTCTGACAAGACCGGGATTGCTGGTCGTGTGTTTTGGACCCTTTAACAATCTAAAGGACAACCAGCTTAATTGGAAAGACCATGCTGGTTAAGCAACTAGTCTCACTTAGTTCTGCCTACACTTTGCTCTGCTTGTCCACCAGCAGCACAGAAACTGGTGCTGCCGTAGTTTTTGACAAACCCCATGTTTATTAACATCTTCAAGGGAATGATGAACAGGTGAACTAGAGGTTTAAACAAAATCAACAACTCTTTGTTGAGTGTTAACTAACTGGCTTTGTGAGATCAGTCTTACAGTAGTATTATTTGCTCATTTAAATCAAGACTCTGTATTCAACAAACAAGATCTTTTCCAGATCCAATCTCATCTCCTACCTCTCACAGATGTTGCCAGTGAAAATCGCCCGAAGGTTGGCCCAATTTAGCATTAATTTGTTTGGTTGACCCTACAACTGGCTGATTGATGTCTAGATTGATGGACTCGGGAGCAAATTATCGGATTGTGCAGGGCGAGACATTTAAGCGTAACACAAACAAACCTTTTCCCGTCTGATCCTTCTCAAAAACAAATTCAGGTGACGAGCAGGAAACTCCTTCCTGCTTCCGCCTAATGTCTCGCATTCTCGATATGAGCTTGTTTATGACCCTAACTTGACATTGGTGACCCCCTCGGCTATGTTCTTGACTGCAGGGTAAATAGATACTCTCATCCAATTTCGAGAAAAATAGAAAAGAAATTCCATATGTCAAAAACTCTGGATAACATCGGACTACTGTGTACCTTCTTGAGACAGGGCAACACTACTGTAGATGTCTAACTCACTAAGAGAAGATGAAAACCAGAGATGGTTCTTCGGGGGGTTTCTGATATCACCATTCCTACTGGTTTCAGAGAGACAGACAATCTGAGCGATGTCTTTTTCAATCACACACGCATCATTAGGAGTGCAGGATACGGTATGCGCCGCATTTCCCTTTCAAATCATGTGCAAGTGGTTTTATGCTCTAATGCCTCCCAGAAATGGCAAAGGCCTAAGGCCAGGTTAACAAAATACAAGTAGAGTTGTTTTTCTAAGCTTAACCTCAGAACAATATTTAAATCTCAGTTGACAGGCATGTAAGTGTTCAGGAGGAGACGGTATTTTCTTAAATTAAAATGCGAAGGGCTGTAGTATCGTGAAAACCACAGAGGTTTTGCATATGGACTAACGTGCCTGGCATTGCTGATTTTCAGAATTTTATCAATGGGACACAGTATGGCCATTCATTACACTACAAAAAAAATACGGTTCAAAACATCTGTTCATTTTTGGCACACACATAAACCGACATACAATGTTCAATACGTTAACATTACACACAGACTGGGTGAGAAAAAAACGCCTTAAAACGTCTCGAATTATTCACAATCACATTCCACTTTGACAGCACCACATGGATGCACACTTTTAATGATTATAAAGATTATAATTCAGAATGTTCAAAAAATGCATTTGAATTGACACAGAGAATTATAAGTGTTTGCAAATACCATCCAAGGCCACACAGATGAAAAGCCACATCAGCTATAGGCTCTGTGCACATGTCAAACATGTTCATCACCAATCACAAGAGTCAAACAACTGTGAAACTGCATTACTGGATTGGCTTGACTACATAATGTCAAATAATACGTTACTTGTCTGTGTTTGCACATGTGAAACCTACTGGATGCCTAGGATATAACAAATATAATTTTCAGTTTTTCTGAATTTGCTATTTATAGGTATGTGTTGAGGTTTGTTGTTTTATTCATTCTGTGAACTACTAATAGTATTTCTCCCAAATTTCAAATAAAAATATTGTTTATATTTGCAGAAAATGAGACCTGGAGAAACAGGTTTTCTTGATTTTTTCCGCGGCTGTTATATTTGAACACCCACCCATGATGTACAACACAAATTAAACCAAGCAAAATAACACAAAAATCGTGTTTTTTATACCTTATCCATAAATAGGTCTTGGCAGACTAGGTTGTATACCTTCTTTTATTCCCCCACTCTCCTAAACATACTCTTTTAATCACAATTATTCAATTATCACTCACTGGGTCATCTAATTTGGCTCACCTTCGCGTATGTTACTTCCTATGACCTCAACGTCGGCCCATCTGTCATTGGTTGGTGTGTGAAATCAGTTTCATCCTGCAGTTGGGTTTGCCTGACCAAATGATCCAAATGGAGCGTGTCTGATTGGCTTAGATGAGTTATGGGGAAACCATATGTACTTAATTTCCCAAAAGCACAGCGGAGCCAAGCGCTTACAAAGAAGACCTGCAATTAAGACCGACTGAGGTGTTTCCAAAGCGAGCTCAGCCAAGTCATGCAAAACTACAAAGATCAAAGTTTAATGTGGCATGAGATTCACTAGTATATGACATTATATGACAAACTCTGAACTAAACTAAGTGATTATCCATCACAATGCTGCATCTGAACTTTGCCTCCACATGCAAGTCCGAATCTGAGTTGAGCTGTCTAACATTTATTGTAACAAGTGTTGAACTACTCAAAGAAAACAAAGTCCGTAGAGCATTTTGTAGAAGTATGTTGAATAGAATAAAACAGAAAATTCATTTCAGTCCAACACTGTATAACTTTCTTTTGAAGAAAACACATACAGAAAGACATTTTAAAGAATGCTAGTAACCAAACAACATTGGCCCCCCCATGACTTCCATGGACACAAAAATCATTATGATTTGAATGATTTTTTATTTTGGGGGGAACCTATCCCTTTCAGATAGAAATCACAAAAATATGAAAAAAAGCAGGTTTGCAAGCTGCCGTTATTATTTCAATATCCTAATATAATTGTTAAATAAAGGTTTCAACTGTCATTCGCTGCAAATCAGACTTTTACAAAATGGGCTCCTGAGTCTAATCTCACCTACACCCCACAAAAGAGCTTGTTACACCCCTGCACGTAGATACACCCTGGAGCATGTAGAACAGACATCTTATGTCTGTCATTCTGACAACCACTGTGCACTCTATGACATGAAGTTCATGCTTCGTGTGTGTTTTGTCCATCTGTCGGGTGTGGATCTTTAATCGGCATATAAATTCTCTCACTCAAGCATCTGTGAACATTTATATCCAAGAATATAGTGACATTTGTGGCCACCCCCTCCAGTCAGCCCACCTCCCTATAAACCTTTCATTAACCCATGGACAACGGCCACACTCTGATATTTACAAACCAATTTAAAAACATTTTTATAGTAAAAATTAATATATATTAATTATTTGAGCGCACACCGTCACCCTCTACGACGAATGACTGTTTACATGTTGTGGTTTATTATGAGCTTTGGGCAAAATACTCAGGGGTCGCTCTATGCACGGTGGGGATGCTGGGATCAGAATGTTTCTCATATAAGTTCTCATAACCCTTCGGTGTGTGTGACTGGAAAAAATCTACACTTTTGGGACATGTGGTTAAAGCAAGCAAAAGCTTCATGTAAAGTTCATGTAAAGGCTAAAGATTTGAGAATTGCTTTTTGTTTATGAATTAATGCAAAGGGGTTTAATACACATAATATGCCACCAAGCAATTTAAAAAAAGGATATATTTGTCAAATGATAAAAATTCCTCTCGTAAAGCTTAAGAAAAAGATGCTATAAAAATGTATTATGCAGTAATAGAAAGGAAATTTGGTTACACTTTATTTTAAGGTGTCCATGTTACAGTGTACTTATACATTTAAGTACTGAGTAATAATAATTAACTACATGTGCTTACTATATGGTTAGGGTTAGGATGAGGGTGTGGTTTTAGTTGCATGTAATTATGCCTACTTTATAATAAATACTATAGTAAGTACATGTAACATGTGTAACAAGGGCACCGTAAAATAAAGTGTTACTGGAAATTTTGTCAGTTGATAGCACAGATATCAGCATTTGGTGGTTCAAATACCAGTGTGAAGTCTCTCTTCAAGCCTTTTTTTTTTTTTCATTTTAGTGCACGATTTTCCATAGACATGAAAGTGCCATTTTTAGCATTGCCACATCCATAACAGTACATAGTCCTCATATTTCATGTTGTATAAACAGTCATCCCTCTTCTTTTTGTTAGGTATTATTGCCTTTGGTTTGTACATTTTAATTCATAGAAATCCTATAAAGTATATTGTCTTTAAAAAACTGTGTCTTTTTTGTCACATCCATAACGCAAAATGTCACAACCAGGTCCATTTTACATGACAGATATTATTAAAATAGCTGCCCTGAAATGTCACACTTGTCTGTAATAGGATGCCGTTGGGTTTATTTAGTTTTTCTTATGCGTGACATCGCAATGGAACACTGCTGCTCTCCTACTCCATCTGTTCAGTTGTCTCTGTGTGCATGATTGTTTTGGAAAGAAGGGGCACAGCGGCTACTGTACACTATGCAAAAGTTTAGGGTCGCTTATTCATTGTTTATTTTAGAATGATGTTAAAACTATGATGTTAAGACCTTATACTGTTAACCTGAATAAGTTGGGAAAACTCCCATGAGGTAATCAGTTACATCAAAGGGTTTGAGTTATGATGTTCCCAATTTTAAATAAGCAAAACTATCAAGTTTTGAGTCTGTTGTACTCATGCATGTTAATTCCTTTTAATTTGGAACATTTAGAAGGGTGACTGTTTTTTTCATTTACAGTTAAATAAAAGGTCTTACTAAGAGAACCTAAACATTTCAGCTACAGCAAAAATTAACAGACAGGCTTTACAAAGAGTGATACAACACACACGACTGCTACAGCACCTCCCACAACCTAAGCATAAGCACCATGCACTCTTTTGAACGATGAACGATGACCGATGGTAACCTTAAAACTCCATTCATTTTTAACAAGGCTTTATTCTTTCTAAAAACACATGAAATAACACTTAATTTCAAAATGTACTCTCCTAATGCAGTTGCACATAAAGCATGCTGGGAACTAAAAATCATTCTCAACAAATTGTGTTGAATTAACTTGTATAAAATTAGGTTAAATTAACTCAAAAGTAAGAATTAGTTACAGGAACTCAAAATACATTTTTTTTACATAAAATAAAGTTTACAGTACTATCTATTTAATAACTTTGAACATTTGGGTTTAATGCTGAAATTTTCTCTTGGCATTTTATCAGACAGCATCCTGAAGCCTGGGATGCATCTTCTGGGCATCCTGGTTGCTTTGTCTTCATTATTTGGTTGTGCATTTAAAATGCAGTTTTTAAATAATATTTTTGTTTCCTAATAAAGGAAATTAATATTTTGTCACAATTCTATTTTTGTTTACAAAATAGTTTTAAACATTTACTCACACGGCTTCAGGTTCAAGGAATTTTAAGATCATGAGAAACAGTTCAGTTAAGTCACTCTAAACTTTTGAACGCCATTGTATATTTGATGGAAATTCTAGAATGACTTATAGTCCCTTTGAATTGTGGGGCCCCAGGCCGCCTTCTGTATTGTGGAACTCACCAATAACACAGTGCAGTATTTTAAGTGTTTGAGAGACTTCAGAGGTATTAATATGAATCTGATATTTCATAGTTACATACAATTGAGTAACAGAACGACGAGAGAGAGATTTTGCCTCTAAAGTGCCGGGATAATAGAGATAGATGTGGAGAAACAGATCAATAGATCTAAATAACCAGGTGCTTTTTAGTGTCTGGAGTCCAGATCTTTCCCTCCTTAAAAAAAACATACAGACTCACACAGATATCCTCACGCTATCATCATAAACATGTCTCAATACACTCAGCTATACATCGTACGGGTCATGCATATTGCGGAATGTAAGGGGTGGTTATGGGGTTTTACAGGAAGTTTATCCCCCCCCCCACACACACCATTAATCACTAATAGATGTTCTCCCCCACCCACACCTGAACCTACGGCCTGCGTGTTCAAAGACCGGACTGGTGTTCTCTTAAAAGCCTCTTATTAAAAATCCACTTTTATGAAATTACCGTCCGGACTACAGTGATGGGTGCAGCTATGAACTTACACTGACGTGCCTCAGCGTTTGTGTGAAAGCCATTAAGGCCTCCATCACAGGCACCCCATCCGCCGTGAGGGAGATAATGACCAGGTGTGGTTAGTGGTCACCGCAGCACAGCCATCAGCGTGGAGCTGTTGAATTCCCGCTCTCATGAAGCCGTGACTCACTGTAAATGAATATATGTGAGATTTTAATGCACTGTGGGTTTTCTCCCAGGTGTCTTAAAGAAACAGAAACAGGACTGTGGAGCGTTCGATTCCACACGCAGAACCGACTAAAGCTGATAAGATGTTGATATTTGCTGAAAGACAGCCACCCCTACCTACCGCTCATTAAAAGAGTGAAACTGAACAGAACTTCCTCTGTCGCACTGCTTACATCACTTCCACTCAAATTACCATTAAATTGTCATAAAACCTGGACTGTGCTGAGAATTACTGGCAGCACTGCTGAGGTGTTTGTGTCTGATCATCAACATCAGTCTTATCTCAACTAATAAACAAACATCAGCTCATTTTAGAGATGTGCTGAAACAGAGCCTTTCTTAACACTTAAATGTGATAAATGTGTCAAGGTCCATACCGTTACAGACATAACACAAATAACAGCACACACAGGTTTTTGTCACTATACTTCTCATTAACTTCCATTGTTTTAATAATATATTTTAGCATATAACTCTACCCATAACCCTCACACAGACCTGTTGAACAGACCACTTAAAATGTCTTCACAAGCCACTTTTGACATTTTTCATTATGTCTGGATATTTTCAAACATTTTACCCTTACAAGTGCACAAACACAGACTAAGCTTTAAAAGTAGATAGCTCTCCTCTAGAGCTATAAACCCACCTGTGCTCCCTCTCTCTCTCTCTTTCTCTCTCTCTCTCTCTCTCACCACACACACACACACACACACACACACACACACACACACACACACACACACACACACACACACACACACACACACACACACACACACACACACACACACACACGGGGCTTTACAGCTACACCATCCACTTTGGTCACATACAGAATATAAGTCAAACATATAAGTCTTTTTTTGTAGAACACAAAAGAAGATATTTTGAAGAATGTTGGTAACCAAACAGTGGCGCTACCCATTGACTTGCATTGGTTTCGTGTCAAAACAATAGAAGTGAATGGGTACCGCTGTTGTTCGGTTACTAACATTCTTAAATATCTTCTTTTGTGTTCTGTTTTGTGTTTTGTGAAGTAAGCAAACCACAGAGGTCTGAAATGTCATGAGGGTGAGTAAATGATGACACAATTTTCATTCCCTTTAAGTAGATGATGCAAAATCTTCATTTTGGGGGGAACTATCCCTTTAAGAATGCAAATTTGGTACATTTATACCCAGTTAAAGAAATCATAAAACCCAGACACACGTACCAGCTAATGTGCGCTGATGTTGCTTTACGGCTGTGATTATGATAAAGCAGCTGAGTCTCGGCACGCTGTTGCCGTCAGTAACTGGCTCTGTGCCTGTGTCTCAGTCATAAGGTGATGAAGAGAAACCAGTGCCCGCTGTCACAGGGTGCCAGCAGCAATATATGACTCACCCCATATTCTGAGACGGGAGCCGTGCCAGTAGCCACCCACTCCTCAATAAGTGGGCATCCACTACACATAGAGATATGAGAGAGAGAGAGGGAGAGAGAGAGAGGGAGAGAAAGAGAATGAGTTGGATTTCTGTTGTACCATAAACCTAAATGATAAAGCAGCTATAAAAGGTGAAAAAATTGTGGACATAGAAGGTGAAGGTCAGATGCTTCCTTTTGAGAAAGGATCTGATCTCATTTAACATTTTTTATCTTTCACTAGGAGATAAAAAATACAAGGTATCTCCTCCAAGCTGTGTTGTTTTTTCAAGCACAAATAAAGAGATCAACACTTTAGAATTAAGAAAGAGAGATTATAAGAAGCCATGACTGTGAGGCGTTTAGATGAAGAGGTCAATGACTAATCTGAAGCACATGCATCCTGGGACTAAAGATCAGACTAAACCTGCTAGAGGAAAACCCTCCCACCTTCCTGTCTAAGACATATAGAGGTAACACGCTGTGTGGTATTTTTCATTACAAACGTGTGGTTTGATTTACAGTTACTGGTGCGTATTGCATAACTGGAAGGTGTCATATGGGTCCAAGCTGAATATGTGAAAGTTTTTCCACATATGCTGCACTAATTGTGAGGGGAAACCTGCGGAGTGGATCTTAATAGGATTAATTATGTTTAATGGAGCTGAGAGTACTGCACTGTATTGGCAGCTAAAAGCATTATTGGATTAGATCTGGGGGAGAGGTAGGCCTGTGTATCGACATCCCAAATTATTCCATGGGACGACACAAGTACACTCTCAAAAGATTTTACTTACGTTAACATAGTCTTATCTGCTGTTCTGTGCGCACGCACGCACGCACGCACGCACGCACGCACGCACGCACGCACACACACACACACACACACACACACACGGTTTATTATCTCCGTGGGGACAGTCCATATAGGCATAATGATTTTTATACCATACAAACTGTATATTCTATTCCCTACCCCTTACCCCTAAACCTAAAGATCATAGAAAACATTTTGCATTTTTAGATTTTCAAAAATTATCCTTCTGTATGATTAATATGCTTTTTTGTCCATGGGGACCTCATTTTTAATCCCCACAGTGACACGAGTCCCAATAAATTGGTGTGCATTCAGGTTTAGGTCCCCATGGGCATATAAAACAAGGCCACACACACACACACACACAAAATAAACTATAAAACAGTTTAGCTATAAATAATCTATTATGTACTGTATATGTGTAATGTATGTGTTTATTTGATTTCACAGTATGTAAGCAATAAGGAAGCATTTGTTTTATTTATAGGACTCATAAACACTCCAACCAAAGCCCCTCCTCTTTAAACAGCACTTTGCAAGTCCAAACCAAGAGAAATAACAGTATTTCAAGATGAATTCTAGCCGAGCGCTCGTGTGTGAGGGAAATAAATAATCTTCATGAAAAACGTGTGGCCCACCGTGTACGTTACATTAATTTGTTGTGATGGCTGTGTTTTCCTCAGTTCTTCAACTTAGGTCTCATCCTCTGTTCATCCTCCCAAAAAACGACTCTCTCTTCTATTCCCTACAACCACACGCACCTCGCACAGCGGGGAACTCATCTGAAATTATTTATGCACTGTGTTCAGCTACAACGTCTCTGATGATGCTGATGGTTTTAACGCTAGCATGCTTTTTTATGTGCTAAAGTATAATAAATGTGAATTATGAGCATTAAAGAAAATTGGCAGTGCAGCAGAGAATGGCAGACATCTAAGGACAGAAAAATACATAAAGAGGGTGCGGAAATGCTGAGAGGTAATAATTACATTAGGAGAAAGTGTGTGTGTGTGTGTGTGTGTGTGTGTTCTGCATGAATTATCCGCACAGCCTTTGGGACCAACCTTTTCCTTTCTTAACAGATCGTCGACTACAGTAAGACAAAACACAGCGCCGGCCAAAGGGCAAAAACTCACTCATGCTGGTAGATGCTGGTCCTAACCATCAGAGCTTTAAAAAAGAATCTTCATTTATTGAAAGCTATTAAATTAAATTAAGAAAATAGATATATAACTATCACTAAGATAGAGTGATTAGAGTTGATTTACAGTCAAGTCTATTTATATTGTGCTTTTTACAATGTTGCAATGTTTCAAAGCAGCTATACATGAAAAGGTAAACACAAAAGAGAAAAATTAGTTTAAACAGAGAGGGCCATCCTAATAAAAGCAATGTTAATGAAATTTGCAGAAGTTAATCTAATATCAGCAGTCTCCCGGTGAGCAAGTCATCACAGCAACGTTGCCAAGGAACAAAAACTCCAATGATGAATTAATGGAGGAAAAAACCTCGGCAGAAACCAGTCTCAGCTGGGAGGGCCAGTTCTCCTTTGACGCAATTATTCTATGTATATTATTTATTTATTTATTTAAAAAAGCCTACAACCTTGGATGTGTCTGTAACTTAAACATAAAATGTCCCTACATGGTGATTATGTCACTATATTAAAAACCCACGCTAATGTCCATGATAGACCTTGACAAATGACCTTTCTACACCAGGGTACAGGTCACCATACAAAACGTGATCTTGATCTATCTCTGAAAACTGCTTCATAAATTACACACCAGGTTTTTGGGAGGTCCATGAGCTGTAGTATTGAGATGTCAGCCAGCAGTCTAGGCTACAGAGACAGGATCTTGCTAAACTTAAACCAAGCTAATCCTTTACTTGAGACTACTTTAGCACACGAAGAGTTGTGAAAGTGTGTCGGGTGGCTTGAAGATTTATGTTAGCGAAGGACAAGTAGAAAGATAGAGTTAAAGAAATTGGAGAGCAGGAGAGAGAGAAACCAGAGCAAAAGATTTAGCAGCCAGACTGTTGGGATCAATCAACATCAACCTCAGGTCCCCAAAGCCAAACCTCAAACATGTGGAACTAATCAACAGCTGAAAATCATATCACCACAGCTCTTTCTGTCTGTCTGTATTTAATATAATCAAATATAATAAAGGGTCAGGTATGACTGCCTTTCCTTTTAATGTGCGATAAGGGGAATAAGATCACGAGTAGCCAATAAGAATATACATTCAGCACAAAGGTCAGCCTAAACAGCCAATCACGTTGCAACATTTTGGGGTTGGTAACTTTGACCATCGAAGGTCAGAGAACACACTTTCAAACTCCTACAGTATCAAACTATTACAAGTGAATATAAAAAGAGAACAGCAAAAAGCCATTAAATAAGGTGAAGGAAAGGCTACATCATAAAACGAGGGACATTTATGGGTAATTTTATTAGTCTTTTGAAAAAAAAAAAGGCAGAAACACTTTTTTAAGTGCTCTGTTGCCTCACAATGACTGTAACTCCTACAAAGATCCACATTAGCTCAGGTCTCTGATGCACTGAAGTCCAGTGAGAGGTCCTGTGACTTTAGAGGGGCTTCAACTGGAATTAATGTTTATGTAACTTAATTTGACCCTAACTAGATGTAATTCACTGCCTGGACCTCGCTCAAAAAGGGAATTTTTCCTTTTGGCTTTGCATTTACGCACAAATAAGTGTACACACACGCGCACACACAGATGTGTGTGGGTCAATTTCCTGTGTGACATAACCCGACTCTTTATATTGTCTAAAATCAATGCTATATTACAACATCAAAACTTCGTACTGACACATCATGTTGTTTTTGGCTGTGCTGGTTTCCAAAAAACGCCCAAATTCCACCCCAAGGGGCCACCCACTGATTTTCTTTGTCTTTATGTCACTCTCACATTTTTCTCTTACTCTCTCTTTTTTCTGAATCTATGTCCAGAAGGACTCATTTTGCTGTGATACAATGCAGAAATTTAAGTGACCTTGCATTTGTTAAGTATTAACTTTTTGATGAGCAATCAGTCCAACACCATCTGCATGAACCCCTAAAAATAAAACCTCAGTGCATCTCACACTTAATTATTTTTAACGTTGATTAAATAAAAGAAGACAGCTGTATAATGGTTATGGGACAACTCACTTCCTTCTAAACACTAAGAAAGACATGTCCCCCCATCAACCCCTCACCATGCCCCCAAATCTACTGCTGTGTATCCCTATTCTCTCACTACTATGTGAGTACTTACATTATCATCTCCTGCTCTCTCCCCCTTTGAGATGGATGGATTAGTTTGGTTTGATGGGCTGCACAGGTCTCAATATCATGTGTCAGTACTGGGAATACAAATCAAACAAAGAAATACTGTCGATCTCTGGCCTGGGTGCGTTTTTCCCAACACAAATAATCCTGGGCCCCTGGAGACCTCCAGCATCAGTATGGCGGCAGACGGGAATCCTCAGTCTGAACAGAAAACCTCTTAGGCAGATACAGCGAACACAAAAAGTGCAATGACTGCGAAGGCCAAATCTTAAAACTGACCTCAGGTGCGGGCTAGCCTGGATCCTACATCCTAAATGCAGATCTGAAGGTCAAATGAGTCCCATGAGTTATAAAAGAGCAACCACTGAACAATGAAACATTTCTTGGGTCTACATGACCAGCAGAGTTTAGATTCTGGGACTCAAGTGGCTCTTACTGTCCTCTGTTAAGCTAGGTTACTTGTTGGGACTCCCTGGTCTACAGGGCCCCGCAATAAAAGCTTAAATTTAGTAATTAGCGAGGAAGTTTCTCAGCGTCACCAAATCAATCAGCGTTAGCTAGGGGAATGGACAGAAATGGGGGTGGGTGCTGACTCCTCTATGGCTCTCCTAGGCCACTCAAGTGATCAATAAGTTACTTTGATCATAATTAGATGATCAGGATTTTTATGCACTGTAAGGCAGAAATCACTAATGGCCTCCAAGAGCTCTCACTCATGCACATCACAAAAGACTTCTGTCATAAAGACCACTTCTATTCGACACCTGCCACAACAACATGACACGATATATTGAGCTCTTTTCCCTTTATGAAACCAATAGCCATTAATCAATGCTGATGCATAAAGGATCAATAAGGTCTGACCTCATGATTAGATTAGCAATGAATGTGGAAAGTGCAAGGGTCTAAAAATATATTTAATAAACTTATCTTAAAGGCACAGTTCACCCAAAAAGTACTGTTCCAAATCTGGGTAAATTTCTTTGTTCTGATGAACACATGGGAAGAAATTTGGAAGAATGCTTGTGATCAAACAGTTCTTGGCCACCATAGACTACCATAGGGAAAATGACAGTCAAAAGTGCCCCAGGACTGTTTGCTTTCCTACATTCTTCAAAATATCTTCTTTTGTGTTCAACAGAACAAAGAAATTTATAAAACAACGACAAACAATCGTACCGGAACTATGAAATCATTCCTGTGCGAAAGCCCCTATGTGGCCAGGAACTGATTGGTTATTCTTCCAAACATCTTTTTCTGTGTTCACAGAACAACTCGAGGGTGAGTAAATGAAGACCGAATTTTCATTTTTAGGTGAACGGTCCTTTAAAAGCAACAGTACGTAGCTTTTTGCCTAACAATCAAGAAAATTATTGAGGAAGTATATAAAAAACACCTCATCCAGATTTACAGCGGTAAGCTTGTTATCATGGTTTATCATTTGAGCTATTGGGTATGATTTCGCAGATTTTTGGCATCATTTGACTTTAATCCAAGTTTGTATGTATACCTGAAATTTTATGTTTCAAATAGTAACGAAAATACAATAGATCTTAGCTTTACAATGGATAGATCAAAGTTTGCTACGTGTTACGTGTTTTACAGTATATGTTTCAAATGTTTAAGATGTTTAAGAAACACTGGTCCTGAAGCACTTCCATTTTTATTTGTTTTATTTTTATTACTTTAAAAACTGTTTTGTTGGTTGTATTTTATTCAAACTGTTGTGCAGTGTTAAAAAACTGACACAGGAAGCTCTTCTGAACCAGCGTTGGATCAGCATTGTTTACATTTTCATGTGGTCTATACATATAGTGCAAAGTATTGTTTATCTGTGCATTTCTGTACATCTTCTTACATTTTCAAACCACTGTCACTTACTGTACAAGAAACACAATTTCCCGACTGTTTAAAAAGGCACCTTATTTAAAATTATTAGCAGACTTGATTTTGATGTCTGTTATCTACATTTGGATCTGGTTTAAACCTTTTCCTAAGAAAACGGCACAGAAAGTCTTAATTGTTGCCATGCACCCTCAACACCCAACTGATTCCTGACTCTGACTGGTGAATATTTCATTCTAAAGAGTGGTATCTTTGTCACTAGTAATGGTCCAAATAAGTCAAATGTCACCGGCAGCCACTAATTCAGATTTAAATCCTTGCGTTTTAAAATGAAAAGACTATGGTCTAACTAAGTCTCACCAAACAATTTAAACAAGCTGTCACCAATTTAGCCTGCCACATCCTCAGCCTGCCACAAGCTTTACAAGAAATGTGTGACTTTGGTTTTCAAATGCAGCACAGATCTATTAAGGTTAATTAAGGTTAATTTTATGCCAATAAAAACTGATGGAAATACTTTGCATTTCTAGACTAGAATAATTACACATTTTGCATTGGAGTCACAGTCGATGTATATCCCAGCAGGTTATCTGATCAAAATCACTGTTTATATGTTGGCATTTTAGGTTCTCCAAATAACTTCTGCAACTAATCTAAACCATCTCCGGTAAACTGAGATAAAAAAAAATACACATTGCTGCTTGTGTTGATTGGTGTTGCTGTAAACTGTAAATACTTAATAACAATGCTGGTTGTGCTAATAACTATCCAGACTAAATTTACAGATTAACAGTTTGCTCGCCAGTCTCATAAAGTACAACATATGAGACAGGTGTCTCAGTTCTTTAAGAGTAAGTCAGAGCAAAAACCAAGACTGTGAGAAAATTAGAAGAAAGACCCATTATTAAAACTGCTCGGCAATATAACCTGATCAAAACCAGATGGTCAGCGTCTATAAGTTCTGACTACACGCTGCTAACAAATACATGGAGACTAAACCTCCATAGCCTGTCTGTTTTTAACAACCCAGCGAGAGAGTTTAAAGGTTAAAGGTGGGAAAAGGGTGTCTGTGTATGTTTGAAATACTAACAATTCACACGGATGGACAGACAGAATTAGATTCGAGTGGGATAAGTTGATGTGATCACAGCTTGACTTACAAGACCACACATTTCACAGACTTTAGCCACCAAATGCTTAAGTCACCAAAAGGTTAGATCAGCTGACCTTTTCTTTCCTAAAGTCAACCGCTATTCAGATAAGTGCCATCTGAGGGGTTTAAAATCAATAAGCTTCATAAACACAAATACACCACATTGCTGTTGACATCTAAACAGAGAACCCACTGACATATACAATAACCCGAGCAGCCGCAGATTTGGAGAGTTTGGAAACCGAGAAAGAGGGATTTCATTTAAATTGCACTGTTTATTTTACTTGCTCTGTTCTGCGTCTGAATGTTGCAATTGATTTGGCTTTTATATTTTGTCAATGTTATTTGCATTGCCAGTAAAGCATGTAAATACCATAAAACCACATTAAACATTGAACAAGCAACTGAGACATCTATCAGCCTGGGTACATGTCGCCCCATCACAAACCACAATGGATATTTTACAGCCCTAAGTATATGCATCACATATGTACAGTACTGTAAGTCTAACATAAACTACTGTTGTATATTCTGGTAAAATACAGTATAGAGAGCAGACTGCTCCCGTTATACATTTTTCTAATGCAAACAATTATAGTTTGTATTATAAAATAAATTATATGATCAGTTTAATAATTTGAGTCAAATGTTTAATTGAAAAATAATTGTATTGAGAATACCTGAGTGAACACAAGAGAGAATGAATAAATAAATAAGACGAGAGAAAGAGAGAGACAAGAAAGGAAAAAGATTTAGGTCAGACATATTACGGCGCAATTTACGTTCATCATCAAGCCTGGATGTATTTGTGCAGCATCTGCGTCAGGCCCCATCTGTGTCACTGGCACCGGCGGTGTGCAGGTGAAATGGCTGTGTTTTCAGCCCTCCTGAGGCAGGAGAATAATAAGAGAGAGAAGAGACAGTGAAGACAAGATGTGTTGAATAGAGAGTACAGCAGAGCTGAAAGAGAGAGAGAGAGGCAACGGTGAACACATGGAGAATAGAGAACAGATGTGAAACTTACGAGAGATGATTTCTGTTATTACACATACTGTGTAGAGAGATAGAATCAGTGTTAGGAGGATGTGTGTAGGTAGCAATACAAGAAAAGGAAAATTTTGCCAAATTACATTTTGTGTTAAATACATAACTTAAAGGCTTGGAATAGGATGACGTGAAAACAAGAACAAGCACAGTCAGAAGCACCAGCAAAGCCTGGGGACTGTCCTGCACAAACTGTGACATCTAAGGCAGCATGCAGAAGAAAATGATTTTCATGCTGTTATGTTGCTTGCAACAATCTAATAAAAATAAGATACTTTTGAATGGCTGTAAATGTTGACTGGAGGTGGAATTACAGCATCTTCCAGCAGGGGCAGACTGGACCACACAGTGCTACCCAGGCAAACCGTGACCCCTTCGGCTGAGCTGTCAAAAGAACAGCTGGATCTGTTGGTAGTTTTGCACAGATGGGGAAGTCATAATGAGCCTGTCAAAAAAAGTTTGGGGTGGTCCTGTGAAAAAAAACAGGGGTGTGTATGTGCGTATGTACTGTACAGCCAATGTAGCAGGCTAATCTAATTTGGTTTAATCTGATGCATAGCCTCTAAGGAACACCACAAACCCTTGAACATGAACAAAATGCAGAAAAATTAGACCACATCACTAAAACCACACATGATGCAACATAATACATCTCATCCTATTTGCTTACATGCCACAATGACCAACATATGCTCCTACAAAATTTTTGTGTTAGATGAAAGAATAGCTGGACAGGGCAGTCTGTTATCTATATTTATTTTTAGATATGACGTCTAGATTTGATTTCTCGATATGCTATGCAGTCCTTAACTGGGGATACTGAAGTTTTTTTAAATGATATGTGATAACTTTGTTCTTGGCTTTTTCCCAGATGCCTGGAAGCATTCTGCTAGAATCTGACCCTCTGACTTTTCCCTCACAGTATCATTCTTGTCAGATACACATTAAATACACACAGTAACCTTAAGAGTATAATCACTAGGAATATGTCTTAAAGGAGCAATATGGACATTTTAGCGGAATCTGAATTGCAACCAACGACCCACTGTAACACTCACCCCTCCCTTTCGGAGCACTACGGTGGCTAACACAGGACTAAAATATCGTCACGTTTTTGCATTGCTGAAGGGGATAACATATTTATGAAATGCGCTCTGTAGATATTAAATTGCATTTCTGTCAATAGATCTTGCTAAATATTACACACATGTCTAGAATGTGACACGTATCAAGACTTTTATTTGTAAGCTTTTCAAAACCAAAATTACTTACTACCCAACCAAATATTAACATTAAATAATTCAAAAAGTAAAAAAAATTATATACCAACCTAATATTAGCATCAGCTTCATGTCATCAAGATACAACCATATAGGGCTATAGTCCTACATCATACTAATACATTATTGAATGTTGCACTGTATACCACTGTAGAAGTTCAGATCTACGACTTATGTTCTTCATTATCCGGTGCTTGGACACCAGCAGCAGAATCTGGCTCTGCTTGCTCTCAGAGAGGCAACACAGATCTGCATTTAAACTGAAGCAGAGACTGATAATAAAATTTCCCCCACACAGGGATGAGATTATCTCACCCAACTGCATGGATCTTCTGCCCTTCTGCACCTGGTCATTTAACATGGGCTGCTGACAGGAGAATTTTCACACTCTTTTGAAGATAGTTTGGGTGTTCCACTTTATATATGTGTTTGTGAGTGCTTGTTTCTCAGGTCATGTGAAAATTACATTCATGATGTGAATGTAGACATAATGTTGCTTGTCTTCAAGTTAAAGATATCTTTACCTTTGCTCCATTTGACTTTGCTATTTGTGGAAAAAAAAGTGAAAAAAACATGCATGAAGGTCTTATCCAACTTTTTTGACACACTATGCACTGTGACTGTACACTTTCAGGTTTCATCGGACACATGCGCCCGGCCCGAAGTTAACATCTGTGTTTGGTTATAATAAAACATTAATTAACAATAATTAACATTAATTTATATTAATATTTTAGTGTATATTATTTGTTTAAAATTAAATTAAAACTCAACTTATTAATGCAATAACTAATGTTAACAAATACAAACTTGTTGGAAAGTTTTAGCATCTTGTGTATTCTGAAGATTCTTTGTGTAAGGGACAGACTCAAATTTTGACTGTCATTAAGAAGAACTGCCATTAAGTCAATAAAGAGGACTGTCTCAAAAGAAAGATCCATGTACTGATACAGTTCTCAGATTCGACTCAATGAGTCAATGATTCGGTCACAGCAGTTCTCAGGTTAACAGTTCACTGGAGGGGAAGATTAACTTAAATTTCAGTCTGTTAATACTTCAGGAGCACATGTCTGAGAGAGCTTAATAAGAATTCAGTACTGCATGACCTGTCGTTGTAGGTAAATATCTAAAACAAATCATCAAAAAATCAATACAGAGTTTGTAACATGATGTTCAGTAAATAATCACCAAACAATAAAACATGCTCACAACAAATATGCACACATCTATTTGTGCTCAGCTTCAAAGCCCAAAAGTGTGTAAGCATCCAAACTGATGACGGTGGCCGTCCATTGCTTCTGTCTGACCACAGTTATCTGTGATTGTTTTCTTTTCAAATAGAATCCTGTGAGCCTCCATAAACAAATTAGTGAAAATGTGATTTTCTCTAAGAGCACACGCCTGGAGATTGTCAGAAGACAGCACAGCTCCTGCACCAACACCAGGAGCAAAATCAGCACAGTAACTGCACCAAATCAGGTCTAAAAAAGTTCAACAAAAGGCAAGAAAACACACCATTCTCTCTCTCTCTCTCTCTATCTCTCTCTGCCACTCTACCTCCAAACAAAACGTACTTGATGTCTTGCTCTGAAGCCTTGCAGGCCACCCAGCATCAGCAGCACCATATCAATCTTCACCGGCATGTTTCTCTGTAGGTTTCTCTTCATTTCTCTTCCGTCCAAGCAGGCACCAGTTTCAGAGTCAAGGACTTTGTTCCCTCCATTTCACGTGCCATAAAAACAAACAGAAATCAAGATGGCTGCCATCGAGATAAAGCAGGAAAATAAACAAATGAGTGAGCGTTACCTGCTGGCCTGAAAAATCTGTGAGCGGTTCGGATGTTTAATGTTCACTGCAAGTTGCTTTATTTTGCTTTCAAATGACTATGTCTTTGAAGGGAATAATGCTGTTGGTCGGAGCCATCAGTTTGTTCGTGTGACCGAGTGCATGTGTGTGTATTCAATGGTGTCACAATAACACAGCAACATTTAAAGAGTAGTAACACTGAGTTTTCAAAGCAGCTGTATGTTGAGTGCTTAGAAGTGCTTAATATAAAATCAACAAACAGTAAAAGACATCTTGAAATTTAATTTTAATAGGGCTCAACCTATGACATAATATTTATGAGATAGGAATAGTTTACCAAAATGAAAATTCTTTCATCATTTACTCCAAACATGTATGACTTTCTCTCTTCTGGTGAACACAAAGTGGTAACCAAGTACACTGGTTCCCATTGACTTTCAATGTTTTTAATTAAAATAATTCTGTTTCACAGAAGATAAAGTCATATACAGGTTTTAAATGACAGAATTTTTGGTGACCCTACAAGCAAAACTATTTTAATCTTAGTCTTCTAAGGCTTTTACTAAACCGTGAAAACAGCAGACAGAAAGGTCCTGTTGTAAGTAATATCTTGGTGGTGGAAAGATGGAAAAAAACTATATCCATCTCACTTAAGGGCAAAGGTTGAGAAAGCCTGCACCTCTGTTGCCACAGGGGTGGCGACTATACTCGATTCCCCAGCGGATCTAGTCAAAGTTGAGTAAGATGAGGTGAGGACACCCTCTCATATGGACCATCAGTCTCTCAGACAGACGCCCAGAAGCTCTCAGTGGGTAACAGTAGGAGAATGGAACTGATTGTGTAAATAAAGTTTGTGTATTCTCACACATCCGCTGATTGGAGAATATCGCCATAATCACTCTTACAACTCACACAGGGGGTGTTTTCTAAAAATGTCTGTTACTGAAAGAATTATAGTATGCGAATTAGATAAAAGTGCAAATACGCCCCAAAAATAGACACTATGTTCATGGGGCATATCTCCAGCTTGCTGAACTGTTGCTACAGTAGGTTGTGAATACTGGCATACTTTGCTTGGACCATACAGCATTGTTTTCCCACGGCAAAGGGCACAAATCCCATAGACCGTAAGAAATAAAAAGATTAAAACCGTGTTGCTTTAACAATGTTTGGCCATTTCAAAGTCTTTAATGGAAACAAACCCAACACACAAAGTCAATAATATGTCTTTATTTCTACTATGCCAAGGGCAAATGGTCAATCTTTAAAGAGTCCTTTAATTACAATAAATGCTTCCAAACTAAAAAGATGTCTCCCATTACTAGTCACGGGGAACGCACGGCCGGCGGGATGCTTTTGTTTATGTGTTCAAGGTGAACTTCAATTCCCATAATTCAACTAAGATGGACATGCCTTTGCTTCCTCAATGTCTGTCACCAATCTGTCACTATAGTAAAAAGTGGCAATCAGTACAAACCTGGTCGGTTTAAGTGCGACTGCGAGGGTGGCACGAGTCTGTATTCAATCACGGAGGGCAACCGCGTGCGGTCTGCTTTCTATCAAAGAGTTTTCTGTTTTTTCTCATTTTTCTCTTCTTGCTATATTGGATATTTGATACAAAATAAAGGAAGAAGAGGGCAGTCGAGGGTACGAGGGCAGGAGGAATGAAGAGAAACGTCAAGAATTCAAGGAAAATATTGAGGCTCAATAAAGCAAGAATAACTGTCAAGTTAAACATATAAGGGCTGCATAATGGACCGCGAGGACAAAGCTGATCATTTTTCATTATTGCAAAAATCAAATTATATCCTCTAATGGTGGAATAAATGTGTGTAATCATGGTAGAATGGGTTGTTCATCATCTGCCCCCCGGGGGATTCTCTGATTAATGGAGAACACGCAGTCGTCACTACCATTTTACATGCAAGTCACACCTTTTCATGCTGATAACCTCAAGCTACATTTACCTAGCCCACGACCAGCGGAGGACAGAAAGCCCTCATCAGAACGCAGTGTGTGGAGATAAGTGGAGACTATTATGAGGATTCGACTATGTAATTGGTTAGATCTTTTCAATGATGTCTTCAAAACTGTCAGGGAGACCCATCATCTGAAAAAGCAAACAAGAAATTATGAAACCAAGCATTTCCAAGTTATTAACACATCTGGACCTCCTGGATGTTTAGATGTCCATTGCGTGACATGTTCTAAGAACTCTGCATCATGGCGAACAGCGGTTCACATCACAGGGAACTCACTGATGTGCATTCTACCATAAGTTAAACAAGAAGCAAATGTTTGCTGTGCACATTTCAGAAAGAATCCACCCTTCTGCCTGACCTCAACACATAACAAATGTAGAGGAAAGTGTGAACCATCAAACAGAAACAGAAGTGAATGAGAAGACAGGAGCAGTGTGTGTAGCTTATGGTGAGAGATCTAAGAAAATCGATGGAACAATTAGTCTGTCTCATATCCTGAGGCTCATCCATAGAAATCTGTCAATAATCCAGTTCTGCAAGCAGTGAGGTTGTTCTCTTTTACTCGTCTGCGGGAGCTTGATGACCTTGGTCACGCTGGGCTTAGCTCTCCATGCTGCTTTAATACCCTACTTCTGACTACATGCACTACCAGACATGTGCAGTTCACGATTTTAACTCCCAACAGGGGCAAAACTACCTCTGAATGCATCTTCTACCTTGAAAAAGAAAGGAAATCTCAACTGGATGTTTTGAGCATATCAATGTAAAGAGTAAGCGAAAATATATCTGAACGTGCCAGAGGTTATGTAAACTCTGTATGCTCGCCTCAGTACATCTCTATATCATACTGAAAGTGAGATTGAGAACAGGTCTTGTGTGTGAACATAGCTGTATTACATTAGAGCTTTTTAAGTGCAGCTCAAGGGCGTTTAAGAGAACAAGCATCAGAGAGAACAGAGAGAAGCATGAATGCAGCACGTCGTCACAGATCATGTCTGCTCGGATGGCAAGAGTAACATTCGCAAAAGAAGAAACCAATTACAGGCAGAGAGACATGTTTTAAAAGAAAGACAAGCTGCGGTACATGCGCTTATTCAACAAAGCAATTCATTATAGCAATTGAGACACCTACTTTAAACTTTAAAGGGATAGTTCACCCAAAAATTAAAAAAATTCTGTCTTCATTTACTCACCCTCTTGTCATTTCAGACCTATATGCTTTTCTTTCTTCTGCAAACACAAAAGAAGATATTTAAAAAAAAATTGGTAACCGAACAATGGAGGTACCCATTGATTTGCATTGCTTTTGTGTCCGTACTCGTACATAAGAAGTGAAAGGCTACCGCCGTAAGGTTACCAACATTTTTCAGGTTTAAAATGACAAGAGGGTGAGTAAATGATTGCAGAATTTTCATTTTTGGGCAAATTATCCCTTTAATTTTGAAATACTGAAAGCTTTAACATTGAAGATAGATCAGTTACCTTGCATACAGGCATTTTTGTATACCTTCAAACATTTTCCACTCTTTCCTTCTTTTTCTCACTTGCTTTCACTCTCTTCTCACATGAAGCCATATTTATAACTCTCTTGTAAAAATACCTGCAAATCATCTTTCTCTTCCTCTCGCTCAATCTTTTTCTCTTTAACTGCTCTTTTATTAATCCTTTGTGAATTTGTGAATAGAGTTCTTATAGCAGTGGACAAAATCATGTCAAAAGTACATGAATAAATAACTCCTCTGGAACCTAAATAAGGTAAGTGCACAGATCCTAAGAGCCTAACCCCCTCTTCCTGACCATAAGGACCCCCTATTGACCCCTCACCACCGAGTTTAGGTCTCCCACTCAATGCCTGGAGAGAAAGACTAAAGTGCAAAGCTGGTTTCATTTGATCATTTTTCATCTTTTAACTTTTCTCTGACTGTGTGTTTGTTGAAGGTTAACCGTTTTGACACTTAGAGCCAAGCCAGTCATCAGTCAATTGGGTTTTCTCTAAAAATGCAATCTGGCAGCCGATCAGATGACCCTTGGGAAGGGGTCCTCATCCATGATTCCAGCCCTAACCTAACCCAGGTTAGTCTTACCTTTTCAATGCCCCTCTAAACTCTACATCAACCCTTCTCGCTTACAGCATGCTGCGCTGGAGCACACTGGGCTTTCTGAGGCCCTTTAGGTGTGCTCTGGATGTTATGGAAACCGCTGGGAAAATGTTTGGGGCATTGTTAGCGCTGTTAAAACACTGCAAGATACGGCCTGAGACGAAGAGACTTGTCTGCTATGTGTGATCTCTGACCTGGGTCACTGAGAGAACCTCTGTTTCTTTTTACAGTAGGTAACATGTGTGCAACGGTGTGTGTGTGCATGTGTGTGTGTCATTCTCATCTGGAAGAAATGAAAAGCGTTTTGAATGTTTTGACAGCCTGGGTGAGTTAGAGTGTCTGTTAATCATAACCACACTGCCTATATACATCTGATACCTTTCGAATAAACATCCATATGCATGGATGTATACATGCACCGAAACACACTCACAGTGTATGATCTCAGATTGTGAAGGATGTATTCAGCTATTCATTAGTAAATAACAATAATGTAAAAAGTAAATTTAGATTATTTGATAAGTCAATAAGACAAACCTCATGAATCAAGATGCATGAATCTTGTGGCCACTGCACTTCTGCAAATCTTGTAGAAGTATGCTTCACTGGAGTAGGCTAAGCAGCATCACCCTCAGAAACAAACTGGAAATAGTAGCAGGTCATAGACATATTTATATACTCCACTGCACATTTATCTTTCCATATGTGATTTTTGTATAATAGTAAAAACCCAGGTGAAATTCAGTTATCTGTAACTGGTAAAAGATATTCCATTATATAGAATGTAAGTACATACCTGAAACTCAAACAATACTCTATGGTGAGAGCAGCCACAAAGATGAAGTTCAGCAGAGGTGCACTGCCATGACTGGAAAGAGAAAAGGGTCATCATCAACAGCGCAGAACAAGAGTAAGTCTTTATATAGCATATGGCTAACATTAATAATGTCAGCATGTAGATGGTATGGCATTAAGATTTCTCCCAATAAAGACATTTCAACCTTGTTGCAACTATTTTACAATAATAATAAAAATTCTTCAATTCACCCTGTAAATGTGTGTGATTGTATATTTGTTGCCTGCTATGGAAAGAATATGTCCGTGAGAAATTACAGTGAAAAAAACTCAATGAGAGGTTCACTTTCAGTAAAAACAGACTACTGTACTTTTGAGTTTTTTTAGTCATTCAAGTGTAGGAGAGCCTTAGGAAAGTTATGCAATAACCATAGACAACATTTGCAATATGTGGCTTTAAATTTGCTTAGGGAAATATATGGATCAAGTCTCAGTGGGACGATGACTCAAGAATTCAAGATTTTTATTTGTCAACTACACAATTATATACATTTACAACATACAAGCGTTACTAGGATTTCTGTTTAAGGGGGCTAAAACCAAAATCCAAAAAACCTTTTTCAGTGAGCATGGCGCTGGCAATGCCAAGGTCATGGGTTCAATCCCAGAAATTGCACATACTGAGAAACAAATCTGTATAGTATTATACAATGTAAGTCGCTTTGGATAAAAGCATCTGCCAAATGCATAAATGTAAATTATTATCTGTTATTATTATAACCCTTGCATATTTGAATGTATTTTATTTAGTGGTTTCACTGGAGCAAAGAGCGATAATTTAGATGATTCTTGAAATATAATGTTACTGAATCTTACAGCTGAAGACTTAACAGCATTTTAGATGTTGTGATGTGAACAGAAACAATATACGGTAAGCAGCTGCTTGCATGAATAACAGATGTGATACCCTTAACTTGAGAAGGTTAATCTGGCAAATACTGCAGCAATTAAATAGGCATCTGATAATATGTTCTTACCACAAGCGAACAAACATATTTACTTTTCACACTGGACTCAGTGTGGCCATAGTGGAAGAAACTCAACTCCAAGAATTGCATGCATTTGTAAATAAGGTACTTTTACACTTGTAGTTCAGCATACTAAATTGTACTGGATAATGCTGTATTATATCCATTTATTTAATTCTGTATATGAATTGCCTATTAGAATTATTAGACTGATACATAGTAAACCGACCAAAAAAATACATTGCACTGTTTTTCAATAATGGTAAAATGGGTGTCTACTTTGTGATGGTGAAATTAGAATTGCATGTCTGTTGGACAAAACATTCATGTTTTAGTCATCGCAAGATCAGTGAAACAAACCACAAAAAAATCACAGAAAGAAGGTAGAAGACAAAAGGCAAGACCTCATGTGCCAAGCAGAAACACAATGGTCACAGCCACCACATAATGTTTAATCCCCAGTATCACAGTGCACAATGCGAAACAATCAGAATTTACACACCACAAGCAAAGTACAAATCTGTTTGTCCTGAAGAATCCATTTTTCCATTGTGTGTGTGTGTGTGTGTGTGTGCGTGTGCGTGTGCGTGTGCGTGCGTGCGTGTGTAATGGCCTGATCACTTAACCTGATCACTCAACCTTAGTGACACTCCTTGCAGTAAAAGCTTTTTCAATTATGAATTCCCTTAGCCTATACCAAAACAAACTTGAATATACATAAAACAATGCAAGGTGACGATTGAGATTGGATGGGTGAATGGATGGATAAACTCTGTGTGAAGACGACTTAAGTAAACTGTCTATAATACAAACAAATAATGGAAATCACTCCCTTCTGATTAATAAATTAGTCTTTGGTTTAAAATTCTATTGTTTGAAACAACGATAGAAATAACATACAGCACAAGGTCATATTTTGTATAAAGATATATGTCTCACATGGTTTTAATATTACTGTATATAATACTATTTATGCAATATTAATATAGTATATTTTGTGTGACTAGATGTGGTACACTGAAAAATATTTATATGTTTTAAAGAGGTGCGTCATTGTAGAAAGCTGGGAAACAGTGATATAGAGATAACAACAGAAGAGGCTCCATCACTCTTGCACACTGTTCAATGCACATGAGTCAGATGGAGATAAGTAGCTTGGATTATTGATTTTTATATGAAGTGTATTCACTCGCCTTTAACCAAAGTCTCTTAAAACCATTTATCCTCATCCACAGACATTAAACATGCATTGTTCTATTAATGAGGGCTATTGTGTCTTTGACAGTATAAGTCAAAAACAACAGAGACCTAGAAATATTTCCAGAGAAAATTAAATGTGTCTGGACTTTTGCATGTTTTTAGACATACATGTGTGCAGAGCACCATCATCTCTAATTTCCCTTACATGTGAAACACTATCTGATTGTCAGCATTTGAGGTTGTGTCTAACCATCTTTTAGAAGGTCATGACTGCTTCCTGTTTCAAATAGATCATCTGGGGTAAAAGGGGGTTGCAGGAGCAATACACACATACACTCACATGGCGAACTCTCAAATTACTGTTCCCCAGAGGGCCACATTGTGTGTGTTTGCGGCAGGGTTCAGCACTGTTTCAATAGGCTTCACATTCACCTTTATCAAAGGATTGTCATCCTCTTTCAACAAAGCAAAGTATACCTAACTGTTACTCTGTGTATGTGCGTCTCTGTTAACACAGAAAAACACCTGTAGCCTGTGTGTCTGCATCACATTTTGATATGTAGATTTGCACTTGAGCCATTACAGAACACACACTAAATGCTTTTAGATGTGTTTATATGAAACAGATTGGAGATTGGAACTTAAAAACAGTGAGAGGCTTTATCCAATACTCTTTACTGTTGAATGACAACAGAACAAAGCATTAAAGGCCCACGCAACAGTTCTCCCTCCTCCAATATCAAGAACCAAGTTCATTTGAGGAGGGCAGAGGTGGACAGATGACAGATCTCATTGTTGGATAACTCAAATGCTCCTCTCTCATACAGATAATATGAGTTGAATTGAGAAAAGGAAAATAAACAGACAGATGAAGCTGGCAGGCTCTAAAAGACTTAAATTGAATTACCCTGCTTTAATAAACAGCAATACTGGTTAAGAAAACTACAAGAAGAGAGAGAGAGAGAGAGAGAGAGAGAGAGAGAGAGAGAGAGAGAGAGAGAGAGAGAGAGAGAGAGAGAGAGAGAGAGAGAGAGAGGAGAGAGAGAGAGAGAGAGAGAGAGAGAGAGAGAGAGAGAGAGAGAGAGAGAGAGAGAGAGAGAGAGAGAGAGAGAGAGAGAGAGAGAGAGAAATAACACCAAGATACAGAAACAGACATGCAGACACAAACTGAATCTTTGGCGACTGTGTAGCTTTATCTCTATAGTTTTATGTCTTTTAGATGCTTCTATACATGCCGGATTATATTTAGCATGCTGATGCAGTCTAATAAAGTCCATTTAAGGTTCAGATCAATAAAGACTGTAGAGACAGACCTGCCCCTCTGCCCTCATCTCATCATCCAACCCACAGCTGGATTCAGACTCAACTAACCGACACTCATTGGAATAAATGCTGAAGGCCAATGTCTGATTTCCATATTGATGAAGTTGTTTGGCTTTCCAAAGTAACAAATAGAAAGGCAGAAGAAATTCATAGAAAAAAACAGATATGTAAACAAACCCATGGAAATATTATTCCTACAGTCCTTATCATTCAACATTCATCCATCTCACCTGCAATTAGCCTATTTATTGGGCATTTTATAAGCAGAAAAATACATTAGCCTCTGTTAAAAATATGAACTCAGAACTCAAAGGGAAATGGACTCGACCTCTCCAGTCTCTACCTCCTCTTACTGTAACTACAGCTCCATCATCTTAACATCTTTCATGCGGGTTTTCTTTGCCAAGCATTTGCTTTTGCTTTTTCTGTCCTTTCTTTGATGTTATCTATTTCATTCCTGATTTCTCTGAAGTCTAAAATGTAATTGTGACATTATCATAAACAGTACTCAAGCCGAGTAAATGCTGGTATCATGTAGAGTTAGTGGGGATATGTTGCTTGGGTATTGTAATGCATTTTTCGGCACAATTTGTCACAGCTAAAAACAAACATAGCCACATGCATTGCTTTTCCCCCAGTCTGTGATTATGTTTACGTTTTGTGATGCACATTTTCCCCCTCCTCATGTTTCCTTGTTTATTTTCATAATGAGTGTGTATGACTGTAGATGATGTTGAATAGAGCTACACTGAGCACAAGAAGCAGCTGTGATTGGGTTTGTAGCACTGATGACTGTTCGGCCACCCGGATTCCCCAGGTGAGATTGCTTTTCTCAATTATATCCCGTTTCTCTGAGCTTTTGCTCTCTTCTACTGGAAAAAGAAACATAGCTTAAGGGGTAAAATCAGTGGGAGGGAAGTTATATTATTTATAATTCTCTGGTGAGGACCATTTGCGCTGAAATAACTGAGTAAGTGTCACTTAAAGGGTGATGTATCCTAAATGCCTTTGAAAAGCGCTCGCTGTAATTTAAGTAAACTTGTAAGTCACGGCTCAAACAGTGTCTGCAACGCTTGTATATTTTAAAGCAATAGTGCCCTCTTTAGTTGCTATATGTAAAATGCATGTTTCTATTTAAAAGGTTTAAATCTTTCTAGGTTAAAATAAAAACAGAAAATGAATGTTTGTGTGCAAGTCTTGCTTGTATTTTACTTACTACAAACATTGTTGCTTCATATGATAAATTAATTGTGATGTTACTTTTTTGTAAGTCGCTGAACATAAATTTGAATATCTTAATGTAAAAAATAGAATAAAATTAAGTACATGTAAATGCATCATTAATTCAATAATTACCCAGTTGGTCATCTTTTGGTTTTGGTGACTAAGATATAAGTCTAAAACAGACAGCTTTGGACAATATAAATTACACTGCAATTTTTGGTCAGTATAGCTGTAGTAAAACAACTCTACACCAGATGGAGGCAAAGACTTTTCTAACATCCATAGCTCACAAGCACAGATTCCTCATATTGGATTGTCCAGTCTCACTCAAATGACATTAATTATTCCACTAAAGCTCACAGTCTTGATCCCTGTGCTAATGCAGGCACACATACATCTAAATGAGACATTAATTACTGACTACAGTAATTTCATCTTTTTTCCCCTGAATACAGCAGAAAGAATTCACAAGTTGAATGAAAACCCAGATCACATCAACAAACAAAAGAGACACCTCAACAAACCAAATAATAAGAAGCCTAGTTTATGACCATTAAATTTTGTATGTAATATTATTTTCATGACACATAAATATACATTTTTAAGCATATTGCCATGTAATATAATTTTAAGGATATTCTCACCTGCATCTCGAAATGTTACTTTTAGTACTTTTTTGTAATTTCCAATATTCTTAATAGTGATTCATGGTACTTCATACTGTGATGCATGAGAAATGTACTACTGTATACAATTATTTTGCATTTTTGTAATGATAATGCAAACAAAATCATAATGGTCATAAATTGTTACTCTGTCAATTGTCCTGGTGGAAATGTCTTTCAGGTGCAAATATCTCTCTAATCACTCTACTGTTCTTTGATTTCCTGTGCGTGTGTGCGTCTGCGTCTGTGTGTAGCCTGGGGCCAGATCCATCAAGAAAAAGCAATTCACCAGTGACATTTGACCCGCTGAGGTCACTATACATTCCTTATCAAATATTTATATTGGGCATCAGAAGTGTGTGTGTGTGTGTGTGTGTGTGTGCGCACATAATTAAGTGAAAAATTGCTTGGTGGTGGTGGTGAGGGTCATAGGGTCAAATGCTTTGATTGAAACCCTGGAGATAATGACAAAAAAATGTCAAAATCAAAGAGCGGCGTACCCCAGAGGAATTCCACTGAGAGAAAAAGAACGAAGGGAGCAGTAATGATGTACAAAAAGAGAGAAATGATCACCCTTGAGTCCCAAAAAGACACATTATGGCAAAAGTATGGCAAGTGCTCTCTATTGGCTCTAGTGTAAGTAAACCGATTTCATATTACACTCACAGGGAGAGGCACAGGATACTGGGCTATTTCAAATCAATATAGCAAAACAAATCACATTTCAATACACACAGTAGGGCTCTCCCAGGGCCAATTACCAGTTATATGGAGGGGAGAGTACCTTGCATAGCAAGAAAAGAGCTGAATAACCCAAAACAGATAACAGTACCGACTGTGGTGTCAATGCAAACCAATACAAATACTGTAGCCTTGTGCCTTTGGCATCAAGATTCACGTTCAACATTAGGCCATGCTCAACATACAACAACATCCCTATCAACTACTTTACACAGCCATAACTTTCAACCTAACCTAACCCTAAACTTTCAACCTATATCAGAGGGCAATGATTTCGTGACATTTCGTTCCAGAAACAGCAAAGGATGTTGATCCAGGGAATCCTACTACACTTATACACACACCAAGTTATACCAAGTGATGCCCTAATGATGATGTTTGTCACATGATGACAGGCTCAAGAGATAAGGAATAAGAGTGCTGATAAAAAAGTAACTGAGAGACAGAGAGAGAGAGAGAGAGAGAGAGAGAGACTGAAGTGTATGCTAAGAAAAAGAGTGAATAAGGGGGACTGGGGGCTCTAGCGAAGGAGAAAGCAAGAGAGAGAGAAAGAGAGGGGGGTTTAAAACGTCAGTGCGTGAGGCAAGCCTGCTGCCAGTCTGCAACTACTGATATGTGCGACACTCGAAGAGTTTGCGCTCTCGTCAGGCTCGCGCACTGGGAAAATAACCATCACAAACATATAAAAAGGCGGATAACGGAGATGATTTTATTCAAAAGCCAAAAATAATTGGAGTAAAGCGGACGCTGTCGTCTCCTCTTTCGTCACTGCGGATAGCAAAGATGAAGTGTTCCCTCAGTTTCCACGCACCTTTGGATGCCATGCGCTCCGGTAACCTCTTAAAGTAGCGAGAGTTTACCTTGACAGAAAGCAGGTGGGTTTCCACTCACAGGAGAGTTTTGTCGGACATGGCACCGAGTCTTAGCTGTTTTGGATACGGTACCGAGGGAGCCGCGTCTTTTTGAACGGAGAGCCTGTAGAGGGAGACCGACGAGATGCGCTCCGAGCACGGCTTCATTCTGCTGCTCCTCAACGGGACAGCTTGCTTGGTAAGCGGCTGACATGAGTTAAAGGCGATATTAAGTTTCAGTACTGTGCTTATTTAACCGAACCGGGTGTTTGTAAACGGTAGTCATACCTGCCTGTCACTTGGGCGCCGATGGGTGACTGTTTACTGTCTTCCCGCCGTGCGCTCGAGCCTCCAACGGTCCACTTCACACCTGAGGGCGGGAGTTTAGGGCGCGAGATGTGGATGGACCCGCGTATTGACTGTTCCTTGAACGTCACGGTTCGCCTCGCGCGCAAGGAGTTCCGTTTCTATTCCTATTGGGTGTGCGTTAGAGAGAAAGTGGAGGGAAAGGAGACATACGATTTAAAAAGTAGGGGCGTAATGTACCTGATTTTTTTAAGATGCATGTCCTGGCCCACGACCTCGGCATAACCAAAGAGGGATCTTTTCAATGCTTAAAACTTTTAATAGTAGGTTACTGTGTGACATATAAGCGTATAGATATGACTTAATATGACTGGACAATGTAGTGCTATTACTGTCTTTCAACGCCTCGATAAAGTGCGACATGTAAACAAGTGATTTCTGCAATTAGTTTTATTCTTTGATTTTTTTTTTACCTTTGTGACTTTATTACTTGTGCTATCTAATATTAAAAATGAAAAATATAGATATTTCTAAGTAGCAATTTTATTAGTAAGTTCTACTAGGCTATTTGCTAAAAATGTCCTTTTTAGAAAAAGAGAAGTACAGGCTACTCTAACAATCGTAAAATAGTCATTTAAAGGAAGAAGCACAACAGTAACTTGTTCTTTTTAGCACACTCTGCAGAGCCTTGCACCCACCTTGGTGTACCTACAGTATGATATCAATAAGTATATGCCAAGGGTTGTGTACAACTATCAGTTTTTTATGCACCTGCTGTGAGGGTGTTATATCTTAACACCAGCAGTCTAAATTTAATCCCCCTCTTGCAACCCCTGTTACAATTATCCGCTGTGTAGTTGGAATAATTCATGACTTCTTTACACATTTTAATCCCCTTGTATTCTGCGGGGATACAAAATGCTGTCATTAAAGTGAACGGAATTTCAGATTCTAACATCTGAACAACAAAGCAAACAAAATAAATGCATTTGTGGAGTTTTATTACACCCCACACAAGGACGTACAGCTCCTCGCTGTCCATTTGATTACTTACATTTGTCCATTTAAGAATCATTCGGATAGGGGCGGACAACTGAGAATGATGATAAATCTTCTGCAAGTTAATGACAAAACACCTACATGTAATGAACTGAAAGGGGCTGGCTGTGAGAGGAAATTTAATAAGGTCACATTTACGTAAAACTGAAAGCCAAGTTTGGATTTGATGGGGGTCAGTCTTATCTTGAAAGCGGAAAAGAGGGATACACAACATAGTCCAAGGACATTACCAATCTCCTGGGCTTAACTAACTTTAATAATGAAAAAAAGTGATTTTTTTGTGATGTTAACAATAGCCTTATTAAATTACAGCCGAGGACACAGAGTGCTGTCAGTACATACCTTAAGATATATTACCATACTTTAAGTCAGGAAGACACTAATAATGTAATTATCCTATTTAGCTAACAGCGTTTGGTCATTTATCTACCATGTTACTTAAACCTGAGGGAGAGCAGGACGTGCGAAAATGGCTTAGGCGTCCACACACCTTAATTGGGCATCATGAGTTATTCATTTGCCGCGTAACAGTGATAAATTACAGAGCAGTTTGTGAATTATCCCTTATTAAACATATTATGGAAAGATTATTAATAGACGTGTAGAGCACATTAATACTTTAATTTTAAGCCGCTTTATTGAAACTTAAGGGCCAGCTTTAATAAAGCCTTCAAGCATTTGTTCAGTTAAAACTCTGAAGTAAATGTGTGCCCTACCATCAGCTTACTGGATTTAGCAACTAAGACTGATCAATGATTTTATGATACTCATAAAAACGTGGTTTGTGAACATAAAAAATCTGTGCACACGGCAAGTTTTGGGGGAGACAGACATATTTAAATGCAGGAGCAGATCATAATTTTGTGTGTACAGAATGCAGGAGTCACACCTGAAATTGTGATGGTTGGGATAGTGAGGATAGCAGCTTGACATTTGTAAACAGCAAACATGATGGACAACACTATAACTTGTTTGATGTTCTTTATATGTTTACAATTTGGTTGTAAATCCCATTAATAACTTGATTTAAAAAAATAATAATATTAAGCTCCAGAGCAACAACTGGATTTATCTGCAGGGTGAACATGGTCAAATAAATATATATATATAAATGTCAGACCTGTTCATTAGTACAACCAGCACCTTTTAATTCTTTCAATAATTTTACATCATAGATCGTCCTACACAAGTCAACCCTTTTCACTCTCTTTCTCTCTTTATTGTGATGATTTAAGTGATTCCTCCACAGAACAATGTCACGCAGTCAACAGCTTATTGCAGGCAATTACCGCGTTAAACGTGTTTATGCTGATGATATTGGCCCAGCATCATTCTCATTACGAGCTCATTAAATTAATACAGTTACAAGATGTAATTTTTCAGAGCCAGCAGTCCACTTTCTACACAGTCATGAGGGAAAATAAACTAAACACCAGCATTAAAATCAGACAAGCTCCAGTCCATCTGTGTGTGCGCTAAGCTTTGGGTTTGCCAAACATTGTAGGAGAAAACACCTGTTTATTTAAATGTGTGCGCAAAATACAAATGAGTTTTTTTTCCAAAAACCATTTTTTGAACACAAATACGTACAAGCTAAAGCACTGAAAGATGGGATGCCACATCTGAGTTTTGAACAGACTTCAAAATCTTTTTTTTTAACACAGTTGTGACTCACCTGTTCGGCAAGACCTCTTTTTCCTTCACGCTACCTTGTCTGGCCAAATTTACCCTGCAGGAACATTTTGAGGAATGTCTCTTTAACCTGTAGCTCACCCTGAGACTGAAAAGGGGCATGTTAAACACTCAAACAAATAAGGAACATAAAGACAAAATACAGTACTGATGTGGGGGTCAAACAATAGTCAGTGACAATGCAATGTACAACACACTGTGCGATACACACACATACCCACACTGACTTTTAACACACCTGCCTGTGTTGATGCTGTTGATTTTATGCATAAGCACGGCCCGGCTGACCCCAGGGGCAGCCCACCGAGGTTTCCCGCCTCTATTCTTGAGATGGTATCGTTGGCATGACTGTCACGGGCAGGATTTCCCCTTTGGAGTTCAACCTAGAGAAATGCACAAGACAACTTCAATGGAGCTGCTTCTATGCATAGATTATAAGCCCTAAAATGGTCATCCCCTTTAATTATATTGCCGTTAAATGCCCTTACATAAATACTGCAGGAAGGTTTAATTGAGACGAACACAGAGGATTACATTACCGACCACGTTTACATTGCATACGCATAAATGGCAGGAGGTGATTTTGTAGTGGCCCTTTATGTCAAGCCTCTTTTCTGGATGTAAGGGCCACGACTGAAAGGCAAAAAAAACATTTCCAGGACTTATGTAGCCTACTGGAACACAGGCGAGTAAGGTTAGCCAACACTTTGCAGTGCATTCTGGGTGTGGTTGTACCGTACATTCATTTGCTAGGCTATTGTTATATGTGTTGTACTTATTTATGTGTACAAAATGAGTCATGTCAACAAGTCAGCTCACAAGTCGGTTTTTGCATTTCCATCCAGCTACTTTGTTCCACTTTTCAGTCTTTTATCTCAAAAACACATTTATAGTTTTATCTGTTTATTCATCAATAGACAGAACAATCAATTTTCATCTAAAGTTTCTGAACAGCTTGATCAATTATAACTGGAGGACAGATTTGTCGGTGTCTGAGGAGGTTTTGGACTTCAAATAGTTTTTCCATGCAGAAACACATCTGAAGAGAGGGGCAAAGTTTCTTCATGGACGCGCTGCCACATCCACTTCATTTGAAGCACAGACATCTGTCACCATCTGTGAAAGCAGACAGATGGTTATTGTACCACCAGAGCATTGCAATGACCTCATCAGGGTGTGACGAAGGCATCTGCTGACATCATTAGGGTGTGACATAGGCATCTGTTGGTGAAACCTTCAAAGCTGGATGCAAACAGAGTCATATTGCTTTCGCTAAGGTTGCCCTCAAGGTGTCTACTAATCATTCTTTCAATTCAAAATCCTTATTTACTCATAAAGTTGAAAAAAATCCAGTTTGAAACATTAAGTAGTTCAATCAAACTTTTTGTCTGTGGAACACAATAGAAGAAATTTTGAGTGGTTTTGAGTCCATACAATGGAAGTCAAAGTCAATACTGTTTGATTACCAACATTCTTCAACATTCTTTGTGTTCTACAGAAGAATGAAAGTCATTTTGGGTAAAGTATCCCTTTGATGGTCAAACAATAAACAATTAATGGAACAATATTATTAGAATTTTTAGGTGTTTTATTTTTTCTTAAATGTTTGCATATTAACATAAGGGACTGAAACAGGAATTAAAGTGTATCCTTGTCATTTGCTATCAGATGTAGAGATACAGTATGGCCCCTCCAGTATTAGTCAGGTTCTCCTTAATGATGTGAAACATTGGCGTAACAGCACTAGATCGATCACATTCCATTGAAATGTTATCACACCGAGAGTCTTATGGCAGCCAGACATTACTTAATACCAGACATCACTTTCCTACTAGAAAATGTATCAAAGGAGTCAGTTCCCCTCCATTCACCTGTCCTCTGTCTCTCCCTCTCAGTGTTCCATGAATGATCCTAACAAGTGCAAATAGGGTCAAATAGATGAGATCAAAACTGCCTGTTAGAGCCTGTTCTATAGTGGTATGGAGAATCCCATTACTCTGTGCATCAGCTGTGCTCTCGACCGTGGAAGATGGGAGGGAGGGGGAACAGATGTAGGATGGTGTTTGTGTAGATGAGATCGAATCAAATCTCTTCTATCAGATCTGTCCTGCACACCACATCTCTCACCAACCCACATAACCTTGGAGGAGAAAACCCTGTCTTCCTAATTCAACCTGCCTCACCCTACCTGATTCTCAGGTCACTATAATTCAGCTGGCCCAGGACAAAAATTTCATGATTGGACCTTCAAATCCCTCAGCACACTCTCTTTTTCTCCTGTTCTCCTAGCCTGCTAAAATTCACATACCTCAGACAACATCGCACTGATTTGCGCCCACGCGCATGTTCGCTGTGTCAATACGGCATAATGCAAAAATCTGATAGCCAATTCAGGTACCACCATCTCTTGGTGAATACTGAATTAGCTCCGAGTCAAATGGACATTGATAAATTGAATCCAACTGAATCTTTTTAGATGGTCAGCTCAAGTGGCCATGTAAAAATTTAATGTTAATGGAGCTGTCACTTACCCCGTTATTTACCTTCTGTTATCTAGCTGCCTAACATAGATCAGTATTTGCAAGAATGGGTTGTGGTCATGTCTTGGAAGCATCAAACATATCTTCAACTATTTACACTGTTACATCATCGGCTTTCAACAAACCGAATGAATTGCCATGTAGTTACAGCATAGTTTTATCAACTATAGACAGTTTCAAAGCACAACATAAACAAACGTTACTGCGCATGCATGCTTTTGTGGCCCAAACTTAACTTCCAGTACACATCCGCAAAGAATAGAGTCCCTGCTGATTATTTCTGATAACAAGCAAAAAAAAATAACCAGTACATTACATTAGCTATTAGTTAAAAGTATGTCTAGTCAGTATTATTTTGGGTTACCAGTAGAAGAACCGTTACTTGGCTAAACTTAAATAGTTACATGACCCATTCAACACGTTTATTTCATAAAATTAATATACAATTAAATGTAACAAATTATTTATTTAATACAATTATTATACAATAAAATATTAACATAAAATAATATAAATTAAATTAAATAAAAATAGTTCTATTACTATCCACTAGCCAGACCGATCAACAAACACAGACCAGAAGTTAACCCTGGGCCAGGCAAGTGCGTTTGATGAAACCATCTATTACTACAAAATATAACTAGTTTTATAGTTCTAAAAAGTTTGTTGCTAAAAATAAAAAGTTCCATTTATTGTGGCAGGGCATACTGTACATTTGTACAGAGCCAGAATCTGTATTCCTGAACCATCTATTTGAACAAAGCAGAGGAAGGAACAGACGTATGTTTGTTTAGTAGCCGGGGACGAGGTGGCGGGTGGGTGTAAGGGTCTGCATATTGGGCTCTTGTGACCCCCTTGAAGCTGGCATAAATTATTCATTAGGAGTCAAATGGCTTGTTTCTTGTGAAATTACCTTTCTCTCCCCTTTGTGTTCTCTGCCTCCCTTGTGCCTCTTGCCTTGGTGTGGAATAATTAGTTCTAAGGGCAGAGCCGTTTTCAGATTTTAATCATGTAACAGAAGGAGAAATCTCCCAGCGTGAGCGGATGGGGTCTGCTGAAGAGAGCGAGAGAAATAAACGTGTCGACGAACACTCAGGAATCTGAGTGGGATCTGGGGCCTTTAATTAAAAATTGATGTCATATTAGAGATGGAGATTTCAATCCAACAGCCTGAGGAAACACAGCACACAGCTCTTATTGAGAGAGAGACACACATAGAAAGTGAGAGAGAGATGCGTGGGGAAGGGGGGGGTAGTTTTCATTGCACCCTGTCTGCTTCCCATCCTCTTCCTCAATTATGTGGAGTGATTTAGAAAATCTCATCTCATACATATTGTTTTCAGCATAATATTCAAACTTAATTTGACACTCAGGTTAACAGCACAGTGTCTTTCTACTGGGACCTAATACAGTTTGTCTGTGTGCTTGTGTTCGGCACTCAGTGGCTCAGATGAGGTTCTCTTCAGAAGTATAGTACTAAATTAAAGACATGTCGTCAGACTTATTGACAGATTTTAGGATACACTTGTCATAGACCTTGATTCATTTTCTATCAATCTCCAGTGAGATTTGTGAAGGCCATATGTCTTGTCAATATCGTTCTTTCTCTTTAATAGGATTCATATGGTAGCAGAGGATAGTGTTAGTCTTTTCTGTTGGCAATAGTCCCTTATCTTTTATATCTAGCCTACAGTGGAAACGCAGTAAAAAATTGACAATTTTTTTGCCTTTTTAGAAATAACGTTATTTTTAAATGTTGATGACTGAAAAAACAAAGGTAAAGGTTGAAAAGACAAAGAAAAATATAAAATACTTATTTGATTAAATAACTCTGTTTTTGTTGATCAGTCCAGCTAGTGTCTAATAATATAACAATAATAATATAACTATATATTTCATTTTAATTTATATTAATATTTTATTGAATTATAATTGTATTAAATAAACAATTTATTGCATTTTATTGTATATTCATTTTATTAAATCAAAATGTGTTGAATGGGTCGTGTAACTTTGTCGCATTTAAGTTTAGACAAGTAACGGTTCTTCTACTGGTAACCCAAAATAGTACATTTTACATTTTACAAACTAGACATACTTTAAACCTGCTAGCTAATGTCATTTACTTGTTATTTCTTTTACTTGTTATCAGAAATAATCTGAAGGGACTATTATTTGCGGATGTGTACTGTAAGTGAACATTGGGTAGTAACTTTTGTTTGTTGTCGCTTTGAAACGCTTTGTCTATAATAAGGAGTAATATAGTCTCTATAGTTCTTTACACTATGTAGTATGATCTCCTGTAGTAATTCCAGTTCCTGTTTCTTTAAACAGCCAGGCAAAAAAATATGTCCCTCTTTCTCCACTGCTATCAGTCTGAAACTTCGTAATAGTGTATCTGTCTGTTGTACTATTGCCAGGGGAGACGTGATTCAAAGGGCTGGAGCTGTCTACACGCTCTCACACACTCGTTATGGAATATTTCAGCCCTGTGAGGCCATAAGGTTGCTGTTTTAAAAGGTTAGCCAGCAGACTGCAATCCAACAGTTGATAGGAGCTTAATTTAAATCCACATTGAAAATTTCACTTCAAAGACGACAAGTTATTATATGCCAGGTGTTATTTTTTATTCTCGAACAGACTTCTCATAACAATATGAAAACAAGCGCTCACATTTAATTAAAAAGTGCTTTAGTATTTCACAGCAAAAATGAAAATATATGCAGCGCTGAGAAAATTAGAACCTCAAGCAATATTATTGTTAAGTGGGAAATGAAAAAGAATTTGAAAATGCATAAGCTTGTGGTTAATCGTGTTTAAAAAATAGATAGTTCTGACATTAAAATCTGACTGAATGAGGTAGACTCAAAGCTGTTGTAAAATGTCAATAAATGCAACTTTGTGAAGTTGACAAATCCTCAATCTTCCACTTTGGCAACTGTAAACAAAAGCACTTGGTGAAAGAATTGATTAATCAGATAAATATAATTACTTAAAATAAAACATTTTGCTAAAGATTAATGCATTTTATCATACCCTTGTTGCCATTTGTTTTAAGCAATACATTAGAGGTTGGGATTTCGTCTGCTTTATATTGTTTAAAGAGTAAATATCTTGTGATTTTTAAGTGCCTACTTTAGTTTGTGGAGTGTCCGACAACAGGTTTATGTACATACATGGTGTAAAAAACACTATTATTTCGTAATAATAAGCCATTTATTGCCTTACTTCTTGTCTGACTCTCCAATGATTCGTTCCGTGATTCATCGGTCTAATCACCGCCTTTCATCTACATTTTAGATGATCCTACTCTACTGCACATTCATCACTTGTTTATTTGTGCCTGTTTAGATAGAGTCCTTTAGGCACTGTAGTCGGTGACATCATGAACACCTTGTATTCATTTAGAAAACCACAGGAAAACTCACTACTCCATAATTGAATTATTAAAGCTATTATTCAGCATTGCTCAGACAAGAGCATGTGGAATACTGTTCCTCGTGGCACCGAGGACAGTCACAGATTCTCATACGGGTAAATCAACAGAACCACTGATATTCCCAGATGCTGTTGCTTAAGCCCTGCCGAGTAAAATGGTTCATTAATTGGCCTCAGTAGAGGACTGTAACTGTCCCTTTAAGAGGCTCAGGTAGGATGTTGTGCCAGTCTCTGTTTTTAATTGGCTGGGGTAAAACTGTGTACCTGTCTTTTTAAATGCCTGTTTATTGCCTCTGGAGCTGACAGACCCATACCGGTCATCTCTCTACTCTTCTCTAAACTGCCTGTGTTGCTCTCTTTCACCCACTCTCTCTTTTAGACTTGTCTATTTTAATCTTGCTATTAATGTTGTATGCTGTTGTAGGCTACATTCATACTATGTAAATTTGGTGTATGCATGGAATACATACAGTAGATGACGTACTTGCCCAGCCATATAGCCAAAATAGACTATATAAAATATAGTCTTAGTAATATCTTTTTTGCTACATTTATTTAGAATATAGTGGAGAATTGACCTGGAATGATGTTGTTTACATATTGTACTTTTCACTCAGGTAAAAATAGTTTTAGTTTTCACGACACATACGCAGTATGCAATATGCTAGTATTCTGTTCCCATCCACCTTACTTCCTAACATCCTTCGGCTCTTTCTTCACCCCCGTCCTCCAGCCATGAAACAATGGAAAATGCTTTCTTCCCACCTTCCCTTTCTGTCGCCAGAAGAAGCACCTAAGGCCTGTGTGCAACAATTCTGAATGAGTCACAATTAGTACAACGGCATCCCATTTCTCCATCCTTACTGACACACAGCAGACGGGAAAAACACAACCCAAACTTCACCAACTGGCTCAGTTTTATGATTATTCATACTGTAGACCTTTAATCTGTTTCAGTACTGAAAGGATTGTGACATTCCAAAGTGTGTCATTTTTACCTAGGATTTGTTCCTGTTCAATTCTGTGTAGATTCAGAGGTGTCACGCATCCGGTCCTGAGTCTGCGCTTGTCAACATAATACATAGAAGATCCTGTCAAAGCACTGCAGAAGAAAACTGTATTATTCAGAGGATGCTTTATGAGACTTAATATGTTGTTATCAACTTTTCTCCTTTACTTTAGCAATAAAAACTGGCACAAAAGAGATAATTGAAGACATGCATTTAAGATGTATGTATAAATAGAAATGCCTTACCTGTGAACTTGGTGCAGGCTTCGTTTTTTTTAATCTCGCTATCCAGGAGAAACAGTGGAGATGTTAAAGAGACTAATTTGTTACTTTTCTTTCCTGTGGGACTTCACACAGCCCACGTGGGCTCGTCTCCGCAGAAGCTCACACACTTGCTCACTTTCTCTTCTCCCGCATCTTCAGCTGTGTGACCCAGTCGCACAGATCCCTCTTTCGCTCTTTTTCTCTCTTCTGCACAGCTATTTGCCATCTGCTGCCTTAAGCGGTGCTCTTGTCCTTTTTTGTTTTATCACCCTGCTAATCATCCGTTAGGTCTCCTTAAACACACCAACCGGCCAGACGTTTACACTGCCAGCGGCAGTAAAGAGACCAAAGCAGACATCATGTCCTAGGACTCAGAATCTCCATTCATTCTCCTCATTCATAAACATCAGGGAGGTCTGTTAGATGAGGCTATGTTTTATCTTTTCTTTTCGTCTCAATGGAGTATGGGACTTTATATACAATGCATGTACTGTATTAATTCTTATTATCAGAGCAACATATTATTTTTATCAGCAAAACATCTTCATTTGTAATCTAAAGTCAAAGAGAATTGTACAAACCACCAACACTACTGAATAGTGATCAATTTTAGCTGTAAAAATATGCCCTAAGAAGACTTTTTAGTAAATTAAACTTTCATATCTGCAATATGAACTCCCACCAAGACCAAAAGTACAGTCACACAGTCTCCCGGCAATAAAATGTGTGAACGCTCCATTAGACAGCCTATTACAGCCTATTTTATTCTAGCTGCCATCTATTAATTTGATAAACTATTAAATCGAAAATATTACGATCCCCAAAGGTGTACTGTGAAGGCTCTTTTTTCAACAGCCTGTACTTTTAATCAATGATTTTCATATTTTTGTTTTTAATTTCATATCCTTTTGTCTCATGTTATTCATAATGATAGTAGAGAGAGGACAGGACATAATGGAAATCAGGAAAACATGAACCAGCGTTAAACATTCGCCACCCACATGAGCACCACAGCTCAACGTGCTGAAACAACAGCCCCAGCTGTTCTGTTTTCATTCTTTTATATTCTTTGCATCAGTGCACATTATGTGTTAACATTTATTTTGGTGTTCAAATGTTTAGTCTTCTGCCCTTTGTCCTTTGTATATCGATATTGAGTTCTTTTCAAATAAGTTTCGCAACTTAAAGCATGTATCATCGCCCCACACTCATTAAAGTACACATTTTTCTCTAAATCTTATAAACAAGGCACTAGCGCGTAAAGAACTCATACAAATTAATACTCCGTGAATAAATGAGATTTACCACGCTCAACCCAACATCACATTGTTATTAAAGAGAATTCTCTCTCCTCTAATTGAACCTCACAGCAAACCTATTTTTCTTCTTTATTGTCTTGCTTTCTTTGTTTTTAACATCTAGCCTTTACTTCTTTCTCAGTCTGTCGTAAGCCAAATGAGCGGAGCGAAGATTAGAGGCTGGTCAGTCTGGAGAACTGTTGCACTGCACACAGAGCCTCCAGCTGTGTACTTCCTCTTCCATGAGCGTTTGGTTTGGCAAAAAAACATTGTGTTATTCCACCCACGGTGTTTAGCATGGCCGTGCCATCTCGCTGCTCCCTTCAAGTGTTATGAGGAAGCGATTGAAGTCAATACCGTATCGAGTCAGCTAGGTGATGAAATGGTTGATTTAGTTACAGACCTTATTAATGAAAGGTGGAGTAATATCCCTGTGGAGAGGTGGAGAAAATTACAGTGATGCTGAGTGAATCGTGTCTTTAATCTCAGACTGAAGACAAAAAAAGTTATAAAATCTAAAATAAGATCATTCAGAGAATCTTTCATTTGACACTTGATTCAGAGAGCAGATTAGAATATTCTTTCAATTCCTTTCTGTCTTATTCCTCAACAGAATACTTGAAATGAAGTTTTATTGAGTCGTGCCATGCAATCAATGAAAAAAACGTCAGTCTGACTGGTAATGTCAGTCTTTAAAGGAATAGTTCACCCCGAAATGAAAATTCTTTCATCATTTACTGACCTATAATTTTTTTCTGCAGAACACAAAAGAAGATATTTTGAAGAATGTTGGTAACAGAAACCCATTGGTCCCCACTGACTTTGGTTTTGTGTCCACTGGTTTTTGTTTACAGCTTTCCTGTAGCTCAGTGGTTAGAGCATGGCACTAGCAACGCCAAGGTCATGGGTGCAGCCAAGCTAGCGCTGTTGAGATTAATGAGAATGTTTATCCAGTTTAGCCTATATACATGCTCAATTACCCCATTGATGTACATACATGATTATGTTACATGTAACAAATGTTTCATAATGTTCCTGAAATCTTACCCTTTCTGTCTTGTTCAGCATTCTTGCTCTTGATAAGGTCAAGACTTTGTAGGAGAAAACCAGCCGTAGATCAGTGTGAGAAGTCAACCATCTTCCAGCATTTTAGGAGTACAAGCAGAGCAAGAGAGAGAGAGAAAAAGTGAAATTGAGATCAGGTTATAGGAGCAGAGGGTAATGGTGCGGTTTGTCCTCCTCACCCCTCCTCTCCAGCTTTAAATTCATCCTCCCTTCTGTTAGAAAAAGGAGAGAAAAAGAAAATGAGAGTGAAGTCTGAATAGATTAAAATCAATATGTCTACCTGCTTTTTATTTTTGTTCATTATTAATCTGGGGCTGGGATGCTTCTCCAGGGACACATGGGAGGAATGGGGTTTACGTGCCGGTTCTCCAGTGTACCGTTTCTGAGGAGGTTTAGGAGGCTGGAGAAATACGGTATGCAGAGAAAACCAACAGAAGGATAGAAAAGAGATTAAAATGTAAAACTTTGGGGGAAAAAACAGATGAGAATATGCAGTACTTTCAGCAAAAACAGTTTTGTATACTGTATTAAAGGTTTGTGAAACTTAGTATCGGTACTGAGTGTTTGTTTATATGATAGCTTGTTAAAAATCTGCAAACTTTTTGGATTTTAAAGAAAAATTTGAATCTTGTGGGAGAAACTCTGGATAAACACATAGATTAAAGTGATAGTTCACCCAAAAATGAAAATTCTTGTCCTTTCAAACCTGTACCGACTTTCTTCTGCAGAACACAAAAGAAGATATTTTGAAGAATTTTGGTAACTGGCACCCATTCACTTGCATTGGGTTTTGTGTCCATACAATAGAAGTGAATGGTTGCTCTTCAGCTGCCGTTCGGTTACCAACCTTCTTAAAAATATCTTCTTTTGTGTTATGCAGATGAAAAAAGTCATACAGGTTTGAAATGACAGGAGGGTGAGTAAATGATGACAGAATTGTCTTTTTAGCGTGAAGTATCACTTTAATTGTACAGGGTTATCTGAACCTACAGCAGCTGTGAAAGTGACGTCATTCAGTTGAGAATGAGCTGAATATTGTTCATGCAGAGTGTTTACTGCTAAGAGGAAGACAAAGAGAAAAGCTTTTAGTACATTGCATCATTTAGCACAGGGACACAGAAATAAGGGTGTGCGTGCCACTTACAGTTGGGTTTGTTTTTAACCCAATATAGACTTTTTTAATAAAATGAAACCAACATGTGCAAGCAATTTCTACAAATAGAACTGAGAAAACTATGAGCTGTAAATTGTGACAATCAGCACGAGACAATTCGTAACCAAATCCATAAAACCCATTAGTCAGATTGACAATATGGAATGATATACTGATGGTCTGACTCTGTATTATCAAATGTAATTTTAGTTTATCGAATGTGAAATCCCTAGGATCGAACCCGTGACCTTGGCATTGCTAGTGCCATGCTTTAATCGCTGAGCCACAGGAAAGCAAGACCCTCTCTGCGTAGCGGCTGAGCAGATTAGCAGATCCGTAACAGAGCTAATGTAGAATTATTCAGTCTGCAGAGGCGTTACACGCTCGCCAAGGCCAGATATTAATCCACACCTTCTTTATAGAGACCTCTGAGCCTCGAACGCAGAACACTGCAAAGAGAACAAAGCAAGATCCAAGAAAAACGAACGAACAAAAACAACCACAGAAGACTGAATTAGAAAGCGCATGTAGAGCTAATCCGTACTGTATAAAATGTCTGTCTTATCAAGATTGGAGATAGGCACTTAGAGAAAAGTAAAATGAAAATCATGCATGAGTAAGCCTGATTAAGCCGGAATAAGTCAAGATGAGATGGGCGTGAAGCGTCAGAGTGGGCTGAAGGATCAGGGTTGAGACAGGGCAGCATGCATTATGGAAGAGAAAGATCCTTAAGCTCAGTGGATAAGACCTGCCCTGACAGTGAGAACATGCTCATATACACACACTTACACTGTCTGAATATACATACTCATATAACTTGGCAGCAGGATCTCACACATGGGCAGAATCCTCAAACACATACTGTTATTGCATGCATACATTGTGCGGGTGGATGGGCATATATTGTTGTCAGAATACACACTAAGTTGGCCTGACTAAGAAACGAGGGCTGGTTTAAGAGAGCATACATCTAACCTTTCTCCCAAAGCATATTCTTTTTTACTTTTTACAATTTTCTGTTGAAATATTACAGACATATGTGCCTAAATTTGTTCCTCCCAAAGAATTTTCGGTGCAAAGTTAAACTGATCAATTAGATCTTCATTCATTTGTGTTCAAACTTAGTTTATCATGTAGTTAAAAGACTTTATGCTTAGGGTTGCTCTACAAAACATGTCCAGTGATGCGCAATTCTTAAGTAAATAGTGTATTTTGATAGGTTGTTTTAAAATAACTCGAACCCATTTGCGAAGCATCTTAAAGCACTTGTTTGTGAAGTGGAACTTTATTTGGAAATAAAACAGTGAGGGTTATAAAATGCTAAAACCATAAAATATGCTATAAACATCACACAATCTGTTTAACTCATTTAAAACCGTGATGAAAAGCAGAACAGAAAATGGTTCACTTCCAATAGAAAAAAGATAGAAAATCTTTTTTTTCTTTGCAACCAATTTAAGGAAATTAACTGTCCAAGTGATTTGAGAAAATAAATCAGAAACCCCATTTGTTAAAAAAACCAGTTAATCTACGCAAATAAAAAAGGCACAACTGAATCACTGTCCTCAAACTTACTGTACTACAGATTCAGTGAGACCTGGCACTCCACAGATTACATTATCATGTCCCTGGAACAGATGGAGGTAAAGACAAGAGGTCACATGGCTATAGGTGGTGTTAGATGATGTCAGCTAACATTAACACCATTGGCAGTGGTCACTAACGTTTTGGTTGTTGCCCAAATCACTATAACCTGCAACGTCTCTGCAACCTATAAACCTGAAATGATTCTGTATCTGGCTAAGTCAAAGTTCTATTTCCTAGATTTGGAAATGAAAAGCGTCTTTTGGGGGCCTATAGCTTTGAACCTGACCGTGCAGAAACACAGCTCAGGTCCATGGGATTCGAGAAACAGACCAAACAGAATTTACAGCCTATCAGATAATAAACAATACATCAAAGTAGCATTGTCTGGCACTCCACAACACACACGCATTCATGCATGCACACATGCACACACCAACAAGAGTCACTTCATACACAAGGCTCTTCTGAGGTGTATCAAATAGATCATTACCATCTACTAATAACCAGTTACACCCACTCTGATGCTCTTCACCATACATGTGCCCACACAGAGAGACATCTCATCCACCTCTACAACTGGGTGGAACTACTGAGGCACACTCGCAATACACACACATCTGCAAATATATCTGACAACACCCTTTACCCTCATTGAAAGTTTCCAACTCATCTTCCTATACTCTAGAGTCTAGACTATACCTTTCGCTGTTTTTAATCATATGTCAAAGAATATTTAAAATACCAAAATTTGGTTTATACATATTGTATTATCATTTACTCACACTCTTTTCATTTCAAACCTATATAACTTTCTTTCTTCTGCAGAACACAAAAGAAGATATTTAGAAAAATTTGGGTGACCTAACAATGGCATTCATTCACTTGTACGGACACAAAAGTCAATGCAAGTCAATGGGTACCGCCATTGTTCAGTTAGCAACATTCTTCTAAATATCTTCTTTTGTGTTCTGCAGAAGAAAGAAAGTCATACAGATTTGAATTGTTGTAAACTATCCTTTTTAGTATACATTTAAAGATATATAATTTTGACCAAATCGCTTTAAAGACTCTCCAGGTTTTGGGAACAGAGCTATCATTTGTGTCTTTTCCTATCAGCATTGAGGTTTTCTGTCTGTACTGTATTTCTCTCTTAGTCAAATTAGCTCCGGGAGTCATGCGAATCTCCTGTAAAAACAGATAAGCCATAAAGGGATCAGACCATTCCCATGCAATATCTAAAGCAATATGAAGAACAGTGAGCGTAGAGGGCAGGTTAGACTGCACAGATTAATTCCTGTTGATGGGAATCTAATGTGGTTTGGACGTTGGAGTGTCACGTGTTGCCGAGGGTGAATTAAGTACTCGTGATGTTTTTCTTTCAGCAGTTTGTTCTTATTTATTCCAATCGAGCCCCCCAAATCATGTCTTATTACGAGGCAAGTGCTGTATTGGAATTGCTCAGTGCATGGAAAGAAGCGGCGTATAGATATTCACCAAACCATTTTATTTGTTTATTTTATCGTCACAGCATTCTGTAATGAATTTATCTCAAACCACTCGGCGAACAGACTCCATTCGAATTTTGTTTTGTAAATAATTACAGCCTTAAATGTGCTTTCTACGTTTTTCATAAACTTTACAGAATTTAAGATTCAACTTTGAAACGCTTCCTTTGGCTTGGATAGAATGTAAGTAATTAAAAATCTCAAGGATGTCATTGTAATATGTGCATAATGAATTGCAATTGTCCTCTCGTGCATTTACTTGTATACTGAATTGTGATTGGTCGACGCTTACATCTGCACAGTAGAACTAAAGCTTACTAAAATAGTTAACTTTCTCCTATCTTGCAAGCACTGGTTATTTCCTTCAGGAAACACAAATCGAATTCTGTTTAAATTCCTGTCTGTGTAACCCCTTTTCTTCCTTAAATGTCAAATTTTTCATCCTCTCTATTACACTGTCTCTCACCGTCTCACTCCTGTTCCTGTTTTCTTTCCTCTAGCTGGCTCTAGGACAGGAAGATACCCACTCCTCCACCTCTTCCTTTCCCTCATCTGCATCAAAGTCCTCCTCCTCCTCAGACCCCAAAACTCTAGGGGTTTTAGGAACTCAGGGTTCTATTTCCCCCCTGAGCCGCTGGGTAATGCACAGCCGCGGCCGTGCCGCCAACACGTCGACGATGGAGCTGCCCTATCGCTCACCTGTTCCCTTTTCCAAACAGGAATTCTGGGAAATGTTGGGTAGCGACCTCCTTAAATCGGACACAGACGTGTCGGGGGGCTCCCGCGTCAAGCGTCGCCCCCCGATCGTCAAAACGGGCAAATTTAAAAAGATGTTCGGATGGGGCGACTTCTACTCCAACATCAAGACGGTGCGGCTCAATCTGCTCATCACGGGTAAGATTGTGGATCACGGGAACGGAACCTTCAGCGTCTACTTCCGTCACAATTCCACCGGCCAGGGGAACATCTCCGTCAGCCTGGTACCTCCGGTGAAGGCGGTGGAGTTTGACTTAGAGCGCCAGAGCGTGGTCTATCCTAAAGACTCCAAGATCTTCAACTGCCGTGTAGATTACGAGAAGGTGGACCGCAGCAAACGCACCTCGCTGTGCAACTACGACCCCTCCAAGACCTGCTTCCAGGAGCAGACACAAAGTCACGTGTCCTGGATCTGCTCCAAACCCTTTAAGGTCATTTGCATCTACATTTCATTCTACAGCACAGACTACCGGTTGGTGCAGAAAGTCTGCCCAGATTATAACTACCACAACGAAATGCCCTACCTACCCTCAGGATAGAGCTGTGGGGGCGGTAGGGAGGGCTGGTCGTGGGGAAGGGGTTAGCATATAAATGAACAATTTAATCATGGACAAAGGAAGAGATGGGATGCTGACCTTTGGAATATATTTAAAAAGACATTGAGCTGTCATGGAAACGCCCCCTTATGATCCAAACCTTTTCTGTGACCTGTAGTTATCACAGGTGGTTCTATAAAGGTGAATGTACAGTGTTGGATGTGCTGCAGTCGATGTCTTGAAGAACCTCTTAACCTGGCAAATGTGACCTGCAAAAACATATATGCAAAACCAAATTGTCAGGCCCGGGTGAACAGTGTTTGCTGCTCAGGGTGGGAGGGGCCTCTGCGTCAGAATGATTGTGATTGGCTGCCCTCAACAGTGCTCAGTGTTAAAGTCTTCTAATAAATACTTGCAGAAAACACTCACACCCCAGGGACAAAGAAAAACATACATGCTGGTTATCACAGTCTACTATGCAGAGGTGGAAGAGGTTGTATCTTATTTTGCGGTTAGAATCACTTAAGCAACAAGATATTACCACACATACAATACGCCGCATTGACATCGGTTTCCACCTTTGTATATTAAAAACAGAAAATAATGACCTGAAAACAAAGTAGAAAGAAAGAAACTTTGTGGTAGTGCTGCAGATGCAGAATGCGAAAGTGCAAATCTGGAAATGACCAGATTTGAAAATAAGATATGAGCATCCCCTATATCACCGAGAAAACAAAGGCAGGGAAGAAAGCACTTTAATTAAAAACTGTACAGAGAAGAAGAGATGTTGAGTCTGCATTGAGCCAATCTCTATTGTTTCCACTGTTACGAAAGAGCAGAAAAGACATTTTGTTTGCTCAGGATTCCTGACTTAGCTGAACGCAGGTTTGCTTCGTCCTTGTCTGAACGTTCCCTCGCAGTCAGCCAGTTTATCTGTGACAAAAGAGAAATACTATTGTGTTCATTTTGCATCATTTAATCACGTTGCAGATTTTAAGACTTACCTGATCTATAGTTAGATGTAAAATAAGCAGTCAAGATAACCTTAAATGAAAATAACAAATATTAATATCAGACCGAAAGTTTCAAATGAATTTAATCATAAATAATAAAAATGGCAAATAATTTCAATTGAAGACAGTTTTAGAGCAACTGAAAGCAAAACATGCAAACTGAAGTTGTCAGGAGACAATTGGGAGAAAAGGAACAAAGAGAATAGAATGATGGGAGGTAAAAGACAGCAGTGGGCGTTATGACGTCTACAGTGACAAGCAGGTGGGCATGACAGAGAGGAAGAGGATATTAAAGAGAAATAGGTGACGCACACAAGAGGATATATGAGAAAACACATGAGAAAGGGACTGAATGAATACAAGGAAGTAAGAGGCGAGATACAAAAAATACTGAAAAACAAACTCGTGATGCTAAATAGAGAAACATAAAAGCACAATACGGAACATCAAAGTGTCTCACAGAGAGTTTAGGGAAAGCAGCGTTTAGGAGTCCATGAAAAAAAAGTTAAATTCAGTACGATGAATATATCCCTGTGGGGTTCCATGCAATTTATTGAGATATGAAGATGGAAATATTCTCCTGGATAGATCAGTTTATCCATGTTCTTTAAAGACATAATATTTATTCCCCTTTAATCCCTGAAATTCATTGTTTTACATACAGGCTCATTACACAATTCCTACAAAGCCTTTTTATTGAATCTTTGCTTTCCATCAGATTCCTGTAACACCCTGACAATAGCACCAATGCATCACCATCACAGGGTCTCATTCACTAATGGCAAAATATGATACTAAATTAAACTAATAGAATAACTGGGGTTATTACGTACTGGGATACGCTAAAATACAGCCAATCATGCATACAAGGTCCTTCTGAAACCTTGTATCTCCATATTTTCAGATTTAATTTTTTTTCATAAGTCATTATTATTAGTCACCTTATATGTTTGTCACTGAGTTTTCCAAATATCTAACCAACCAAAAGTATTCAAAAGTGCTTTTAATATTTAAAAATATTTAGTATTTAATTATTTAAAATGTGAAATTTGGAAATCTGAGGTTTCAGAATAGAGCAGCCGAGTAAAAAAGTGTTTATCCTTTCTACATCAACGTTATTTTACTAACATACTAAAATAACCCACTTTCTCATTTAGAATAATCAACATTTCAAAAAATCAGTTTTTGTTCTGTTGTGAATCTGGTAGGAATTTAGTAAGAACACTTGCATGTAAAACCAGTGAGACCCAATGTATGTGCACCTTTTAAGTCTAATAAGAAATGCTGTGCAGGTGGAGACACCAACTAGCTCAAATTTGTCATAAATGATCTAAGTGATCTAAGTTTTTAAATATACTACAAACTTCACTCGCTGCTGCCTCTCTTTTGGAATTACCCACTCAAGTTTGGTATCTATGTAAAGTTTAAAATTTCAGCGACATCATTAAGCCAATAGAGAGCATTAAAACAAACCTGTTTCTTCTTAGCAGCGGCATTATACAGCGCCTCCAATTAACAACTTTAAAGGCGATTTTCTCAATATTTTTTTTAAGTTTTAAATAGTTGTATCTCGGCCAAATATTGTCATATCCTAACAAACCATATATCAATAGAAAGCCTCTTTATTCAACTCAATTCCCTTACAGCTGGTTTTGTTGTCCAGGGTCACATTTGTCCAATCTGGTCATATGAAATTTGCCTACAGATTCTCAGAACAGATACTGACACATGGAAATAAAACACCTCCGTCAGTGCTTTGCCCTGTGCAGCGAGTCTGGTCTGCCCTGCTGCTGAACTGTGCAGTGGGGCTCACAGCTCTCTGCTCTCTTCTCCCAGAGGTGTCGATCTGGACTGAGCTTCCTAATCTCCTGCAGCTTAACTGAACTACTGTCTGTGCAAGAGCACCACCAGACACATCCTCCCTCCCTCACAGATGCGTGAAATTGTGGGAATTTTGGGTTTGTTTTTGTTTCATTTATTTGTTCTTTGGTTTGTTGTGTTAAATTTGAATATTTTGTTTAATCGTTTGTACCTGTTTTGTTACATTCGGTTGTTTCATTGTTTGTACATGTTTTGTTTCTAATTGTTTTGTTACCTTTGTTTGTTTTGGTTTATTGTTTGTACGTGTTTTGTTTCATTTGTTTCTACTTGTTTTATTTGTTTGTTGTCTTCATTTCTTCCATCCACCCTTCCTTCTTTCTTATCCTCAAATAAGAACCCCAAATAGTTTTCTTCCCACCTTTTCACCCACATTTTCTTCACCCTTAGCTAACATGAAAACATTAAGTGTTCCCCTGCCGCCCTAAAATGGGAGTTTGCTGATTAGTGCATGTCTGTTAAACTGCTGAGCACAACAATGTTAAACAACTTACAATACTCTCACATTTTACTATGTTTTTCTGAATGGGGATGTGACATAAGAAATTAATATTTTGTGTTTAATGTTTTTATTTTCAAGTACCAGTATCATATTGAAAGCAACTTACCCTCAAAGCTGGCTGCCAGTATGTTTATTCTTGTATATAGCAGAGGCCCAACAGGAATAGATACATTTCATTCAAGGGAAATGCCTCCAAAACAACTCAGAAATCTCCCTCTGACTGCAGAAAGAGGGATAAGTAGACTACACTGTCATGCACTGCTGGGCATTGCCAAGGCGAGGATAAAAGTTGAAGTGGAACCCTTCAGTTGTCATAGCGACAGGCTCCTTGGCTGGCCTTTTGGGCTTGGACAAAGCATCGGACACCTGGTCGGTTCGTAAAACCTGAACAAGTGGGCTCTGGAACGTGGTACTACATGTACTGAATAGACATATACTGCACATAAATATATAAATAAATGAATAAATATATATATATAAATGAAAATATATATATATATATATATATAAATACAGATATATACAATAATCAAACTCCTGGGGATTGTATGAAGCTGTATTACATGTCAGACATACAGTGGACTTCTCTCTGGTTCATCTGAGGTTTATCTGTTTATTTCTCTATTTTTACATGGTTTATTTTACGTGTGTGTCATATTGATATAGTGTATGGATGACAATGGTGGCATTTATTGTGGTTTACATCTGACAAAAAAACTGAATAAATAAGAAGGAAAGCACTGAGTTTGGTTGCCGAGCTCAGAGGGCTGAAGTGACTGTCGTCTCAGGTCTCGTCTTGTTTTGACTGGTGATTGACACAGCGGGTGACATGAGCATGACATGAAAGACTATGTTATCTATCTATTTGCATACTTATACTCTGTGCCCATGGCAAGAAGCTGGGAAATAGCAGGCAATAGTCCACAGGGACACCGAGACAGATGACAGAGTAACTAGAACACTCCATTACTATACAATAAACTGCACTTTACATACTGTCAACATGAACTCAAAATGTCTACTGCTCCCGGAAGTTTTTATCACACCGTTTAGTTTCTTTTTCATTCATATGTTCATTCTTTTTTCTTCTAACTCTTTTCTGTTGTTTCTTGTGTACATTGCGTTCCTTTCTTCCTCCCTCAGCTTGATTCTTTTTAACATTCATTTCTTCTTCTCTCCTCCACATTATTCTTTACCTTCTATTATTGGTCTTTCTTTCATCTATTCTCCCCACTTTTTCTATGTAAAGTTTACGGCTTGGCTTTCTACTTTCCTTCTATTTCTCGTGTCTTACGTTCTCTACAGTTTCCTACCCATAATTTGCATTAAATCTGTCCAGGATCATAATTAAATCTGACTTTATATAGCATGCAGATGAGCTTAAACAGGCAGAGAATGATGTCGTCATAAAGCAGATCAATTACAGCCTTGTAGCTGACAGCGACCTCAGCCCCTCCCTTCACCCCCAGTCTTTTGTTTCATCATCCACCCCTCCCGATCCGGCCTCTGATGCAGCCTGCCTGAGGATAACCTTGCAGATAGTGATGAAGCTGCTCTAATTTGAGCTGCGCTCCCTCTCAACCCGACAGTAATAGCGTAATTTAAACCAAACCGGCGGTGACGCCCCACTGTACATCAGATAGCGAGAAAGAATAAAACAAAAAAGCACATGAAAGAGTGTGAATGGTAAAAGTGAATAATGAAAGTTAATGATGAAGTTGATTAAAATGATTGGACAAAAAGAGGAAGTCCTGTTAAACATACCACCCAAGTTAATAAAAACTGCCCTGTATATCAATACTTATGTAGAGGGTTTCATCAGACACACACGCCTGACCCAAAGTTGACTTCCAGTCTGTGTTTGGTTACCAGTCTGGCTAATTTAACAATTTATTTATATTTTATGTATATTTTTATTAATTTAATACATATATATATTGTATATTAATTGTATTAAATTAAATAAATTAAAATACTCAACAGTTATTGATTCTTTGCAGAGGTCTACCGGAAGTAAAGTCTGGGCAACATATCGTTTGCTTATATTGTCTATACTGTAAATGACTAAATGTGAATATAATTCAATGTCAATTAAAATGAATTGATCTAGTGTAAATACGCTGTGATCTTTCATAGACCTGAGAAAGTTTAAGTGAACCATCTCATACTTTAAGATGGGGATACACCTGTTATGTTCTGCAGAAAAAAACAAAGTCATACATGTTTGGAATGACATGAGAGTGAGAAAATGATAAAAATAATTTGAATTTTTAAGCTGTTGTTAAAACACAACCACTAAACTATGAACTTATTCTTAGGTCTTCTGTGAATCATTTTTAATCAATACTCACAAAATTAAGAATAGCAAGGAAATGACCGTAACCCTAACATAGTTATAATAAATAATTATGTATATTGTGAACATTTTAAGGGACTGCATTCAGTAAGAGTTTAAATAAACGCGCTGTGAGGTGTGAAATGAGGAATATTTTTACAGCCTCGGGAGCTCAAATGAACCAGGAGAAAGCCTACAGTTACACTCACATGCGCTGTGTTTAGGATACACTGCACGTGTGAGCTGCGCTTTCTGACAATCATTAGGAAGATGCTCAGTAAACTGAAACATTAGTAGAGATTAGAATGCACAAATCTGTGCTGTGGGATTACAGGTTGGGATATCACACAGAGAGGAAAAATAATTGGTATGCTCACTAAAAATGTGGTTCAATATCAATTAAATATGTTAGCAGCAGAAACCCCTATGTGTGTTACTAGCCACATTTCTTTATTTCTTTATCTTTTCAAGTTAGAGACAAAAAGAAGACCAATGCTGGAAGATAAATTCCAACATTAGGTGTACATAGTCTTGTCTGATTCTTACTGTACATGAAATGTAAAATAATGGAATAGTCCGAGACCTCTGGGATTTTCAACATGCCACAAGAATCCTGCTGGGTTGAGTGCTGTTTTTCTATGAGCTGTTGGCCTGATTTTCATAACGAATAATCAATATTGATGTGCTCTCTGGTTTATGATCCAACCTGAAAGATCCACAAAAAGGTTCCTGAATACTCAAAGTGAAAAAGCATCAAACGAAAACCATCCAACGCAGAAGAACAGAAAGCAGAAAGAGAAGATGAGTAGGACGACGAAGACCTCCATGTCTATAAAAACCAATTAGGGAAGCGGTTACCTGGAAACCAAAAGTCCAGAGGCAAGTCATTAGCATAGCTCTGCTCATCAAATTCAATGTGTGAATATTCACTTTCAGAAAAATGACATCTGAACTGTGTGTAGACATTCACACAAATGCTTTGGAAATGTCTCCATGTATGGGCAGTTTCTCTAGATTGCTGACACAGTGACACAGTGATTTGGTGACTGACATCAACACACCCTGGGCTTGCAAAAAATAAAGTCTCCAGCACATTCTCCAGGTGCTACTGAGAACCTCAACGCTCAATATTTACTCGAACACACACAGGAAGATAGAGAAGAAAATAGGCCATGTTTTACTTGGCCACTGGAAGTGGAGAAGGACCGAAGACAAACCTGATGAGAGATGTGTGAGAGAAAGAGATGGTGGTGTAAGAAAAGAGAAAGAACAAGCATCTGTAAGGCGGTTAGGAACAAAAGAAGAGAAACAGCCCCAGGGTCCAGCATAAAAAGATATGAATAAACTAATCATTCTAAGTTAATTAGAATAATCTCCCACAGACCTTGCGAAATTAAATTAATGGCTGGATTATACAGCGCAAGAACAATGCTGCATTGCCGTAAAAGCTCAACCGCACAATGGATGTAATAGAATGAATCAAACTTAAATGATTATGATTCTGTCAAAAGATTTAACACCGGTTTAAATCGACAAAGAGCTTAAGCCCACCTTTATGCAGATGATTTTGAATAGCACAACTTTGATACAGTAGACATGAATTAAAGACCAATATATAAAAGAGACTAATTATTTGAGCAAAGTTTGGCCTTTTTATTATTATTTATTAGCATTGGGTGATTATTATATCATAACTTTATAACAGAGGTCATCATTTAATGGCAGCAGAATGTCTTTTCTTTCTTTTCTTTTATAATAAATGATCTTTGTCTCCACACTACACTACAGTAGCATTCACCTTGAATCAATGTCTTGGTCTGTTTTTAATGATCTGACTTGACGACATGTTCTCAAGAGGCTACGAAGGAAGTCAAGCAACACAACAGAAAGTCTCTAAAAATTCCTGTATTTAATCTGGCCAGTCCAAACTAAAGACAAGGGTTTGTTTTAGTGATAAATGGTGAACAGACACTTCTTGCATGCTTTTAAAAAGCAATAAGCAACATGAGGTTGTGTGTTATAGTGAGTTTACCATGATTAAAGGGTTTAACACTGTAGTTAAACATGAAAAAGTCACTATAATATACAACCTCTTGTGACTTGTTTTCACAAAATGGTAAAAACAACTAAAAGATACATTTGCTTGAGTAGCAAAATTGCACAATATCAGCTTTTGGTTATGGAATAGAGTTTCTAACCACTGGTGAATAGTGTTTTTCTGGTTTTAAGCATAAATAACAATTTAGAGTGATTTAAAAAAGGAAGGAAATGAAATTGCAAGTGGGCAAAAATAAACTTATTTAAAAATAAAGTATCTAAAAACAAGGGTTTGCAATGGATTTTAAAAGGTTTAGATATTTTTTTCCTGGAAAACAAGACAAAAAACAAATATAATTTCCCCATCATGTAACATTAACTGTAGGCAAATTTACAGTTGCTAAGGAACATAGCAATTCGTGTGCATTAATATAAAGCATTTATCATCATTTTGCAATGGCTTTGAACATGGTTTATCCAGTCAGAATGTAGCCTAGTTGCTAAAAGGATATGCTTTATAATATTCCATTAGTTTAAAGCGCTTTACATTCTGTCAGACAAAACCTATTGATATGATCTCACACCCCACTTCTACATACCTCAAGACAGACAAAGCTAAAGCAGACATTGTGAGTCGATCATCGTGACAGCAGTGGAGATCTCTGTCTCTCTGTGGGCCACCTGTAAAGGACATCTCTACTTCAGAGGTGCCGTGAATCAGAGAAAGTGATTTAAATTCACTGACGGGACTTTAAATACCAGCCAGGGATCATAGCAGTGCCCTTTGGCAAAGTAATTATTCACCTGACTAAAAGAGAAAGTTTGTGTGTGTGTGTGTGTGTGTGTGTGTGCGCGCGTGTGTAGAGAGAGAGAGACATTCTTTGAATTTAGTAAGCAAGGATTTTTCATTTGATAAGTGCTTGTTTTGGTGTGTTTCTCTGTAGGGGCAGAGGTGAGTGCGCATTAGTGCTGTATAATAAAAGAAAGTTTGTAAGTGGATTATTATCCAGTGTGTTTGTGTGGAGACCCTACAGTATGTAGCTACAGGCTTCATTAGGCTGAAAAATTGCAGAATGGGAAACACCACGACTGCTGAAAAAAGAAAGAAAGAAAGAAAGAAAGAACTTAATAAGGGCCCTATTCCACCTCTTAATTGTGAGCCAGTTCTCACAGGAATTCATAACCCTTTTATGAGGTGGCTAAATCAATTCGATATAAATTTGACAAAATGACATCCATAAGCAACACTGAAGCCCTTCCCTTAACCCTACTCAAAAACTTAATGTCACTGGTGAGAAAGCAAATCGTACTAAAACGGATCTTACGAATTTATACAAATTAGCCACCTCGTAAAATAGTCAAGAATAGAGAGATGAAATATGTTTTTATGCAAACCCTTGGAAGCAAGCATTTTAGCACTTTCGGTTCCATAACCCCAAAGTCTATGGGTTTCAATAAAATTCAATTTAAGTGTTTTTAAAAAAACTTTAGTTTTATAACAAAAGAAACTAATATGTTTGAACAATTATAGTTTTGTCTATAACTAATTTCAGACCTCAAAACACTTACGCATGCAGATAAAAAAACCTCAAAAGAATCATTTTCTAAACTTTTGATCTGTGTATACAGTATTGAACTCTCCAATATTCTATACTTTTCACAGTTTTTCATCCTTCTCGGGACAACACTTTAGTTACTATTCTTTTGTTCTCCTCTCTCGATCTCATGGAATAAAGTGACTTACAGTCAGATGCAGTGACAGCCCCACAGCCTGATGGGAAATGACATTTATTGGGAAGCCGTCCTTCAGAGAGACCCATGTGACAGTTTCTCAAGCCAATGCTTCCCCCATTTATTCATGTCTGTTTCTCTCTGTGTGTGCGCGTGTGTGCTTAGGAGCGTATGAGACACAGGCAGGTCCCATGATGCAATGGGCCTCTCACCACATGAGCAGATACAATAAGCAGATACATGCTTAAAAGAAGAACGTTCCCACAGTACACCACATAGATGCCGCAGCTAAAAACCGTGTTTTTAAAACATCACAATCATAAAACCTAAAAAAAAACTATTTAAAGTTATAGTACATAAGTGTCAGACACTACAAATATGGCTGTGTGTGTTATAAGGTAAGCTGAGTTTGCCCAAACTGGTATGACACATGCAGAATGAAACGAAAACTTAAAAATATACAGATTCTGCACAAAACAAGAAGTGTAGAGAGATGACAAACTGCAAATTTTACATATAGAAATGAAACACTGGAGTGTCTGTTTATGTTTTTTTATTACTTAAGCAAACTTTTTGCATTTATTTTATTACTTAGGCAAGCAGTCAATTATTTCCCTCAGAGTCGCTTCAATATGCTGATTCAGCTTCTGCTCTATGTCTCTCTCTTCCTTCAAGATCCCTCAATCAATCTTCATTTTCTTCCCTTATGCACATCCCTCCTTCTCTCACACCATTTTTCCCCTCCTTAATGGCCGACTGTCAGAATCCCCCAAGTATAACAATTCTCGTCTTATCTCCCGTTCATCTTTCTTGTCTTTCCCCATTTACTCCTGCTGTTGTTCCTCTTTCCTAATAAACCTCTCAGCTTGGGAGGAAGGGATGCGTGCATACCGACCAGAGGCGTTTGCTTCAAGGAAGCACTGCCTAAAAACATCTGGTGAGAAAACATACGTTACAAAAATTTTTGAAAATCCAACTGCGACACATATGAGATGTCTGACAATGTCTCGGAATGTGACATGAGTCATTGTGAAATAAGGTACAGTTTAAATATTCACTCTTACAAAAAAGGTGCTGAAAAAAATTCTTTACAGTGATGCCATAGAAGAACTATTTTTGGTTCCCAAAGAACCATTTACGCAATGATTCTTAAAAGAACAATTTCTTTCTTTTTTACAATCAAAAAACTTTTTCTACTAAAGGACCTTATGTGAAACAAAAAGTTCCTTTGGATGTTAAAGGTTGTTTATGGAACCATTCAGACAAAAATGATTCTTCTATGGCATTGTAAGTCCCTTTATTAGTTGAATGTAGAGACTAAACCACAGGTTACACTGAGCATGTAATAAAAAGTTTTTTATGAAAGTATTTTTAACTTAGTTTTCAATTGACAGGTTAACAAGACCTATGAGGAAGCTAGACAGCAGACAGTAAGCTAATGGACATAAAAAAGACATACTTCTCTCATTCACCTACCTCATCCCTCTATACCACCAGCCGCAATGCACAATCCCCTGATACACATCTGTTATCAGCATTAGCTTTTTAGCATGCAGCCATTATTAAAGTATTATATCTGCAGTGTCATATCACACACAGTGTATCAAGTTTAATAGAGCCACAGAGACATGAAGATATTGGTGGAAATTCCAGATTTTCCACTTTAGCAATACGATTTGAACAAAGCAAATGAAGACGCACAGACACTAGAGAGAAATACAACAAAAAGGAGACAGCAAGAGGATAAAAGGATGGAGAGAAGAGTTAGAGGTGCGGAAGGGCTCTGTGTAATTATATTCACAGTGATATGAAGCATACACCCATTTAGAGTACTGTACACATGTGCACGCACACACACACACGCACGCACGCACGCACGCACGCACGCAAGCCTCATGCATTGTAAATCCCCTCAACACACACACACACAAAGTCTGTGAGCTGAATCAGACACACTCCCGTTTGAAGGATTAATACTAGGATCACTGATTCACATCAAATAATGCACTCCTGAATTGCACACACATTCACACATTTTTGACTACAACCCACCCCAACACACTCTCATATATTGACATAGCTTTGTCATTTGCTATCATCTGCAAACAGAAACAAACAAATAGAGCAATGCCAAAGTCACACCGTATGCAATTTTTGATATATCATACTATTCTCCAAAGGAGTCTACATTGTGCAACATTTTAATTTACTTTTATCAACCAATGGTTACATTTTTTTGCAAATTGAGTTGAGATTGGAAAGGTTGTTTCATCAGAAAAAGAACTTCTTCTGGAATAAAGTTAACATTTTAAATGGAATTATGTTTTCTATTACAATTACAAACACCTTTTACAAAAAGCAAGCTAAAATCAGAATGAAAAGACGAGCGGACAAACAAGCAAAGCAGACATGGGGGGTAAGAAGATGAGTTATGGCGAATAAAGGCAGCAGGTTAAGGAATAGAGAGTGTTGGGGGAGGACGGGCACGTTTTATGAGGCCCTTAACATTTAGCTGCTCGTGCCTCAATTCTGTCTATTACGGCCAGAATGTCCTCCTACACACAGATCATCCATCAAATAATAAAGAGACAGACAGACAGACAGACAGACAGACAGACAGAGAGAGAGACAGATGAAGAAGAGGAGAGAAAGAAAGAAAAGGATGAAATAAAACTAAAAACATGCACACGATCGTGAATGAATAATGTAACAATAAGAATGGAAATGAGGACAAATACAAGAATAACAGGGACGAAAGTGTATTAGCTTGTGTTTTTTTTAGATTGTCACCCAGACAAATTTTGAGCGTGCTTGTAGACGGGCATTTTTGAATATAATTGCAGTCTAGTTGCACACAGATTTTAGGAAAATGAACGTCCAGAAAGCAGTCAACACACAGTAAAAAGAGGAGAAAATTGAAATATTGCTTCTTCTTCCACAATGAGACAGACAATAGTTGGTAAAATGAGGCTGAAATGTCAAGGACAGATATCAGCAATTAGCCTTCTGGGGAGAAAAAAAGCGAATGGGCGGAGAAACACCCGTGCAGAATACAAATAAAAGCAATATTACTGTTAATAGCTAATGTGGGCTGTGTAATGGCATACACACTAATGTTCCCAAGTATAGTACTTATATTAACACAATAAAATTCAATAAATCATTTATACAGGGTTTTTTTTTATTCATGAAGGCTTTAATCACTAGCACAGAATTGTAAAAATAGCTTCCACTACAGGTTAGGGCCCAAACAACCAATCAAGGCCATGATAAAGTGTCACATGACATCTGTTTCAGATGTTGAAAGTTTGTTTCTAAACATGTTTCACTCTTTAATCCTCAGAATTCCAACTGTGGGTGCTGAAGGGAACAGAGCATAGAACTATCACTTATGATTGGAACTTACCCAGTGTCTGATGCTTTTAAAACCATTTTAAGAAATTCTAGCCATAAAGAATAGAAGTGACTCCATCAGTGTTAAGACCAACCTGGGGAATCATAAACATCAGCAGAAAACAAGTTGGGCTGTCAGGCTAATGACAATAGCATGAAGATGATCAGAGGACAGACTGAACATTACCAGTGAGATCCAGAGAGATTAAAAACAGACACGCTGAAGCAGAGCATTACATGACAATAGATTAGTCATATGTGCAAATGTTACTGTACATGTGCAAAAACTTTTGCAAAGTAAGATAAAGAGTGCAACTTTATCAGTTCATTTTCTTGTCGAGTTTATCATTCTTGTACACATTCCTCCTGTTAATTGCTTTGTGAATGCTGCTATGTCGACAACCCCACAAATAAATCTATAATGAAATGCATTGAAAAAGAGTCAATGAGAGTGAGAGAGAAAGAGAGAGAGAGGGAATAAGTAACCTTGCGTTCTCTTCAGCAGCGACTCCCTCTGCTCCATCCCTCTACCCCCAGCAATTAATCATCTGATAGTGAGCTTACTCAAGTGTGCCTCTGCCCCCTGTTCTAATTAACCAGAGAGAGAGAGAGAGAGAGAGAGAGAGAGAGAGAGAGAGAGAGAGAGAGAGAGAGAGAGAGAGAGAGAGAGAGAGAGAGAGAGAGAGAGAGAGAGAGAGAGAGAATGAGAGAGGAGAGAGAGAGAGAGAGATCCGAGAGAGAGAGAGAGAGAGAGAGAGAGAGAGAGAGAGAGAGAGAGAGAGAGACCGCTTCTCTCTCTCTCTAGAGAGAGAGAGCGAGAGAGAGAGAGAGAGAGAGAGAGAGAGAGAGAGAGAGAGAGTGAGAGAGTGAGAGAGTGAGAGAGAGACATATGAGATGAGATGACAGCAGCAGCAGTGGATGGAGAGATTTAGAGAGGCTGCCATGCACCCTTCGCTGGTCTCACATGAACAAGGCACCATGCTGCCACCAAAGGCTGACTATCAAGCATACTAAACAGTGTGTGAGTGTAATGTCACCTTTGCTGATATGTTGAGAAATTTTTATATTAAATGGCAGAATTACTTTATTATGAGTTATATCGTACAGATAAAGACATATTAAAGATATATATACTGTAGGACAAAACGTATCCAGTATTTATCCTTTTAAAGAGTTTCTGCCTGCTAATGAGGCTTTTTTTCCTTATCACAATTTCTGGATAATTACACCACACAGACATGTTTATGCCCAATAAAAGGTAACAAAATACAATTTATTCCAAAAATGCGAAACTTGTTCACTGTAGAGGTGGAATTATTCGAGCTAATTATTTCCTGTATGAATCGGAACTTCTGGCCAGAGTCAGTCCACATATGTGTGCATCTATCTACTGTCTGCCCACGACTTTAAAAAGCTCTTCTTTGATCCCAAACAAAGGTGGATTGATATCGTCTCATCTCTCTCTTGCAGGACTATGGCCACCTACCAGCCAATTAGGCAGCAACAGCTGTACCGAGGCAGATGGATGGCATGCGCGCACACACACACACGGTAGACTGCCAGGACTGCATTGGCCACACACCATTACAGTTAATCCACCTGGACAAAAGTGTAAATATAGGCAGATAGTGTATAAACGCACACATACGGGTGAGCAGGTAAACAATCAAAGTTTCAGTCCCAAGATGCTGTGGGGTGAACCAGTACCTAAACAATTACACAGTCCTCTTCTAGTCACTTTGGAGTAGAGGTCTTAAAATGAAGGTGTTGGAATTTATAGCTTTGCCATAGAAGAACCATTTTTGGTTTCCCCAAGGACCATTCATTCCAAGATTTTAGCAGCAGCAGTGAGGTTGCGAATTGCACCCAATAGATCACTCCAACACTCACTACGGTACGAAGATGTCATCACATTAAAACCCTAAGCATTACCTTTTTACAATATTAAAACCCAAGAACATGGTTTACATCCAGATTTAAATGCAAAAATCTCATGTTTTCAGTATAGTCTAATATTTCTGGATTCCACTGTACATCATCTAACCCTGGACCTCTGGCCCTTGACCTTCCTGCACACTGAACTGAAGTGTTTTTAGATCTCTAAAACACAAAACTGTACGTACTCCACTGAACTGCCAGTAAATGACCCATAAGGCCCATTATTATATACCATTGTTACATAAAATGAACAGAGAACTCATAATGCAACGCAACACTACGACCTTCATCAGTATGTTAGCAACCCAAAATTCTTGTCTGCGAAGCGTCAATGAAGAAATGAAAAGGAGAGAAAGAAAAGAGTGATGGCCGTAAGGGTGCAAAACTGCCACATCGGCACCTCCTCCTTATAAAGCTCCATCTTCTGTGTCTCCTTCATTTATGAGAAGAGCGGTAATTTATGGCTTTATTTACGAGTGGTGGGGTGGGGTATAGACGCTGGACAGATTTAATATTTTAATTCTGTTTTATCGCCCGAGCACGACAGGCAACCCTACGAAGTTTATCACCGCCCATCGCCACGGCGACGCGCTGATGGACAGGTCGGGGTAAGACTGCCAAGTGTACGGACGAGGGCTGGAGTGAAGGATGAGAAAAAGCAGAGAGTACGTGTATAGAATCGTCCATTCCACCTCTAGACGACCTGCCAAAATATTCAACGCTTCATACTTTTCTCTCTCCCCGTCCTCTCTGTCATGTCCTATAATTCATGCCTTGGCTTGCTGGGAGAAGAAGGTTTTGGCCCTGAGGCAGGCAGTCGAACTCTTGCTCCAGGGAGATTCATGGTTCACACAATCGACTCGCCAACAAGCAGAGAGTTGATTCACGGCTTAAGACCATCGACTCAGGGCTAATATCAGGATCGATTCATGGCTCCCTACTGTTCAGGGTTGATACAAGAGTTGATTCATGGGTTTAGTCAATTGATTCAGAGCGATTTCCTGAAAGGAAATAGCAGACATGGTTAGAATGGCTCGTAGACAGAGATGTAGTATCTGGAACAGTCGCACGCTGGAATTTAGCATTGACACATTTTTACTCACCCAGACTAACATTTATCAGTGTTTTAAGTTGTGCCAGGTCGAACAGATGAGTTTAAAACTGCTGACATGTGGCTGACTCTTCTGTGTTCAGTGAAGATAACAAAAGTTACAATGCACCAAGTCACTTTATTTCAAATAAAACATCTACAGGTGAAAATGTCATTCGCAACCACAAATAAAAGAGTTTCAGGCTGACATTAATCTTCATTTTCAGCTCTTTTTATTTTTGCTTTTGTTCTTGAAAATATTGATAAATAACCTTTTTTCTGAGTTTTCCGAATACTCTGAATATGACTTTGGTCAAGAAACAGACAGCCAAAACGCACATCAGAAAATATGCATTCATATTTTCCTTTCAAATGCTTTCACAAAGTCATGAAGAAGCTTTATTTGTGTAAATGGTTCTATAAAGAACCTTTAACATCCATTTCACAAAAGCTTCTTTGTGTTGGAAAAAGGTTCTTCAAATTAAGAAAGAGCTGCATGGTTCATTGACTGAATGGTTCTTCTATGACATCGCTGTGAAAAACCTTTTAAGCCCCTTTATTTTTAGGAGTGTCTTGTTTACAGTTGTCTTTACATATTAGGTTTGGGTAGGACAAAGTATTTTAACATTGTAAAAATGACTTTAAGGGTTTATTGCGCTGAATTATTGAAACAGGCCCATCACTCTCAGCTTTTCATACCTGAAAGCCACAAAACTCATCAGGTACAAAGGAAAAGATAGAAGTGCCAATAAGAGAAATTAAATAATTTTTCACCTTGCAAAGGTTCCCTCGCTCTAGTATCAGACATCATGGGAAATTTGATTGCATTCTTAATGGAAATCAATAGAAGGTTTTCAGCATTCTGCAAGTGACTTTTCTTCAATCTACAAAATGTCATTACTTTTTGAGGCCTACAATTTCAGCAGGACCAAAAAAAGACAGGGAAAATGAACAATGCAACGTGCCATCGTGAAGGCAGAGAAAGAGAGAAAGCTAGCAGCGAGGAGCTGAGTGGCCCATGCAAATGGACAGAAATAAGATCAGACACTCCTTTGACAGTCCCTGTAGCGGCCCGACAAACACTCCTCTCCTCCTCATGCCGTTCGGTCGTTCCACAGGGGGATACATGGTGGTTTATTGATTCGTTTGTGGTCCCAACAGGGGGTTTTGTTCAATCGATGAGTTTCTAACAGCCACCCTCCCTCCAGCCCCAGGGATTATGGGTAACGTTGAGAACGGCAGTTCTGTAAGAGATCCGGGTCCCCCACAGATCTGATAACACCCCCCGTGCCGTCCGACGCATCCGCACAGACCAAACAATTCAGTAAACATTGACCTGAAAACAACAACAGGGGGACTGTCGCAGACAGGTTATCATCACAGCTATGCACCGTAATGTTCAGCAGAGGGGTTTCTTTCCATTTTGGTGAGTTAAGATCTTAAGTTAGAGGGTCTAAACTTAACTTTAGGACCAGATGCAGACTTGAGTCAGATAAAGTGATGGTAAAAGATTACTCTAAAACAAGGAGAAATATCGGCACCTTCAGATCTGCAGAAATGAAACGCATGTCATTCATACAGCTCTTCATGTCCCCACCTTTATAATGCATTGTACCATGCAAAACCAATACAGACAAACTGGAACGTCTGCAGATGCCTCCTGAGGCCCCTTTACACCTTACTTCAACATTTTTCCAGAGAGAGAGGGGGGGGGGGAGAGAGAGAGAGAGATATATATATATAGAGAGAGAGAGAGAGAGAGAGAGAGAGAGAGAGAGAGAGAGAGAGAGAGAGAGAGAGAGAGAGAGAGAGGCGAGAGAGAGAGAGAGAGAGAGAGAGAGAGAGAGAGAGAGAGAGAGAGAGAGAGAGAGAGAGAGAGAAACTGGACTTAGGTGAGGAAGAAAGGTAGTGGGCAGACATGCAGAAACCAGTGAGAATGAGAGATAGACAGATTGAATGGATGATGTCATCTGAACATACCTTTATTTTTGATAAACAAAGGTCACAGACAAAATCCAGGGAACAAAACACAGCTCAAATTCACAGAGATAAAACATCAGCGTGGAAGAACAGTAATGCAGGAAACAGATGAGAAGGAAACAACAGGGGCAATGAATCTTCAGCTTCTATTCTTCTGATGTTCCTGGAACAGATAAAAAGAAAAGGGTAGACATTCACAGAAAAAGATCTGCTGTCTCTCTCGAGTCACTTGAATAATTAACCAACAATTAATTAAACCTGTTTACGAGAAGAGGACAGCAACAACAAGATGGAGTACGAGAGAGAATGAAAAAGTTATCACAAACAGAAGAACAGGGAATCACAAGGGACACACTCATTGAAACTGACCTTTACTTCTGCCGTCCGCACTCCACCAGCGTGTGTGTGATTTACTTCATTGGACTCTCTGATTAAGAAAAACTCTCTCTTTAAAAGTTAAAGAGAACATAATATCTGTAGAAGTGCGGTTGAATTCAATAAGGGTAAAGAGAAACAAAAAGACACTAGTGTGAATGTTTCTGGCTTGTTATATCATGAGTCAGCAGAATCTAAACAACATTCTCTACTGTTTTTGCTCTAAATGAAGCCTTGGGCCTTCTGGAAACACACATACTGAAGCCTGTTGGGACTGCAGAGAAATGTAAACGCCATGGCTTTCATTGAAGCTATCTGTCAAAAAACTGGGCAATATCACAGCAGGGTGCAAGAAAGGGTCAAGCTGGCCAAATTAAAGCTCTTTTAAAGCCTACATATTTCCCTCATGTGCAAGAATACTCTGCACATGCATTCATCAGAATTACATAATAAATAAACCTAAAATGTTTATTTGGTTTCTTTTTAAATGGCATTTAATAGCAACACGAATACAAAAGCAAACGTTATATGGCCCAAACTTAACCTCCGCAAAGAATCAATAACTGTTGAGTACAATTAATATTATTATAAATTAAATCTAAAATAAATTGTTATATTTCTAGCCACTAGCCAGGCCGATAACAGACCGCAAGGTAACTTTGGGCCAGGTGCGTGCGTGCGTCCGATAAACCCGTCTACACCTTAAAAACAAACTTCCCATTGAGTTAACGTTTATTTACTAAAATAGGTTGTGATGCTAAATAAAACCTTCGGTTATACCAGATTTGGACATCCATGTTTGACGTGGGTTTGTCTGAAAATCCTATTAACCATGTGATGTCGAGGCACATTAGTGTGCCAGCTTTTAAAAGCTTATGAGGAGGAAATTAATTCACAGCACAGCTGCAATAGCAGGATATTAATCTCTCACTTTCTCTAATCTCCCCTCAACAGCACAGAGACAGACTCTAATCCAGCCAATCACCACATCCACGTACAGCCATTAAATGACTCGTACTAATGAAAATATATCCCTCTGATACTCTCTCTGTTTCTCTCTAAAACGGACATGTCTGTGTTTCAGCTTCCTGTTCTGTCCATCAATATTTCAAATGAATTATTGTATCGGTCTTTCTGTTCTCCACTTATCTAGCCACCCCGCGTCCCTCACTCACTATCTTTTCCTTCATGTGGAGAATGTGAGAATTTGCATAAGTGAAACCCCACCTGTCATCAAAAATACAATTAAAAACTTGACCTCTGACCTCAGCAGACTCTCACCTCAGCTCTACAGTCACTACGAAAAGTGCATTATATCCACTGGCATTTTAAAAGTGACATTTATGATACTCATCTGTTTTGATTTTATGCAACCTTTTTGTCTGCGACAAATGACTGGCTGAAGGAGACGCCGAGCGCGTGCGAACGTGCGAGTGGTTCACAACACAAATTCTGAAGTTTATGGTCTGATAGACTGGTGAACAACTGCTGTGATTGTCTCACTTGGCTGAACCTGCTCATTGTCTCGCTCGCAGACGGTTTCTGTGGGCTGAATGGAAGCTCAGACTCATTCACATAACAGCTGTGATGTCTCCCTTTAAAAACTCGACAGAGGTCGCCAATTATAGATCCCAGATAGGTCTCAACAGCACAACTGTAAAAATTTGCTGTAGCTATGCAGCAGGTTGCCAGTAACTTACTGTAGATTTAATTACTTCTATTAGTACTGTTTTCAAACCACCTATATTGAGTTTGACACTACTGGCATTAGCACAGGTACACGGCAAAAAATGACACTCTTGACATTTTAGTCTTTTTTTCTAGTAAAAATATCTAAAACTTCTTTAATCAAGATACTAAACAAGAAAAGTGACCTTAGATATGTAGTCTTGTTTAATGAATGAAAATATAAGAACTTGGTAAGTTTATGTTTAAAACAAAATTATAAATTAAATCTACAGCAAATTATTTGTTTGGGTACTATAAGTTACATTTTCAAACAATAGCTTTGGGTGAGATGTTTGAGTTGTTACAGGAAAGTGAAGCATAAAGAGAACAACTACAGTATAGATGTCCAACATAAAACATGCACAAATTTGGGTAGTTGACCAATATACCGTACATGTGTCCCTATAGTGTGACAAAAAAAAATCCAAAAATATATCTGACAATTTATTATTTTTAATTATTTGTTCATCACCTATCAAACCTATTTTTCATCTGTAATTGCGTTTTTTTTATAACCAAACAATATGAAAAGCTTTCCCCTAAAACCAGGTTAAATAGCTCTATGATGGTTCAGACCTTTGCTGGAATAGAAAATTCAGAACCTGGACCTCCTGGAACTTCATTTGAATAAACCCTGCTTTAAAACGCGGTGGGCTTACGGTTCGTGAGCTGAGGGAGTATATCTTCCCATAAACCCATCCGCACGCATTCTAGCTTATACAAACACGTTGCCCACATGCATTTCCCAAACTGAATTAAAGCATGTTTAAGATTGCGGTCATCTATCATCACGCCCTCGTATCGCACAAAGACTCAAAAAAAATCCCAATCAAACCCAATTAACCCGGAATTAGTGTAGTGTTGGGAGCAGTGGTAATGAGCACGAGCTGCTAATTGGGTGTGATTGCAGCAGACTGGAGTGATTGCTGTCCCATTAAAAAGTCATAAAGTTCTACGAGCAGAGACGTCCCTTTGGTACGGCTGACCTTCGTAGCACTGCACAGATCATCAGAGACCGATGGAGAGACAGTGAGATGGACAAAAAACAGAAAATGAAGGGAACGACTGACAAAACCGAAACAACGAGAGGAACTTAAGAGAAAATCGTGACGTGAGTGTCCGTGAGAGCGCAATTGTGGTACATCTGCATTGTTCTGACACTTTTGATGCTCCATGCAAGACAAAAAGCAACATGGTTCTATAAGTGTGAATACAGTAAATCACAGCAGTTTCTGAGCTATCCCTTTAAAGTACATCTGTCCATTTAGTAGAATGTGAAGCTTTGGTAAATCAGTCCGAATAATTGTCATTGGATGGATCAGAGCTGGATGAACCATTTTTGATATGTACAAGGGGTCCTGATGGGTGCACGGTGTACATGTGCAAATTAAAAATGGTGGATGTGGTTGAAGGATGCGTTCTTGTTCTTGGGCTGTGTGACGGATGCAACAGCGGTCGGTGTAAAGCTGTTTACAGAAGGTCACAGATGAGAGCAAGGCAATTTGAGGCTGGAAATGAGTGATGTCCTTTCTCATTTAGACAGCACAGCAACCAAAGCGTCTCACATGCCGGCCCTCTTACACATCCCATGGGCGATTCAGTGATTTAGAGATGAAATTTAAAGTAGCCGACTGAAGAATATATAACGTTCAGGTATGTGCACAATAGCTATGTTTGGACGTATACAGCATACTTCATACAAAAAATGACAGAAATATACCATAAAATAACATTTTTATATAAAATTACAGGATATAAGAATATATAATAAATTGTTTTCCTCATTTTTCTTGTAAATTTGCTGTATTTGTCTGTAATTTTAAAGTTTTTAACCATATATTTAAAAAAAATTATCTGGCAGCTGGGGCAGCAGAAATAAACTGTAAAATAACAGTAAAAAAATCTTGTACATTTCCTTTTTTTCCTGTAATTTTTACAGTATTTCAAAAATATATGAAAAAGTTGTAAAATTCAGGGTTTTTTTACAGTGTAGTTTTCTGTATGTTTTCTAACATCTAATAACCTTTTGAAAATATATATTCTCAATTATTCATTACTATGAGGACATAACATAAAAGATTATGGCTCTGTTATTTGTTGTAAATGTGCTGCTGGGTTTGTGTTTTTACTGTGGCTGGCAAACACATTAACACAGTGAGAAAGGTGCGAGTTTATTTGCCCCAAGGTGAAAAAGAGAGAATATGATAGAAGGGAAGAGTTTACTCTGCATTCACCAATGAGAAAAAAAGACCCGTGAAAGCAATCTTGAATCCCATTAGCAATTCATTTACATTCCAATGTGATATATATATTCAATTACACATTGTTATAAATAGAGATAATGATTACACATATAATATCATTATATTTAGATGCTTGCAGAAAAATAATTCTAAAAGAACAAACTAATTTATTGCAGTATTTACATTAAAAGAAGATTTTTATAATGCAAGTAGACTCCAGACTGAAGGTCACTGGCAAAGGTGCGGATTAAAACTGAAACGGCCTTAACTGACATCAAATTTGGTGAGTAAATATTTGTTTATATTGGTGTAATAATTTGTAAAACGACATATATGATTTAAAAGCATGACTTTCTTTCTTTTGCAGAACACAAAAGAAGATATTCTGAAGAATGTTGATAATCAAATAACAGCGGAACCCACTGACTTGCATTGGTGTTCATACACAATAGAAGTAAATGGGTATTGATGTTGTTTGCTTCCCAACATTCTTCAAAATATCTTCTTTTGTGTTCAGCAGAAGAAAGTCATACAGATTTGAAAAAACAAGATGGTGAGTAAATAATGACAGAATTTTCATTTTGGGGTGAACTATCACCTTAAGTCAAATGTGCCAACCCCAAAATCTCCTCCTCCAATGCAAGTCTACAATATTTTACCCATAAATCAACACAGGAAAAATAATATGACACACCTCTTCTCAACAATTTGAGGTCATCTTTCATTTATCATAGTACAGATGGCGCAGGATGAGTGACATGCCAAATTTTAATACTCATCTGTAATCAATAGTAATAATGCTCGCTTTAGCGCCACTTAAAATCAGGAAGTGAGACATGACGATGGATTAGTAACAATTTCGCATGTCACCATTAACAAGAACAGCCTGCAGAGTCCTGCGATGACGCTCAAAAAGAAAGTGTGTGCGCGTTTGAATGGCACGGCATCCATTTTGTCATCAAAAGCATCTACACACTGTCCTCTGTTTTTACAGAGAGAGAAAATAGCAGCCAGCTGGTCTGATATCAACGGTTAGAGTCCAGAACCGATGATCAAACCAGCTTTATCATTCAGCAAGCCCACCTGTCTCCCAATATCACACACACCCTCCGCACCTGAACACATTGTTTCCAACCTCTGAGTCATTCTATTATTCCAGTACATATAAAACCATCTCAAGACATCCACCCCTGCCACTTGGACTCACAAACATATACACACTCCCACCCTCGCACTCTCTATATTAGCTGTGCGCGCTCTCTAATCTCATCGTCTCGTTGTGTAAAGACGGACTTGATTCCTGCGGCCTCATTTGAAATGCTCTTTTTATTAAACACGCACACATACAAACACAGCCTCATACAGTATGTGTTAGGCAAACACAAACTGGCTCCCTTTTCCATATTTAAACCGGCCAGTTGCAACAAGGATTTTAGAGAGTGGTGATAAAGATTCAGACAGAAAGAAAGATAGATAAGAGAGTTTGGTATTTTGGAGTGCTCGAGTGTATGTGTGAAAGTGTGATCTTGTCTCCTGCTGCTAGTGTCTCATGTTGAGTGACTCATAAATGTCTTTAAACAGTCATTAAGGGCAAAACACTGATCGAATCAGCCAAAAAGGGACAAACATACTCACAACACACTAGGACTCACACAACTGCTGCTAAACTTTTCAAGCAAAATAGTTAACAATGTGACTGTTAGACATAAATAATAATCAGTAAACTAATAGATCCAAAGATCGAGCATATTTTGATCATTTTTCATTGCACTTTAAAAGAATAAAGCATCACAAAATGTAAAGCTTAAAAAGACAGGACTAATTAAAAAATTGTAGGGTGGGATTTTAATCCATGCATTTTTAATCCATTTGGAGCATGAAACGCTCTAATCCAGGATGATGCATGTAGTTGGAAGGGAGGGGTTAAAAATTATGGTGCTTGATGATGTCATCAAAAAAGTAAAGTTGTTTCAGAGGCAGAGCAAGGCATTATATTTTTACAAAAGACTACATTTTCCTTTTATTTCTTTTTAAGTAAATCAGTAAATAGGTTCAATTCTGGAACATCTGTAAAATATATCAGCTTTAAAGGACTATTTCGTCCAAAAAATGAAAATTCTGTCATCATTAACTCACCCTCTTGTCATTTCAAACCTGTATAACTTTCTTCTGCAAAACACAAAAGAAGATATTTTGAAGAAAGTTGGTAACCAAAAAGCAGCGGCACCCATTCACTTCTATGGACACAAAACCAGTGCAAGTGAATGGGTGCCAGTTAACAACATTCTTCCAAATATCTTCTTTTGTGTTCTGCGGATTTTGAAATGGCAGTGAATGGTGAGTAAATTAAGAATGATTTTTTATTTAAAGATGAACCATCACTAATTTTCTAAAATTCACACTTTCATACGTCATATTTCAAATCTCACTGTGTAAAATCACTCCAAGACAATAACAAATATTTGTGGCACGCTTTGTTATACAAGCTTAACCAAGTGTGTCTCGGCACACACATAAACACAAATATTTTATTTAGGGCTCATAATAAGAAAATGATACCCGTCCATGTAAGAGCAAACATTCATAATAACGGTATCCAATAGAGAAAATGAAACGGGGGAGGAGACGCCAAGAGAAATAAGCTTTGAGCAAAGAAAGCAGAGATGAAAAAGAGAGAAAGGAGGGTTGAAAAATGAAAGAAAAAACATTTCTCACAAATGTATATAATGGGAAGACTGTGTGGACAGTCAAATCTCCCATTATCACTTTTAGCTTGTAAATGGTTGTCTCGTCAGGGGGGAGCGAGAGCAGGAGGGCAGGTGGGGGGGCTGAACAACCCAGCAGAGCTAACATCCTACACACAGACCTTTTTTGTCTCAGCTGGTGGTCTCACACACACCCTTACATTTACACACGCTTTCACGTCCATCTCTGTAAAACCCCCGCTCACACACACGCATCTACCCCTTTAATATCATTCAGCGCTCTAATAGCTCTTATTAGAACACAGCAAGAGAGGAGAAATGAGGTAAGACATCCCACTAGGCCTGTGAATTAAAACTCTCCATCTCTCTGTTTCACAAACCCTTCGTCCATTGTTTCCTCCATCTGTCTGATCTTTCTCACTCATTTCAATCCCCACAATTGAGACTGATATACATTTTTGGAAAATTAAAAAAGTGAACCTGACATGCTTCTGTAACTCTCCCGAGGAAGAGATGGAGAAACAAGCTGGAAAAATGCACACAGGTTCACAAAGAACAAAAGATCAAAAGATGTCAGTGTGGGTGGTTTGTGTGAGTGGAGGGAGTTTTGTGTTGCTGTGACAGCCGAAAAATGCGCACAAATGTCACATACTGTAAGAATGAGGTCGAAACTATTTACATTACATTGTCATTACAAGGCAAAAAGGGAGAAAGTGTGAGGGATTAAATGTAGATAAAAAGAACGTTGTAAAGATTTTACGACAAAAAAAAGAAAAGTGCTAAATTGAGCGGATAAATGACTTTTGAAACTTCATCTGTGATATTGAAATAGTATGACAATATGAAAATGTACGCGGTGTATTTAAAACCTCTAATACGCTGTATTTCCAAGGGCAATGGAGTATTCGGCAGTAAATGACATATTTCTTTATTCTATCCCTTAGGATTTTATTGAAAGGCAGCCTATTCAAAAGTAAATTTTTTCATTATTATTAGTCACCCTTTATGCTTGTTACTGGGCAAATACAGTGCCCTCCACTAATATTGGCACCATTGGTAAATATGAGCAAAGGCGGCTGCAAAAAACATCTGCATTGTTTCTCATTTTGATCTTTCGAGATCAACAAAAGTTTGTTTTTGCATGAGAGCAGAATATTTGTTTCTTGAACAGTGTCCCTAAAAACTTGTGGTGATGGAGGAGCAGTTTTCCTTTATTATTTTTTTATTAATTTTTTCTGACACAAAAATCTTTGAAAAGTCTTTGGCTAGTCAAAATCTTCTCTTTGCTGTGCATTAAGACACTATAGACACACGTTCTCTTTCAGGGAGATTTGCAACATCTCCAGTCTATTAAAACTTCTTAACCATTGACCTGATAATAGTTTTAAATGTTTCAGACATTTCCTTTTAAATCCACTTTTTGTTTTGTGTATCTCAACAATCTTCAGAACTATATTATTTGGTTTTACTCATTGTGATGAATGATTAAGGGGGTTTGGGCTTTGTGTTACTTAATATTATTCTCCTGTGCAACAAGAAGTCATGACTGGACAACATCATGTTTCTAGTCACCTTGGTGTGCTCAGAAAATGTAAATATCAATGGAAATAAACTATTGGAGATATTTTACTCCTAAGAATTTCTAGGGTGCCAATAATTGTGGCCAATGTGTATTAGAGAAAAACTTTCTCTGTTTCTTTACAATGTGAAATTCCCCCCCCCCACTTCAAATTGTTTTACTGTAATGAAATGTTAGATACATTAAAATAATTACAATTTAGAAATTCCTGAAAAGTCTTTTTAGGGTTGAATACGACTGACCTTTAAATGCACTGCATTTGTGTGTTTGTGTAAAATATTACCTTAGACATTACATTTTCATAAAAGATCAATAAAGCAAACATTCATTCCTTCAGATTAACATGCACTGGGAAAATGTGCACAACAAGAAATTAATTACGAAAGTAATATTATTAAGAAGTCAATCTTAATTTACTTAAATAATACACACACACACACACACACACACACACACACACACAATACTGCTGACTTCATACGTGCAAAATATTGAATGATGCCAAACAAATTACATCAGCCTAAAAAGCCTCATACCAGCAATGATTAAAATAGAAACACACACACACACACACACACACACACACACACACACACACACACACACGTTCACACATGCACACAGAGTGCTGTGGTCCAGCTCCACTGGGCTGTAATGGTCTATGATCTCTGGACCCAATCCCGGGCTAGAGGACGTCTCCCCTTGATCCATTCCACCATCTGCTTTTGGCCAGACAGCGCACACCATCGGGAGAAAGAGTGATAGAGAGAGGTCAAAAGGGCGGAGTCAGGGCGAGCGGGAGGGAGGACAGCGCAGGCCTGGGCAGGGCATGTGTGATCAGTGGGGACATGGGGTCATCTGTTACCTGTCTACCTCCAACCTCATGCCATCTGCTCCTGGGAGCGTGGGAGCAAAGAACGAGGGAAGAAATCGGAAGAGAGGAAGACTGAAGAGATGGATGAAAAAAGTGAGTGATTAAAGTGAAGGCAGTGTGATCTCATTTGTTTTCAGGTGTTTGTGTACATAAGATGCTGAAACAACACATGTACAGCATCAGAAACCTAAACCTTTTTTGCATATTGTATGTATAATTTTATCTTAATGAGTCTACTTAAGAATGTGTGAAGTGCGTGCGTGTGTGCGTGTGTGCGTGCGTGCGTGCGTGCGTTCTGACACGGTTACAACCAGACGTTCGTAATCAAAGAGAATGGAACGAAACAATGATGTCATGGCCTTTATAATAAAATTATTGTAATTACATTAAAATCAACATATGGATTCTATAAATGTTATATTCTATAAACTTTTAAATATTTGGAAGTTTCTATTCTATTAAAAACATAAAATGTACACAATATAACAAAAAACAACAGTTTTTTATATATAAAGGGCTTATAAAGAAATACACTTCCATACATGCTAGTAAGAAATGCAAACAGGCAAAAAGCAAATATTTCAAGATGGTGAGATGGGATGTGCCTGTGTAATTGGAGAGGGTGCAATTCAATGAAGTCGGCACAAATGCTGACATGTGGAGTTTGGAAACAAGAGGGAAATAAGAAATGGAGTGATGTAGAGATAAATAGAGGAATAGAGGAATATAGATATAGGCCAGTTAACACAGGACAAAAAACAAAGCAACCGCCGTACTGCAATATTACCTTTCTGTGTCTGCAAATCCATTCACAAATGAAAATCAGCAAAAGAGCCGTTACATGAATTGCAAGTCAATTCTCCATCGCTGTCCTCAAACTTCTCTCTGTATAAGACACAAAACAGTAATAATAACAGCAGGAAAACCGTTCACATCAACATAAACGGAAATAAATCTCATTACACAAATATTTTAAATAAAAACCATATGTGACTCTGGAAAACAAAACCAAGGGTCTTAAGGGTCAATTTTGAAAAATTGAGATTTTTACACCATCTGAAAGCTGAATAAATAAGCTTTCTATTGATGTATAGTTTGTTAGGCAATATTTGGCTGAGATATAACTATTTGGAAATCTGGAATCTGTTTTTAAAATTATATTATGGCTAAATTTGATGATTTCTTCATAATTAGTAGTGTTAACACCTCATTTACACTCACCTTCGAACTAAACATTTAGTTCAGTTTATAAAGAGCGGTTCATGAAAAACAGAGAAAATTCAATTTAGGATAGAAAGGATTTATTTATAGACAAAGAGATAAGAAAATAGATCAACAAAAAGCACAATTCATTTATCAGAATATGAGAAGATAAATGAAGGAGCAGTGATGTGCAACAGAGAGAGTCGTGAAGACACAATCAATACATCTCAGAAACAGCCCTGAGAGGAACGCAATGCTACTATTGCTTTCAGCGCAGCCTTCAACTGTAGCACTTTACCCTAACATACAGTATATACATCTATAAATTTAATATATGCATGTGTATATGCATCGTATTCCATAATAAACCTTCCATTTTCAAGTACAAACGTATTATTTCGGAAGAACATTTCACAGTTTTTATTTGCCATTGCTAGGTTTCATTTGAAACAATAAAATTATCCGAAAAGTCATTTTTAATGCATATTAACAGTAACTTTGGGGCCACTGGCTTCAAGAAAACTTTCAAAGCATCAAAGAGACCAAGACTGATATGAGGTAATCACGTACACTCAGAAACGCTAAAATTACTCACGCCAGATCTTTTAATATCCAAAAGTACCCTAACAACCAATATGCACATGATAAATCAGCAAATCTGTCTCTCACACCAGTATACCAGAAACCCCTGCCTCCCCCCTGCTGTTATTATATTGCAAGTTATTAACTACATGAGGAAAAGTGAGTGTGGGTGTTGAATCATAATGTGATGTTAATAAATCATGTTTTCATCTCTAGATCCTTTTCCCCCTCAATAACCCTTTCCCCTTCCAAAAACAACCAGTTCTGCCTAAAATGTTGGCAAGCAAAAAAACAATAAAATAAATAAATAAAACAAGCACAAAACAGATGACAGCCAAATAGCCTAAAGCAGTCTGTGATTCAGCAACAGCCTTTCTTGTTTACATTATATAATCGTCAAATATATGAAGCGATTAAAGTGATTAAAATGTTGGCGTTTGTGTAATATCATAATCCATGTTTTTGTAGTATACTGTACAGTGGGATCCAGAAGTCTAAACCACTCGAGTAATATACATATTCCATTTAAATATTGTTTTAATATTGGTAAATATCATTTCTAAATATTAGGATTTGTCCTCCTTTTGCTTTAATAGCAGCATGTACTTTCATTCCACCTAATAATCTATATCCCAGTGTGCCTTCAACAGCAATGAAACCTCATGCTGTTCAGAAATGTAATACAATTTGTTTTCGATTTCGACATCTTAAAAATTGCAAGTTTAAATCGGACTTCTAATTTGGTCTTCGACATGTGAACTTTACTCTACGCTTATTATAGAGGTGACACAATATTACCGTGAATATTGTTATTGGCAATAACCGTGATTATTGATATCATGTTAATACTACAGACAGGATACCTTAAATAAATACTGTAAATAATTCAGTGCCAGTTGTTGGTGCTTTTGCACCTGAAGAGGCACATTGGTTGCAAACTCGCTTTCCACCTTCCTACGCTTCAAAAAGAAAAAAAAAAAAAATTTTGGCATGATTTATTTATTTAATTTCACATTAATATTATTATCAGGACTTCTTTTGATCACGATAATCGTGGAGGGAAAATCTGATGTTGTGACAGCTCTATCGCAGACACTTCATAGTGTATGTGGCAATTATCACGTTTGGTTAAAGGGATAGTTCACCCCAAAATCACTACTATATGTCAATGGGGTCCAAGAAACGCCACAAGCATTCTTCCAAATATCTTTCTCTGTGTTCATCAGAACAAAGCAATGTATACAGATCTGGGACAACTCAAAGGTGAGTAAATGATAAATAAATTGATTTATTTTTGGGTGAACTATCCCTTTAAGTACATGCAGTTAGTAAATACACAGTAACACGAATAATACGAATATGAAGTGCGACCTCATACTCTATACATGCAATAGGGGAATTAAAGCAATAGGCCATTCGGCGCTGGCATGTCAGTGTTAGCCTAACTAAGAGATATTATGTGGTTAGCGTTAGGTGATGTGCTATTAGTCTTTCGTAAAGGCATTTTCTCGGATAAGCCAACAGCACAAGGTTAAGCAGTAGTGAGGGCACTGCTGTAATTCCCCGCTCGGCAGGAGAGATTGACAGCCCGTTTCACTCCGTGTCCTCGGCAGTGTTTTCGGGCCGAGCGTAGAGGCAGTCATACGCGGTGATTTATGTTCCCACTCATTCGGCTAGTCCTGTTTACAACCACTGACTCCAGCTCGCTAAATAGCATTGCTATGTGCGTGTGTGTTTAGCCTGAAAGGAGGACATTAATTTGCTTTATCATCTCACCCCGCCTCAGTCTTCACTCTCAGCCTGCCCTCGCTTCTTAATAAACGGCTTGCTTTGAAGAATTGCATTTAAACCAGGGCCGTCCGGCAGATCTCGAAGAAGAGAGGGAGGGAGAGAGAAAGACACATCAATAAAGTCGACAGCATTTAAGAGGCAGACAACCTTTACAAAAGAGCGCGCCCGCTTAACGGCCTGACATTGGCGCTCGTAAAACAGCGTGGCAACCGAGCACAGCCACGAAGCAACGGCCCATGAGACGCCGCCGTTTAAAGCCATAACACACACCAGAAGCTAAAACGGGATGACGGCACACAATCGAAGAGGTGTCGCATGACTGTACTAATACAAAAATCACCTGCTAGTGCTTCAATGTCACATGACCCAAGTGGAACATACTGAAATGCCAAACTAAAATATATAAGTCTTATATATCCTTATGAAGTCCACTATAAGTGCACGTTTTGTAGTGACGTTAAATACTAGAGTGGACACTATCAAGTGCACTCATTCAATCCCATGATGCACTGCTATAACTAGTGTACAACCATTGCACCCACACATCTACAGTATCTGCTACCCAACCAATGAGAGGGTTGAGCCAAATGATTTCTCACATCTTGGCTGAAGATGGTGCACTCAGAGTCTAAATGCACTCACATGAAGTCCTTCAAGTGCACTATTTTAGTGAAGCGATGGTAAAAAATAGTCAGCGAGTAGTACAGGGGGGCAATTTCAGAAACAACTTATGTCTTTCAGCATTAAGGTGATCATATATACATCTCTATCTTCTTTCGAAATGGACTAAAAATATTGATGACATCATCTTGCACTACAACCAAAAGGTCTCTAAGGAGAACGTCCCTCGACTAACAATTACTGACACCTGCTCGATGTTTCAATAGGAAATCAATACAAAAAGAAATGCTCTCTACACGCTATTTGATGGGATCTTTAAAAAAGAAGGGAAATCGGGAGGAGACCATCAGCAACATTCCTGCACAACCATCGGAAGCCCAATTTATCTGCGAGCTCCCACAGACGGCAGATGGCATATTAGAGAGAGTGTCTGTATTTACCTCTCAGCTTTGCTTTTATTTACACCCATTTGAACGCACAATTACATGTGTATCTACTCAGGAGGGGCTCCACATGGGACTCCCCCAGTGCTCTCTCGCTCTCTCAAAAACACACCAGCTCTCATTGTTAAAAGGGACGAAATAAAGAGGGAATCCAATAGGAATCATCTAGCGCATCTCCGCTCATTCCGCATGCAGATTTATGCAAATCCATGCGCAAGCAGACACTGACCTCAGATCGCCAGACGCGAGTGTGTAAATATCCGTTTTTTCCACTCTCACTTCAAAAATCAGTCTTGTGCTTCGGCACCTGCCGAAGTTTAAAAGTGGATGGTAAAAAAAACATTCGCTCGATTTTCTCATTAATATGCAAATGCAAGCAATCAGATTCACGGGTTGGATTGAATTAATCTCTGCCACCTCCTTCACTTGTGCTGTAATCACAAATTACAGACAGGCATCTGACAGACAGCTAAATCCTCGGATGCCGCCAGACGGGCCTTTACCTCAAGGGGAATAGACAAATCAACTCGAACGGTCAACTGGAAAAAGCGCGGCTCCACTCACATGATCCGTTCCGCCGGGACGCCTCCTCGCCTCACGGTGACGCTTTTATATTTTCGACTTCAATCTTATTCACCGCAGTCTAATCATGAAGTACCTGCAGTCAGACGGCAGCGTTTTAATACACTTACAGCATAAGAGCGAAAGAGAGAGAGAGAGAGAGAGAGAGAGAGAGAGAGAGAGAGAGAGAGAGAGAGAGAGAGAGAGAGAGAGAGAGAGAGAGAGATGAAACCTCAAACCTCACAGCAAATTGGATTAAAAAGTTAGCAGACGGACACAGCGAGTCCTTCGAACAAGGTCTTCATTTCCTTTTTGAACTTGTTACGCTTTAAACAAAGTGTAATATACTCACTTTTTACTTACCTGGAGTTTACAGTGTGTTACAACATGATGGGTAACTTTGTGTTGGTGAAGAAACGGAATGCACTGTAAAAAAATGTAACTTCAAATTGTTCTTCAAACAAAGACAATAATATTTTTAGTAGAAGTACAATAATGTATTATTTTGACAAAATTAGCATAAATGTGCTACTAGCAAAGATTTTTTTGTTGACTGTACTTAGTTCTTGACGTGCATTGGGCAAGTACTTAACTGTGTAATCTCAATCTAAACAATTCTAGTGTTTGAGAGTTCCCAGCATGCATTGCGTCATTTTCAAATAGCTTGTTTAAATGATTTAAATGATTGCCGTTTTAGTGTTTGCTGGCTATTTTGTCATGTGACATTACTCAGTTAATTGAGTTAGTTGAGCTACTTGGCCAAAAGTTGAGTAAACTCAAAAAAGCTGTGCAGCAAGCTGCCTTGAAATTTTAAGTTTAAGTAAACTTTGTATTTCATAGAGTGTGGCAAATGTTACGACGGCAGGTTTAAAAATTTGTTCACATGATTACGAGCTCGTCTTCATAAACAGACAAAGCAAAGGTTAGTCTCATTACAAGTTTACACGATAAGTTACATTACTTTAAAATTTGTGTTCAAGTTGACAAAACCCCAAAAGTCCCATGCAAAGAAGTAACTCAATAGAACAAGAGAATGTTTTTACCTCATTTTGAGAAAAACACGACACATGGTTCCACAGTGCAAAAAAAAGCAGCCATCGTCCGCCCTGTTCGCACGCTGAGTCTAAAGAAAGATACGGGACCCGCAGCGAGTCGCGAGTCTTCAGTCACTGCCGGTGCGCACACCTGTCGAGCCAGCGTGAGCGGAGCATCGGCCCGTGCTTCATTAGGGTGACAGAGAGAGGAGACGGCCGTGCAGCCGTAATAGCATCATTTTCAACCGACAACACGAGGAGACACACGGCACTCTCATCTAATGAGGAACACTTCACAACTCTCCACTCGGCCGCCACAAGGTCATCTTACCTGAAACAAAGCATGCTGGGACGGGACACAAGCTAATACATAAAATGTGAAATGAAGATAATGAGAACCCCGAGAGAGCAAACAAGACAACCGCGTTAACCCTTGGATGCCTGCGGTGTCACTAGAGTGGACGGATGTTTGAAAGACATTTGTGACCCTGGTCATAGCACGGATGTATTTATAGCAATAGCCAACAATGCATGGTATGGCTTTCCTGTAGCTCAGTGGTTAGAGCATGGCGCTAGCAACCCCAAGGTCATGGGTTTGATGCCAGGGATTGCACATACTCAGAAACAAATGTGTAGCATAATGCAATCTAAGTCTGCTAAATGCGTAAACGCAAATGGTATGGGTGAAAATTAGATTTTAAGTAAAGCTCATGTTCCATGAAGATATTTTAGAAATGTCCTACAGTAAGTATACCAGAACTTTATTTTTGTGAGTGGATGCAGCAAAATCGCTAACAAAAATGGTCTGAACAACAAACTTCACTCTGCTGTTGCTTTTTGCGAATTATCCACTCAAGTTTGGTATCTATGTAAAACTTAGAATTTCAGCTTTCAGGATCATCTATTCTCCACAAAATCATTACAACGGTAAGCCAATAGAGAGCATTATAACAAACAGCCTGCTAAAGGATGGACAAATTTAAAGGCCATTCTCTCAATATTTAGTTTTTTTTTTGCACCCTCAGATTCCAGATTTCCAAATATTTGTATGCCTAAATGTTGTCCTATCCTAACACACCTCACATCAATGGAAAGCTTATGTATTGAGCTTCCAGGTGATGTATAAATCTCAATTTTAAAAAATTTTGGTTTTGTGGTCCATGGCTACATTTTTAACTTGAACATCATTGTCAACATATCACTATCTTTCAATAAAAAACAAACATTTTATTTAAAAAAAGAAGCCAATCGGAGCCCTTAATAGATTTATTATTATTGATTATTATTGATTATGATTGTTATTATTATTAAAGATGAAAAAATATAAAGAATGAGTATGTTTCCAAACTTTGACTGGTACTGTAAAAATAAAACAAAAGCTGAAAATGTACGAGACCAAACTGATCTGTTTCTGACTAGAGCAGCTAATTCAGTTGCTTTGAGTTCATATAGTGCCATTTGTTATTTACCAGCGAGACTGAATTAAACCGAGTCAGAAGTCTAAAGAGCAGGAGAAATTGTTGTGGAGAAAAGGTCATCCATAAGTTCACGCTGGAGGTTTTATACATAATTTATTATATAAAAGCCATGTTTGTGTGAAAGAGTTATTAATTGTTTGTGATCAAATGTCATATTCCCAGAAAGTGTTATTGTGCGCTAGGTGACATTTTATTATGTGATATATCTAAAACACAGTTAGTTATATTAGCCTTACATAACATCTTTGTGTTTAACATCGTTCTGAAAGCAATGGTGTTCTGCAATAGAGCATATTATTTAAAAAGAAGAAATTTGCTTAATGCAAGAAGTATTAATCATTATACACCAACCCTCATGTCATTCAAACCCCTTGTTATGCATCACATTCCTTTAATTTGTACAATTTCAGATGAAACGAAACAACAACGTCAGCACGTTCCTACAAAACATCTACTGTTTGATTTCAAATGACTACACTGTAAAAAAATAACATAATTTTTCTGCAGTTTTTTTTTTTTTTTTACAGATTTTCCACATAAAATGTTTTAAAAAAAATTGAATTTTACTGTTTGATTTGACAGATTTTTCATGTACTTTTCAAATACGGTCAAAAACGTAAAAATGTCAGAAAAAGACAGCAAATTAACAAGAAAAACAGGTGAAACATTTCATTTTACAGGGAAAAACTGTTATTTTACCTTTTTTTCTGGTGCCCAACTGCATCCCAGCTGCCAGAAAATTTCTGTTTATAACAAGATTTTTTGTTACAGTTTAATTTGAAATACGGTTAAAAATGGTAAAATTACAGAAAAAGAATGCAAATTTACAAGAAAAACTGTTATTTTACCTTTTTTTTCTGGTGCCCAACTGCATCCCAGAAAATGTCTGTTTTCAACGAAGATTTTTTTTAGTGTTTAATTTGAAATACGGTAAAAAAACTGCAAATTTACAAGAAAAATAGGGAAAACTATTTATTTTATTTCCTTATATCCCTATAGCCTATCCTATCATTTTACAGGATACAATTTTATTTTACGGTATATTTCTGTCACTCCAGCTGACAAAATTTCTGTTCAAGTTCAAGGAATATAACATAGCCATTTAGATTTTTAAAAAGGTGCTTACTTACTGACTTTGATGTACAGTCATAAGGATCCACAGGTGTAGACATTTCTGATTAAATTGAATAAACGCACACACTTGAACAACAAAATAGATAATAGATCACATCATTGACCTATTTCATTGCACAAAACTTTCACCTCATGCCCATTCTTCTTTTTCCCTATTCTTTACTCGCTCTCAGTATCTCTCTTTTAATTGGAAGCAGCTCCGAGGCCCCTGAAAAGTCATCAGCCGTTTGCTCCTGATATTATATCATAATTAGCAGGGGTCCAGGCTGGCACGCTGCTCACTAACAGATGGCACACTAATTCTATTAGCGTGCACAGGCCTGGCCGAGCAGCTTTTAGCCCTGGACTCTATAGCATCGACCTTCAACCACAGGGAACCACGGCGACTGGCCAGGACTGTCGCCATGGGCAACACAGTCTGAAAAACCCTGCAGCGATTTTTTTCACTCTTTCTTTCTTTATCTATGACACTCACAGAGTATATCTGTATTTTTCACTGTGCCAAACTTAAAGTTAATAGCCCTGCAGGATATCTAGCATTCATGCATAAGTGTTGTTTATCAGAATCTGGATACACGACGAAGTTTACACTTACGTGTTTGTTCTCCAGCCCTGGCATCACTTGTCAAGCCGAGCGACTTCACCCCTGTGGTATATTAGCACACTCTCTTCAGGAGTTCGGCAAGTGGCGAGGAGGAGTCACCATAACGATAAATACCTTAATATGTCAAGAAGTCATTTTGAGCTTTTTCATCACTTTTATTAATAGGAACAGTATAGAGAAGGATTCATTGAATGGGGTCGAGAAATGAAGAGCCAGATTTGAACTTAATGTGGGAGAATTAGTGTTACAGTAAATGCTATGCAATGACTAAATGGTGACTGTGTAACGATGTCATCAATTCGATTCGTATACATTTGTCATTATTACAACAGTATTATGATTCATTAAAAGTTGCATTTTTGCATTTCTACTTACAAATGTAAAAAATGTAAATATGAAATTTAATATAAACTTTAGATAATAGAACATAACAATAGCCCAATCATGCCAAAGGTTGACAGCAATGTTACGTTGTACAAGAAAGCATTACCTTAAGAAACAAGACTCATCTCCACATAGGCCTTGAGAACAAGGTCATAAACTAACTCCAGACATCACAAGTCACAAAAAGTGACTAAAAAGAAAAATGAAAGCCAGCACCCTGAGAAACCAGAGACAACCAGATTACCATTCATTTTAAATGGAGGAATCTATTTTTGTGGAATCAGAGAATAAACACGACAATAAAATTTAGTTTGAAAAGGGATAATTTTACTAAAATATTTCAAAGTAAAATTTACTTAAATCTATATAAATAGGCACATTTTCTACAATCCTTTATGCTTGAATTGTGTACAAAGTCAAATTTGCTAGAATGTTCTTAGTGTAGACAGTAGCAATTTATTTCTGCTGCATTTACCTGACCACAAAAAAAATAGACTGGGATTTCTGACTCATATTAAAGATGTCAATCCTTATGAGCCAAGAGCTGATTCTTTGTATAGAAACTCAGTACGCAAGCCATTACTCTGCAGGTGTCTGTGCACATTTCATGTACATTAGCAGTAACAGAAACACTAACAAAGAAATCTGAAATCTTTTTTCTCTAAGGCAATCACATTTCAACATAAGTTACATGTAGACTAAACTGTAATAAAGAGAGTAAAATTACATTAATGTAAAAGAAATAAGTTTGAGAATAATACAATTGTGCCCTCTCAGTGGACTAGCTGAAAGTAAAGCTTGAACTTGTTCTGCCAAACAGAAGGGAAATAAGCCACTGAAATGTAGCTAACAACATCCACAGCAAATGACTTAACATAGCCCAGAGCTGAACAAGCTGTACTTGCTGCTCGGTCCAGACAAGACAAATGACATGGTAAGTGTTGATAGTTTTATTGGAAATCGCATTTACATCATTGCCTAATCGCAGCTCGGTTACTTCTGCTTCCATACTGCTGTGATACAGTACAGTAAAGAAGTGTAACTAAAGGCAGAATGAAAGGGCCTGACAGCTTTATTAAATTAGCATCTACACCAACAGATTATAAAGTTTGTGATGTAAATGCGTGATTTTGATTGGTTGTCAATGTTTTATTGTTTATCACCTGGAAAAAAATCTCTGAAAGTGATCCCAAAGATATTATTGTACAAAAAAAGTTCTTTATATTTACTGTATGATAGAAATCTGTGTAGTCTGGTAGTTCATGTGTGAACCAACACAGTCTCACGGGAATTTGTGACATAGTCACGAAATGTATTCTATTGACATGAATTTCCCCTTTTTTGTGTCACTCGGCACGACCTTTAATCTAATGTATTTAATATGAATATCTATGATATGTGAATTCGTACCTATTTTACAGCTCGTTCATCGTATGATCTCATTTGTGACCCTGGACCACAAAACCAGTCATAGGTAGCAGCATGGATATTTGTAGCAATAGCCAACAATACATGCTATGGGTCCAATTGATCTAGTTTTCTAATATGACAAACATCATTAGGATATTAAGAAAAGATCAGGTTCCATAAAGATATTTTGTAAATTTCCTACCGTAAATATATCAAAACTTTATTTTTGCCAGTGGATGCAGCAAAAACATGTAAAAATGGCAATTACTCATGATTGATCATGGTGCATGTTAAAAGATAAAACATTTGATTTAAAAAAATGTATTAATAAATACTAAAATTAACAAACAAAGATGAATAAATGCTGTAGAATGAAGTATTGTTCATTACTAGTTCATAACTAATGCATTAAATAATGTTAACAAATACTACCTTATTGTAAAATGTTACCCAAAACTGATCTTTAAAGGAAAAAGACTAAAATAATATTGCATTGTAAGTTACATTTAAAAATAATATCATACCTGGCATCATACTTTAAAAATATTTTCACCTTCACCAGATCACAATCAAATTCTCTCTATTCTCTGATTTGTGTCTCAATCCCTCGACCGTCTGTCTGTGTCTCTCTCTCTCTCTCTCTCTCTCTCTCTCTCTCTCTCTCTCTCTCTCTCTCTCTCTCTCTCTCTCTCTCTCTCTCTCTCATCTAATAATTTTCTTCCGTTCCACTGTTTACATAGTGGGGTGAACCTGCTAGCCTGCGACAGAGGCTCTTACAAAATGCTCGCCTCTAATACCATCTTTTCTTTCCACTTTTACACCCGTGTCCTGCGGTCGGTAGCACAGAGCAAACACAGCCCGTTATTATAGCACGCTGGGTGGGCAAATATCATCTGCCCACTGCCATGCCTATTTTTACCCATCAATATTAACACAGGCCACAGAGAGTAGCAAAGCACTCTGGGAAAATTAGACCCCCAGCAGAGGGCTAGCCATGGAGGGAGTTGTAATTGTGGATACACACATATAAAAATGAACAGACACACGGCTAATGCCCATGTGGAAATATTGGAATGACACGTAAAGTGCATCACTATGCCAATCAGTTTGACAGCACTACATTTAGTGAAGCATTAAAACATATGTGCCTTTATAGAAATAAAATAATTCAATAAAAACAAGTGCAATTTCAGCACTTCTACACTGTGATGCTTGTTATGCACAATGTTTTTGCCCTTGTTAGATATTTGGCCCAATGTGAAATCCTCACGTATTGTTACCAACACAGAGATCCACCCCGGGCAGGGTAAGTGCGGGAGGACACCAGCTCGCCCATTGCTCACCGCGCCATAAATAAGACCCAGCTGGCTTCATTTGTGGAGGTCTATGTAAATTTTTATGATCTTCTCTTTTAAGGAGTGATTCATTCCTACATATATGCAACCCGTAACACTTGTAAATCACAATAAACACACCCAAGCCGAACGGAACCGGAGGAGACCGGCGAAACGAGAATAAATAACGTGTAAAAAGTTCACAGCACACCTGGAACTCTGCTGAGTAAGCGATCCGCATCTCTCGACGGCATTAAACCCCGGACCATTACAAGCTACTTTCGCTTCGAAAAGTCTTTCAGCCAGAACCCATTGGCGAGATGCTTGGACTGTGAAAGAGCAACGTTATTACAGAGAGCCAAAACCTCCACTGTATGTCATCCGCCATAGGGTCGTTCGGTGTGAAGCCTCAGTTGTTAAAGGAAATGTTCACATTATTTATTCACCCTTGTGTCATTTCAATCTTTGCTCTGATCGGAAGAAGAATCGGAAGAAGCTAGTCTTTATCATACAATGATGGTTTACGGACTTTTTTTATGTTTATATCTGCGTTCTTCTCAGAGTGGTCTTTTAGTTGTTCCCAAGACACGGCTTCACTCTATGGGTGACAGGGCATTCTCCTCTTATGCTCCTAAGGTCTGGAACTCTCTCCCAGTGGATATCAGGGAAGCAAACTCACTTGCGACTTTTAAATCTCTTCTTAAAACATTTTATTTTAGGATCGCTTATACTTGACTTGACTTTTATTTTCTTGTATTGTATTGTATTGTTGTAATAAGTGTTGTTATTGTGTTGTTTTACCTGATGTGATGTTTTGTTGTTAAGCACTCTGAGAAAGCAACTTTTAATGGCGCTATATAAAATAAATGCATTATTATTATTATATTTGGCACATATATCACATAAATGGCTGTTAAAAAAACTGTCCCTATTTATCTAAATTCACCCAACTGATATGTTAATTGATCATATGGATTGTGTCCGAGCCGAGAGGTTTGCATTTATAACAGTAGATAGATCACATACACTAATATACACACACACACACACACACACACACACACACACACACACACACACACACACGCTCATGTTCCAGTGCCATTTGAACCCCTGTGGGGAACACAAGAGAACAGCAAATGAAGGACATTTCACAAACCTCACACCCTTGTGTGAATTGTGTTCGGCATCCAAACGCGTAATGTCCCTTTTAAACCACACGCCCGTACGCACATACAGTACAAACTGCAAGTAGGCGGAGTTTAGTGGCGCTACAGTGCATAAATAATGCTAAATAAGAGAAGCTTAGTTAGAATTAATAAATAGTATAAAAAAAGAATTACATAAGAAATCATGAATAAATACATACTTAAATTAAAAAAGACTGTATTTTGATGATGAGACTTTCCACTAACGCTGGTTTATGATGTGGAGAATAGATGAACCCGAAAGCTGTTTACAGTAGGTACGGTACTTGATATCCTATTGATGTTTGGCATAAAAGAAAAATCTATAAATTTGACCCATACAATGTTTTTTTGCATATTACTCGAAATGTTCTTGTGCTACTTAAGACTGGTTTTGTGATCCAGGGATGTCACATGCAGTGCATGGGTTAGAGTTAGCTGTGCACAAAAATGTATATACTTTTCAATAACAAAAACAGTACATACATTAAGGGCATTGCACAGTGAATTGGGACCCAGAATTGGTTTCTAGATGATGATAATGGTGCTTCCATTATTAGAACACTATTCTCAACTGTACAACACAATACTGGGGGAACAGTTTACTGTAGCTCTTCATGTGCACTGATAAAGATCAGAGAGCACAGGGAGGTTCATGTTCAAATCGATGTAACAATCCAATGGATTAACATCCACATTCTCTCAGTAACAGCAGCAATTACTTGCACTTAAACACTGACACCAGCCGAGTCAGAAACTGACCACTGAAAATAATGGCTGTAGTGTTATCTGGTATCTATCACCTGCTGTTTGTATTTCATCTCATGCTTTTATACTGGTGTGTTTATTATGTGCACACTGCAGTTTTTCTTGTGTTGTGTAGCTTTAATCGAGTGCTTTGGTTTGTTTAACATTAAGGGGAAATTAAGAATGAGTTCTTCCACAGACTGTACAGCAACACTGTGATCCAGACACGTGAATGTGCTCGACTACATGACAGGTCTGGAAATGTGCCTGGTTCTAATGCTTCTCTTATTTGATGAATTACCGCTGTCAGGATCAATAAAAATGAACACAAACATTCCGTTTTAATAAAATTATGTCTACTGCTTTCCATGCCTGGAACGTTAAATGTTCCAAGCAAACAGTGGGGATTAAGGCACCGTCTATAAAAATATACATAACCTGTGAAGGGTGTTGCGGTTGCACTGAGAAGAGTGACAGTTCGGCGCATTTCAATCCGGTTTTTGTGCTGAAATACTCACAAATGTTTAGTAAGTCCATCCCTTTGATATTAAAATTTGACAAATGAAAGAAACACTGCATGTTAATTTGTAACCCTGGACACAAAACCACTCATAAGGGTCAATTTCTTGAGATTTATATTTCATCTGAAAGCTACATTTTTAAGTTTTTCATTGATATATGGTTTGTTAGGATAGGACAATATTTGGACATACAACTATTTGAAATTCTGGAATCTGAGGGTGCAAAAATAATGAGGAAATCGCCTTTAAAGTTGTCCATCAGAGGCGCTGTAGCAGGCCGCCGCTAAGAAGAAACAGGTTTGTTTTATCACTCTCTATTGACTCTCGTATAGATGAATGAGAATATATGAACCCAAAAGCTGAAATTCTAAGCTTTACATAGATACCAAACTGGAGTGGATAATTCCCAAAGAGCGGCAGCAGTAAGTGAAGTTTGTAGACATGTTTCCGGCCATTTTTGTTAGCGATTTTGCTGCATCTACTCACAAAAATAAAGTTTTGATATATTTACTGTAGGAAATTTACAAAATATCTTCATGGAACATGAGCTTTTTGGCATAAAAGAAAATCTATCATTTTGACCCATACAATGTATTGTTGGCTGTTACAACAAATATACCCGTGCTATCTGTGACTGGTTTTGTGATCCAGGGTCACATATGTGCTTAGAAAATCAACTTCAGGGCATATATCGGCCCATAATACAAACAAAAGGTCATTTATAACACCAGACCGCACACATCTGCACGAAATGCCTACGCTACATACGGACGATTACGCCGATCTAAACCCGTTTCATTAAATCTGCTTTATTTTTGTGCAACATCAGGAGCGATTAAACACGGCTGCGTCTCTGCAGCATGTTAAACAACGCTGGCTCTGCAGAACACAGCTCAAAATCAAAGCCAATCAACTCAACTGCTCTGCAGGGACGGCCAGCCTTTTCCACTTCCTGCAGTTCAGCAAACCCATGCAGAAACATCAGAACCCCCGTAGACTCCCCTGGTATCAGACTCGCACTTGATCCAGGCTGCACTAAATCAAAGCTAAATTAAAGCCGACTGTCCTCCGATACCACAGACTCTGTTCTAAAAAGAAATAACCACACACACACACACACACACGTTTGCGAGCTCTAGTAATGTGATTCTATTAGTACTGCCGATATTCGTAAGTATAATTCTAGCAAAACTCTGAAATGATACAGTTGAGATTATTTATGAGTAATGCAACACTCACACAAAACAGCAACCAAATAAAACATGCAACATCAGTTTTATGTATCACTGAGGTGATCTGAAACAATGCTATTAAAGTTCACCAAAGAGATGTCAAATCTGTGTAAATGTCTTTGTTCTGATGAACACAGAAAAAGATATTTGGATGAATGCTTGTAAACAATTCTTGGCCACCATTGACTACCATAGTAGAAAAAATACAACGGTAGTCAAAAGTGCCCCAGAACTGTTTGTTTCCTACATTCTTCAAAATATCTTCTTTTGTTTTCATCAGAACAAAGTTATTTATACAGACACGGAACAACAGACATAAAGAAATGTGGAGGATATTTCAATATAATCTGCATTTGTATACATTTCTCCAACACTTTTGTCACATTGGATGAAAGCGTCTGCTAAATGCTTAAATGTACTGTAAATTTAAACCCTGCCACAGTCTCGAAGAAATTATATATAATAAATGTGATAACATTAGATAAAAAATATGACAACCTAAAGATATAGTGCAATATGCAAACTTTTTGCACATTCTATTAATCCTAAAACAACAAGAATGTGTCATTTGAAATCTCTTAAAAGGTGTTAAGTTAACCAAAGGAAAAAAGACTAAAATTACTTACAGACCAAAGTTGGAATAGAGTCTGAAGGTCTCGCAGGAAATCAGCAACAGCAGGTCAAATTTTGTGTTTCCTGAAAATTGGTCTTCATTCCCCCAGTGGGTCAAGCTGAAACTACAGCTGAGGCCTCTACAGTCTAAATGTGCTTGACAGACACAGCTGCTGTCTATTAAGCCATATTGACAAAAAGGTTGTTTACAATCGTTTCGTAATAAGAAAATATTTAAAGGTGCATGCTATTGTTTAAATTCAATTTGTAAATATTTGCAAGAATATATCATGCATAAATAAATTAGTATGTTGCTTAATTGCATAATTCATTTTACTGCGTTTTTTTAAATTGGCATCATGTTACCCAAACTAAAACCTTACTCAATGAACAAACACAGTATAAACCAGGAGCAGAAATGGGTTAGAGATGTAATGCAGGGATAATAACTCAAGTGACACAACAAACACATTCATTTCTTGGCTGTGACCTTTCAGACAAATGTGTGCGTGTGTGTGTAGGCCGGACCTCACGTATCTGCCCCGTGTCTCGTTCCTGGTAAAAGCAATAGATGATTCAAGCACCTCCTCCTCTCCTCCACCTTCCTGTTTATCTCTCATTTATAAATTTTTTCTCTTTTTCTTCATTTATTTCTCTGTTCTTCCCCCTTCCTCCATTTCTTTTTCCTTTCTACCCTGACCATCTGAGGACACGTTGCTGTGAGCGATCGCAAGTTGCCATGACTGTGGCCGTCTGGAGATTCCTCGACTTGTGTGGGTTTCATCTGTCAATCAGTGACTAAACACTGCACACGAACACACACACACACACACACACACACACACACACACACGAAGACGCTCATGCTGTGATATAATAAACAGATCACATTTGAAAACAGTAAACAAACACAGGAAAGCATCATTTAGATTTCTGTCATGTGTGAAGGAATGTGCACAGGCACATATCTGTGAGTATTTCTAATCCTGAATATTTATGAGAGGAATGAAAAACATACCAACATTTTTATTTTCTGTAGCACAATAATAGCCCAGCTGACTTTCTATTAAAATACCTTGAGTAGTAATGTAGTGTAGCATATACAGCGTTACAGATTACCAAACTTTCAAGTATGATTTTAACATATCGCCTTAAAATTATAAGGATATATATTCTGTTACAACTTATTTACATTATGTGATGTTATTTTCTTTACGTTGTGTACATTTTGGAAAACATAAAGGCCTTATACAAGAAGGAACCGTATAATTCCAAATGTCCATAATGTGACATCTCCAAGTAAAGCTAAATATTCCATAAAGTTGGGTGACACTTCATTTGATCTAATCGGTAGTTAGAAAGCAAAGTACGAGATAAAAGATTCTTATTTTTCCTTTTTACTTGAAATAACTAGCACTAATAAATCATGCATGACCATGAACGTGAAAGGTAAACGGGTTAATAATCAACACACAAAACAGTTATTTCCTTCTTGTATACATTGTTGTATACTTCTGTACGTTTCATCGGACGCACACATGTCTGGCCCGAAGTTAATAGTGCCCTGTGTTGGGTGATGGTCTGGATAGTGGCTAATAATATAACTATTTATATTTTATTTAATTAATATAATAGAAATGTATATTGTTTTAATGTATAACTACTGAATTAAATAAACAATTTGTTGCATTGGTCGTGTAACTTTTAGCAACTGTTTAGTCGTGTAGCATTTAAGGTTTACCAAGTAATGGTTCCTCTACTGGTAACCCAAAATATGACTGGCTAGACTTACTTTTAACTTGCTAGCTACTTGTTAATTCATTTACTTGTTATCAGAAATGATCACATTATTTGTGAAAGTAGTTTGGGCCATAAAAGTAACGTTTTGTTACTTTGAAATAATAGAGAACCTGTTCATATAAATACACTGGTTACAAGTATCATGATATGTTGCATATTTAATAAAAATGTAATACATTTAATACAATTTTCTTAAAATAATCTGCTACTGTATTTTTTAAATTGTGTTCTAAAAACTACTTAAATGTGACTTGAATGTTGTTTTACTATGAAATATTAGTAACCTGTGGCTGCTGAACTGCGCGCACGCACGCACGCACGCACGCACGCACGCACGCACACACACACACACACACACACACACACCGTGTATAGTTTGCAAGGAGCAGACATTAAAATACACTCAGACCTTGTGCAGTTTGTTAGAGCAAAATGTGAGACAGGCGCACGCACGCACACACACACACACACAGGCAGCTGAAATCCCTGACTGCCTCTAGCCTTCACTTTGCATTTTGAGTGAAACTAAAGATTAAAGCCCTTCTCAATACAAAACCCCAACAGCAGCACAGCCAATTACACCTCCTAGACCTACCAGAGAGAGAGAGAGAGAGAGAGAGAGAGAGAGAGGGAGAGAGAGAGAGGGGGGGGAGAGAGAGAGGGAGAGAGAGGAGAGAGAGGGGGGGGGAGAGAGAGAGGGAGAGAGCGGGGGGGGAGAGAGAGAGGGAGAGAGAGCGGGGGGAGAGAGAGAGAGAGAGGGAGAGAGCGAGAGAGAGAGAGAGAGAGAGAGCGAGAGAGAGAGAGAGAGAGAGAGAGAGCGAGAGAGCGAGAGAGAGAGCGAGAGAGCGAGAGAGAGCGAGAGAGAGAGAGCTGGACTTAGGTGAGGAAGAAAGGTAGTGGGCAGACATGCAGAAACCAGCTCCAAAAGAAGGGAGGATTAAACAAGTGCACACTCTCTGTCTTTTAAGCTGCAGTTCAGACTCAGGCTCATTATAGAGGTGAGGAAAAGCTTGTAAGTTAGGAAGAGAGTAAGTACAGTTCTATAATGGTTGTGAGGTGTATATTAGCCTGACCTAGTACTTTACCAGAGCATTAAAAACTCAAAATGTACCGAAAAGCCTAGTTGAGCATCGCGGGTGCATTTCAAACATTTGAAGTTGAATGCATCTCGAAACCAAGCTACCAGTGTGTGTGCTTATACACAGCTGAAATGGAACCATGCAGTCCCTTTTCTAAGAAACTGTGGGACACTGGAGGGCATATTTTAATCACTAAGCCCCTGTATCATTACTAACCAGTCTCACACATACGCACGGCTGCAATCAAAGACAACAGGCACCATCTACCACATCCAGTGACATTTTAACATAGTCATACTAACAAGCATCCAGACCCCCCAAAGCAAATTCTACTATATGACTAAACCAAACACATATGCTTGTATCCATTCTTTCCTTTCTTCTTTTAGCCCTTTTTCTCACCTGTTTCTGTCACCAATGGCTCCACCTCCATCACTCTCCATCGTTCTTGTTTTCCTCTTTCTAAGATGATTAGAAACGTGGAGGTTGGCTTATTATGGTAGGAGAAGAGAGAGAAAACAGCGACTACATGAACCAGTTAATGAGCTGGAGGTGAACTCCATTATTTCTGTACAACTAGTGGCACCAGCAGAATGAAAACTATGTTTTAAAACCATGTTTCCCAAACACTTGTCCCATTATTTACTGGTTAGGTCAAACTGAAAGCAAATAATTGTTTGGTCAATTTAAGTGACTACTTTGAATGGAACAATGGCAATTCTTACATGTAAACATTTTTGCTGTATAGTTATGCAGCAGTTTGTCAGTAACTTACTGTAGATTTATATTGATCTATTTACTGGTAAATGAACATTAACAAGTTTTTATCTTGAGAAGCTATAAAATAACCTCTAGCGCTGGGAACCAAAAATCAGAAAAAAATCAGAAAAAGGTTGATGAGGATTTTTGGTTCCCAGAACGCTTCGCATTAAATTAGAGAAATATAAATTTACAGCAAGTTACTGGAAAATCTCTGCCAGTAATACTGTAATTTCTACAGAATTTATTAACAACGTATATAAATGTAACTGTAGGTTTAATATACCTTTACATTTAATTTAACAAGTTTGTTGTTTGTCGTATTGAATATAAATCTTAACATATATGAGTGTTATTGTCATCATAGTGTGTTAAGGGCTGGTTGAATGAAATGATATTTTGACAGCACCACAGCTCTAGTAAGTTGACACTCTTCAGGAGAATCAAACTACAAACAGGTTACTTACATGAATCTCTGCATATTAAGCTAAAACTGCAGAAAGACAAAGCACAACCTTGACAAGAATCACTAACAATACATGGCAAACAAACACAAAAACATGGACATACAAAAATAATGTCTGACATTTTTTTCACAAAATACTGAAGGGTGGAGCTTAACCTTTAGAAAATGTTGAGCAAGCCCAGAGGCGGTCGAACATTTCTATTCTATTTGATTTTTTGATCTGGTTGCAATTTTGTTATCTTGTATACATCACACATAAAACACTGATTTGTGAGATTTCATATTTATGAAAAACATTTATTTGCTATGTTTTCATACAATAACTTGTATAACAGGTTTAAAGGCTGAGCTGGATTCATTAAGTCAATAAATGTACAAAGGAATGAAGCAAATTGCGATCATGAGCCGCTCTTTCCACCAGATTGTAAAAATGATTTTTGGGTGTCAATATTATGGAAAGACAAATATGTTGCAATGGGGGAAAGTTGTAACAAGGATGTAGGGATGCACCGATACCGATATCAGGCCCAATACCAAGCTCATGTACTTGTACTCGTACTTTGTGACAAACACATAAAAACAATTTCTGTATGTGTTTAATTAATGTGTTGGAGTTGTTTGTAATAAAAAAAGTTGTTCTATTTTCATTAGTCTCACTATGTTGTGCTTGGAAAATTGCCACCTTACCAAAAATACAGGTACAGGCATCAATATCAGTGAGTACCAGAAAAAATAAGTTAAAACACTTATGTGCATGTACAACCACACCAACATCCACACCAAGCTCCTGAAAATAGGTATAAAGCCCCGCTATTATAATTCATACGTATTGTAAAGACTATTTGAGCATACTGTATGCACATCTGAAAGACCTCAGTATGTGTGTGTTTGTAAGTGTGTGGGATGAAGTAAGGAAGCACTGTAAAGTTTGAACAAATCAATTTAAACGTTCAGGTATGAAAAGGTATGAAAATAAATAGTAATGTGTAAAGCGTGTGCGCGACAACAAAGGAATTAGGGAGAGAGTGGAAGAAACAGGCACGAGGCCCTTGAGACCAACAACACGTCTGCTTTCATTACTTCTCAGAGGCTTTTACTTTAATTGTATTCTTATGCTGCGTCTCTGGTGAACGAAGGGTTTGCTGAGGGATAAAAGTCTGTTTGCTCTCCATCTCCCCACTGAGAGTATAGTGTGAGAATTAACAAAAACTATATGAAAACATAAATTGCACCTAAAATATCAACACTGTTTTTATTAGCTAAAACAAAACGCTAGCCAAAAAAATTTTCTTTACAGAGCACAAGAGTGACTACCCGCTTTTTGCAATGTATCATGGGAGTGGACATTTTTCCACATCCACGGTAACATGACTTCACCTGGAATTCTTCTTATAAAAAAGAAATTACCTTAAAAATGTCATTTTATACACTGAACTGTCGTTTCTACATCAGCAGATATCATCATTTACTCTCTGTGCTCCCGGTAGGTCTGTCTAAAGGTTTAAAACCTTATCTCTATACATCCCTCTCTCTCTCTCTCTCTCTCTCTCTCTCTTTCTCTCTCTACAGAGAAAATAAATGAGATTTGTATCAAAATCCAACTGTAGTGTCATTCACTACATGCAACAAATAGATAATCAACATGTAGCATAAGAATACTTAGCATTTACATATGCAGAAGCCTTAACAAAATGCAAACACAAAACTAACAAGCTAGCCAACACAAAAAAATAGAGACTGCATTTTTGTGTGTTTAAAAAAGAACCTAAAAAGCAACACCAAGCCTCAGTTGTGTTGATGACATGACAAGATTTTAGCAAAACCATTATCCACTTTCTATCAGCTATCTCGCAGCACACAAAAGCTGTGAAGAGGTCAAAATCTCCTCACACATCTAGACTTTGACAATAGTCATTCACAGCTGACAGACAGTCTGCTGGCCAGAAGCCACGAGACTAACAGCGCCAGTAGATAATGATCCACCGTCGCATTTATTCAGCGCCATTGACCGCCCTGCTGCAGTCTATACGTCCGCTTAAGTAACATGCACAGCGAGCGAGATAAACAACCGCTGCTCTCTCCACATCCCTCTCCATACATCTCTGTCTCGTCCTCTTTTCAGAGCTGTCTCATCTGCCGCCTTCTCTCTCTTGCTTTGCGTCACTTTCTATCAGTTTATCTCTTCCCCTTTCCCTTAAATATCCATCCATCTCTTTTTCTATCAGAAGGCTGCGGTGTCCTCCATTCATCATAGGAGCAGGACTGTCTGAAAGCATCTATCTGCAGCCTGTGGCGGGACAAGTGACAAATCAAACGGTCATGTATGATATTAAGACAAAAATGTTACATTTATGAGACAGGAAATGCGTGTGTGGGGGTGAGATGAAGGATAAAATATACATACATAAACAACTCATTCTTTCAGTCATTTACAGGGCATGTGCTGCCATTTACAGACTTATTAATAAATGCACATGTACATGTTCACTGAGCAAAACTCTGTTCATGAACTAAACAAATGAGACAATTTTAAAAAGAATTGATTCTGCACTTTAATTGCATTTTCTTGCAAAGTAAATTATACCAGATGCACTTGTATTAAATTCGGCAAAAGGGGCTTTTTGCCTCAGGTCAGGGATCATCTTAACCCAACAGTGGGACAAAATGCCCTCTTGGCATGATTTCCAATTTGATGCTGAAACAGCTCAATTAAAATTTTTCAATTTATTTCCCCTCCTAAGAAATTGGTTGTTGCATCATCATGTACACAAAAAACTCATAAATAACAGGCAGCAGAGTCATTACAGTTTTGTTTTCGGTTTTATTGTAGTTTGATTAATACTCAGAATTAATTTTTAATTTTCTTAAAATTTAATTTAATTTAATTTAATTAAACAAAAATTCATCAATGTTGAATTTTAAGCTATTTAATGTGCTTCTTTGTCATTTTATTACTATTTATTTTTATATTGCAAAAAATGTCATCATGTTTTTGCATCTTTGCAGGAGATAACATATTTACAAAACGCTCTATAGCGCAGTTTGTCCGTCAATATAAAATACAGAATTGTGTATTTTCTATTGCATTTCTGTCAATAGATACTCCTTAATCTTCAACATCACACCTTTAGTGACAAAAAAACAAACAAAAAAACAATTGAATGTTCCCTCAATAAACTGAAATTTAAGCTTACATTTTTTTAGAACATAATATTGAACTTGTTTTCCATTAATAGAAATGTTTTAATAGTTTTAGTAACTATAATAACCTTGATGGGCAGAGGTCTTAGGGATGCTTTTCTCTACATTTATATAGCTAATTGTGTTCTCCCGTTTTTACTCCAGAAGCCACTCTTCCTGCATCCTTCAACCTATTTAGTGTGCCCGTCTCTCTACAGCAAGTGCACAACACAATCCATCCATCTCCCACAAAACAACAGGCACAGAGAGCCACACATCCCGCTCGCAGCGTTGACCTGCTGCACCCCTCCATTCAATAAAAGAGACAGCGTGATTGAGGGAGAGACAGAGAGCTGGTGATTGGCCATTTGTGCTCCCATATCTATCGATCAACAGATGTGGCATTGATGTCACGGTGCTGCCGCATGAATCGCACGCTTGATTGTAAACCGGACACGTGCAGATACAGGTAAATAATACGAGTATGGAGCCACAAGCCTGCGCAAAGCAAGAAAGGACCCGTGGCGTCTCTGCAAAGCGCTTTGTCGCCAAATGGGTTCAGAAACCTTGAACAAGATCCTCATAAAACCAAAACTTAACCATCAATACACGAACGGTTCATTCCAGGCACTCAAGGACGACACGCGTAGCCACCAGCACGCAGATTTTATGAGCTTAGCTGCGCACATGGCAGCGCACACGTCTTTCACTCATTGGCATACAAACACAAAAATAGTTAAGCAAAAACAATTGAAAAAGAAAAAATCATCTCGCACATGCACTCCACCCACATGGGGGATTATATGGGGTACACGTATCTAATATTCCTAAGTGCCTTTTGTCCCGATTCCTGTTAAACAGAGCAGAGAGAGTATTAGAATTTCAAAAGGCGTTGAGAAGAAAAAACTCAATTAGAAGCATCTCAAAATGTACTCGGGAGGAACGAGAAACAAAAAGACTTAGCTAGTACCTTCTTTTCACATTTAATCCATCGGATAGCTCATCAGGTCTGTTATAAAACAGGCTAAAGAAGAACTCAATAGGGAAGCTCACTGTAAAAGGCTGTAAGTGTAAATCATGAGATCCATCAAAATGAATAATGGGAGTAAAAAAGGTCAAGCGTACCATTTAATGTTTTAAGGTCATTGAGGTGTGATTTTCCAAAATAGGGTTTAACATTTAGAGCAAAGTACTAACATGAAGTATTATTCATGATTTTCACAAAAAATGTAGATGCTGGTCTAATGCACTTTATATTTAGACTGCTAGTGTCATATAAAAACGCATGTGCGTGCACATAAATGTAAATTCTCTGAAAACTGTTTCAATGATATTCAATGTTCTCAAAAAATATGATGTGGATATTTTTAATTAGATTATTATTGTATTTTACCTCTTGCATTAAACATGTTGAATATACTTACAATGACTGTTCCTCTGATGGCAAGATGGTGTCTGCTATAAATATCAAGACAAAAAAAATCATTCTAGGCCTGAAAATACATTTATATACATGATTTTTCAGTTATTTATTGTGTCCAGCCATATGTATAACCTGATTGTTTGAATTCTCTCTGCATGTATCCATCAAACATCTTGTTGTCTCTGGCCATCCTCAGTTCTTTCAGTTCCTCATCTGAGAGTTTTTGTGAAGATCTGGCATTGTGTGATTTGCTACATTCTACATAAAAAAACTAAATTAACTCCCAAGGACAGTACAAAACTCTAAATTAGATTTTACGAGAACAAAAAGTCTCCTCTACCTGATAGACAGGCTTTTATTTGAAAAAAGAAAAAGCTCATTCTGTTTTTGCAAGAGCTGCCGATTTACGTAATCCATGACCGAGACCAAATATAAAGAAATTGAATCAGCAGAAAGCTGGAAATCCTTTGAGAGATGACCGTAACTAAACCTTATGTTGCGTCTGTTAAAGAACAAAAAATAAACACAGCCAAGTTTGTTTGTTTGTTTTTTTGAATTTTTTTTCATACAGAAAGCCTGGATTCAAATACACAAGTGCTACAAGGAGGAGAAAATCTCAAATAAACAACACAAGGAAAAATAAAAATAAAAAAGATCCATAAGCATTTCCACATTTTTACACTCCTCGCTGGATCTGTGTCCGCTTTTTTGACCTGTAGAAGGACACTGAACCATCTAAACGTCATGTCCACTCATAAGCCGGGATAGCTGTAGGGTCATAGGTCAAAGTTCAATATGGTGGCAAGCTTTCCATTCAGTTTTCTCAAGGATTCGAGGTTAGTTCTGGAAAACGCTGTATTCGCACAGGATTGGTAAAGTCACACATGAATCTACTAAATGCTGATGTCAATGAGGACACATGCTACCCATTAAAAAGTTAGCAACAACGGAGTTTGTCCTTTATTCCTTTCACCAGTCCGTAAAATTCCTCAGTCTGTGAACGGTAAGAGGAACGTCTATCGGCTAATAACCTTTGAAGAATGGATAAAGCGGATATGAAGAACCAGTTCACACAGTGAAAGTGGATAGCACATGGTAGCGCCAGTGAGTGGACTTAAAATTTCATTTTTCACTAGCCAGCTCAATGTCCCAACCAAAAGCTTCGGTCCTGTTTCTCAACCTCGATCCGTCCGACAAATCTCATGAAATCAGGGTCCATTCTACACCCAAAGAAACAATTTCTCTCCTAGATAGACAGCTGGGTTGACGCCGAGGTTTTGGATAGGGCTCGCCCAGCTACACCATCCACACTTCCCCAACGTTGATGAAGCCATCCTGGGGTGGCAATACAGGGGTCCCTGGCACTCTAGAGAGGGTCTGTCTAGATAACATGAAGGGAGGGGCAGATCAACAGCTGGTTTAGGCATCTAAAGGGTCAGAGCTTGGGGGTGTAAATCTAAAATAGCGCCCCCTTGTAGACAGTTGTGTGAGTGCGTGTACATGTGTTTAGGATAACGGGAAAGGACGGCACTAAGACTGTTTAAGACGTTTGCGAGGGGGACCCAGGAAAGGGCACTGGGCGGAGGCCAGCGAGCGGTATGCCTCGGCGACCAGGTGAGGATGAGACGCCACCATGGACTTCCATCCTGAGGTCTCCATCACGTCTGAAGCATGGCTGAGAGAGAGGGAGAAAGAGAGAGGGAGACATTAGGTGCATTTCCTTCACCCTTTAAATTGCGCAAATTGAAAACACGCTCAATAGAAACACGTCAATTTCACAAAAACTCCCATTTATCGGAAAAACTTCTGCGCCTGCATAAGGTGGTTATTCAGGCAATTCGAAAAAGGAATATTTGCAAAACTGCAATGGTCAATGGTCACATGATCATTATTTAAAGATGGCGTGGTATGTCTGAACCGAAGATGAGATGTAGTTTGCCATGAATTTTGGAAAGAGTTATTACGAGAGGATGAGTGTTAGTTGCGTAACATTGGTTAATGGAAACGCCATCATTTCGCAAATAGTTTTTATCGATATTAACAAAATATCACAAAAGTTTTGCGTAAATCTGGAATGGAAACACGGCTATTGAGACGGTGTTTGCTTTAGTGCCGTTTAGGAGCGGCTTTTAGCTTTCAGCTTGTGAAGTACAGTAAATGTGATGCTATAGAAAGAGTAGATAGACAGAAAGTAAAAATTATATCACAACAGCAGGGCTCAACATAAAGGACTGCCCGGTGGCCCGGGGCCAGCGTGAGAGACACTCGGGCCAGTAAACAGTATTGTCACTGGCCCGATCGGGCCACTACCATATTTAATTAGATTAGATTAGATTCAACTTTATTGTCATTACACATGTACAAGTACAATAATAACACTGTTCTAGTAATATGGGTTAGTTAACTTTCTTGCAACAAGATTCCTTTGATATGAATTCTCTATTTTTGTGCAGTTAATCTTGAAATACCTGGAAAAGACCCTGATAAGAGTATTGTGAAATTTCAGAATTAGAGTTTACATTTAAAACTGCCAATTGTCTTAACAAATGGTGAATACAATTTATATGTATACAATTATATTTGATTTTTGAATTATTATTTTAAATATGTATCACTGAAATAAGTTTTTTTGGTGGGGCCAGTGAATATTTTGTCAGGGCAAGTGAAAATCTGAACCACTGGCCCAACAGAAAATATTTTTTGCGTTGAGCCATGAACAGACAAAGAAAATGACTAAACATTTTTTGGGGTGGTTCCTTAAAAATTACTTGAACACAAAATGATTGACACACTGTACTGGTTTTTCAATTAAAACTTTTACCCAAAAAATCTGAAAGAAAACAACATTGGGCACTGGAGCCAAAAGCACCTGCGATCTCCAAAGATCCCGCCCCTTTTCGCTGAGCTCAGCACCCCGAGGGCGCCCGCACTGCACTATCACGCACACCCAAATCTGGCCTTTAACGACATTTACCCGGTAGTGTGTTTGTGTGCGAGAGACACGGACCTCTCTGTAACCCCACTATGCTGTTGCCCCCAAACACTTGGCATTAATTGCAGCACTTGTTCCCGTCGACAGGAGCCTTGCGGGCAAACGCCTGTACCACTTTCACCAATGCTAAAGGTCACTGCGCGGTCACCGTGTACCCAGAACACAACAGGTTACAAACAAATTGAGATTTTAAGTAAACTAAGTAAAACTTTAGGGGGAGAAAATGGATAAATCTTTCTAAAGTATTTCCCCCAGATAAATCAACTTCACTGGTAGAACTAAATACTTAATTGACTATTTTTCATTCTTCAATCTATGTCTCTTTGTCATTTGATTAATAGCACAAACAAACACAAAACAGGAAACAACTGGGATACTCCTGTACTCTTAGGAAAGCACTAAATAATTGATCCTAACTATAGTAACAGTAGCAGGAAGGAGTTTAATATGATCACAAATAATTTGCGGATAGGCGGTTCAGTCTGTGACTCAGGCTTCACCTCAATAGCCACTTCGAATAAGCGAGCAAGTAAATTTAGTTCAAAATGATTCACAATCCAGTCATACAGTGGTCACGTTGCCAGTTTGTGGCGATATGAAGCCAGCTATAATGCAATAGAGACATGTGCTATTCATATTTTCGATTACAATATTTTGCTACACCCATTGTCACCATATTACATTTCATTTAGACTACAAGCTCACACATTAATAGTTTCCTTCAATTTGGCACAGTCGATGCAGTAATGGTGGAAACACTCAGAAGTGAGGTCAGGAAACACTGTATTTTTAGTACAATAGCACTTCATCTGCCCCAACACAAAACATGCCAATGTGCAACAACGGTTAATGAAACCCTACATCAAAAAACGGTTAGTGTCTTTTGAAAAATGGCAACCGTCCACATCTCTGACCTCAACTGACTAACATTGTCTTTCAAGTCACAAATTGCAACGATGCCACATTCTTTTTCCAAACTGGGGATTCTCCTGTTGGCAGTTGTTGTCCTGAAAACTGGACATTGTCCAGCTCAGTGGGAAAACTGCTCTGCTCAGACACTAAACTCCTATGTGTGGCAATAAACCATTTGAGAGGAGAAGGATGGACTCATAAACCAATAACATAAGCAGCAACAATGAACGCAGGAAAAGAAGGGCACAGAGGACGAAGGGTTTTGAGGGAGAGGGTGTGTGTTGCTGTGTGTTTATTTTTTCCGTGTTGCTCTTGTTATTGATCTCCCTCTGTCTCTGCTGTTGTTGTGGCGGTGGGTGTTTTGTATAGAGAAGCAGAGAGAAAGAGAGAAAGCGATGAAATGAGATGGCCACAGTCCAGTTTCGCATCGGCCAAGTTACTGCCATCCACAAAATGAACTCAAAATTACACCGTCCAATAAATCTGGTGCGAAACCGAGACTGAACAAGCTAGTAAAAATCAACAAAAGAAAGAGTGAAAGATGAGAAAGTTCATGAAGATAAAATAGTACAGTGAAAAACCTCAAAAATGATTTGCCAGCTATAATAGGAATTCAGAAAGGAACTGCTAAATTAGCACCACCCTCACAATCCTAAAGACTTATCGCAGCCTTTGTGAATCAAGTAGGAGGGGCCTGAGGGATGGAGAGCAGTGATTGACAGGGCTCAATTATAACGAGACTGGGGTCTTCGCAGAACAAAAAGGGGCATTTTTTGATGTCTTTAATTGACAAAAATCGAATCTCTTTCTCTCATTGGATGGTGAAAAATCATATATCATCATATAAAGGATCAGCCAGTGTTGCGCTGTCACTACATCCCACAATCAATGATCATGTATGCTTGTTTTTACATGTTGCAAACAAACATTTTGGCTGCAAGTTAGCATCATTTAGCTGGTTAACAGATGAGCTTTTGTCAAAACTGTTCAAATGAGCTGACAACAGTGATCAACAAATCAGTAATGTTCCCACCACTGCTTTCAAAGAAAATATCAATTTATAGATGCATTAAATCCTATTTATTTTAAAGTAAGCTTTTCGAAACTCAACATTTAATGGAAATTATAATTAGCCTATGCACAAAAAAAAATATTTGTTTGGCCAGAAAAAAGTTAAGCCAAGTAAAAATCTACTATCATCAACACTCATCTAGGGAGAAAAAACAGATTTGTCCAATGGCTTGAAACCTTCAGAGGAAGGTTAAACGGAGCATCACTTACTAATTGATAAAGTCTACGGCCTGCGTCTTAAGCTGGTCAGCACTGTGTAGGTCGGCCAAGATTAGAATCTCCGCTGCGTTTTCCACTGATAGACTTGTGCACAGAGCGTCCTCACACATCACCTTCAGCCGCTCCAGAGCATACTAGAAACACAGACATATACTTACAAATGTTGTCAAATGTCAATGTTGTCTTAAAGAAATAGTTCACCTAAAAGTAAAACTACTCACCGTCATGTCATTTCAAACATGTCTGAGTTTCTTTCTTCTGCAGAACACAGAAGATATTTTGAAGAAAAACAAAAAAAGTCAATGGTTTTCTGTTACTAACATTCTTCAAAATATCTACTTTTGTGTTCTGCAGAAGAAAGAAAGTCATACAGGTTTGAAAAAAATAAATGGTGACAGAATTTTCATTTTTGGGTGAACTATCCCTTTAAGACTTGACTGTTAGCTACTACTTGCTGGTATTTTTCTGGTGTCTGCCAAGAAAATAAATCTGAACTTATGTTCTTCAAAAACCCTGAGATCAGTTGTCATCGTGAGATTTAATTAACATATTTTCATAGCTTTCCAGACCTTCTGAGGAGAAATGCTTTAAGCATAAATTTAGATAAAAATGATTTATTTGCACACAACCGTTTAAAAGTTTAGGGTCAATTTCTCACTTACTACTTTTTTTTTACAAATCTAAATATAAGACTACTGAACAAATCATGAGTAATTCTGCATTTTATCAACCAAATTCTTGATACCTAAATGGCTTTTTTCTTCATCATCCGTTAAAAAAACATTTTTAAGCAAACTTTTAGATTTGTAATAAACGAACATGCTTGCACAATTTAATCATATGCCTTCAGATTAAAAGACACAATTCACTCAAATCACCCTAAACTTTTGAACAGTATTGTATGTAATATTCACTTTGTCCGCAGCAGCGAGCAGGTCGTCGGCCATCTTGTCCAGGTTGGGTGCTTTGCCAGTGTAGATGAAGAACATCATCTCTTTGAAGACCTCAGCTTCCACATCATTTATCTCCACTCGGTTCTACACGAGAAAAGACAGCAAAACCCGGTTAATATCACAGTCTCTTACAACATCAGATCAGAAACATATCCAGCTTTTACAGAACATCCTCAAACGTGCTGATCAACAACAAACTGTCTGCATGTAGTATTAGATCAAGCTTGTCTCAAATGAATAATTATTCAAAGTGTCTACATAAGACACAAGCAGTGTGGCGAAACGCATGTCATGATGAAACACACGTCATGATGAGCTTTAAAATGACGGCTGGACCATTTCTACTTTTGATGCATTACAACAGCTACGTCAGTCAATGTTTTCCACATTCTACTGAAACCAAATTATTTTATTTAAACACATTTCATATTTTCCAGTTTTCCACTGCCTCTTTACCTAGATATTGAAACATGTTCTACACTCTTGGAGTTTTAAGAGCTGATGTCATTGTCCTGCTGCAGTTCAGTTTCTGTAAGTTAAGAGCAGTTAAAGTGGATTTTGAAATGATTGTATAGCACAAGGTGGTTCTGGAATCCGTCCGTTCCACTCTGAAGCCCCTACAGTCTCCCCTGAGCACCCTACAACCAACCCACGAGACCACTGACCTCCAACCACACGAGTCAGGGCGCGCACGCAAAGGGCAGAACGATGCTAAAAACTAAATTAAAACGCAGCCCAGAAAGCCCCTTCTGTTACCGCCTGATCAATGTTCCGGAATGACTGTTGCGAATTCCCTTCTGCCTGAGGCTGCCAAAGCACAAGCTCTTTGTCGCGGTGGTAACAATGGCTTTTCTGACCCAGTCCGTCCATCACAGCTAAACCAATTAATGCAGCAACAGCAATGAACTCCACCCCACCCACAGCCATAGACACACAAGGTCAAAGCAAAGGTCACTTAAAACCAAACACCTATATATCAAAGGCCATTACAGAAAGTAAGTCAGTGCCTTAAGGATACGTTGACAATCACATACACATCTGAGGCTGCTTTCACACTTGGTTAAATTGCTTTGTTCAATGTAGGCTGGTGACCACCCACAATTTTAACTGCAAGAAAAGCCTAAAACCTGCTGGTTTTGAACCAGTAACATTTAACACAGAAATGTGTGTAAATAGATTTTTGGCAAATTTTGGCAGTTGCATCAATACTGAAGGTCTGGTAGCTTTGGCCGCTTTCATTGGCAAAAGCCCAAACATGATTCCATATATCTGTAAAGCAACCAATCACGTTTAGTTTTGTGCTGTGTCATGTTGAGAGACGTGTATATGTCCCCACAGAAACAGACCGGTGTACATTCACGAACGTACCAAAGATTAACAGCAACAACTTTGAAGACTTTATGCCATGAACCTCGCATACGCATAAGAATTTAGCGTATAAGCGATTGTGATTAATTCTTATTGCAACTGACGTAAACACGACAACTTACTTCTTCGTTCAGAGGGCTTCGTATTGTTTCCAGGCGGACTGTTAAACAACGACTTCTTTTGAAAATCCTGTGGAATTCAACCAATCAGATGCAACTTCGAACTCGTTGAAGTGTTTCCATAAAAGTGTGCCTTATGAATCTTTTGAGGCTGAGACTACAACAATTGGATCATAGCTGTTGAATTTAATTTAGATGCTAGAAACCTTTTACAACCAAAATCCAGCATGACACTTGTTTTCTGTGTGTCATGGATGAATTTGAAAAGAAAGCAATGCCAAAAGCGTTTGCCAAAAAGTTCACACCGACAAAACACAACCAAACTCTGACATCAAAAGGACTCGGTTCAACACCACAAACTCAAGTCACTAAACACATGATGCCACTAAAGTATCCAGAAATTTTCCCTAAGCAGGTTTTCCTTTAGATTCATCGGAGATTCCTCTCCACTCTATTCTATTTAGATTTCCCTACTGAAAAATCAAAACATCAATATTCTATAGACACACCAGCCTAGTCAGTGAGTCAAAGCCATCATCTAAACCAGAGACACACGCTGCGTCTCAACACTCAACTGACACACATGAAGCCACATTCCCTTGCATGCGATCATACGCAAACTAAACTCCCAGATCTTATCATTCATCAATTATCCACACAACACACACACACACACACACACACACACACACAACCCTACTGCAACACTAAAAGTCTGTCTCAACACATTTGCTAAGAACCTTACAGAGCTAATAAGCAGCAGCAGAGAAACGAACAACAGGAAATCTCCCTGCTCCACAAACCCCCAACGCAAGCACATCCTGTCCCAAAAAACTGTGCATGATGAAACTCTGGGAAAGACAGGAGAGAGGAATACCGGATTAGCAGACGCTGAAATGCAGGAATGTCATAGATGGAAAGGGGGTAAGCAGGAAGTGTGTCAGTGGAAGACTAGGGATCTGGTCGTGCATGCAAAATAAAAAAATGCATTTTTAGGCAGTCTATATACACAGTGTGCCACATGTCACTGTTTTATTAGTGTCTTGTGCCATTTTTATCAGTGCACTGGTCATGAAGCAGTGGATCAATGTCAGTTTTGAAACAACGGACCCGGGCGTATGTTGAGTGTGTACATTAGCACCATTGCCTTCTGTTCAATTACGCAGTACTTTCACTAGCTGTTATTAATTGTGGGAAACTGATTCTTTGGCTGTCATAAACTATCATGCACGACAAGCGAGATTATGACAGAATACATTGGCGAAACTACTTAATTTTAGCAGTAGCATGACAGCTGTTTGATGCTTAAAAAAATAAGATTTAAAGATACACAGTAACTGTGCTTAAAAAAATAATGCATATCCATCTTCAGTCTTAATCTAAATATACACTGTGCATGCAAAAATTAACACAGACGATATTTTACACCTCTATGAACTTCACTTCTCTATTCTTTGTCAAATCTAATATGACTATCATATTTAGAAGCCACAAGAGACAAAAAGCAGCAAACAGTCATTTAAAATCGGATATTGAACAGGAGCAAAATGCAGAAGACCGTAGAGCTGAGCCTTTTGAGAAATCCACACACACACAGCTGGACTGAAAATTAGGCCTCTGATAGGTGGAATGAATTTGGACCCTAACAAGGGATCACTAATAAACTCCAACACCTCAGAACCGAGATATTACGAGATGAGGCATGACAAAGAATATCAGGCAGTGCACAAACACATACACAAAGAGACCCTGTGATTCTGAGTGTGAATGGATACACGTTTTGTCACTGCTTTGTAAGTACAATGAGAGAGAGAGCGAGCGAGAGAGAAAGAGAGAGAAGTGTAACTCACCTTTTTACTCTCCTCCATTTCGTGTTCAAACATGGCACTGAAAACTGGGGAGCGTGCTGAAAAAGAATGACACAAAAACAGTGACTGTTGACTTTTTTAGTGGCCTTGGTTTTCCAAAGTACTTCTTTTGGTTCCATTATCTTTATAAGCATGAGAATGTTAAAAACATTTCTACACTCTGACCTAGTCAAGCCAATCTAAAATGAACTACAAAATCACAAACTAAAAAAGAGAGGTTAGATTAGGCAAATAAATGAATCTTAAATGAATTAACTACTCATCCTAAGAAACATTGTAAATGAAATAAATGAATAAAACAACCGTATAATCTAAAAACATGTTTTAAAGTTCTCGATTACAAGTAGCAATAACACAAGACTCTAAAGGGGCTGTTGCAATCCTTTTCCAATCTCCATTTTGGTTCTGAACATCAAAGAAAGCCACGGGGCAGTTTAAGTTACATTTTTATTTTTGGGTGAACTATTTCTAAGTGTAAAGGTTTATGCTAACAGTCTATTGCTCTTCAGAAAAAATTAAGTGGATTTTACTTCCAAAACCCTTATTCTACATGCTTTATAATATGGAATTGCTGGGATGTAAAAGGAATAGTGAATAATAAAAAATTCAAGGGAAAAGATTTTTCAGTAATTTTTCTGCAACTGCACAACGTTTTGCCTTGTTAATCCAGAGAATAATGTCACCTCAGACCTTCCTGTGTCTGATAAGACTGGATATGAGGTCAAATCTGTCTGCCCGACTTTAACTTGTTCAAAAGAGCGTCTGAAGTCATTCTCTCTCTCTCTCTCTCTCTCTCGCTCTCTCTCATTACAGCTCAGAAACTAGCAGATCAGCTCTGTCTTCACTGCCATTAATGAACGCTAGCAGGTACGGCCAGATAACGAGGAATCCCGCCTCACCGTGAGCGACAGGTGGTGAGAGAGAAGGGCTACGTTCAATAGCTGGAGGCATTGGACGTTTATATGACAGACTGTGTGCAGTTTGGTGATTGGTTGAAGATCTAAAAAAAAATTGTCATGTGACCATTTTGAGATTGTTGGCATCGACCAATAACACTATCAACCTAGCAACTGGACCATAGTCAACGGTAAAAATAGTTGTTTTGTAAATTTGAAGTGTAATAAATGTTTGTATCATTTCATCTTCAGTAGCTGCAAATATTGGATTAAGCCATATTTGGGCAATTACAAAATTACATTTTAAAGTATCAGTCTATATTTTATATATATATATATATATATATATATATATACACAGTCTATATTAATATACAGTGTATACTATCAGAATGATTGGCAAATATAAACATTTGTTTTAATATACTGGTAATAAATGCATTCTCTGAGAATTTCACGTTTTGACTGAAAATGTCACATCCATAACGCTGGAATTGCCCATTTGGATTAATATTATTCCAATATTATTATTATTATTATTGCATTATTATTATTATTGCATTATTATTATTATTGCATTATTTAACAATCAAGAGTCATCAGCAAATAAATTATGCTAAAGCTTTCCTCAGAAAAGAAATTTTTAAAGACTTATTATCAATTGACGTCAAGGTGATTTTAAGTAATACATTTTTTATATATAATAATATATTTTTTTCTAGGCACATTTGACCAATTCCTAAGCATATCAATCTTAATAATTACTATTATTTGTGTAATCATTCATAAGTAATAAAGTCTTGAAGTGAAAAATGCTTTATATTTAGGTGATCAGATCTATCAGGAACCAATTCTTTTACTTGTGTAAAAAGTCAAAAAATATTAAATGCACATTATAAAAATGCAATACTAAAGCAATTATGAATAATGCTCATTGGGTTAGCAGTCGGACAAAAGCAGGTCAAAAACAAAAGATATAGTTTAAGTGCAAAAGAATGAAGAATTAAATTGAAGAATAAAGAGTGAAACCACGAGGAACCATTTAGTCTCCAGTGCCACCATTTTCAACTTACCTGGAGTCTCCAGAAAGTACACAGTTCTCAGGCTCTCAGAGACTTTGCTAAAAAAATCCTAACTCCTCTTCCACACACACATAATAAGAATCAAAAGCTGACGTGTTGAAAAATACATGAGTAGTGATTTTTACAGGCTTTATAAACAGAGGTTGAAACAGTAGGATAAAAGTTAAGTGACTCTTGAAGGGCCAGCATGACATCTTTTTGTACCACTGTTTGAAGAATTTATTTTCCAGAATAAGTTTTAAGAAATTATTTTTAGTCCATCTCCTACCCTGAGAGATCTGTCTTGCTCACTGTTAGTTTCAGTTTACACCATAACTCCCTCGCCAAAAATACTGTTGTCTGACTTGAACTTGTGCTTGAATATTTTCAGACTTTTCGGGGTATATAAAAATTATTTTTTGACTCCGTATACCTGTAAAAGAAATAGTGCACACCTAAATAAAAAGCAATATAAAACATGCATTTGCATTGGTTAACCATTATATATCTCTTGTAAATGATTATATACACAATTAATAGCAATTATTAATATTGGTAGGAATTGGTAAAATGTGCCTGGAAAAAAATCTAAGTTCCTAATAATAATGCATGCACTGTACAATAGTGAACAGTAGCTACTTCAATATATTTACTACAGAGACAGCCTCCATTCAATTTCATTACATGGAATAAAGAGGATCATTATACACCTGAACGCGAATGTCCCTTTCCCTGCTTGTTACCTGCCAGAATGGCTTTGTGTGCCTGGAACTCCTGCCCAGCGACACACAGTGAGCAGTCGGTAAATCTGGAATGTTCCCACAATCCGCCCAGTTCATCCGCCAGCCGGCAGTCAGGAACCTTCACCATGTTCATGGTGTTCTGACCCGAGATATTCACGGAGTCCTGGACCACGCTCACCTAAACACACAAAACAGAGCAAAAAACAATCAGTGCTGCCAATCAAAAAATGTTTAAATGCATATATGTTCAAGCAGGAATGTGTGTATTGCTACACCAAGACAAATGTTTGTGTGTAAAAAAGCAAGTTATCGAAAAAGCACTGCACAATAAATCTCTTATTTATATTGTGCATATTTATACAGTTAATTATGGGAGCATCCACGAGAGCGCAGAATGCCGAACAAATCTCTCGTGCTCGGAGTGTTGTTCAGCGGATTTCTTCCACGCTACACTGAGTAAAGCCTCTTTCTGCGTATTATGTGATGTTCAACCACTATCAGTCAACCACCACTTCAATGACACCAGATGTATGCGTATCCTTAAGTTTTTTAATATTCCAAGTCACACATTTAAGGACATCCATATGTTAGCCAATATGGCAGATCCCGATTACAGTGGCTCAGGGGGGACACTTCAACGACTGTTCAACAAGGGCAGCCGTCTAGTTATCTCTTAATTTACACAAATTGCCTCAATTTGTTACTGGTCTCTGTGTGTAAGACAGCGTGTGTGTGCGAGTGTTTGCGCGTGTGGCGGGCCACCATGCTGACTTTGCCACCTGTTCCCGCAGACATAAGCACGTTCATTTATCTCACTCCAGGAGTCTCACAAACACACACACACAAATGCCACAGGTTCTCATATGAAGCTAATTGCAGTATAAGGATGCAGTATTTCTTTAATAAGCTCAACTCCCCACATAAAGACTGCATTTCAAGAGCTAGTAAGCAACCAACCTTAACAGTATTTTTTTCAGTTTAAAAAACAGTCTGTAAATGCGGTTTCCTTAAACATAAAAAAACAGGTTTTACTTCTGCATAGAGACATTAGAGCTTAACAATTAGTGCTAGCCCAGAATACCCAGGAAGAGATGTTTGAGGTAAAAACAAGAAACATAAAAGTAAGATGACACATGAGAAGAGTGAAATGGAGTGGGAATGAGATGAATGGATAGAGATGGAAGGGTGAGCGAGTATGACAGGGCGTAGAGGGTAAAAGAGCATCACAAACAGGAAATTAAATGTCAAGGGCCCTTGTATGTTCTTAATGGAGAAGTAGACTTTCCCCTGAAGGAAAACAGGGTAGAGACGACAAGACGAGAAAGAGAGGAAAGAGCAAGATGACAGGCAGGTGGAACACCTAAAACAATGGATTAATGGAGGAAATAAAAGAATACAACAGTATTTCCTGTTCACACTTTCTGCAGCAGACAAACTAACAAGCTTATTAATGACATTACAAGAAATGAAGCCTTTTTAACAATTGAAAACACCAACACTGACACATTGAGACACCAAAACAAAACAACAGACCTCACAGAACCACCAAAACTCTAAGAACACATTATTAGACACCAACAGAAAACACCTGCACAGACAGCAACACAAAAGAAAGATCCCATACAACACCTGAAATTACAGTACAGCTGCAAAAATCAACAACAGAAAAATCTTCAATAACAACACAGTAATACAAATACAAACCCCGCAAAATAAAAATAAATGTCTTCTTAAAAAAAATATATGCAATAATGTTGTCACAGTAACATTTTGAGGAAAAATTGTGTTCTAATTTCTCACTATTGTTTAAGCCAATGTTGTTTATGGCCATCCCACCCAGCAATAACACATATTAAAGTCTTACAAGCATAAAACCACAATATTATTTCAATAAAACATGAACAAAAATTGTAGAAAACAATGACAATCCAATCTAGGGCTGTTAAACAATTACATTCACATTTCACATTTATGCATTTGGCAGACGCTTTTTTCCAAAGCGACTTACATTGTATTGTACTATACATTTGTACATTTTGTATAGTAAGCAAGTGGGGGTTAGGTGCCTTGCTTAAGGGCACGTCAGCCGTTACCCGCCAGCCATGAGAATCGAACCAGCAACCTTCTGGTCATGAGTCCAACTCTCTAACCACTGGGCCAAGACTGCCCGAATGCAATTAATCACAATTAATTGCATCCAGAATAAAAGTTTAAATATATGTCTGTGTACTGTTCATATTTAGTATTTATAAACACACACACACACACAAGTTATCCAAATCAAATTATAAATCAATAAACGTTTATATATCATTTAAATAGCAAATATTTCCCAAATATATACATGTGTTTATAATTATACATAGTACACTGACATGTATTATGTAATCACAACATGTTTTTGGGGGGATGTGATTAATTAAACAGACCTACAATTTACACACAATCCCAATTAAGTTATGATACCTTAGCGCATAAAACCCTAATAAAACACATATCCACAAAGTTTTCCAGTCTGTACATCTGCATTTCCAACCATGCAAGTCCTAAATAAGAGAAGTCACTATTACCATGGAAACAGAAATCGTGGAAGTCGTGGAGCAACTGCACACTTTTTCGCTGACCCAGGTTCAGTGAAGTCAAATCTACATCAATCAATGTAGATGGGGGCAGTCGTGGCCCAGTGGTTAGAGAGTTGGACTCATGACCAGAAGGTTGCTGGTTCGATTCTCAGGGCTGGCGGGTAACGGCCGAGGTTCCCTTGAGCAAGGCACCTAACCCCCACTTGCTTACTATACAAAATGTACAAATGTATAGTACAATGTAATGTAAGTCGCTTTGGATAAAAGCGTCTGCCAAATGCATAAATGTAAATGTAAATGTAAATCAACTAAACAAGCATGAAGCAAGTTTTTGCATTTGTAAATTTTTTTATTATAATACTATGAAGTAATAAAAATACTTAATGTAACTGAATCTGTTATGTTGTCATAATACTGTGTGATTAGGCCATTCGTTTATAAATGATGTCTTGCATCTTTGCCCTGTTTTAAATAAATGGTATAAATGTTACTCATACTGAATCACGTCATGGGTCGTGTAAGGCGTACCACTCCCCCACCAAATAATTTTTCAAATGAGTATAGGGAAAATTAAATAAATACTTTTGGAACCAAGACTGCTGACAAAGTAGTTGGTCATTAAAGTGCTGTGTCAAACCATATGTTTACAGACGCAAGACTTTGCCTTCAGCCTCGGAAACAGGATGGATCACTACTTTAAAGCCAAGGCACTTTAATGAGCAGTGCGGGACGACTACTAGAGCAAACCTGTGATGTCTAGACTCAAGTGAGTGAACGGTTTAATGCATGTGCAAACCTAAACACTGATAGTAATGGGGGGCAGTGTGCGTATCTGTATGTCTTAACATCTCTACCCTCCCCCTGAATTTGATTAATAAACCCCCACACACACACATTCACTCCCACAGTTAAGTACACTTGCTGCTGTTCATCAGTCACTCATTACAGGTACAGCCGCAAAAATAATTAAGAGGCCGTTTTAAAGCATCATTTCAGTTTTTCTGAATTTACTATTTATAGGTAGGTGTTTAGGAAAAACACAAAAAGAGAAAAGAAAAAGAAAAAAGAAAATGTCAGAGTAAATTACAACATCTAAAAATATACACTAGGGGACAGCGGCTATCCGACTGCTGCAACAGCATCATACTCATGCTAATGAGCTCTGCCAGGTCATAATGATTTCATTGATTAATCAAACCGAGCAGTGAGCAATTTACACACACTTTAATTAGAGAATAACCACATTACACCTTCTCACTTCAACTCTTAATAACAAACATGCCTCCACTACATACCAATGCAAAAGGAGTATGTACTTATTATCATTTTGCAAAGGATCATTTGGTTGGGTTTCACGAACCATAAATCATATGCCATAGTCAGAAAATGCATTGTAGAATAAACAAAGACATAAAAAAAAGGTTTAAAATATTTTTATAGGATTGTAATCTGACCGTCATATTCACAGCACTTTTAAAAGGATGGTTCACCCAAAAATAACAACTAATAAATAAAAGGGCCCATATTGTTTGGATACCAACGTTCTTCAAAATATATTTTGTGTTCTGCAGAAGAAAAGAATCAGATAAGGGTGAGTAAATAATAAAATGTTTGTCATACTAGCCTACTTTCTCTTTTAAAATACAAAACAATTAAATGCTGCATTGCAGCTTTACACTTTTTTTCAAATGAAATTCTTGATTCTTGCTGTTGAAAGCTCTATCATTTGTATCTTCTTTGTTTTGTTATTGAACTTTGTTCAATTGCTTGTAATTTGTTTTTGTTCTTCATTTCGTTACCGTAATTACAAATCTTGAAGCAATGTATACTTCATTAACAAACACCTGAAGGCTCTGTGGCACTGTCTGATAATATTCACATTAATATTGAACTTTTTAAATAAGTGATTGTATACCATAATACCATGGCTGCCAAATTAACATTTTAATGACTAGAATAACATGAAAGAGATGCAGGTTTGTCTCTCGATGGTTTTTTTTGCATGGTAACTCCTTAACTGATATAAAACATGGTAAGAAAAACACATAAATCAGTCTAACAAGCAACAAAATATTTCCTCAATCACAAATTTCGTTGCTGTGGTAGCCCCGCCCACAGTGAAAATGTTTCATCAGCTATTGGCTATTAAACTCAACTTGCTTTTCCACCATGCAGCTATTATTGATTAATTTATGCATGTGTCGACTACAGCTATTTATGACACAGTATGTTTGTTTGTTTACAGGGCCTGTGAAATGGAACAAGCATGAAATATTAAAAATAAATAAATTAACATCTCAAATTGAATGAGCTCATTAACTTGCACTGCATTTCACTATACCACCTCATTTAGTTGAACCAACAGAATAAATGAACAAACACTCCCACACTGGTGCAGGTGTACACAGCTAATGCTGGCGAGCAGGCTGTGCTCAAGCAAATGACATCCGTTGCACCCTATTCAAGAAAACAAATGCACAAAACCAAAAACTGTGCGTGCTAATGTCAGCATGTGACCAATTACACTTGATGCATTCTCAGGAAAATGAGTTTCTGTGATACCGAGAAAAAGAGTGAGACCCATGACAGATTTAACTGCAATAGGAAAACTTGCACAAAAAAAAGTGTACCTGTAAAAATGGCTGCAGGCAGTGTTTTTCTTTTTGCTATTATTACATTTCGTTATTTTAAAGCAATTTATAAAGAAATAACCGTACAACGTTTTAGCAATACTACAACTGTCATGCCAATAAGGCTGAATTTGAAATACATTGAATAGAGAGAAAGAGACAGAGGCTGGTATTTGTGAGCAGCGGCATGTGTGTGTGTGTGTGTGTGTGTGTGTGTGTGTGTGTGTGTGTGTGTGTGTGATCAGACTACACATACGCTTTTACACGCATCATTTCCACTCAAGCTGTTCAAGTCTGGCTTGGCCACAAACCTCTATCTCTCTCACTTTTTCTCCTTCACCTGTTCTTATTCCTCCCTATCCCCTTCAGAGAGTACCGTCTGCCTACAGTCTCGCCAAACTGTTTGCAATTGTGTGCACGTGTGTTGGGTTGACTCGTCTGCAGAGAGACACAGCCTGATCGCTCTGACACCAGTAGATTTACAAAAAAGGATTTTAGCAGATGAACTAACTTTTGTAGAGATGCAAGCTTGATATTCAGGTGAACATTATTACGTGTTGGTTCTGAAATGTGTTTCCCAGAAGGCCATAACACATTGGATTGTCACACAAATGGCGTGAATGCATTCAAGGAAATTAGTAGATGTATAATAGTAAAGTTAAGGACCCAAGAAAAAGGCTTTATAAAAACAGATGCACTGTGTTCATCTGATGCTTTTTTGAAAACTACTAGGCTTAGCTGGTGGCAGGTGGCATTACGGGCAGGTGGTATTACATTGTACAGAACATTTTATTCATTTGACTAGATTTGAAAGAAACTTCCTTAAACTCCGAAAATGTGTGAGAGTCAACAATCTTTATTCATTTTTCTAAATTTCAATTTGCAAAAATGTAAGACTAAACCAATGCAGATAGCGTCAAAGATAATAAACTCTAAAAGACTAAAAGACACAAAACTCCTAATGTGATTTCCTTCGGTCTAAATCTTTCATTAGGGCATCGCACAACTTCAGCACACCTAGCTCTCATTTCCTCTCCCTCCATCCCAGCATCATCTCCGCAGAGCCCTACATGTTCTGAGGGTTAGGAGGAACAAAGCAGATGCTGCAGGTACAGAACTTTTTCTCCTCTTAACAAACTACCATCCAAACTTGTGTGTGTGTGTGTGTGTGTGTGTGTGTATCAGCAGCAGATGTTGCAGCCGGAGTGGATCTCAGAAATATCAGGGTGGCATATGGCTACACTGAGTGAAAGATGGCTGCTGTCAGGTGGAGGGAGAGAAAAGTGTAGAGCTCATTTATTTACTATGAGCAATCTACCTGCCGGAGGACGGAGGTGGAGTGAGAGAACGAATGAGTACAAAAACAGGTAAAGAGGGGTGGGAGAGAAAGAGGTATGGAAATACATACAGAATGAATGAGATAAGAGCAGTAGTTGAGCTTAGAATGAAAGAAAGAGAGTCAAAACGGCTTTTAGCTTAATAAATCATTGCTAATACTTATGGATTTCATAAATTTCATTTGTTGTTAATCTTTAAAGTGGAAAAGAGGCATCAGAATTAAACAAGATCCCTTTTGCCTTCTCAATTTCTACAATACACTGGACACGGTGACACCAAGTACTCTAATGGGACACCTCTTCTCATTAAAAACAGAGAGAGTGAAAAAGAGAGAGAGGGTAGAGAGCACATCTTGAACTTTGGAGAAAACAGACTCTGACAGGGTACTTCCCACTATCCCACTAATGCCAACAAACACCACTTTCCTTTGGGCAAAATAAAACTCACTTTGAACACTGTCAACATCTCAGTGGAAAAACCCAGGTGTAACCTCAACAGTCTATAGAGTTTAAACAGACACAATTTCACACCAGTATTAAAGATATAGACATTATTATACTACAGGAGACATGGAGCAGGGCAGCCATCACCACCCACTGTCCTCCCAATTACAGATAAATTATTTTCCCTTCGCAAAAGCAAGGTAGAGACTCTGAAGTGAATAATCATATCCACAGAAAACTTTAACCCTGCAGTGTATAAACTGAGGGACAAAGCCTGCAGAGCCTACTATCTCAAAAAACACTAATGTCCTATAGATAGCCTTTCTCGGGGGGGGAGAGAGAGAGAGAGAGAGAGAGAGAGAGAGAGAGAGAGAGAGAGAGAGAGAGAGAGAGAGAGAGAGAGAGAGAGAGAGAGAGAGAGAGAGAGAGAGAGAGAGAGAGAGAGAGAGAGAGAGAGAGAGAGAGAGAGAGAGAGAGAGAGAGAGAGAGAGAGAGAGAGAGAGAGAGAGAGAGAGAGAGAGAGAGAGAGAAAAACACCCAAAAAAGTAACCACATAACAGAAGAGAGAGTAACCTCAAAAAAAAAGAGAGAGAATGAAATTGTGGGAGGAAAATGTGAGTTAAGAATGGTGCAAGAAGGAAGAAAGCAAGAGGCAATGCAAAAGCTTTCTTACAATAATGAGATATAGGAAGAGAGAAGAGAGAGGGAGAGGAAGGGAGAGGACAGAGTCTGTATGTTTGGATGTTAGAGACACCATCATGGAGCCAAAACTAACTCTAGGAAGAACTCGGTGAAACAACCCAACAAAGTTTCGAGAGACAGCAAACAAACTGTCTTGGGCGAGTTCACAAAACCCAACAAATGGCATTGAAAAACATTTACAAAAGTTTGGTTTAGGGCCTTAAGCTTTACTCTATATATATTTTCTAACTTCTCTTTCTCCTTTAATGCACAAACTAAAGTGTGACAAAAATGACCAAACGATTAGTAAAAACTGTTAACAACAAAAAATATTTTTTTTCCTTTAATACACATTTAATTTATACACAATGTACAATTGATCGTGCATCACTTACCTCACAAAACAATGTCAGTTTGTCATCAGGTAACAGCCCATTGGCCTCATCTAAGAGGAAGTCCCGCCTTATGAACTTCTTGAAACCCCAGTCCTTTCCCTGTACAAAGCGGTACGCCCGCTGACTCTCTGCACAAGAAAAGGAAAACCTAAGCATATTGGCCTGTTTCTTAGACATTGCAATACAAAAATCCATTAGGTGTATACAGAACGCCCTTGTTCAGGGTCTCTGTAATGAGATGACCTGTCAACAAATTTCTATGGAAAAAGCTTCACCGCGACAGAGAACATCCGCTAATTTATTTTGAGTATTAGAGCGAGGCAGGAAAAAATAATCTATGCAAGACATATCGCACACATCTCAGAGACTAATCTGAATCCAAATACTCTTTAAGAGGCTTTTCTGCCTCTCTTGTGGGCTCTGTAATCTTGCTCACCATTAATTTCTGCTTTATAACTACTTTGATTATTCTGTGATTTTCCCTCTTTTTCTATTTCTCTGGAAGCTCACGGACGAATGTGTGGTGTGTACAAACAAACAAAACACACACGTTTCATCGCTGGCTTATTTTCTGTGTTCTATGTAAAAAAAGTTCAGACCAGACTGCAGACAAATGGGATCAGGTCTCAGCCTTTCACCCAATCTGCACTGGAAATGAGACATAGACACAAACATCTCTTCTATTGTAATCATAGAAGCCGTCTACACAGCAAGTCTAACAGCATCAGACACTTACAGCGTAGACGAAGACATTTAAGAGCATGTATAAGTGATTTTAACACAGGTAAGGGTATTCTACAACCCTCATAATGGTAGTATAATCACTGTAATTCATGGCCTCAAGCTGCTTATTGCTTTTATCAAATAGCAGCTTTTAGGTTTCAAGTCAGTCCTCCAGGAAAAAGTCTTAATTTAAACTTAAACTTAACAAAACCACATTTGCTGAATGTCACATAAAAAGAGAAGTTATGTTGGAAGATTTCCTGTCTAATTGGATGCTTCGTAGTCAAAATGATCTGCAACCAGGCTGGACAACAGAAAGAATAGATCAGAAGAGGGCCGACCTGATAGATCAGACCGTTCTTAAAATGCAGCCAACTCCTCGCCTAAGATCTAATTCAAAGAGTCTCTGGTTGTATGCTCCAGTGGAGTCCAGCGGAGACTGCTACATAACATGATCAACACCAGATACTGAAGAACTGCAGGAGAACTGGCATTAATACAGTTTACTTTACTGATTACACATTATTCTGATTTGTTTGTTGTTATATCAGCAATGAGGCTTGGAATTTGTATCCGAGCTCGGTTTTCTTTATCATGAGTTTTTTGTTTTCTGACGGATGCTGAATCAAGACGTGTCGACATAATCCTCCTTGAGCATTACTCCTTAGTCACTGCTCTCATACAGAGGCGGAGAAAGAAATGCAGGAAGTGGAGAGGGAAAAAATGAGAGATGAATGGATTCCTTTGTGCTTTTGTTGCATTGTGGGTAAGTGTGACAAGCGCACTCAATCTAGTGTGACATCCTCTCTTCCTAAACGTTACACTTGTTCGACTGAAGCATCTTTTCCTCTTTTCTTTCTGCCGGTTGCGCACAGCTGGGGCTCAGTCATTGCCGGTTAATCTGCTGCTGTTTGTGTGTGTGTGCAGGTGTTTTAACATGGTGTGAAATGCCTGTGTGCTCACAGTTCGACTGCGAAAGCCATACAGATGCATACGGTGGGGATGCACTGGAAGAGAGCGACCAGAAGAAAGAGCAGGGACAGGTTAGCCACAGGAAAACCGAGTGTGCGATGGTACAAACCTAAGATCAACATTGAGAATTTGGCAAGGCAAAAAAATACACAATATATATATACGCAAAGCGTACAGAGTCAAAACCCATGAGAATGACTGCTGTAGTCAAAAGCAAGAGAGGATCAACACAATTTTAAAAATTACTGTCAAACTGGCTTTTTGTTTTTCCTATGCATTATTTGTATATTAGAATTAAATTTCGAATTTCTTTGTATGCTGTAGTTAAGTGGTTCTCAACCCTGGTCCTCAAGGACCCCCTTCCAGAATGTTTTAGATGTCTCCCTATATAAAACACCTAATTTAAGTCATCCACTCCGAAGATAGTTAGTTTGTTAATTAGTTTCCCCAATTAACACACTAACTAGCTGATGATGAGTTGAATCCGGTGTTTTATATAGGGAGACATCTATAAGATTCTGTTTGTCTTTAATCAAATATATAACAAAATCAAGTTGTGTTTTCTCCATTTTGTATCATACTCCGTAAAATACATAATTTTGTAACATACTGTGCTGGCTTAACCTGAAGAAGCATTAAAAGCAAATACTGACAAACACTATTGTCCAAAAGTAATGTCCGGTGGGTATATCTGTATGATATTTGTTTTTAATGCTTCCTGAGGTTATAATAAACCAAAGTATCCATAAAGCAGGATATGCTCCAGAAGTTCACTCTTTGTGTTTCACAGACAGAAGGCCATCATAAAGATCTGGAACCAAAACAAGAGCGATTAAAAAAAACATACCCATTCACAAGCCTGTCACTACATTTTGGAACTAAAGGAGAAAAAGGATCTACCACTTCTGTTAATGGGCCATATGGGCACATTATCAGCACTTGATGATAATCTTAAAATGGCAAAATATTGGCCAATTTATCAGGCTGGCCGATATGCCGGCCTGCTAACGCTAATAAGTTCTGCTGAAGTTTTGCTTCCAGGACTGACTGAGCGTGCTGCTCATGAGCTGTGATGTCTTGAATTGGACAGACAGGAGTGTTCACAGATGGCAAGTTTTCATTCAACTGCTTTAGGGAAGATGTCGATGCACCGGTGGGTAATTAGCCAGCCCAGAATCAAGTACTTCTCACTAAATCATGTTACTGACCTATTAAAAGGTAGCAACTGAATTTCAAAACATAATTTCTCATATCCATCATATCCAGCACCACTCTGACATGAATTAAAGTAGCTTTTTCACAACTCCGCTGATCATTAGTTGACAAAAACATTCCTTACATTATGTTCAGCGTGCCTAATAAACACAATCAACGCAGACATCAAACAAACCCTTTTTTTAAAAAAACAGCATGAAAGATTGACAGTGGCAAAAGAGGTAGGAAGCGTGACAAAGACACTGATTGGTCTCTGGAGAAGGTATGGGGTCAGATCGGGGCATTGGCTAAATTTGTGCTCTCTCTTGGGACGTCTAAAAACTAACCAATTGCAGCAAGGCAGGGCAAGCTGTCATCCAACCAGGGTCAGACCTCTGTGGACACGGGTTAGAAACCAAAACTGAAAGAGGGAGGAGTGCCTGACAGAATACAGTTCCAATAAAGAAGAGCTGAGAGATGGATTGAGAGCGATGGAGGGGAGAGAGCGAGTGGTAATACATATTCAGGCCCTAGCGCTGGGCTTTGGGGCACGGTGCCTAATGTGCTGGCACACAGAAAAAAAGGGAAAGTTCCTTGGATTAATAATGCAACAAGCACACACAAAAAAGCAGAGTCAAAATGGGGTCAAAACATCAAGTTCTGTTTCACCAAACTACATTAGGTGAATACCTGTGGAAAACAATACTTCTTACCCTAATTAATATATGAATATAGAACAATTGCTTCTACAAAAATAGATCTAACAAAATAGTATTAAATAGTAAAACCTGGATCTTCTGTGGTTTGCTGGCAGAGATATAAATGTTGATCGATGAGAGCATTCATAGCTATGGGCCACACGAGGCCGTGAGCAAAAGTAGTAAAAGCTCTGCCATGTAAATATTCATCAAACAGTCAATAGCCAATAAAGCACGTTCAGAATCGATATCTGCCAGCATGCCGTCTCATCTGAATAAATAAACAGGGCCCGCAGAGGAGAGCTCATCAACAGAGTATTTTATACACTGCCCAACACTCATCCATCTTGCATTCATGTTTTAGTCTCTTAGATTTCTCCATTAACCTGACAGCATATCAGCTATAAAAAGCCTGTTTTGGTCAAGTACAAATTATACGGTACAAAAAAACGGGGGTAAAAATCAGCAAATATATTTTAAGGGTTAGAATGTGTAAAGGCGAACTGAAAGTACTACATATAAATCTGCAACCTATAACTTTTGACGGTCTCCATCTCTGTTTAAAGCATAAAATTGACCGTTACTTTACGATATCTTTACGTGAAATGGGTTAACATTTTAAACTGCCACAATAATAAAAATCATTACTATAAAATCATTACTATAAAAGTAAAGTAAAAATCATTACTATAAGTTTATAATTGAAAATCTGGATGAAAATCTTTATGCATTTACATTTTTAATACAGTTTTAATATTCTCTTGAAAGCTGTCCGTCAAAACCATCCTGTGCTCCTCTTTATCGGCATGCCTTATCTACCTGCCTCCATGAACACAAGTCATCCTGCAGAGTCCCAGTGCATTCACACAGCCCTCTTAATTAAAGCACTTTACTTTGTTTTTATTTCTCTCTCTCTCTCTCTTCACCTCTGCATCCCCCATCTCACTCTCCCCCTAGAGGAGGGCAGGATTAAATTGGATTCTAAATGATCCAGAACCGATAGAGCAATTTCTGCTGCCATATTTTTATCCTCCGACCCGCTTTAAAAACTCTCCCCCATCACTGTACGGGGGCTGTCAGCGCTGCACCGCTCCCCTGGGACACCCCAAGCACGCCCCCCTTCCCGAGGATGAGAGATCGTTGAGCGTAGGGAAGAAATGGAGAAGAGGGGGGGAGCGTGGGCCAAAACACAAGGAGCGCCTTCTCGCCCATTAAGGTGCAGAAAATGAGAAAATTGGAAAATGAGAGGCGAGGTTGTTCAACCTCTCATCTTATCTCACTTCCACAATCTGGCACCCTTTTCTCTCTTTCTCGCTCTCCTTCTCCTGCCCATATGTGAGATCCTTCAGGAAGATGATAGTGTGGCTGCTCGTGCCTCGGTTTCGTCTACAGAACGCGCAGTGCTCCAACCCTTCTCCTAATGCAGGCTCAAACAAAATAGCCAGCACCTGTGTGAGGACTATTCTGACTATTTACCAGCTTAATATCATCTAATCTTAAAATCAAACTAGCAGGTTGTAGAGTAATCAAACTCACTAATCAAAAACCACTAAATGTGAACAAAAGAAATGACTCACTATTAAAATTCAACAGATACTGGGTTGTATATGGATTGCCAAACTGATAAAACAGAAAGGGACTACATGGACATGTCAATGAACGTTTTTCTTATTTATCAAAAACATACTCATTTTTACAAAGCCCTTGTTCAGTTGTACCACCCCTAAGAAATATTTTCCCAAGTAAAACCTGCACTTGGCTATGAAAGATACTTGGCCTCAGAAGAGGCAAAAAAGCGAATCCATGCATAAAGTTTCTACATCGAGAGCGAGCTTAATTCCGTTCTACTGAAGGCCAAAGCCCTTGTAACTCACTTAGACCCATCAAACAGGACAGCCTGGAGGCTACATCACCCCCAAAGTTTCAATTAAAACACCGTCGCCTGCCTGAAATTTAATATTATGAGGGGGAAAAGTTCACATGGAGCGTTATTACTTTTACACACAATAAAGAGCACACACTCTGAAAGGCACGTGCGTTCGTGATTAACACAGCTACGCACGTCTGTAGGATCTAAAAGGTCTCTAAAAGAATCATAGATGACTGAAATCTCCAAAAATACTCTTTGATTATGTTAATGTTCCAGAAAAAGAACTGCGATGAGAGGGAAAGAAATTTGTTTCGGAATTATGGTGACTTGAGGGAAGATTCCCCTCTCAACAAAATTATAAAATAAACCAACTGCTTGAAGGAAATCTAATTATACACCGGATTAGGAGTGGGCAGTGTGACTTAAATCAATTTATAGTTATTCTTGTTGGAAATTCAAGAAAAATGGTTTATATATTAAAACAAGCATGTGGTGATGCCTATTTTAGGATAACCCAGTAAATGAAATGAATGGCACTTAGTGTAAATATCAGGCATTACTGCCAACTGCTAAACATGCAAAACATATAAATTAGAAAATGTTATCATGGCACATACTATAGTTAAAAATCTACAGACTATCACATTTCCATCATCATAACACCCATGATGATAATATGCTGTAGAATAAAGAATTACAATTTGAATAGAGCTCTTACCCATGGCTTTGGTTTCCTCGCCCTTGGCATTAAGGATGGAGAACTTGAACTTGGCTCGAACTTCACTCTTAGGACAGCTGACCAGGAGCAGATAGAGTGACAGATAGTCTTTACTCTCCTCATCCAAACCTTTAGGATTCACTCGCAAACACCTGGCCGAAAACAAAGAATCATTCAGAAACAACAACAAAAAACACTCATTCTAAAAACTTGACAATGCACCAAAACCATGTTTACACTACATTTAGAAATTGTCAAGATTTTGATGGACATTATAATGCAGTACAAAACATACAAAATAAGTAAATGAAACAAAGAAAGTCCATTAACTATTTATGTCATGATAATCATATTAAAAACCACCTCCATCATTCTTACCACTTCAGCTTGTCATTGGCCCCCGACGAGAAGGTGGAGCTTTTGATGACCTCGCCCATCTCCTCCCGACAGAAGCTGAAGTTGTTGATGGTCCACATATAGGAGAACTTAACCACTTTGATCTGGACACACACACCCACAAGTACATACATGACACATCATTCTTCCATTTATCCATCTCCTTTTCCCTTCCCTCCATTAGATCCACAAGTGTCACTAAGACTTCAAAAAGGGACACATCAAAACTGCCTTTCATCATAATGCGCTCTGACAACAAACGACAAGGAATAAAAGACCGTGAACAAAAAAACACTGGGGGAAAAAGATGGAGAGATAAATGAACGCATTAATGGAACACATTTCTCTAGTCGTGGGGAGTCGGAACACACTGGAGGGTCTTGTGAAGTCACGCACACTCAAAATACTGTGAATAATGGCAGCTGTGTATTTTTAGAGACACACACAAATACGTATGGACATGGTATCTCACAAATAGACAAAAAATGCATGAAATATAGGATATATCGGAATTTAAACCCAAATGGATTTGGAAAAACATCTGGTGATCTCAACAGATTTTTCTCCACAATCCCCACAAATAAAAGGGGGGGCTACTGATGTTAAAGATTGCAATTCTCAAAATAAACTTTCTCGAATTCGACTAGGCTCAATTTGTGTCTGAGAAAGCAGTGGCTCTCAGACCCACCCTTGGAGATCTACCTTACCGAACCGTTTAGTTCCACTCTCGCTCCAACACACCTGCCTGTAATTTCCGAGTGAACCCAAAGACTTTGATTTGCTGGTTCAGGTGTGTTTGATTAAAGGTGGAACTAACTCTGAAGGTAGACCACCAGGATTGAGCACCCCTGTCAAGAGTATATCATTGAACAGATGGACACACACACACACACACACACACTCACCTGTGTGTAACACCAGCTTTCGGCCACAGGGCCGCTGGTCATTTCTGCAGGAGGGGGCGGACTCGGCACCCTGGACATCGCCAGTTTTGAGAATCGGGGTGGGGTGGGGGAGGGGCCCTACGCCAGCCACCGTGAAGCGTACCAGACGAAAATCTCTAGCGAAGTTACTGTCTCAGGGACGAATGCGTGCACACACGTGTGCGTATTTCACAGCCGCCGCCAGGATCCAGGCACACACTCGTGTTGGGGGTAACCCAGAGAACATGAAAGTAATGCTGACAGAATGTTGAGGAGATGCTCAGTTTGTCATCCAGTTCGGAAGTATAACAACCTGCAGTAGACAAGACACATCAAAAAGAAACTATAAGTTTTTTTTTTGCAACAGCTCTGACTTTGATCTCTGAAATCATGCAGAGGTGTTTAAAAGTGTTGTTAATGACTAGCGATTTCAAAACCTTGTTTGTTATACACTATTAACTTGAATATTAAACTTTAGTAACACAGTTACACAGTACACATTACAGACATAAAACCTGTGAAAAATATATTTTGAGGAATGCTGGTAACTGGCACCCATTCACTTGCATTGGTTTTGTGTCCATACATAGAAATGAATGGGTGCCGCTGCTGTTCGGTTACCAACTTCAAAATATCTTCTTTTGTGTTCTGCAGAAGAACGTCATACAGGTTTAACATGACTAGAGGGTGAGGAAATGATGACAAAATGTTCATTTTTGGGTGAACTATACCTAGAAACTTGAATTTTACAAAGAGAGAGACTTGAGGGTCAGCTCTTTTAATTGGGACTAGTAAGCACCTACCAGGCATTTACCCAGAATGCTCTAGCAACCATTCAGACTTTTCAATGTGTACTTAAGTCACAGGAGGTGGAGATCAGACGACTGATTCCCTCGAAAAACCCTTTAAAGCTTCAAAAAGTGAGACAATCTCTGATGTACACTGATCTACAAAACAAACAAACACTTCTTGGTGAGCCGATTCTGCATGTTGGCAAGAAAGTTATAACAATCTTTCTTTTTTTCTGCTTATCTCTGTACAAACCGCAAAAACAGTCGAAATCAAACAAAATGCCACATCTAAACGCCTGTCGTTTGATCTCAGATTTGTTGATATCAAGTTCGGTCCCATCTACATCTGCCGTTGGAGTCTGCCAGACCTCTGAAAACCTGGAAGCACCATCAGCAAGTAAGGCACGTTTAAATCCACCAAAGCTACATGTTTATACTGCTAGGGGGAAACAATTTCTTCTTTCTCCGGCTGTTTTCTAGAAGAAAAGCTCCATCATTCCATCGGTTCTCTTGTTCATTTCCTCCTCAAACCTTTGAACCTTAAACCTTTTCAATTGTTTTTTCTCGAGGAAAAAACTACTGATTTGGCTTTGACTGGCATTAATGAAGCCACTTTAATCATTAGCTGGATTCATCCCAGACATTAATGAACTGACCAGAAACACACCAAACTAGCCACTTATCTAACAGAAAGTCATTAATAAGGCTAATTAATGAGTGTAAAAACAGTCCGACAGAGGTTCATAACCGATAACCAATTAAAGCAGAAAAGTAAATTACTCGTTCCGTGTGTGACATTTATAAATGTTTAAAGAACACACGGTCGTGGTAAGTGACTCCGCGGTCGCGAGCTGCGTGCAAACGTCTTTATTAAAGCCGCTCACAGGTAACTTTTTAATTTCCTTCGCAAGATTTCTCTGCGCTCAGATCACGGGGCTGAACATTTAGCAGACGAGCGACTGGGGGACCTTTAATTTTAGCCAAACTTTAAAACACATCAAATAAAAAGTATTTTTCTGTCTTTTCTCAAAGTGAATTGACCTCCTCACCCTTATATTTCTCATTCCTCTCTCTGATTCCTGCCGCACCGCACCGCGTTCCTCTCTCTCCTTTCTCGCTCAACCTGCACGTCCCTTCGTCTGCGAACAACTCAGACAGGGACGTCCCCTTCCTTTAATTAGCATCTGATTGAAAGGATAGATCGCGGCCCGGCAGAACCTTCCAGAAACTGTGTGACGATTTTAAAAAGAGTTAGAGAGGAAGAGTACATGGCGTGAAAAAAGGGACAAAGTGCAAAACAAAGTGTATTGTTGAGCTCATGGAGGCAAAAAGAAAAAGAAAATAATTATATTAGGAGAACAAAAAGGTCAATTTGAAACTTCAGAACTGCAGAGTAACTCAACCATTTCTCCACCTACACAATAGGACTGGACAATATCGCTAAAACAATTATATCTTAAAATTGTTCGCCCTTTTGATGACATTTTATATAAATCTTCATATTTGCACATTTGTTCGCATTTGAAAGCATAATCATAGGGGCTATCTGATCAAATACTGAAGTCATCATATTGACTGTGTCATTGGACGCACACGCCTGGCCCGAAGTTAACTTCCGGTCGGTGTTTGTTGAACTTTATTTAATTGATATTCATATTTTATTATATAAAAATTGTATTAAATAAATAATGTGTTGAATTTTATTGTATATTTATTTTGTGAAATAAATGTGTTGAATGGGTCACATTGAAGTTTAGCCAAGTAACGGCCTTTCTACTGGTAACCCAAAATAATACTGGCTAGACATACTTTTATCTTGCTAGCTAATGTCATTTACTTGTTTTTTTTCTTTTGCTTGTTATCAGAAATAATCTGCAGGGACTCGATTCTTTGCGGATGTGTACCGGAAGTTAGGTTGGGACACAAAAGCGTGCACGCGCAGTAACGTTTGTTTATGCTGTTGCTTTGAAACTGTCTATAATCATTAACAACACTCTAAATATAATTAATACATTAATTTAGCTTTTTTTTACAATATTATAAAAACTCATACTTGTATAGTGAGCTTGCTAAAGAAAAAACCATACACAAAACTATATTATCTATAAGATAATATCAAAATAATATGACACCTCAGACACAATACTCATTACCTTCCAATTGATTATTATCAGTTAAGCTGATCTTCCTCATTCTCTCTCTTTTCTTCTCCTCCCTTTGTTCTGTTTGTTTCTGATGAAAAACACTTGTGGCATTTTCGCTCAGTAAAACAATAAAATATTAATCATTCAAGTCGGGGAACAAGTTGGTGTCCATTTGCAATTCAAATTACCGCAGACTTCCTGGCAATTAATTTCCACGCGTGTGTCTCTCATCATGTGTCTCGAGTTATCTGTTTTCTAAACTTCATTTCCAGTGGTCTTTGTATTGCATCTATCAGCGCTGTCAACGTAGGTTCACCTAGTGGCAACATCATATAACACAAGGACAATCTAACAACCCTTTTAGCGCCGCACATGCGAGCGGCTGGGATACACACCATATTACTGAAAAACATGTCAGATCTTTAAGACCCTATCTGTTAATCGAAAGCTGATGTCTTCAGATTTGTTCAAGCATCACACACAGTAACTTAAGCAACCACACACACACACACACACACACACACTCTGACTGTGCCAGTGGCAAGAATGAGTAATGGGTGATAATGATCAATAGGACAAAAAGGGTAAACTCTTGCACGCGCAGACAAACACCGCAGCTGTCTGTGAGAGGTGCTGTGTGAGAGGAGGAAACTGAGCTTCCAGGCACACATCACATCAAAGAAACAGCATGTTGCTGCTGTTCGTTAGTTTGCTAACTACTTTATTATCTTATGCAACCACACACAAATGCACAACAGAGGTTTACATTAAAACACATTACATGTAACAAATCTTAGTCGTGTTACACTTCCTGATCTTTCCGTAATTGTCACCCAGCTACAACAGTTCATACAGTGAGGCAAACATAACACAATACAAACCCAAAGCATAATGTGATCGTGACCTGCAGGGGTGGAGCCGAACTCTGAATCAAACAATAAAGCACATGTGAAAACAGCCTTGGCTACTCCAAATCAGTGTGTTAAATCACGATTCGTCTTCAGCGTCAGACAGCATCTGAGATTTGATCTGCTGGCACACACCGAGCGGGTGGGATGAGATGGGTGCCAGGCAAGGAGATTTGGGCCTCGAGGAATTCATTACCGCAACCGTTGCCCCGCCAAAATAATTAATGAATTAATGAGGGGAGGGCGAAGGGAGCAAAGGAGGAATGGAGAAAGAGAAAACATGCAGCATTTCTGCGCTCAAATTCTCTTTTAGTTGCGACTTGAAAGAGAAACATCAAGTACAGCCCCACCCAGCAGACTCTCCCAACAGGCCAGAGCTTCCTGTGAGGAAATGAGCGCCATCACGTGACCTCATCTTCTCATTAAGCCCCTCCCACAGGGAGCGTGGCAAGCGCACACTATGACGGCAAAGGGGTTTGATTTAGAAAGGGGTGTGGCTGTAATTTTGTAGGGGAGGGGCTTAAATGGTTGTGGAAGGGATTTTGGAAAGATGGGTCAAATCTCTCCTTTCCTTTTTAGTTTAATTTTATGCAGTCACTTTCTTCTCGATCCTCAGACACAGAAGGAAAGGTAAAAGCTGGAAGAGAGCAACAGACTTCTTTATTTGACCTTATTTAAACCGCTACATTGAAAATCAAGGTCAATGCTGGGTCAAAATTATAAAAACACTTTTAAAGTCAATATGAAACAGCATTCACATTGTGACACAGTAGCAAGACTCCTTTGAATTTACCTGGATTTCTGCAAATTTAAAATTTGAAGTCAGTGCACCATAAGACAAACTGACTATAAAATGAACAAAGTTCAACTTTGTTGTTGCTTTCTCTAGGAGTGGGCGTCATGTAAATATGACTGGAAAAGTACAGCACAGAATGCTCAATGATGTTAGCGAAAGACAGAAATCCCTGGTACATGCTAACGTCTATGTTGATGTGTCTACAAAAGTGTTCATGGGAGGACAACACAAACACTGCTGCACATCAGAATCACAACGCAGCACCTGTATGTTCCACAGCTCCACCTGCAAAACATTCTGTGGGCAATGAATTCTGTTCTTGAGTTGTTCAGAAGAAAATACGATACATACGTGGAAAGAAACACAGCACACCAACATCAAAGCCTCATCTGTAATCTGTAAAGAATGGTGGAGTAGGCATCAGGGTTTGCCGCTGCTATGATGCCTCAGGCCCTCTGCAGCTTGCCATCATTGACAGAAAAATAAATTCCCAAGTTTATTAGGACATTTTGCAGGAGGATGACCATCTGTTCACAAATTGAAGCTCAACAGAAGTTGGATGATGCAACAGAACAACGACCCAAAGCGCAGAAGTAAATCAACAACAGAACGGCTACATCAGAAGAAAATGCGCCTGCTGGATCATTCGAGTCATTCCTGACCTAAAACTGATTGAAATGTATGTGCATGACCTCAGGAGAGAGATTCTCAACAGATTCACCAAGATTTATTGGATTTATGCTTTTGGGCCTCCTGGCAATTGTGCAGGTTTAGATCTGCAATTACAAGAAAGATTTGGTAAAGGTTATTGCTGCCAAAAGATTCACTGTCATTAGATCCAAGGGTTTAAATTTTCTAAACCTTAGCTGTGCATGTTTACACACCATGTTCAATAAACGCAGATTAGATCAAATTTGATGACTAATTTACGCAAAATCCAAGAGAATGAATACGAGAGATTCACATACTTATTCCTGAATCTATATTTCTAAATAAAGCAAATCCAACAAGAAAAGTAAAAAGGATGGAGGGCATTCATCAAAAATTGACTAAATGTCAAAAACTATATTAGACATGACCTTGTACCCTAAAACAGTACAACATATCGAACGAAGTGTACATCCGTCCATCAGAGCTTTGTTTGCGTTTGTTAATTAAATATGCTGTCTGAATAAATATGCGATTTCATGTCAATAAGATGATCTTGCATAACTTAACAGCAAACACGTGACAGAAGAGTGAAAAATGTATCAGCGTGACATGCAATCATTTCATGCATCCAAGCGTTCACCTCATCGCTCCGTGTACGGATAAATGAAGTTAATTATCAACTTGATTAAAATGGATGAGTAGACGCCAGGAAAGAGAGATGCTGCAGCTGAAAACTTTGAGATTGTGTTGATCTCTCACATAAACACAAACAGATAAACACTTTAATGCAGTGATCAGAGTTCAGCTGGTGAGACCCTGAAGGGGTCCATATTAGCTTGCGTGGGATTGGAACCATGTCCAAAAATGCTGTGCACAAATCATTACCCAACTCACCTAAAAATAGTGCATATAATAACAGCTTAATATAACTAAAGTTGCCCAGGAAAATGGATGTATTGAAAGAAAACCCATAGAATATCCCTCTTATGCCGTATTTTCCCTTTATTTCCTCTATTGACACAGAGAGCTAGAGAGACTCTCATTAAGAGATCGTGAGGTAGTGTGTGTTAACAGTTTGCTGTTGCACACTGCTGCAGTGTGATCAATTAGACAGCTGACACTCTCAAGTTTACACCATCCTAGGCAAAGTATAGGCTGTAAACACACACATACATGAAATAAATAAATATATACACACACGCACACACACACGCCTCCCAACAGGCTGCATAATTAAGCAAAGTAAAAAAAATGGAAATCTGTCTAGCCTTAAATGTTGCTGGGCTCACAATGCTTGTAAAAAATGTATCATATTCCAGACACGTAATAACATTCTAATTGTGTGTTGTGAGTCAAAAACATAAAAAAAAGTTACATCTTTGATTATGAATAAGTTATGTAAAAAAATCAAGTGCTATTTTTTATTGGAAGATAGTGGCTGACATGCTAACTATAAGGTAAATAGGCAGCTGCATATAGACATTCACTGTGAACTTTGTTATTTGTTTAGAAGAACTGCTATATTGTGTATTTGGTTGAAACGCAGTATTGACCAATCAGCATTCAGGACTGAAATACATTAAAGGAATATTTCACCCAAAAATGAAAATTCTGTCATCATTTATTCACCTCATTATCATTTCAAACCTGTATGACTTGATTTCCTCAGCAGAACACAAAAGAACATATTTTGAAGAATGTTGGTAACATTGTTGGAACAACAGCGGCACCCATTAACTACTATTGTATGGGCACAAAACCAATGCTTTCCTTACCCTTATTTGCTTACAGTAATGATTTATAAATTGAGCTATCGGGTACAATTTCTCTGGAAATGTGCGCTTGACATCATTTGACTTCAGCACACATAAAGATAGGGATTTTTTAAGATAATAGAATTTTGCAGTACAGTGGGAGAAAGGACATGAAGCAAAGGGGAAGAGAGAAGGGGGCGGGACTAGGAAAAGACCGCCAGCGGGGACCCAAACTCAGGTTCGAAGCACAACTACATTACATATATCAAAACACTGCCCTCATGGCCATCGACTCCAACATAACCTGCAATCTTTTTTTTCAAACAGAGATGGTGATACGGAGGCAAACATTACAAATAGCAGCTTTACATTAAACATTAAACTAAAAAAGACGCTCCCTATTTTTGCCATGCATCCAACCACGAATTTCACTCGAATCAATTGACTCTAGCAAGGGAGCCAATAAAAGAATAGTTATATTCTTATTCCCTTCCACTGCAGTAGCATGCATGTGTGTCACTCTGGAAAGGGCATCGGCCCCACAGGGGGCCCACCCGCTGCCTGCCATCCATCAGAACAACACAGTTAGCAAAAACACGGCTGCAACCTGCCAAAACCCACGGCCGTAATCTGTACATATCCACCCTTTAAAGCGAGGTGTGGGGGGGGACACTCAGGCTATTCCTCACTGTTCTAATACCGCCCCCTTCAGTATATCTCCCCGTCACCCTTTCTCTCTCGTTCTGAGAGTTTTAGGGTTCAATAAAACAATTTAAGTGTGTCGATATTATGATCTTTCGCAGGCCCCAAATCCAATTCTGCCCGTGATTGAAAACCCTGGCAGTATAGAAATGCCTTTTCCTTTTCTGCACTGTACATCATCAAGTACTCAAAATATTCTCTCCTGAAAAAAGAAGACTACCAAACATGAAAAACATTGAGAACAACAGATCTGATTCAGGAGATGAGTTTTAAATGAAATTTAGAAGAGAGAAAAAACAACATTTGATGGATCAGCTTCCAATCAGCTTTGTGGGAGCCGTGCCCACTGAAATCCCTCCTAACAGCCAAGAGTTCCCCAAAGCCAGCCCTCCGGTCCTTTTCTAATTTGTCGTTTACGCTTAATTTAGCGTTTGAAGCACATCAACTAAGTTGAAACAACATTTCTACATTAAGAACAAAGGATCCGTTCCCTCTTGGATCACCAGGTCCTGTTTTGTTTTCAGTAATGACCTTCAACTTGACTTTGCCTGGTTACACATTTCCAGGCTCAATTATCCCTCTTCAATGGATTTCAAAGGTGTTTTTTAGAAGCATAAAGCGGGTAATTAGCAGGATTCCTCGCTCGCAAAGCGTCCAAACAAAAAGCTGCTCGGCGGCTGCAAATTTTTTGCTGTCCTTACAGTTGTGTCTAATCTCTGTTGATCCTTCCTTCCAAGAGAAAAACACAGACGTTCTCACACATCTAACACTCCTCACCAGCTGAGCCCGAGCCATGTGTGAAAGCCCTTTCTGTCTCTGTCAAGAGCGGAAAAGAAAAACAACTTTTCGCTCATGAGCGTACTCTGAAACGTAACTGGTAGTTGGCAGATAATTCGAAGTGAGGGGGGGGGGGGGGTGCACATTTCCATGCAATGAAAAGCCAAACGGATCTGGCAAGGAGCCTCAAATAACAGCAATCCTGCACAAACAAGTAAACTTGGATGAGTATCTATAGTGATGAGATGAAGGTCATTACATTAAGATGCGAATTTCAATATTGGATATGTACATCAGCCATTAATGTAGAACTTTTATTAATGTAAATGCATTTAGCACTAATGGAATACTACTACAAAACATTTCTACAACAAGTTAATATTGAGCTTATTATTATTCAAGCCATTTGACCTGTGCGGAAAATATTTTATATATATAGGCCATTCCCAAGGTCCCTGTGAATAAATACAAACGCAATTAAATCATTAATCCCAATTATTTCTATGACAATAAAATCGCCAGCGGTTGTTGGTGATTTTATTGTCATAGAAATAATTGAGCATCACCAGAGCACCACCGGAGTAATATTTCACATCCCATCAGAGCAGGGGTGCATTTAAACTACACTGTGACCATTCAGACAACCAATAATAAGGGCAGCAAGACATAGGGCAGACAGTGACTGCACAAAGAGATGTTTGATTATTACCAGCAGACACACACAGATAAAGACCATGTTTGAGATCTGCCGAGCTAAATCTCCCAGTGCCCCTCTCCCCTGCGACCTCATCACAAAGTTAACACATAAAAGCATCCAACAGCATCCTTCCTGTAGACCGGCAATGTTCAAAGCCACAGAATCGAACCAATCCCAAAAAGACTACAGTGCACCCTGAACTGGCCAATCAAAGTTCAGTCACAGATTCACTGACACTTTGAAAGTCAACATCAATGATCCGGCCCCTAAATGGGTGTTTGGGTGCTTGCTTGTAAGCAAAAAACAGAAAGGTGTCCTCGGCAGAGCCAATTAATATTGAGTTTTGTAAGACTTGTCAAGCTGTCTAAGCAACAGCAAAAACGCAGTTGTCAAGGCAGGTGGGCTGCAAGGGCAATAAGAGAGGGTTAACTACTCTCTTTCCCTCCTCGACAATACTTTGTCAGTGCTAATACAGACTAGACTGTGTGACTGTGTGAATGGTAACCAGGAGGCAGACTAGACTGTGTGAATGGTGACCAGGAGGCAGACTAGACTGTTGTGAATGGTGACCAGAATTTAGACGAAGCTGTCATGAATGGTGACCAAGATCCAGAAAATTACTACATACAAATAAATAAATACATGAGGTCTATAATGTTCAGCCGAGGTAAAACATTTGCATATGCATCCTTGTCCGTTATAATTCATTTTTACATCACTTTGCAGCATTATTTCTTCCAACTATACAGGAATTACACTTTCGAATGGACACCCACAATTCCAACAAAATGAATATTTATATTTTCATAGGCATCGCTAGACGAGATGCACAACAGTTCAAACACGCGCACCGAACTGTGGGTGGCGAACCATACGGTTTGTGTTTTCACGGAGTTGCTTCAGCCCTACCGAGTAAATGTCTGAGTGACTGTGTGTGTGTGGGAGATCGTAACGCTGTGGAATCTGAATGCGGCTTTAAACTGAGCCTCAGTGACACTCCGTCACCCAATTACCTGATGCAGACACACACACACACACACACACACTCACACACACACACACACACACTCACACACACACACACACACACACACACAGCACTGAATATTCTATGACTAGTGCCCATGCACACACACTAGAGGAGAATAAAATTCAAAGAATTAAATAAGCTGACTGTAATGTATTAAAAAGCAGAAGTGTGAGACTTTCTCCTCTCAACACAGCCTCGGTTACAGGCAACGACTAAATTGGGAATAATTTGCACTGCATATGTTTACACCCCTTCAATAACAGGAAGGAAGTCACTGTTTTAATTTGGCAGATCATAGTAACGTGCGACCCAGATCTCAAAAGATTTCTTGTGACAGCACATGAATCCTACTGTATCATCTATAATTCCTATAGAAAGATGTTTTCTAGTGTAATCTAAATTACTTAATGTAGGGCTCACCAAACTCCGTTCTAATGGTGCCCGTCACCCTTAAGTTTTGCCAAACCCAACAACCCTAACCTGAATGCAACAGTGTTCCTGTAGCTTAACTGGTAAAGCATCGTATTAGCAACGCAAAGGTCAAAGGTTTGATAGCCAGGGATCACACATTGTAATAAAAATGCACTATATGATGTTTTGGATTAATGCATCGGCCAAGTAAAATATATCTAAAACATGCATAAAATAAAATATAATTGTAAGTAACTGCTATCCCCTACAAAACATTCCCCTTTACACAGAACACTTATTTAAACTTATTTATGACATCAGACTACAAAATTATGAATACAGAAGTAGACAAACAACCCCATTAATCCACTATCTCTTTGTCACATGCTTGTAACCTCAAGGCAATATTGCTTTGCTTTCACTACCTCACTGCAGTTTCATGACATCACTGGGAACATCACAAAATAATAAAGAGACGGATAAAGTTACAGTTTACATGAATTAATAAACTACTTAAGCTATTGAAACAAACTGAAACTTTATTCAAACAAAATGACTACTGTAGAACCTTCTCAACTAGTTTTAGTTTCATGACAATAACATCACTGGTCAATGTCTATAACAAAACACCACAGAATTACATCGCAAAAAACATAATATTATAAAGACGCATCATAATTTTGCTGCTAATATCTTTCGTTTGGTTGCCTTCTTTAATATACATCTTGTATGTCAATTAAATTGAAATGTAAGATTCGTTTGAAGTCAATTTGACTTACTTTACAAAGCCAACTTATACTGTACATAATCGCCGTATGAAAAGTGTTCATTTTAAACACGTGTTCACTATGATACAGGACAGGTTAGCAATAAAAAGATCTGTATGACCTGGATTACGGCCATACACATGCATAATACGACAAACCCAACCCGTCATCAATTACAGAGCGGGAGAGAGAGCGTACGCTGCTCTTAAGAGATAAAAGATACAGAGGTGATGCTGTAAGAGAAGCAGAGTACAGAGACGTGGATAAAAACAGACACCGGGTCAGGAGCGGCTAATTATGCTGTCAGCAGTAATGTGCTCACGGCTGTGATCACCGCAGGGTCATTCATACTACACGCACCTGAGAATGAGGTGTGTGTGTTTTGAGTTAGCAAACGAGATCTGTTTGCGTGCCCGGCGCGAGTCCTTCACCTCACGGAAGTGCACGCGGGACCGGATAGAAAAGATCTGTTACTTTCCACATTTTAAGACCTTCATATGGTTCTTTTAAAGGTTTGTCCAAGTACAAATGGAAATTCTGTCATCTACGCACTCATATCATTTCCATAGAGTGCAGGAGGAAAATACTTTTCTTTAACATAAAAAGCCACTTACATTCTGCATGTTTTATGGAAAGTTTTGTATGGTCACTGTGTGAACTGTGTCTTTAACATGATCACCCTAAAATGTAAGATTTCTTCCTCCTCTCTTCACTTACCCACCCTATTGTCTTACACCTCTTAAACCTTTGCTCTACTGTTCCCATGATTTTAGCACCCAGCAGTCCATTATTAGCTGTAAAAATGTCACTTTCATTACACCATTGTCAGAGATGCTCAAATCTGCATCCTTCGGCACTGAACCTTCACCTCTTCATTTCTGCTCAGCTTTTCTTTCCGCCTTCACTTCACATATCTGAGAAACCTCCCAGCATCCTTGTCAGCCCATTAAAGAGGCTTGTTTTACGGCTCATATTGTCCTCCTTTATACCACTTTATCAATCGTTCCGGTTGTGTTCAGCCTAGCTTGTAGTATGACAGACTCACCTCAGTGTGTCACAACCAAACTAAATCATAAAATAAAAGTAAAAAACATAATCTAATCCGTATGGTTCAATAGGCCTAAAATGGCAAACTAATGTCACTTACCTATTAGTGATTAGGAAGGGATGACTATAACATTGCAGTCAATTCTCTCTCTCTCTCTCTCCCTGTCAGCCTTACTATGTGAAGTGTAACCTTTGCTCTGGTTGTGGTTTACAGTAAAATGCTGTTTCTGTTCTGGACGGTGATCTGGAAAGAAAGCAAAAGAGAATGATTAAAATGCTGTGAGGTCACTGGGACATTCCCCAAAGATCAGTGATGTCACAAAATGAGAGTAAAGAAAAAGGGAACTACTACAAAACCGAAACCATCTGAGTTAAATACTTGGTGAAACAAACTAAATGTAAATGAAATTTTGTCTTCATTTGGGACTTGGATACAAAGCAAAATGTAAAATAAAAAAACAAACAAATATACATTTGACAGTGGTGCAAAAACAGCCGTGTGTTGTGTGTAACGCTTCAACAACAAACAAAAAAGCAATAAAACCTAAAGTCTCTATGGATAAGCCATATTAATACACACGCACCTGTGACCATACATCAATCATGTAAATAACAAAGCAGTCCCACACACACTACACAAATATACACTAACAGAGATATCTGTTGCAGTATAAATGTACAGAACAACCAACAAACTATTTACGGTATTGATTTATGCTTTGATATTAAAAACAGCCTTAATCCAACCAGCTTTTTACCATTTAGTACAAAATGTGTGCTTTATAAACTGCAATCCTAAATGTCTTGACAAAGCAATAGATGGTCTTGTATTTAAGGGGGGGAAACATAACTCAATGGGAGCTGATCAGTCTAAAGCCTTGAGCGACTGAGGGCCATTTCTGAATCAATCCCATCATCCTCTAGACATGACATCAAACACAAGCTGAGCTCTAACTGCTCCACACTCTCAGAAAAGCTAAAATCTCTACAGCTTAACACTATTATCATCAGAAAACTTGCTCACGGCAATCCAGGGCTGGATTCTCTATCCTTTCTACCCATCTGTATGTTTGTGTGTCTCGGTACAGCAGGTGGAGGTGTAAAAGTGAAAATGAGAGATTTTTGGGTCACAAGATAAACCGCTGCGTCACAGACGACTGAATTATAGCCATTTCACATAATTCGATCGACGTTCCCCAACGCACTGAACTTTACAGAGCCAAAAATCAGAGTTACATCAGGCATCATAATGCACTCGGTCAAGGACTGTGATCTGGTGCTCAAACTACTTCATGACCATTTCTTTTTTTACCTTATTGTTCTGATTACTATTCTTAATAATATTTGTACTAAAACAAAAACGTCGAGCCAGTTAATGATAAAAGTTTTGGACCCCGTCTGCCATCAAAGCCCCTTGTGCCACAGCACTTGAACTAATCTAAATTCAAAGTTTCGTGAATACACACTCAACAAGTCCTTTAAAGTCTTTCTTAGATGTATCAAAGCAACTGGCAAGATTTTTTTTCTGCCATAAGCTCAAACACATCTTTTACAGTTTATGGTGTTCATTTCCCACTTTCCCGCTACCTAGCAACCTAATAAAATCGCCCGTCCGTGACTCTGTCTGCAACGCTTTATAAAGTGGTGGTCAAAGCACCTCACTCGCTCTGACGCAAGCGATGTGACGGGGCCTTTACACACAAAGCCTTCAAAACAAATGGGACCCAACAGGGATTAAACACCACGGTACACACTCAAAACAATACATGATGATGATTGGCATCACTTATTAAACAGCAAACAATATTATTTTATTTTCAGCAAGTTATTTTATTACGATTAGAGAGGTTCACATCAATAATCAGGAACAGGGAGGGGTAAAAGTATCATAAAAGTGTCCCTTATGACTGCTGGACTTCAACTATTCCTTTATGTTGTTATAGAAAGTACTGTGGAAACTTACCAACACAACCCTTATGTTGCACAGAGAAAACAAATTCATACACAACAATTTTTTTATCAACCAAACTGGTAACAGTACATGACTTTCATAACCTCAAAATGACATGTTTATCAATGTGGGCTGGTCTTCCTGTAATGCTGTTAAAACCACAGCTGTCGAGCACACTGTAAAGCAGACAAGTCAACTGAATTCTCACCTCCTCTCTCATAGGCAAACTACATTTCGTTGCCTTGTACTTGTACATGTGTAATGACAATAAAGTTGAATCTAATCTAAAAAAATCTAATCTAATATGGAACAATGAAGCTATAAGGGTGTCTAATGAGCTTTAGAAAGCCAATTCCTTAACATGCACAATCATAATTAAAATATTGATACTTGGCCTCAGTGTATCTATTCAACTGCAAAAGAAACGATCACAATACTATACCATTGATTTCTGTACCTTTACCGCAAGGGCACAAGAATGGTAACATTTGCCTTTATTTGACAAGGAAAACTGTGCAAGTCAAAAGTCCCAAAGTAAACATTTTAAACATCTTTACTCAAAGAAAAATAAATATTTTAGATTCTGCACTACTGTACTTTTCTGTGTTCTGCATAAGAAAGAAAGTCATACAGGTCTGGAATAATATGGGGAAAATAAATTAACTATCCCTATACAGCAAGAAGGGGCTCCCTAATAGGAAAACTTTCTAAAAATTAATTTAATTTATATTATTTAAAGATTATTTATGACATGGGAACAGAGCACAACAGTGGCCCTACTAGACTAGACTAGAATAGACTAGAAACATTCCCATTTTGCAGGAAGGCTGCTCATCAGACTTTAAAAGACAACACACACACACACACACACACACACACACACACACACACACACACAGTCACAGACAAAAAGAACATCCACCGTTTCCATCTGAAGCAAATCACATAAACAGATCTTCACAAAGTTTTAAACAAACACTTCCTCATCAAGAAAGCAAACATAAACACAACTTTGCTGCATAGAATGACAGTGATCGGTATCAAAATGAAAGAGAGAGAAAGTTTGATTAAATCAAAGTAGATTCAAATGAAATAACTGAATCAGGTTTGCACATTGCATGCAAATAAACCCAACAATTAAATTAAATAACTTTGGCAAATAGGTGCATCAGTACCTAAGAGTGAATGTGTGTGCAAGAGATGAGAGTGAGAGAGATGAAATGAGAGAGTGGAAAAGACAGAGCGAGACAGATGATCAACTCAGCATCACGTCGCAATCTGCTTCGAGAGAGAGACAGAGGAAAAGAATGAGAAAAACAGAAACGTATAAGAGATGAGAAACAAGAAAGAGTAAGATGAATGAAAATGGATATAGAAAAAAGTTGGGTGGTATCTAAAACAGGCCCATTTCACGCATCCTGCATCTGCAGTGCATAAGTTGTGCATAAATGTAAAGTAGCTTCAAGCTGCGGCCTATACAAAAAACCTGTGATTTTTGAGTTACCACACTGTGAACGCTGCACTTGCAACAACAAAATTAAATTTTTTAGGCAACCTAGGCTCTATATTGCTACATTTTACATAAAAGCTGAAGCAGCGATAACCAATTGAAGTGCCAACAATGACTACTTTTACATGCGCACCAATAATGCGATTATTTCCAATAATCAGCATAAAGAGTTAATCGCAGTAACATGTTTACATGAAATGAGAACACCTCATTACTCCCATTTACATGACGTTTTATCAGTCTACTTATTTGCTATAATACACAGTACAAATGATGATCTCAGATACAGTAGTGTTACAGGCTATAGTTATAATATATTTGCGTTAAATGCAAAACACCGCTATGTGGATCCTTATTTATGGTTATTCGGCACCGTGATGAATATATAAATATGGACGATGCCTCCGCAACAGTGGTATACGCTGTCATCGCGTTGTTTCTGTGTGAAGATAAGCATCAGAGACTGCTGACAGCGAGGTAAAACTTCAGACTCTCATGTTTACCATGAATTTGCGCTTAAGATGCGTGACAGAAGCACATACGCACCTTGGTCAGAGCAGCATAAATGAGATTAAGGCATTTCTATGCCTTCTTATTGCTAATAAAACCGGCGTATGCCACATATCTTACTTCCATTATGCTTACTGTGATTATAAGCTTAATCGCATTTAGATTGAACTATTGCATTCACACAAAGTAGAGTATAATCGTAATATTACCAAAAATCCTATTAATAGCATTATGAGGGTGCATGTAAATATATACATACAGAGTAGAAACACTCACTATTGACCAACAAGGTGTGTGTCAATGCCCCCTTCAGGCGGGAAGATGTACATGTGTGTTCTTCAGAGTACAGCAGTAGTGTGTTAAAACAGATGATAAGAGACTAAGTGTCAACATGAAAAGTGTTGCTGTCAGCTGCAGGACAGATAGAAATGCTCGCACAGGTACACTGAAGATAAACGTTTTCCGTCTGCAAGTTCAACAGAAGACATCCAAGGGCAACAAGACACGATGCTCTCTGCCAAGACTGCTTCACTTTTCCTGGCGTATTTATCCTTCCTCTCTCTATCCAAACACATTCACCGGCTTTTATCTGCACCCTTGATGTGCCTTTCATACACGAATCCTTATCCTAATAGTGAGCGTGTTGATGTCAACAAACGGAGACTGCATTTACACAGCTATCATTTCTTTCTCGGGAGACGATCTTTAAAAGAACACATTTTCCACGGTCGACAAAAGCGATAATGAAAAAGAGCCGCGAAACAAAAGGAAGAACAAAGGAGCCACCAGAAGGACGCGAGAGGACTTTCTTGGACATTTGAAGAGAGTTACGAGAGACAGATAGAGGGAGATGCACAACAGATGAAAAGATGTATGAAGATAAAAGTGTCCGGGTGAATGAATGATAAGGAGTTTGACACTAAATTAATCACTGATAACTGATTCTGCTCCTCAGAAGAAGGTGATACAAAGACCTATAAAAGGCATCAGCGTGTATGTGTGCGTGGGGCTGTCATGAGATATTCCATTTCTGCTAAAAGCAGCTCTATAAAGCATCTTGACATCATACCTGATGAGAATGACATCAGAGCCTTCCGAGACACGCATGGCTTTGATCAAATGCGTAGCTCTTTAAACCATCAGACACTGAGGCAGCGAGACGTGAGGCCACCCGTGTGGATGGACAGCAGAGAGATGGAAAGCAAGATTGTCTGCTTTGAGCTGTTGCTTTTGCTGATAAACAGATGAGACAGTTATAATGTTTTTTAATGTTAAGTATGGTGTGATAATTCTGTATTCAACAGTTTAAGACACCACTATTTGACCTGACAAGTTGCCCTGATAATAGTTAGCGATCTATAAGATTTTGCAGATTTTGCTTTAAAAGAGATGGCCACAGAGGTTAAAGTAGCAGATTGTGGCTTATTTTTGGCAACTTTCATCAGCATATGGTTTACACTAGCATATACACAGAAAACCATTTCGATTTGAATTGTATTTTTAATTAGCAGTAACAGTAAATTGCTTTGAGCAAGACTGCACATTTAATGGCACTGATTCTTCTTTTGCCTGAGAAACTTAATTTGTGAAAATTTCAGCAATTTTGTGAACGTTATATTTCATGATGTAAAGATCAGCATGATAAAGGCCATCCTCCTCTCTAGACAATCAGTATCAACCATTATCAAACCCATACCGGTCAGCCATTACAACAAAAACCTAAACCAGCAGTTAGACTCGGCGAGCAATAACAAGCTAATGCCACCTGGAATGTCAAGCTAGTGGTGCATTTCCAATCACTTTTCCACTGCTAATTTTCCATGCCGCTTTAACTGCTATTCCCAAACCTTGCTTTAGTTCAGTCAGAGGTTGATGGTGCTGATGAGCTCTTTAAAAGATGCACCTCATGACTCCTAAAACGTCTGCATCAGCTTCATAAAGCCACTCGCTCTTGAAGAGAATACTTTTATGAGCTTGGTATAAACATTTTATTCAAATTCAAGCAATATGTACTGCAAGATTCACAAATTATGATAATGAAGCCCAAACAAACTATTAAGTGCTTCATAAGATAGATGTTTGCTAAAAAATGTGTTCACGCAAACATGAGAATGCTCTCATAATTTACTCACCCTCATGGATATGACATAAACACTGGTCCAGAAGCATGTCCGGTTACATTTTTATTTTATTTTTAAATCTTACATATACAGTGCTGCTTGAAAGTTTATGGACCCCTTGAGCTGTTCAGAGTTTTCTGTTGTTTTACCATAATTTTCTTATCTGGGGTAAATGTACATGGGTCTACAATTCAATTCGTAAACTGCAAATCTTCTTGGTTCTCGTCTGTCTTTTAATTTGCTGCCGTATGATATTTTGTCAGGAGAAATGATTAGAAGTTATCGACATGTCGCCATTTTATAATTTTGCACTTGTTTTGATTTCAATTCCTTGTTGCAATTTAGCCCTTGTTTTGGTTTCAATTGTGCATAAAATAAATAAATTTTCCTTGCACAACCCTGTCGTTTCGCTTCAGAAGACACACAGCTTAAACGTTCTCAGACCTATACAATGTATATGAAGTGCCATCTGGCATGAGGGTAAGGAAATTATCAAAGAATATTCATTTTGGGTGAATTAATCCTTTAAAACACCTGCTAGACCTTCCCTTGAGTATTCTGAAAGATCTTGTACTAAACATCCTGCATCTCTCACACACATCATGTGTAAAGACCCACACACACTCTCTCCTCTGTGGCTGCTGAGTGGCAAAGCTTTGAGATCAAAGGTTTTACAGATGGCTTAACGAGCAGTTAGAAACATAACAGCAGGAGACAGAAAGAGGAGAGAGACAGGTATTTAGACAGGTAAAGTCATGGAGAGAAAGAGTGAGAGAAGTTGACATCTAGAGAAAGAAATAAAGAGAAATCGACAGACAGGAGGAGACAGGTGGAGCAGAACAAAGCAGACGAATGGAAAAATGTGGAAAATTAGTTATTAAGCTGCAACAGTACACACACAGTCTCTCTCTCTCTCTCTCTCTCTCTCTCTCTCTCTCTCTCTCTCTCTCTCTGTGTTGCCTGAACAGCTTTTGTTCTGTGTAAAACAGCATCAACATGAAGAGAATTCTCAGTTCGTATAATGCCGACCAAACAGCAGACAACATCAACAAAAGAGCTGAAATCATACAGAAAGACACAATGCCTCATATGTGCCAAAGTTCACCAAAAGCAGAACTTCGATCCATTTTTACAACTAAGCAAGACACAAATAGACCCACAGATGCATTTGAGCCTTTATGTCAAAGCAAATAAAAACACACAGCATTCTGTAGCCTCAGACACTCCAGCACGTCGGTTCATCGAAATCCTGATCTACATGCTGCCAACAGCCCCGTCTCATGAATATTCATAAAAACTCATTACCACACAAGTGTGGTAACACAGCAGATTGAGGAGAGAGAGAGATACACAAACAGACCCACACATACACCACCCTCCAACAACATTTGTTGAATGCAAACATGCTTGCTTAGTTTTTTCTCACCTTTGCAAAGTAAAATACTCACCAATACACATTTTAAAGGGACAATTTAGCCAAACATTCTGTCATTTACTCACCCTTTTGTGATTCAATTCCTGAATGATATTTTGAAGAACGTTGGAATTGGAAACCAATAAGCACTGGACCCTATTGACTTTAGGGCTGTTTCGATACCGATACCAGTATCGGAAATGCCACCGATACCACCTAAAATTTTGGTATCGTATCGGCGAGTATCAACAATATCGGCGATACCATTTTCTTAAACAGGACCTAAAGTGAAAGTGACAGTGACCTATTTGTCAGATATGGTGACCCATACCCGAAATGTGACCTCTGCATTTAACCCAACCAGTGAATAGTGACACACACTTCAAGTCGTGAACACACATACACCGGGAGCAGTGGGCAGCTATCACTGCAGTGCCCGGGGAGCAAACGGGGGTAAGGTGCCTTGTTCAAGGGCACGTCAGTTGTTACCTGCCTTTAACTTGAGCTCACCCTACACGTACTTACATTCATCTAGAACATTTTGAGTCTCAATAAAAGCACATTATTGTATTATTTCCCATATTTACATCAGAACATCACCTAGTTGTAAGCAACCTGGTGTGCACCAATGAATGAACTGTGCTGGTACAAGGACACTGACCAACTGAAACAAGTGTCATTTACATAGAAGTCTTTAAAAAAGCTTAACAATATTTGACTAACAATATAAGTGGACTTCAGGGAGAAGAACAAAATCAAATGCTACAAACCAGTAACATAAAATGAACACTTTATAGCATCTTTTTTCTCTGGTGAAAAATGGTGAAATATAGTCCAATCTGTTTATGTTTTCAGTGTATTAGGTCTACATGAATACTAATGAGGGCAACAAGAATCTAGAAGACAAGGAGAGCGTGGGAGAGAATGTAAAAAAGTTTAAAGTATCCTTATGGACTGTCTCTATGAGAAACATTCATTACTGAGGTTACATGTTTAAAAGTTTATCTTCATTTTTCTTTCATTTTTAGCAGTGGCGCTTAAAAATGGATGAATTAGAAAACATCTCAGAGAGAAATTTAGCGTGCTGTGCTTTATAACATGCTGTTGGACTGTCGGCAGAACAAACTGCCTCAGAATTCATCTCCTTTAAAGCAATGCCACTAGAGTCATCAAAGCAGCGCTTGTGTAACAAATCCACTGCCTTCCTATAATACACGTCTAGACAATTACTGTCAGACTTCAAAACTGCCTGCATGCTGCGAGCAATGTTGCTGGCATTACGGATATTCCTTATGTCTCTGCTTTACTATGGTTATAGACCATCAGTTATATACCCTACAAAACGACCAAGTGTTTTTGGATTTGGTCTGCACTATGTTTGTTTCTGTGCCTGTCACTCTTTAAAGCTATTACAAGCTTTTATAAATGCATCTCGAGACCCCAGGCTTCGGTAAACCTTGTTTTGCATATTTCTAGTTAAGATACTACTAGCTGAGTAATTCCAATCAGACAGACACAAATCCTGTTGGTGGCAGCTTATATCTAAATATAATCAGACACGCATCTGACAGCAAAGCCTGATATGTGTGCAAACTGCAAAGACAAAGAAACGCTCAGGCACTAAGCAGGAAAACACAGCAGGCCTTACGTGGAAGCTCACACAGGCATTCGCAACCCCAATCCATATTTCAATTTCCATGCTTTCATGTAAACAAATTAAATCGCCGCTACGTTTCCTCCCTGCGACTGTCTGTGTGAAAAATGAGCCTATTCTCACTATACTCTCATATCTTTAACATGTGCACGCGCTCTCGAACCAGACCCTCTCACTCCTTAACACATTAATTTCTTCTCACACACACACACACACACACACACACACACACACACACACACACACACACACACACACACACACACACACACACACACACACACACACACACACACACACACACACACACACACACACACACACACACACACACACACACACCACTTTTCTCTTGATTTTGACCAAGTCTGCTTTGAAAATAGAGAGAGAAAAAATAAAACTAAACAATACTGGTTTAAAAAAAGGTGCGGTGCAGGGCATTATTTGTTACTCATAACCTCCATCCACTGTTACTGTAACTACTGCTCTGTTCACAGTTCATCTGCCGGTTTGCTGAGCTGCCACTGATGTTTTACACCACTTCCTCTTTCCAAAGCAGAAATATGTGGTTGTTTAATGGGCAAATACGCAGACACTTCATCAGCTGCCTTATTAAACAAACACAGATCTATGTTTATTGTGCCCGAGCAAGCCATTTACCACTGTTAACATTACTCATTACTTAAAAACAACAGCTTAAAAGAATATAACAATCTGAATATTTCAGAAAGCAATCTCTCTTATTCGCAGTCTGCCGCCTGGTCTAGGCTTTGTACATAAATTAAGAATGTTCATCATTCGAGGCAATTTGGTGCATAATATCTTGGCTTTGATGGAGTTGCTGACTAATTGATTGATTACTTTATTTTCAAATAGCGGAAACTGCCAAGCCAGAGTTGTGGTAGTAAATCTTTTTGCAATGAAAGAAACCATCACATTTCCACTGGACTTTAATCAGCGCCTAATGCAAGAGTTTATTCTGAGTCTCTCCATCAGCCCCGTTTTACACAGCTGATAGTTACAGGAAAGAATCCATCATTTTAGACACCTGCTGTGAAGGCCCTGTCAGATACATCAGCCCTGGAGGAATACACAAATGCACAATCTGACTTCAGACAGAGTCTATAATCAGAAATATCAGATACAGACTTAAGCGTGTTATTACTGTAAACTAATTTAAAATGTAACATTTCAGAGATGTATTAGTACTAGCATAATAGTATTTAAATATGTTGTAGTAAAATACTAGGAGTTTGTGGCAAAATGTAAACAAAAAACAGTTTAACCTAAAAACTAAAAGTCTGCAAATTTATGTAATCTAAATAATAAGCGAGATACAACAAAGCACACCATAAAAGTTTTTTATTGAAGTGGTCCAAATAACCTATTCCACATCTTCTACATCATCTTTGTTTCATGAGAGGAACACACCAATATTTATACACAGAAAATACACAAAAAAATATTCTGCGCCATCTCCAACAGATTTAAACAGCCAATAGACGCTTTCAACGTTACTTGTCTAAACTTAAAGAATACATAGCTTCTGATTTTTAAGGGCCTACTTTGGTTTATAGAGTGTCCGACAACAGGTTTATGTACATACATGGTGTAAAAGCACTATTATTCCGTAATAATAAGCAGTTATTAATATTACCTTATTCTTGACAGACTCTCAAATGATTCGTTCCGCGATTTATCTGTCTAATCCCCACCTTTCCGCTAGCCTTGTCTGATGTGATTGGTCAGGTGGTCTAGTCTGCTGTGATTGGTTTAGCGTGTGTGTTAAAGTTTTCGCGGGCAGGCGGGGACTATTTCTAGTGACGTAGATACACGACGGTTAGAGAATCGGACAAGGTCACGATTCTCTAATACAAACATTTATATAAATGAAATAAAATATAAAGTTATATTATTAGCCAGTAGCCAGACAGATCAACAAACACAGACCGGAACTTAACTTCGTGCCAGCCGCGTGCGTCCAATACGTGCATGTGCAGTCAATAATTCACTCAATTTAAATTTAATTCTGTTCCTCATAACAAAACCATCATATGGCTTCAGAAAACTTGTCAAGCTTACATCCCCAGTCTCTATTAACTTACACATACAAGAACACAAGAAAAATCTGTCAGCAAACAGCATAATAATCAAAATGCACATTTTGTTAACGTTTCATTAAAACCAGCACACCCACCAGCCATATGGGTACAATATAATGCAAAACACATACCCATACACTTAACCGTAAATGCACAGTGATAATGCCAACAATGTACACTTATACCTCACTGATAAATACAATGAGAGTTCTAAACTTATAAGATCAAATCCAAATTGTGTTGAGATATGTTATAGGAGAACATACAATGTAAAACTCGCCTTATAATCAATAGACTTGCTAAAGGGCTAAAACTCTCAAAATAGCAAGAAGTGGGTCAGACTGATTTCCGGGCTTATGCTAAAATGTCAGAATAAATATGGAAATAATAGTGTGGAACAACAGATGGCAGATATTTTGACACATCTGAAGAGAGCAGCAGACTCAGAGGAGTTTAACAAATCAGACACTGGTATGGTTTTAGCACTTCATTGCTGGGGTTAAGAGCTGGGCATCAGACAGATTATAAAAACATGCATCATCCGTACTGCTTTCAGGCCTGTGTCAACAAGGCATTTTCACACAATATGCATCTCTATCTCTTTAGCACACTCATGAGTTGCTATTGGCAACCTCGTGTGCCCACTAGTGTGGCATGAGCAGGTGGTTTCAATGCATTTGATATGATAAACATAGTCTTGCGCTGGGGATTGTGTGATTGGTGGCTTACAAGTAAAAGGGTCAGAGAGCGAAGAAATACTTAACTTTATTCAAATGGGAGTATAAAAAAAATTCTGCAAGGGAATTGAAGCCAAGTCAAGGTTGTGAAGACTATCATACACATGTTTATTAATATTTCAAACACAGTTTTCACACTTTCATCATGCTTATGTTGTGATATTTGTAATTAATATAATTATGCAAACCCTTTATTGGTCATGTCTCGAAACCATTCAACAATCATAATAAACACTGTCATTCCTACAGTACAGACACACCCCCAAAGTGAGACTTCGGACAGTATTGGTGTGATTTTCTTCCACACCTGTAGACACACAGGCTGTAATATTAGATGTGGCACAGGTGGGTGTTTCTTTAGATGTCACGTGTAACTGTCAAGTGTATCCCAACAAAAAACATAATTATATTTCAGCTGCAAACCCTCCAAGACCACTCCCACTGCCCATGAATGCAACGAATACCCCTCGGGCAGATCATCATGTCAGCTCTTGTTAATTCCTGCAATGCAGCAACCTATTCAACACGTCTGCGTGAACGCAAACATGAACGCGGCTCACTTTCTGGCAAAGTGCGCCCCTGCAGCGCCGCACTGCGCATGCGCACTACAACAACCCACTATTTGGCAGGATGCAAGAGACGGGAGAGACGCATGCGTGGACAGACGTTTCCATTTACAGCGAATGCAGGATCACTATTTAGCAAAGCTTGTGTCAGTGATGCGCAGGCCTGTGCACAAAAACAAACTAAAGGCATTTACAACAATAATCGCGCTTTGTAGTGAGTGTCGACAGTGCACCATAACTTCAAACACACCCAGCAGAGCTGTACCGGGCTTACGATCACTCAACTGTCTGATGAAAACATATGTCGTTTATATTAAACAGCCGTAAACTAATCAACACTCAAAATCAAGTGCAAGACTCAGTCAGCTCATAACAGTTACCATGCCAAAACAAATGACTAATTTGACAACAACCCCTCAACCGTTCATTTACTAAAACATCTGACAGCTAATAGACAGAAGCTGCAGAAATAATGTTTACGGTTTGTTTTTCGTATTATACAGAACTCATGCAGTGATAGAGCTGATAAGCGCAACAAGAGGCTAAGCTAGTTAGCACTACAACAAGCTCAATTCAAACCACACGGCGCTTTAAATGCGCTTTTTCACTCTCAGAATGCAAACTGAAGGCTACAATAGCGAATTATACAGCCACGCGTGGAGTGTTGTGTTTGGGTTTTTAAACGTACCTTTTTTTGAAGGCAGGTTGTTTTATCGTATCGGATATTTTTCTATTGAGCGGCTTCACGTCCGGGTTAAATGAATGACGGAAAGCGGGAGCGCGCACGCACTAGAATCACAGCGTCGTGATATTCATACACTTGATATTACAGCCCCTTCATTATTATCTCATCTATGTATGATCATATGTAGTTCTGAGCATGTGTAGTTTAATGTTTGTATTATTGTATTTTATTGTATAGTGTTGTTACATTGTAATTTTTATCATTTCTTTCTGGCACACTTTTAATTGTGCTTGTTACATTTTCTAAATATACTGAAAATGATTTTAAAAGACACAGTTGTAAACTTTATTTCAGGACAAACGTTTCTTGTAAAGGTGCTTTTATAGTTGTTGGGTTTCTTTTTTGTTGCAGTGATCACTGTATTGTAGCTGATGTTTGGTTGAACATCTGAATTTATTTTAATTAGGAAGAGTTTCTCCCTGCTGTTATGCCTATCTGGCAGTGTTTCTGAAAAGAATGATTTATTACTTGTGCTTCATTACATGTGATAATTATCATAAATGAACAAACAAGCAATTTCTCTCCCTCACACTTTTCATTACTGCCTCAGTTTAAGATTTATTCCATCACACTCATTGTGTTCTGTGAAGGTGATTATTGTGTGTGGCTACAGGTTGTCTGCTCCAGTCCTGTGAGGTTTAGAAGAGAGTGATGTTTGCATAATGTCTTTTTTTCTAATCTAAAATGTGAGCCAGAAGAAGTTCATGAAAAAAACATTATGTAAAAAATTTAAATAAAGAGGATATATATATATATATATATATATATATAAGAGAATAATATTTAAAAGCACTGCAGAAATATGGGGGTGAAAATATATGACTGTTGAATGGGTTGTTTAATGTTTATAGCATTTAAGTTTAGCCAAGTAACGGTTCTTCTACTGCTAACCCAAAATAAAGGCTAGACATACTTTTAAAAATTACTAATGTCATTTACTTGTTATTTATTTTGCTTGTGATCAGAAATAATCAGCAAGGACTCGATTCTTTGTGAATGTGTACCGGAAGTTAAGTTTGGGCCACAAAAGCGCACAAGCACAGTAACGTTTGTTTATGTTGTTGCTTTGAACCGTTTACATGATATCGTACAGGAGACACCTCAGAGCCATAAATGCAATTTTCAAGCTTTTGCATTAAATAACAAAAAATGACCCTCTTCCTATTTTGTATGCGTACTCTATTTTGGCATGCTCACAAAACTATTTATAGAAAAAAGAAGAGTGGGATGCAAAATATTCCCAATGGATAAATCATCAAGTCTACTCTGGATTTTTTTCTATTTTTTTCACTTTCTTTACCAGGTTAGGCTACCTGTTTCTAGTGTGCAAATGCTTTGTTATCGGTATGTCTACAATGTAGTGCTAATGTAATCAGAAATAAATAAATAGGCTATGCAGGAAAACAAGAAGTCACAGCTCAATGGGGGAGTGAAGAGAAAAACAAAGATACTGTAATTAAAGCAGCACTACCTTCACACACACACACACACACACACACACACACACACACACACACATTAATGGGGGACTATATAAACTGTGTGCATGCATGGTTTAGATACGCCCACTGCTTGCTTACCCACACCAGCACGTGTTTCTGCGTATCACTTACCACTCCATTCCCCCTCAAAAAATAATTAAGCATCTTCAGAGAGGAATTGGGTTACCTGCATATTACAGAGAGAGATGTAAGGCAATCTCACACTGGGGACACCGTAGAAATGAACATTGGATGAGAGATGAAGAGGGGGAGAGATGATGCCTGACCTGTTCATCAGCAACGTCCATGTCTGTTAAAACAATTCTGTAGAAATTACAATATTACTGGCAGCATTTTCCAGTGACTTACTGTAGATTTATATTTAATTTATTGGCAACAGTTTGTTCAAAGATAAATAAACATTAAACATTAATAAGTCTTTAAATAACTATAAAACAACAGCCTGTTGTTAACAAAGTGTTGCCAATAAATTAGATAGATATAAATCTACAGTAAGTTACTGGCAAACTGCTGCATAACTATAGCAAAATGTTTTACAGTGTGGTCAAATGTCTAAATTAAAAGTCAGGGACACCATTTAGTGGTGACTATCTTTACACAGATCAAAATAGTCTTTCTCAGAAAATAGACCAAAAATATTGATGATTCCTCTTGCACTCCCAGAGCATTTTATTTGGACGATAAAACGCTCTCTAGAATGAGAATGGCCCCAATAGCTGATACAAATCTAAACTATCTCTTTTATTAGATGATACATCAATTCAAGAAATAAAACTGCACTAACAAAGCCAATAGGATGTGTTTTAATATTGATATAGTGCCACACGTCATCTTTAACAAGAGCTCATTGCACAGAAAAGCATAGTTGAGTTTGGTGACTTTGGTCACATACACTGTCTGTGATGTGTTCTTCTTCACCTGCTATGAAAAATCTGCATGCCAAAACAAAAGAAATCCATCCAGGCATGAAGAGGACATCATCCTTGAGAAAATACCCAGGGGTGGATCTTCCTCGTCTCTCTGGAGCGAAACCCTCCTCATGAAATAATTTTCAATTCATCAGTATTAAACACTGGTGAGTGGGCTTGTTTTATCTGCACCTTTGTGAGTGATATTGAAACAAGTGAAGTGAACAAGAGCGAGGGGAAGCGTAAATAAAGCAAGTAACTACAGTGTAGCTGAAGTTTCATTGTAAATACCCTAATGGATTATGAACAAACTAACAAGTATAGCCGGCCATTTAGAGAGGATTTGCCTGCGAGCGTGTGATAACTGGCGCCTTCGTTTTTCCCCCTTTAGCCACTCGGTAGCAAAATAAGTGCCATCAAAGGACATGCTTTAAAAAACGAGTACATCAGGCGACATGTGGCGGAGGGGAAGAGAAAAAAAAACAGAACGAAAGAGCGAAAAACTCATTTGATTGCTTGGCTGCACTTTAAAACACAATAGCAGATAATATGAATAATTAATTGTAACAGGTTCTTCTTAGGAGGCGCTTGCAGTTTAATTACCGAATGTGTTGTTTGCACAAGCGTGGCGTAGATTAGGGTATTTCAAAGAGAAGAGCTGAAGAGGACGAGAGGAAAGGAGGGAGAGAGAGAAAAAGAGGGATAGAGCGAGAGAGAGAGAGAGAGAGAGAGAGAGAGAGAGAGACAGAGGGAGTTTAAAAGTGCAGAAAAGCGTGCTAAGTCTTTGAAACTAAACTCAATTGGTTCCACTCTCAGGGTTCGAGGGATGTTGAAACCAATCTGTCGCGCCTCTTGTTGATATATCTTTATCAGTCCTGTTCCAAATGTCAACATGAGTCCAAATGTCAAAAGATGGCAAGTTCGGTTGAGTGGAAAGCTCCAAAGTCTTTGTGTCCGCCGGACCGACAGCAGTGCGTGTTTGTGGCGCTGTAATGTGCAAATGCCTCGTGTTCCACAGAGAGCTGAATGTTCCGAGGAAATCTGCATAATAATTAGTTAGGGAATAGACAACAGCCCCTTATCAGTTCTAAGAAAGAGAGCGAAAGAGAGCTCGAGACGCACATACAGGGACATCTGTACATGCAAACGCATATAAAAACATACTGAAAGATTTTGTTTCCTTCACCCACACAGTGGGCACAGACAGCGAGATGATTCTTCATATGCTTGCCTACCCCCTCTCACTTGACTTTTGACTTCTTTGTCTATTTGTCTTTTTTCTCTGTGTGTTTTTCTAAATACTTATAACGCTCTTGTCGTCCTACTGGAAACTTGATTTGGACGTGGTTCTTTAATAAAGGCCATTGTTATTGTGTTCAATGTGACTCCTCTACTCAATATTAGTCAAGTGGAGTTCTTCATGTTCATTTTCCACCACAATTAAATGTTATTCGTGCCGTCCCTTTAAGAATTTGCTGTAAATAGCAGCTTTTCATGTGAAATGAAAAACAGGGCTTCGCTGCAAGCTGTGGGTTTGCTGTCAGCTACAATCGTTTTTAACGGCCTCGTCCTTCAACAACAGCCTCCTTGGAAAGTCCTCATTACATTGTGGCAGATGAAGAAAACAATTTGTGCTGAAATGTGTTTTTTCATTTGGGAGAGAGTTCGGAGAGTTTTTATAGTACTCTGAACTTTTTTATTTCTAAAGATCAAGGAAACCTGATTCCTCGATATGACCCATGTAATTTCTCTCTCTCGCTTTATTTATTGTTAACATTGGTGATTGTGGTTTGGTATATAATAGTCCACAGTCATGACCATACACAACAGATTGTGTAAATCGATCCTCCGTGCATGAGCCCTGAGCGAACAAATTATTGCAAAAATAAATAAGAGAGAAGTGACTGTCAAATATAATCAGGCCATATGTGTCAATGTGAAATGCATCTTTGTGGTCCCCTTAAAAACAATAGAGCTTTCAGCAACATGTCGCTGTATTTAATGTTTGTTAAAGCAGTTCTACAGAGGTGAATTAGAAACAACACTGTTTTAAAAGGTCTTCTATAGATATTCTCTTCACCAGATATCTCTGACCCGCACAAACACAAATATATGAAAATACACACACATGGTTTCCTCCCAATTAAAGGCAACCATTGGAAGAGAGTCTTATAATCTTCAAATGTTGTTTGTGTAGCTCTTTCTATTTTACCCCACGGAGGGAAAATGCCGTGCGTGCTCACCGTCTCCTTCTAATGACAAGCTTAAATGAGCCGGAAATGTTCTTTCACATACACTTCACTGAGAAGAAAGTCTTTATTACAATCCCACGGGACAGAAAAATCACAAATGGGATCTCTTTAATATCTCCATTGTTACTTCGGAGAGCAATGCGATTAAATGGAGAGCAAAAGGATACTTTAGCTTAACTGTCCTGTCTTCCTAATTTGTCCTCTGAGAAAAGTCCCCAATAATCTTGCATTTTCAGAAGTGATCTCACAAGACAGCATCTGCATACAAAAGTCACAGATTTTTATGACAACTTAAACGTTTTTCATCATCTGCGTGTCTCAAAATCCACTTATGAGATAATAAACATCAATGTTTGATTTCAAGCGTTAATTTTACTATTTCTTTGAAATGACCTTACTTAGTAAATATAAAAGATGCTATATGTTTTAAAAAACAGTAAATCCCCAAAAATGTCTTTGGCTGCGTTTTCACAGGCAGATTCACAAATTCATCCAAGACCAATAATGCCATCTACACATTCTCTATACTGAACATCAACTATTGCCTTATATCTCATCTGTGTCTGTTTTTATTCTCAGAACAATAAAATGTTCCTCAGATATTTAATAATATCCCATAATAAGCCTTATCTAAACAGAAGCGTGCCCTGAATTCTGATTGCATTACTGCTCAGTCAGTTCTTGCGATTCTTACCAGATGAATGCCCTGTTTGCTATTTCACAGTTTCCAGTCTGTGTCAACTCTCAGAAGTCTCAATTATTAATATCTTAATTAGCCAGCGAAACATGAAAAGTGAATTTGAGGTATTTGATCTGAAAACTGCTGGAAGGATTCAGCCTGTTTCCACAGCGTCGCTCCTGGAATTCTAATCTTCATGTGGAACACTGGATGGAATACTGATTTCCAAACAAACCACAAAAAAAGACAGCAGATGTGTTCATCTTTTAGGGAAAACATATCGGAATTATTCAAATATGCATAAACGCAGGTGATGTTAAAGACATGCAAACCACGACGTTACCCATTCGCTTGAATGGCTTCTGTCTTGGTTTGGTTACCAACATTCTTAAAAACAATCTTCTTTTGTGTTCTGCGTTAGAAAGAAAGTCATACAGGTTTGACATGACAAGAGAATGAGTAACTGATGACAGAATTTTTTTGGGTGAACTATCCAGCCCATACACCACCCCTACACATACATTAAAAAAAGATGTCATCCATAAGTAGTGGATGTAAAATCCTTGACTTTGTTATATATGCACTAAATAAGTTCATTAAAATGATAATTCACCCAAAAATGAAAATGTTGTTATCATTTACTAACCCTTCATTACAAGCCTGTATGCCTTGCTTTCTTCCACACAACACAAAAGAAGCTATTTTGAAGAAAGTTAGTAACCGAACAGCAGCGGCACCCATTTACTTCTATTGTATGGACACAAAACCAATGCAAGTGAATGGGTGCCAGTTAACAACATTCTTCCAAATATCTTCTTTTGTGTTCTGCGGAGAAAGAAAGTCATACAGGTTTGAAATGACAAGAGGGTGCGTAAATGATGACTGAATTTTCATTTTTGACTGAACTATCACTTTAAGTTATACTATTTAATATGTTAGTAAAGCGATTTTTATAGTGGGGATCAGTTTGAAAGTCTTTAAAGTCCATTTATAATTGACTACAGGTATATGACTGTGGTCAATGAAGCATCCTCTTTTGTCCAGTTTGAAATGACACATGAGGGTGAGTAAATGATGACAATATTTTTGCTCAACTGAACTGAGCTTTGCACATACTCAGAAACAAATGTATCATGTATAATGCAATGTAAGTCGCTTTGGATAAATGCATAAATGTAATGTGTCTCCCTTAATAAGTAGTAGAAAGCTAGGTCAAGTCTTTTGGTATTCTTGTTAATTTCACACACGTACTGAACACAGACACGCACGTTTTACTGCATGCAAACACAGAAGACTGTTTAGCCATTAGCAGAGGCAAGTGAAGTATCACAAACATCTCAACACTAGACTCATTAAAGATGCCATCGACTGTTTAATTAAACCTCATTAGAGCGCAATCAGTGCACATGAGACGCTACCCACATTACTGTGATAGATAGATAGATAGATAGATAGATAGATAGATAGATAGATAGATAGATAGATAGATTTTATCTCTAGGCAATCTCTCTCTGTCACCTTCTTTCTCTTTTTGTCCGGCATAAGACACTCCACATTTCACACAAAGCCATGTCCTAATACTTCATCAACTAAAAGCCAACAGCCTGTTCCAGAACAATATCTATTCATCCATTACATTCACATCTGGAAAAAACAGGTTTGGCTCAATTCACATGGCAATGAACAAGGAAGTGAGGGTTTGAGATGAAAACAGGATGTATCAAAAGAGCTGTGAGGGAAAGAGAGGGAGAAAGAGAGAGAGAGGTTTGCAATGCATAGCCTAGATTTGGTGGTCTTAGGTCATAGCCGTTTCTGTCTTCAGACACAAATGGGGTTTCAATCCCTCTCATTCCATCTGTGGAGATGGTCCGGTGAGAGCGCAGAAACACGCACACACGCTGTCGAGAGCAGGTCGTGGTGACCTCCGAGCGTAAATCCGAACCCTAAATCTTCCGGAGCTCACATTGATGTCTGCACACAGAGAGGGCAAGCAGTACATTTCATCAATTGTGCTAAACACGCACACGCACACACACAAAACAGACGCATAAAGGGCAGTAGATGGCAGGTCTGAATTTTTGGAATAATAGCTGAATAAAAATGTCCACTGTAATAGGTCACATTTGATTTGTCATGTTTAGCATTACAGATTTTAATAAATGTCAGTGCTGGGAGGTTGAAATAAATTGTTACAAATACAGGAAATCTAAAATATGAATATTAAATGCCTAATAGTGACCAAGCATGTAAAACAACAACTTTGTAAAATATATGAACTAACTGATTTAATATACACAAGTAATATCTATCATTTATCTATTCATTTATAAAATATTAAAAATAATTGCTTATGTCCAATTTTCTGCTGTAATGCATTTAAAATATCATTGAATTATCATTATACAATTAACATTATCATTATCTTTACAATTAAATGTATTTATCATATTTATCATAAACATAATTATTTTCATAATATTAATGTTTCTTCAAATTAAAATTATTATTAAACCTCATACCTTAAAATGAAAGGTTTAAATATACCTTTAAAATAATGTAAATGTCAAGGTAAAAAAGGGATGATTTGCCTTTGCATTTACATTTTGCAGGTTTATATTAATGTTTACACAGTCTATCAAATTCATTTCAAAAGATCAAGGTAAATTTCATTTTTATTACGCGTCCCCCTTTAAATGCAAATTAACAGTACTTATATAAGAAAGTGTAGCCTGTTCATCTTCTATCAGACCGATGCACAAACGCAAAGGTCAAGCATCTAGACTCATATCTGATCTTCATGGGCAGACAATAATCGCGGGTGGCGCGGCAGAAATTAGCATTAGCTGCTAACAGACAGAGTAGAAACTGAGAACTGATGAGTTTGGCCACTTATGCACGTTGCTGTGGTAACTCTATTATGGGGAAAGTAATAGAGAGCGACGTTTGTTTGCAAGCTTGGAATTTGTTTAATTATGAAACTGCGAGCAACGCTGGTTTACATTTGCATATGTAAATCTAAGACAGCATCACACGAAACAGTTTGCCGTGGACAGAGGTATAGCTCACCTAAATAAAGAGAGAAAAGGACATCTGTTAAGAGCTTATGGTACCATTAATATTTACATGATTTATTTGTTGCAGTTTGTAAGAATATTGAATGGCAGTCTATAGAGAAACAATAATACCTGCATGATGGTAAATTTACAGAATTATCCAGCATGTGGCAACACTTTATGAAAATTAAACATGCTTTTATTGTGTGTGTTTATTTTCCCCCATTTGTATAACCACAATTATACTACAAACACTATGTAAAGTAAAGGACCCGGTCACACTTTTGATTTGAGCATCCAGACCAGCCCAACACAGCAACAATAACTCAACTAACAGTGCGAGTTTGGAGAGAAACTGTCTGGCCGAGCAATGGAAGACAATGAAGTGTTCAAGAAAACTTGTTTGAAACATTCATTATTTACATGGGGCAAATGCACCACAAATAAAACCCTAGGACAAGGGCTTAAGACTTGTCCCTATTGATAAAACCAGCATACACTCTTAAAAATAAAGGTGCTTCACAGTGATGCCATAGAAGAACCATTTTTGGTTCTCTTTCTTACCTTTTTATAATCTGAAGAAGCACCTTTATTTTTAATAGTGTAGGTATGTTTTGAAGCATGGTAGGTGGTTTGAGCTGGTTTAAGCTGGTCCTGAGAAAGAGCTAGTTGCTTAGGACCAGCACATGACCATCTTAAACGCAGCTGCTTCAAAACCTAACTAGCATATGCTGTTTTTTTCAACAGGGGTCAGAGACTTCAGTTTATCTAAACCAAAAAGATCTAAAAAAAAACTTTGCCGCCATTGTTTTGTCTCAAAATGCACACAACCAATGTTTTTTGCAAGGCATGTCAGTAAAAACTACTTAAATGTCCTCATTTAAGACTATATTCCTGTCTTAACCGAATCCCTAAATGTTTATGATATACATCAGAATTCTATGATGATTTATGATTCTAAACTCATATCCACAATTTTGCTGACAAAAGGGAAAACCCCAACCCTTTATTTCTTTTTTGGTTTGCTCTCTCTCTCTCTCTCTCTCTCCATCTGTCTCTCTCTGTATGTGGTTTATATGGAGGATTCATCAACAGTAATTAGCCATCTTGAGAGGCTGACACTCAGCACTATTCCTCTGGGAGGTTTTTCACACTAGGTTGAAGGGCTTAAACATGTCACAGCACAGGTGTGCGCACATTTTTTAGGTGTGCAACATATATGTGTTTTTGCATGTGTGTGTTTATGATAACTCGCTTTAGCAGCGCTGCATGCCACTTATTTACAACTTTTCTGCCACTTAAGATTATTAGTCACATGACATTTACAGCTCATCCGATTGGTTCAAAAAGTTCAGCGGTCACGAGCAAATTGCACCGATCGGCCCCTATTGAAATGAAACGGATGGCTCTCCAGGTATTACACACCTCCTTGCTGGCATCACATGCGCACAACAAATCCATTAATAATCATATATTTCCGGTCCCAGGTCTTTTCGTCTTGCTTGTACATTTGTCCCTGTCTTTTTTTCTGTTCACCAACAGATGCCCAGATTCTTACAGTCATCCCCGAGCGTGCGCTCTCTTTGCCCACCCTTCCTCTCTTGTCTCTGCACAGAACACCAGCACTGTGCTGAGACTGAAGCTACACACCACCAATTAATCTCCACAGAGGACATGTTCAAGACCAGATGGCCATATCTTTGCTTGAGTGTGCGCAAGTGTACATGTACATGTTTTATTGCATTATTAACAGCTTTCCTATGACCTTGCTGCACGACGTTATTTTTCCTCACCCCCGCCTCCTCTTTCTGTCTGATAGTGACTGTAATGTCTGTAAATCCTCTTGTGGGTTGACCTGAAATCACCAGGGTCAAAAAACCTTTTTACAGTTTCTCTCTGTCTCGTTCTATTTTGTTCTTATTTTAGCTATAGCAGATGAAAGCCACTCACCTCTTGGAACAGATTAATGTAGAGATTGAATCCCAAATAGAACAATCGCCAATCAAAATTATATGAAACTATTATGACATCATCACTGCAAGACTACATTTAGAATGCTTAACATTCTATCAACGTCAATGTGAGGTTTTCAAGCTTTAAAGCTTATTTTTTATTTACTTAAACATAACATTCACCAAAGAATTACACAGCTAATTAATATAAAAAAGGATAAGAAGATATAAAGACAGAATCAGACCTGGTGTAGATGAGAGCAAGATGACAGGTTACAGGAAAAGCCTCTGGAAAATCCTCTCGCTTTTGAAATGGCACGGGGCTCCACAATTCCTAAAATCAATGACTCAATATGTTCAGTCACAGATAACAGATGAGCATAAAATAGGCATAATAGTCCCCACGCAATGAATGAATGTCCATCACCAGAGCGTAAATATTAGACAGGAATCAGAGAGGAAGGTGAGCAGGGTGAGACGGAATCTGGTGGGAATGTCAATTGCCGTTAAATTAACGCCAATATAGAAGACAAATGAATGCAATATCTGGAAACGGAATTAAACTTTGTATAAAATGAGGATATGGGAGAATTTCAACATTTGTCACCTCTGCACCATGTTCCTGATGTGGGATGAGTGCGTAGAAATCCAGGAAATGGCACGACCCGGATTCATTCCAGGAATTGCATCTGGAGGGTCACCGTTTAGTTCATCCTTTACGTTTTTTTTTTTTAACAATATTACGAGATCAGCGTGACAAGCGAGATAAAATTCACTCAAGGTAAATTATTCCCTGAATCTCTTGGCTATACAGACCTTGTTGAAAAATCAGTAATGCAGGTCACCTTGTGTTTTGGATGATGGCGTCTCCACCAGGCTTTTAAACAAGCCAGACCAAGCTGGATCAGAATTATAGCTGTGCTAAATCAGAATCAAACCAGCATGACGCAACATGGAAATCACACGATTTATTGAACTATATATGGTTTGCAAATCCAAAATGGAATCTCCTCTTGTTTGTCCCTGCGCTGGAAATGAATAATAAAGGATTCCTTTTAGCCCCTAGAATGCTTGAAATAGCTTAAACTGGCTATTGATATTCAGACCACAATGTTTCAGTGCAAACGCTGAGTTTCCGTGGTAATCGCCTCACTTACCTGCATGGCTAGGACCATTTCCAGTCTCTGATTGTGAGTTTAGTTCCTGTTCTCACAGGTATCTCCCGTTCTATTACAAGCTGTCGAGGTGGAAAATGAACATTTTTCCCTCAACAACACTTTTCTCTCCCAAGACACATTCTCACCTATGTAGCAAAAAAACTCAAATAATAAAACAGCCGAAACTAGTTTTGTCTTCATTCCATTTCTGTGTATTACACATTGGGGAAGAAATCAATCTACCTGCCCATATCTTAAAACATGACCAGCATCATTGAATAATGTCCACATCTACTGAGAGTTGTTCTAGAATTTGATTTCTTTTTAGGAATATTACTACAGTGACACAACTTTCTTTCTATCGCTGAACACAAAAGAAGATATTTTGAAGAATACATCCACAACTACTGGATGGACACAAAAACCAATGCAAGTCATTGGGTACCACCGTTTTTTGGTTACCAAAATTTTTTTAAATATCTTCTTTTGTGTTTAAAAGAAGTAAGAAAGTCATACAGGTTTGACAAGAGGGTAAGTAAATGATGACAGAATTTTCATTTTTGGGTGAACTATGCCTTTAAGTTTGTCCTTAATATACAAAAGAATATAGTCTTTAGTACTTGGTGTCTCAAAATAGTACAGGTAAGTACACCAAGATCTTATTTTATTTTATCTTAAAAAGTGCTAATTTACCAAATCAAACAATATTTAGATGTTTTTACACCTGTACATTTCTTGTGATTTTCAAATCATCTGTAAGTCTAAAAGCCCCATACTTGAATCTATAATTTTGTAGGGAAAAACATTATTTGTAAACAATATTTGTAGCATAGGCTCTTCTAAACAGCCATCATTCATGCTATTTTCTCACTTTACACAAAGAACACATGATTGTTTGTATTGCGGAGGAGGACACAGACACGCAAAAGGCACACGCTCAAACTCCCGTCTTCCCCTGGCGTCTACCCATCAAGCACCTGGACTCAGAGACCTGCCTTCTGTCTTGATAATGTAATACATAAACACAGCAAATCTGTTATTCCAATAAAATCACATGTATAATTGCCAAGACTATCTAATATTTATCTTAACACCTATCTTCGCCTCAGTAACAGAAAACTAGAATTGATACATATTAATATGATCTGAGGGGTTTTTAAAAGGCTTGTTATTGCTGCCTCTGAACATAGACCTAATAATTTGTCCACTCCCATCCTAAGGTTACATCTAATTGTCTCTTTAATACACAAACACGGACAGTGTCGTCTCATTAAATCCGTCTGGAGTTCTTGAGTTTCGGGACTGAATGAATTATTCCTCGCCTCTCGATATGACCGTGCACCCTCCGCGGGTTCGAAATGAGGGTATTGTTACATGCTGCCTGTATTTCTACAAAGGGCTGAAGCAGCCAGGCTTATGATGATGGTTTGCAACACAGAAACAAGATTGTAATGGGTAATTGCCAACACAAAGACTAATCAAGCACGGGTGATTGCCTGTTTTTTAAAATTCTCTTGCAGTCCTTGTATCAATTTGCAACTAAATGGAAAAGGCCTGTGCATTGGAATCGGTAATGTGCGCTTTCTCTCTTTCTCTATGGGTCAGTGGCAATCGTAAGTTCAGGGTTGGTTTCAGCGTTGGGACTGAGGGAGTGGTAGTGTATAAAAATATAAAGGCCTTGCGCTTTGATTCCTGCGAGGAACAGTCAAGAATAATAATGCATTACAGCCCACAACAGACACTGAAAGTTGCCACATGTCGTAATATCCCACCGGAGCCCCTCTGAGCCTCAGTGTAATAGCGCCCTCTGTGGATCTTATTAATAATTGCAATCAAATTAAAGAAATGCAGCCAATCCCTAAAACTTTGACAGAGGAGGGGAGAATGCAAATCATTTACACTGCATACATTAAAAATACAGATACAACAAAAGATTATATACTCATAATAAAGGAAAACTACAGATCAAGGGCAGACAGACCTAGAGAAAGAAGAAAGTTTGTTGTCCACTGCACTGGCACAGCTGTTTGATGTCACAGCAGCTGGTGAGGTGGGTCCACCTGTCTTCCACACTCCTGCATCCCCCCCTCATCCTCTCTGCTGTCTCCATAGTGACAGATGGAGTCCAGAGGTTCTGATGTATTCTCAGCGCTCCTCCTCACGGTCTGGTCCATTCCAGCATGCTCATTTGGACTGGTTAAGGTTAACTGCTTACAGGGAGGATCAAGACTGAATGAATGACAACAGAGACCCACACATGAGCAATTAAGAAGCATACATTGATTTATGGTCACATCTAACAAAGGGAAGAAATGGGTGCATCTTATGATCTTGTGGTACATTTAATATATTTTACTTTACAAAAATGTGATTAAACTGAAAGTAAACTGAGAAATCTGCATCAAAACCTGAACAGTCATATGCTGTTTTTTCTGTAGACGGTTTCGTCGGATGTATGTGCCTGACCTGAAGTTAACTTCTGGACTGTTTGTTGATCGGTCTGGATAGTGGCTAATAATATAACAAGATATTTATTTGATTATATTAATATTATTTATATTGATATGTTATTATATAATAATTGTAATAAATAATTTGTTGAATTTTATTAAATAAACAATTTGTTGAATGGGTCGTGTATCTTTTTTTCGTGTGACAACATTTTAGTTTAGTCAAGTAACCATTCCTTAACTGGCAACCCAAAATAATACTGACTAGACATACTTTTAACTTGCTAGCGTCATTGTATAAGAACAAACGAGAAGTTCCATGAGCTATGAAAAAGCATGACAATTCTATACTCACATATATAAACAATTGTGTATTTGGTTTCCAAAATTGTATTTCTTTAATTTCGAAATTATTTTAGGAGTAACATTTTAAATAATTTGTGTTTTAATGTATTTTTTCTCTTTCTAGATATCAGTACATCCAAGGCAGGCAGCATGTATAATCCATGTATCTGCCGTCTGTTTTCTACTGGGATTAATCTTTGTGTCACAGTGCAGTAGACTTCACATCCTCAAAGTTGATTGGATTGTTTGAGCTGATTGTTTCTATATTGCTCATCCTGAGGGTGATCGGTCACAATCCTGTAAATGACTCGAATCCATGTATCCTATAGGATTTAATGAGGCTAATTTGTTTGTCTTCAGACAAACAACCAAAAACCTTATTGCATGTTAATTTGAACTCAGCGCATTCATGTCGACTAATATCTACCAGCTTGACATGTGAGGGAAGACACTCAACAGCAGCCAGATGAACATCAATGACTGCTGCCTCTGTGGGGAGAAAACAAGTGCCTACGCATGAGGCAATAGAAAGCCCTTAATAAACAAGGAAATAAATAAATAAATAACTAGGCAACCCTAAAGGGTCCGTGAGACCTACATCTGTCTCATTTTCTGTCACGGAGTATCTCAATTCAGCCCCGTTCCAGTTTTTTCCAAGCGTCTTTGAAAGAGCGTTCGTTACCGATGCGTCTGAGTTACAACTAAGGCGGCCATCTTTGCAACGGCTACAGAGCTGCTTTGCTTCTCCTCGCGTCCGTCAACATGGCTCCCCCTGGACCCACAATGGCACATTAACCAATCCTCACCCGTCCTATAAAATAGAAATACTGCAGTATTGGCCGAAACAGTAGACACTTTTTTCATAAGCGCTGTGGGTTTGCAGCCAAAAGCAGAATACCCTTAACCCCTTTATGACGATAAAACCAGATAGTCAGCCAGTTTGGATAAAATGGATTCACGTTTCACGGCCTCGAACTGATTCAACCAGATTCTCATTGTTCGGAACGTCAGTCTGTGAAAACGGGAATGACCACAGGCCCTAGCGGTCGGGCCATATCTCCATGACAACAGTCAGTGTCACTGCAAGGCATGATGGGAGGTCAGCATATGACTTTCCTCACAAAGGTTCAGAGAGATAAGTGGAGACCAGGCGTTCACATATCTAGAAAAAAACTAACCAGCACAGAGCTAACTTCCGGGTTGGCCTACAAAAATATGTCATCCCCACACCAGTCTATGATACAAATTCATATGAATTAGCTACCTCGAAAATAGTTACGAACACCTGTGAGATCAGGCTGGGTGTTTTTTTTTTCTTCATTTTGCATATTAACTTGGTTTGACTTTGCAAAAGTATGTTCACAAACCAAATTTCTTGTTGAGCATTTCATTTCAAAACTATGAGGCCAAATCCATTTAGAAAAGGGTGTCCACATGTAATCTAAATTGTGAACAAATAACTGCACGAAAGTACCTGTCAAAACGTCAAATCACTCTTCAGCAATCTTTTGAAATCAAATGCCAACAGGTCAGCATTTCTGACAAACCATTGTTTCAAAAAACATCACAATCAACTGATTTAGAAAAAACAAGTATGTTGTAATTATCAAGCCGACAGAGACACGTTGTAACCATCATCATTTCTGTTTTTCCCTTTCTTCCCCTTGTGAAGAGTCAGGGGACTCTCCCACACATCAACAAGTGTGTAATAAACCCACAGAGACACGTTTGGACAAATAGTTGAACAGTTATCATTCACAACTTAATTACACGCTTAGGGAGTAACTGCAAGCGCAGAGAGAGAGAGAGAGAGAGAGAGAGAGAGATTCATAGTCACTAAATAGAACACATTTAACGTAAGACATATGATCAGGCCATTTAGAAGCTCACAAACACATTGGCAGACATGATCAATATTAGGTGAACTATGAGTTTGTTAGCGGGCACCACGCTCAGGTGGGGTGCGGGGGGCATCGCTACAGCATGACGCTAATCAGCTGTTGGCAGCGCTGGACAAACGGGTGGTCTGAGTCTGGCACGGCAGCATCTCAGGACTGCGGAGCTCGGTTTGAAGTTTAATGATGCCAGCTGCCGGCGCTGCCAGCCTGGAGGCACTAACGATCAGGCGGTGCCAGCGCAGAGGCACCTGGACGCTCGGCACGACGCAGCACGGACGGGGAGGCGGGGCCGTCACGAGCCCATGATGGGGCCGTACGACGCAGAGGGGCCCGTGCGCTCTTTGAAGAGTAACCCCCCCCTCTCCATTTCCATATTTCATTACACGCAGCTGAGCGACAGAGCCCGAGCCAGATGTTCTATTTTGGGCTATTTAAATTTTGACCTGCTTTTCCCGGCTTCTGTTTGTGCAGAAGAAAAAGATGGAGGCATTTCAATCAACAACAACAGCACAGATGCCAAGTCACTTGGAAGGATGTTGGGTGGATGACTATTTCTGTTTTTCACACAATCAAAGTTGATTTTAATCTGGGAACAGACTGACACTGACAACGCAGAGAGAAATTTAACCCTGTTCAACTTTATCGGTCTGCTTTCCAAAGTCTGTGGACTCTGTGGGGTAACTTGTAAAGGATTCTTTTATAGACTTCAGGGGTTTTTTTGCAATGTAATAACATTTATTAAGAATTCCTTAGTTAGGCTATGGGTAGTTGACAAATACCGTACAACCATACATGTGGCCTATGGTGTGACGGTAAAAATGTAGAACTGTTAATATTATCACCGTAGGACACATGTATGGTTTATTTGTCAACTACTCATATGCATAGAAATAAAACAAGATGAGCCGATTGTTATATGTGTTTTCAGACGTATAACATATAAACAAACATATTTAAAAAATGCAGAAAAAGAAAAGATAATTTCAAAGATCACTTTCAGTTTTGAAACAAAATACAATCGTTTTCTCGAGACAATTGGATAAGAAATTTCACATTAAAGCACAGACATTGCTGAGATATCTCCAATGGAGACAAATGAGATTACTTGCATTTGATCTCCTTCAGTCCTGGACAAACAACTGAGATATTAAGGACATCTAATTTGTGAATCCTCTGGGATTACAGGAAATACTCTCACTTACACCTTCCATTATCACATTAACACTTTACAAATACTCACACCCTCTATTCCACAGGGACCTGTTTCAGTGCGACTCACACAAACACATAACACTGAGATCATTTCTCTCCAGGCTAATGTACTGACTCACCTCACTGCTTTTAATATGGATTTGGTCCTGAGATCATGCAGTACCCAATACTGCTCTAAACTACAGGGACACGACTGACCTTTGTAGGAGTGCATGGTGGAAGAGATGAGGGGCACCGAAAGAATAAAGTGTGTGTTCTCATTTTCATGACTCATCTACAGTCCATCCAATAAGATATTGCATATAAGTCTTAGTTTTCTACTGTATTTAAGGGAAAACATCTCATCTGGGCGTAACTCAGACATACGACGGTAGAAAACTGTGTGCCTGAAGCAGAGATAGGTGCTGTCAACACTTGAAGCCATCCATCACTGTAACCCAATCATCTTTAAGTGCTCGGTTTAATCCAATCAACCACAAGCACACTCGGTTCATAATCCAATCGAAACAGGCCATTCCCCATCGACACTCTTCTCCACCTGTCAGCAGCACTGAGCATGTGCCAGACGAGTTATCTGATTGGCTTGAGGATTATTAGTGATCTTAGATTATCCAGAGGAAGAAAAGGCCATTATGAAACAGGTTGGCCACTAAAGGTCATGTGCCTATTAAAAGTAATGACTTACAATGAAATTCAGACTTACAAAACCACAATCGGATAGGTTGTTACCTGCACGGAAAGCATGTTACCTTTTGAACAAAATGTGGCATGTAAAATAAATAATGTCAATAGATTTTAAAGTCTTGAATATATGCATGATAAATACTGGAAAGTAATATTTTAGGGTTTCAACCAAGTTTGACCAATATAGAATTTATCTATAGAATAATATAAAAGGCATAGTTAAAAATTATGTCATTATTTACTCAACATCTTGTCATTTCCAACCTATATGACTTTCTTTCATCTGCAGAACACAAAAGAAGATATTTTGAAGGATGTTGGTAACCAAACAAATTGATTACATTTTACATTTACATTTAAGCATTTGGCAGACGCTTTTTATATATTAAACCATATATGTGGATTACATATTAGATTTTCTGTGAACACGCAGATATTTTGCAAACATTTTAGAGAGGCAAGTCTGATGGTGGCTATATTGGATCATTGTTGATTCTAAATATAAAGTACTGGTCCCTAAAGAATGTCTCCTAGACATAAAGTTCAGACTCTCCTGTGCTTAAACAATTAAACCCAATTTAATGGCTCTTAAATGTACAGCTGTTTTAAACTTCCTTAAACTAACAGAAATGACCCAGCATGAGTATGTTAACCTTATATTCAGCAATAAAATAGATTTGAAAAATAACAACTTTAGTAACTACTTGCAATTCATAAACATGCTTGACGCAGATGTTTACTCACGGGCGCCTTCTAAGCACAACAGCATTTGCTGGTTACAAGAAAATGAAACCCTGTCAATTCATCAAATTAAATCATGACTTCATCCAGTCTTAGTAGAAACGATGGTAAACTAATTTGCAGAAAAGAAACAATGCTCATCTTAAGATAGCGTTCTAGGCAATATAACAAGGTACCTTTACGTGAGCTCAGACAACAAAGAAAGCAAATACAATGTGTTCTCTGAGAGCTTACAGTGAGTGAACGTTTTTTAAACATCCAATATTTACCCATCAATCCCTTTCGCAGGCGTCCTTTCTCTCATCAAGACAATCCATAACCAGCTCGATGAATACACAAGCACAGGGTAATATAAAGTTAAGCAATGGTAATAAAACTTTGAAACTTTTTAAATGGTGAGCAAACATTTAATAAGATTTGTGTGTTCTTTGTAAAAACGAGCCGCCCTAGGAGACACGTTGACCCAGTCGCCTTGCCATAACAATTTGATCAACTGTTATATCACCATTGGCACTAAATAATACTACAATAATACACATGTTGACTCAGCAGACTGCTGATCGTGGGTCTTTACACAGTAAAAGTCAGAAATCAACAGCTCAGTGAATTAAAATACATGCACAACTGAACATCACGACTGCAATTTACATTCGTCTGTGATAAGACACAGTTTTTTCCCATCTAAGCTGCACTATGGGAGCATCTCCACTGTTATTTTGAATTGCCTAAATGCCAACCATTTGCAAAAATTGTAGATAGCAGTATTGTTGACAAGGTCATTGTCTGTGACCCCATAAAAAGCATTCAAAGAGAAGTTTTGACAGTGAGCTAATAATTCTCTCTCAGTGTATGTGACTGCGTGTTTCTGTTTCAGACCACGTTGATCTTTCGTCTGACCTGCAGTAGATCATCTTCAACACTCGGACACTTTTTCCCCTCACACACTCATTATATTCTACCTGCAGTTCGATCTGACACAAAGGCCCGCGTCCACAGCAAGGTCAGAGGTCAGGAAGATGGATGGCTCATGAGACTGACCCCTGGCCTTGGGGTGACAGACAGCCTGAATGTACCATCAGTCTGTTGTATAATCTTGTTTCCTGAATAGAGTTTTGCTTCCAAAATGAGATTACAGGCATGGAATGATTCTTCAACGTTTAGCTACTCGTTAAATAAGTGCTTTAGGTGATGTCTATGTAGGCTCCATGTTATTATGTCACCGTCTATCGTCAACATTTGTACCAATAAATAGCCTAAATGTGGTGTGACGCCGGAGGACATTTAAACTCGGATCTTCCCACCTCGGCTTCACTTTGAACGCGGCAAAATTCTCACTATTCATGACGAAGAAAAACTGGATTCGTACTCAAAAGCATTTATACTAAACAAATACAAATTGATCGCTCAAACTGCATCAACTTTACCTACTAATTGGCAGGAGCTTGAGTCTGCGTGAAAAGATGGCGGCGGTCAAATCTAGCGGGAGTTAGTAAAACGGCTGAAATCGCTTACAGCACTTTTAACTTTATGATTTTTAGTCTTCGAAAAAATTAGCTAGGAACAGCTCACATCTCGGCAGCCATCGTAACAATTCTTTCATTATCAGTGAAAATGTGAAATAACCTTTGCGAAGGCGGGTGAAGTTTTAAAGCTGCTGGCACGGGAAGGTCTCCTTGACATTTTGCAGCTCATCTTCTCACGCGCTTTCTCTTGTCTGCGGAAGAGATGTGCGCGCCCCCGTGACATTTGCCAAAGTCATCAAGCATGGGGAAAAAGGCATTACCGTAGAAGAAACAGATAAAAGCAGCCTGTTCTCTTCAGATGAGCGCTTTTATAGGAACAAAGCACCATACGCGGCTTTATCGAAGATTGAATGCTTGGTATGTTTGCAACCTCAAATGTTCATTACTGCTATTTTTCCTAAAACATCAAGCAAATCCAACACTATTCAAAACGATTTAATTTCATTCAAATTACTATTCACGATGTTTTTAGAAGCACCTAGTTGAATGTCAAAGACAGAAAGTGTTTTAAAACGAGTTATTCCAATAGCATTAGAATTGTCTTAAAGAAATACTTTTTTAGTTTAGCATCTGAGGATAAACTAACCGTAATGTTAAAGTTAGCCGTCAACTAAAATTGTATGGCTCCGAAAGTTGCACTCTCGTTCATCGGCTAGAGGGCGCTGCCGTGCAGCTGCAGCATCCTGATATTAGCCAGGAAAATACATGTTTATAATGTAGTTTAAGATCATTTAGAGAAATTAAGGCTTTGCATATATGAATAACTGACTCCACAATAAAATCTGATGGTTACATGGCACAAGCAAATTCAAAAGCAACAATAGGACTAATTGGTTTAAAGCAGCATATCCTGCTGGACATCTGACAATTTTTCACACACAGAAGTCTTTAATAAAAAGCTGACGAACTGACAATAATACAATGTCTATTTGTTTCACTTTAAACAATACAGCATTAAACGTGGAGTGGATTTAGCATAAATAAAAGATATTGCAGATATCGCATGAATGTGCAAGATACAGTAATAGTTGAGCGCCACAATGTGATGTCATGACAAACTTTTGACAACTAAATTTAGTTTTCCATTCAGTCACTCAGTTGCGCAAGTATATTACTGTTAGCATCTGAAGCAACCTAATTTAACATCTAATGTAGATATTAAATATTGACTTGCAGAAGAAACAAATATGTAATAGCATAATTTGCAAAATAGCAGTGGACAGAAAAAACGCTAAATTGATTTTGATATAAACATGCCCACACCCAGCTTTCCAGAAACAATGGACTTGTGCTTTCCTGCACTGCATAAAAATCACACGCTCGCACGACACAACTCATTTTTCTCTGTATGTGGGAGAAAGTCCCTTTTTATTAACATTGGAAAGAATATACAAGTGATATCACAGATCAAATATGATAAGAAGAAATCCTGCAAATCAGAGACAATGTTGTGCCATTGAGTCTCATTGCATAAATTAAAATGGGAAGAAGGGCCATAGAAGTGTGGACTTGTTGCTCTTTAGTTTTTGTTTTAAATTAAGCCTTTGGTCCAGCACAGTGTCTGGATTCCCTAGATGCATTTAGAAGTCAGGGCGGTCCTTCTTCAGTTTGTCGTAGTCCATGTTTACTGTAAAGAACTTTAAAAGGAAGGAAAAAAAACAGAAATTGTAATTGATGAACTGAGAATACATATTAAGTAGTTTACAAACAGCTAGCATAACACACACTCCCCAAAATCCATTAACTCCACTGCCTGTTTAAGTATTGAACTTGAACTCGACTGCACATCAAATTCACATTAAGGCACAAGCTTGATTAGATTCGTGGCAACTAACGGAACACATAAAATGAGCTTCCAGAGCGCTTAATGAATTAAACTCATTAAGATCTGAGATTAGGTCTTGATACGGTCCTTCAGTCACATTTCTTAATATGATCCCCTTAGGCACTTTGGAAACAATGGTGACACTTCACTACGCGAGCTGGTCAGTTAGCTTAAAACTTAAAATCACTGTCGCAAACTAACATCCCGAAGCCTGCTTTATCATCACATTAAAGGACTGTTGTCAGCTCAAAGCCCTATCAATTTTAGTAGCGGCATGTTCCTGAATACACTTTAAAAGAGTTTTGACTTGTTTCTCATTTTGTAAAAACAAGCAAAAATCACATAAGAGGTCTACAGGGCAAGGCATTCGGAAAAGCTGTTATACAGAAAACTGTATATTATCTGAGATGTAAAGTTGTTTAAATAGCCATTCTTCATGCATCAGATGTTATAAGGGGATTTTACTCTATATAAACTATTTATGCTATCCTTGATAGAAGCCAAAATATGAAATATATTGTTGCACATACTTAGGCAATGTTATCAATTATTTAAATTATATTAAATATTTTGTACTGACAGATGTCAAATTATTTAACCAAGTGTTTAAATGCATGAAAACGATGACCGTAAATGGAACAAAACAATCAGTGTCTATAATAAAATGCCAACCACAATAATGTACATCAAGTATCAAGATGTTAATATTGCTAAAATCTTATAGACCTAAAGCACTGCAGGACATTTAATCCCATACCTTGTACTGGTCATTGGGCCCCAGTTTGTTCCAGGGCTCTGGGTTGTTTTTCTTATCCCAGCTGTGGAGATGAAGCAAATGAGTGTGCAAATGATTTAAAGCAACCATGGTAAAACTGAACATCCAACCAAAATTGACTGGGTGACGGTATCAAAACTTTCTCAGAATTCAGTACAGACTGATCTAAATCAAAAAGCATTTGTCTTGAAGTTAAGTGTAGTAGAAAGCCTTGTGTTTTATCATCAATGGTGAGAGACAGATGGACTATTTTCAGCAGCACTGCACAGATGCTTACCAGACATCTGGGTTACGGATGGCCAGGCGAGCCAGATACGTCAGGGACATGGTGCATCCACCACCAATGAAAATAAATAGTGGGATCAGCTATAGTGGGAGATAAAGAAAAAATATGAAACGACTGTAACAACTTGTTGTTGGCAAAACATTGGAGCTTGACAAACATGGTCATTATGAACATTCTAGGGAGAACAGCAGTATGCTTTGACAACTAGTTTGTTTAATGGAAAAACATACAGGGTTGGAACTGCATGAAGATTTTCATTGTACTGCGGTGAAATAATATTTCATTTTAATACGCATTTAAAATAATTGTAAATGAATAGAATATATGTTCGATTGCCAACACTAGTGCCCTTTAATACAGATTTAAGCCATTAAAACCATTTTAGCAGACAGTTTCTACTAATTCATGAATGGGATACATGCAAACGTGTCGAAGTTACAGGCAGTAAAGAGATACGCCAGCCAAAGTTCTTATTTGATAAAACTAACAAAGAAAGAAAAAGAAATGGCTTTGGTTAGAAGTTGTGTCCGGTCTGCCCTCCGTGTGCGACATGCTCGTCCTTGAGCTCCAGCTGTCACGTGACACGCGGGTCACCTGTGGCATTTGTTTGCTTTAACTTAGTGCTAATAAAACTATTTTTGCATTCTGAAATAAAACTGACATAATACAAATAACTTACAATTGCGAATACACAGGGTTTTAAAGCAATGATAATGTTATTTTGAGGGTTAAGACTCATTTGACACTCCGACGTGACTGCGTGTCAACTTGATATCAAAACGATATTGAAGCACGGCGCTGCATAAAAGAGATTTTACAGATGTCGCGCTTACATCTAGCATTTTGAAATGCAAACCAATATAGAAATACTAGAAGTTTTCTAGGCATGTACGTTAACTCGCACTTTATTTGGAAAGCTTTTAATAAGCGTAGCAACCCCATGTTTTAGCGAACACTACTTTGTGTTACGTTACAATACTTTGAATATTTAAGAAAGTATTGTATGTTGAATCGTTAGTATTCTTTTTCTACACTAGTGGTGTGTTTAGCATTCCCTAGCAGAGACGCTAACGTTTCTAAAACACGCTCCCGTCATTGCATTATAAAGCTAAACCCGTCTCAAAATTATAAATAACTTACAGCAGGGTGGCTCCTGAGTTGCCGACTGACTGTGCCCAGCATTGTGATAAATGAGATGAGTTTAATTTCCCAAAATGTACACAAGACAGAGGATTTTTAACCAAGGCCTGTACGCGACTTCAGCTAACTGGAGACAGAACGACTCAGTCTGCAGGAGTTTACAGAGATTGCCTGATTTCATTATTTTATCATTTGTATGATTCGTATATTTAATCTTGTTAAGGTTTTCAAATTATTATAACAGCAAAATATATTGAAATATTAGTTAATTTAAAGATGTCAAAGGTAGGACTGATGGAAATATTATTAAATGCAGAGGAATTTTGTAAAGGCGTTGCTTGGGCTACCCTTTGGCGAGTTACTCTGCCTAATGATCGCTGAGCTGATCTAGAACCAGCCTGCTTTTTCCATGAGCACTACATTGTGCATACAGTGACTTCAGATATCTGATCCCAAGTCAAATACAGTAAGGGAGTCGTGCGTGCTGCAGTAAATGTAGTGTAAGTGTTGGAGAAGGTCGTTCTAGGTCGTTTTGTTGTATTACTATTTTAGTAAATATACAAAATGTGTATGTGTTTATGAGCTTTAATTTGTTCTATAACATTTTGGGAAGCATTTGCTTTACCTGAATTGGTATGGGAAAACATCTCAAAATATTACTATTGTTGTTGTTAACAAAATGCTTTTATTCCTGTTAGGCCCACAATAATACAATAAAAATACCTTTGTCATTATTGCAATTATGTCAAATGTAATAATATTTATTGTATTTATATTTATGTTGGTTTAGGAGTAAAGCATAATAATTGTTTGGTTCAATACACTACTTTATATTATAAATTATATTATACATAGTATTTCAATCAAGTAACAATTATATCCTATTACATCCTATATAGATGCCTATTTGCATTACACGCATTCATTATATGTTTCCTGGATCACAAAACCAGTCTTGTAGCACAGGAACATTTGTAGTAATAAGCCAAAAATACATTGTATGGGTCACAATTATCGATTTTTCTTTTATGGCAAAAATAATTAGGATATTATGTAAAGATCATGTTCCATGAAGATATTCAATATATCAAAACATAAATGCTTGTAAAACCACACATGCATGGACTAACAAGTCAGTAATTCCACAATAATGAATTCATATTAAGGCTGCATCAAAACACATCACTGCTGTTATTATGGACAATGTTCTGATCTATCACAGCTTCCTCCATCATCCTGTATTTTACATTCATGGGATGCGATGAACAAACAACCTTGAAAAATCCATTTACATGGCCTCAAAGTGTTCATCCTAAAAATGAGTATTAAAATAACAGAGAATGAGAAAAAGAAGTTCTTCATCATCCATTTCAGTCAGGGCACCCTCAGGGCAGCTTGTTCAAATGGAGAATGTGGAAATATAGTTTTGCTTTGCTGCCAGTTCTCCTCTGCTGGCTCTTTTAATCAGATTGCCTTCTTGACATCCGGCCGTGTTTGTTTCCCTGCAATTTCATTTTCTGCTTTGAATTGCACATTAACCTTTCCTCAGAGTTCCTGTTAAGCAAACAGTGACTGTTCTCAATTGCGATCACAATTATGAGATGTGTAGTGTTTTCTCTTGTCAGGTACATTTGATCCAGTTTAAGTGCTCATCTTTACGTCTAGTCTAGTGAACCAGAGATAGATGTCATCGACAACACTGGTGTGTATTGTACCACCTATATCTACTTAAACAAGTTCATGCACTTGTCTGAGAAAAGGCACATTACAAAACCATTCATGTCCAGAGTTGTGTTTAATGTCATTTGGTTGTTTTTCTGTCCCCAAACAGAGCGAGGACATGACGCTGGCAGAGATGAGAGAAGTTTTGGCAGACGTGACAGCTGGTCAACTGCATCTTCCGGCAACCTGATTGAGTTTCCCTTTTATTTAAACACCCATTACAATTCCACGTAAAAAACCCTGCATAGAGAAGCAGACTCGAGTTCATCTATAAAATATGATTTTTATTCTGATGTAAAATTACAGTAGGCTATAATGAAGATGAGAATGTTTTTTTTTGTGTGTGTAAAAAATGTGAACTTTCTAAACATTTGCTCAAACTACACACAAGACTCAGTATTTGAATATAAATATGACATCTGGTATGAAAAGTCATGTTTTGACGAAGAAAATCTATACAGGTCTGACTGTGAATTTTAGTAAACAGCCATCTGTAAATGATGTTTGTGTATTTCATACACAATGTAAACACCACACACACACACACGCACAAACAAACACTTCCTGGGGAATGCATTGACAATAACCAGACGTTAAACAGAATTCGCTGCCTAAATTAAGACTAACATTGAGGCAGAGCCCGCTTGTTTTATTTCTCATCTGACTGGGAGGTATATTTAAATGTGTCAAATGAATCTGCGTACTTAAAAATTCAGTGGTTGTCTTGCTGGGAGTGTTCCAGGAAGTACAATCAAGCTGTGCCATGTGCACTTTTCAGTCTACGGTTTCATAGAGCATCTTCATCCAACCTTTATCTATTTTGATTTCAGCATGACAGATTATGATTAGACACAGACACAATGTAGTCTGCACTTTCCCTCTGTTACCATGGATACCATTTTGAGAGATGAAGGGCAAATATATCCCATAATTAAATGTTCAGAACATCAGCATAATAACAATACTTTGAGTGCTAAAAATGAAATCTCTGCAGTAAACCCCTGATGAAATTAGTGCTGTAAAGTGTTTAGAGAATAAATTTCTAAGTTTGTGGGAGTCCTCATGCAGACGGTCTTTAATGTGTCGTCGTCTTGGGTGTCTTTCCAAATTTGGCATCCAGTCCAAGGCCTGGAAGACAGAGCAGAGTCATGGTCGGGCTTATTATAAATATCCACTCCCTATGTTCTTACAGCTCTGGACTGATTATTATCTCTGCTCGACATAGAACGTCTCAACTTTAACAAGCACTGCCAGTCATAAGTTTGGACACACTGAATCTGTCATGATTTCAAAAAGGCTTATCTAAAGTCTTCAAATTAACCAAACTAACTGAAATTAATTTGCATGCACAATTTCTACTTTTTCGAATTAATGACTTGGACCAGATAGTGAAAGAAAAGCGGCCAAAAATTGTGCAGCATACATGGAAAATCCTTCAATAGGGTTCAAAACATCAGTCCAAACTTTCGTAAATCAAGAGAGAAATACAACACAGTTTAAAGAGTACAACTCGTAAACATGCAAAACAAAATACACCCACGGAAATAATTAAGAGAGCATCATTTCAGTTTTTCTGAATTTACGATTTACAGGTAGGTGTTTAGGTAAAATGATCGTTCTTGTTTCATTCTGTGAACTACTAACAATATTTTTACCAAATTTCAAATAAAAATATTGTTTCTATTTGTATTTATTTGCAGAAGACGAGACCTGGAGAAACTGGTCAAAATAACAGAAAAGGTGCTCTGTATTTTTTCAGACCTCAAATACTGCAAATAAAACAAGTTCATATTCACTTTTAAGCAATACAATACTAATATTTGTAAGTTCAAAAAAAATATTTTTTATGTGATAACCTCGATTTTTATCATCGTTTCAGGTGTCTTGTCATTCTGTCAGTCTTTCACATTCATGCTGGATAACTTTGTCACTCCTGACGTTTAATTTTTGTTGAAATTCAACAGACACTGGACTGGAATGACCACAATACATCTAGAAATGCTGGTTTGAAATGAAAAGTTGGAGTGGTCTCTTAATGTGTATATTAACATTCACTCACCTAGGAAGACTAGGATAGTGCCAATCCACTGCATAGGACTGATGACATTACCAAACAGCAGCACAGAACCCAGGATGGTGAAGAACTTCCGTGTTGTTGTGATTATAGAACAGGTGAGCGGTCCAAAATACACAACAGTCATAAAGATGAAGGTCTAGATGGGAAAGAAGACATAACTATTATTACCACGAAATATATGTGCCACTTATAGTTATAACGTCACACCACATTGGGTTACCAATTCAGTCTTATCATTAACGCGCGAGTGTGTGTGGGTGTGTGTGTGTGTGTGTGTGTGTGTGGGGGTGATGTTTTATCGTCCACACACAAAACAAACCTACCTGTCCAAGAGCACTGGTGAAACCAAACAGAAGAATATTAGAGATGATGGCAGGAAACCGTTCAGTAAATGTCAAAAACTCCCACACTTCACCTGTCCACAGCACAGCTATAGAGAAGAGAGAGAGATTAAACATTGCAAGCAAAGGTTACAAGCAGGGTTCAGAATTTACTTCAGTCTATGCTGGCTGAGGGTTAATGCTTTGAGAGAGTTAACGGCCATAAACATTCCTATCCAGTAAAGAAACACATTATTTTCCTAAAAATATAATCCCAGTGGCACTCTTTAGCCGTGCTGATGAATAAATCTCATCAAAACTCATTTATTTACTCTCCAAATCCAATTTGCACTCAGATTTGGCACTTTGCAAGTGATCATTTTGGATGTTGGTTACAAGCTATCCTTTGTATTTGCATAGTCAGAACAGAAAGTTTTAGTAGAAAAACTTCATTATTTCTGATAACTTCAGAAAGCACCACAGGAAAGCTCCTCTGGTTTTATAATGAGACGTTTGGAAGGAAGGAACTTTGCCGCATGTGTGATGAGATTAAACATTAAAAGTGAGGAACAGATGCCTTTCAAAGATGAAGCAGACAGACGGAACAGCTGCTGGAGATCAGCAGGGCTGCTTCTGTCAAACCCTGCCCTAATAACACTCACATTAAGCGTAGAGCCAGAGCTCCCCCTACTGGAGGACAGGATAAATGATCAGGTCATATGATCATATGATTTAATATTCTTAAAGTGAGAAACCTTCTGATATTTTATACATGTGCTCAGGAAAAGACTAAAAGGGCTTTTATTCAACCAGGGCAACCTATCATTTTAACCAAGCAAGTAAAATACAGTGTGATTTTCACACTATTTTCTACTGAATGAACACAAGAAATATTGAAATGTAAATATTTTTATACATAACTATATACATATATTTATATTTATATAGCCATAAATGGGTAGTTGACAAATAAACCATACCATGTGGTCCTATGCTGGTGTGACAGCAAAAATGTAAAAAAAAAAACACGTTAATAATATATTATTTTATAATATTTAGAGAATAATATAAGAGAGATTTATCTTCGTTGTTAGTTTATTATTTTATTTTGCTGTTACACAATAGGACACATGTGCGCTTTATTCGACAACTTCCCATAATATGCACACATACGTATATATAAAATAAGATATTAAGTACACTCTCTTATTAAATATAACCCTCTTTAATAACTTACATATTCCTAGTATTAATGTGGACCAGAGGTTGACATTCAACATCATGTGATTGGCTCCGGTCTGGTACCGTGCCCTCATGTGATCCTGCGATACACCTGTCAGCCCATCCAATGTTAGAGACAGCAGCTACCATCAAAGAGAGGACAACACACACCGGGTCATTTTTATAAACTGAGGACAAGAGATTGTAAACATGGTCATGCTCTAGGGGAAAAAGTGGATTCGATTAAAGCAGAGACCAACCAGCAGCATTTCACCAAAGCCAAATGTGTGCTCATCTGATGCGGTGGAGCCTTTATTGGGTTTGTAGAGGAAGAGGGCGACCCCAGTGACAATCAGAAACACACACAGATATTTCGCCATGGGATATTTTTTCCTCAAAATTGTGACACCCAGAATCATTACTGTGGGGAGGCAAAAACAGAAACTGGATCACCGTCAATAAACACCATCAATCCACAGATATTATTGTTGTGTGCTACCGTTTGTGTGTACTAGTCAAACCAGTCCAGCATATTTTACATTCCCGACTGAAGCATAACATCTGTGTTTGTGAGATTAAAACAGATAAGAATGCTGTTCTCTTACCTGGGATTGGTTTACAAGATTTCCCCAACACCTAAAAAAAAGATCAAGACTCATGAGCGCTGTGGTTCGAAAGGGGGGGAGATATGAGAGTAATGACTAGTACAAACCTGTGTGGGGTAGTTAACATACTGCAGTGCAGAGTTACTGGACACCATAGCACCCAGGTAAGACAGAGAGCACAAGCCATAGAGCCAACTGTTTGTGTGGTCCTGCTTCGAGCCCTCAAAAAACAATATTACTACAAACACAAAAGAGAATGAGAAATCACTTACAGGAAACGTTGCAGGTTCTCTATTCCATACTACAACATACAGGCAAAATGAGGACGGGCATAATCTTGTACCAACATCTACAGTGTTAAAAATTCATAACTCTGCTCTCTTCTGTTTACATGTGCAGACATTGTAAAATCTCACTCACAGATTTTGGCAAAAGCAGCATTTATGACGCACTGGATAAAGACTAGTGTGGTGGCGTAACGAAACTTTTCCTTCTTCCCTGCGTGAGTGTAGTCTCCTCGAGTGCTGAAAGACACAAACACACAAGCATTGTGGGATTGAAGGTAACAATGAAACTTAAAGGGATATTTTCCCCCAAATAAAAATGTCCTTGTTAACTAAAACCTGTATATGACTCTTTCTTCTGTGAAACAAAAGAAGATATTTTGAGAAATGTCTCAGTGCTTTTGTGTCTACACAATGGAAGTCAATTGTTCGGTTACCAACATTCTTCAAAATATGTATATTTTTTGTGTTCTGCAGAAGAAAGAATGTCATAGAGATAGAATTTTCATTTTTTGGGTGCACTATCCCTTTAATAACCACACAAGAAAGTTAATGGACCTGTGTATCAGGAATCTGAAAGCTTTTTTTAATGTGGAGCACAAATAAGAGAGACATAAACATCTGGAAAACAGCTACAAAAATCACAAACACAACCTACGTCAAGAGAAAAATACATTGAAAAATACATCAAATACAAAATACAAATACAACAAAGTTACAATAAAACCTGTCTTTGTGAAAGCTCCGTGTTCTGTAAACAACAAAGGGTCGTGGGAGTGGCCCGCGCTTTCTTAGCCACTCAGAAACGCTATTTGCCTGTCAATCATTTAACACGGATAGATGCGCTGATATCGGATTTGTTAACATTCTGCGGGGGCGGGGCTTCAGAGAGAAAGGGCGTATGGTCAAAGGGTTTCAGTCTGGCACAAGTTCGAAAAAATCTTAAAAACTAAACTTTAACTTAAACTAGCTTTAATTATCAGAGTTTAAAACAAGGGACAAAATTGTAGCGCTACATTGTAGAGCCCTTTATCTCTAAGTTGTGTACATCTACTGTACTACATTATATAAAGTATACGGAAACAATCGGGAAGGAGAAATACCTAAAGAGTCGTGTCCTCTCTCAACTATTAAAACAAGACCCTTTTTTGTAGCAACAACATAAAGATTCAACGAATGAATATCAGTTTTATCTCGCACGTAAGTAATGGAAATGCATAAAAAGAAGTTCGTTGTTACACAAAAGTCCAGAAAGTCATGCATACTCTTCTCAGGTTCAAAGGCAATGCTGCATTGTCTCTACTCACATTGTCTCCTGCAGTATTCCATAGTAAAAGTAGCACACGAACACGCCAAAGAAACAGGTGATGAATCGGACCTGTTCGTTTTGCCATAGAGACGCTTTGGTCGCTCCCTTGCCGGTGGCCATGCTATCGTCCAGCAGTCTTGGTATGGACACGGACACCGCTCCAGGCCCCGTACCCCGCGATCCTGCGTCCCGATCCACTCTACCGGCGATCAACGGCCCGGAAATGATGACGTACTCTAGATACCCCTTCTTCACTGATGACGAGACGCTCCTTCCTCTTATGTTACATATACAGCCTTAAAGCATCGTACAATAATAAACAAATATATCTATATTCTTTTAATTATTGTATTTACTGGCAGGAAAAGTAACTGTTAGTGCACGTGTCACGCACTTAGCCGTGTCCGAACGTCGGCATCGTCAAAAATGATGCTGGCAATGAATTCAAGTGTACGCGAAGCATTTATGTCCAAATGTTGTATGGAAGACTGTTAAATATTGTAATACTCGCGCTAAATTAGGCATCTGTTTTGAACATTTAGAAAATGTAGACGGCAAGTGCTGCTTGCAGCACTAATAAATGTTTTCATTGACGCGTCAGATATGCAAGACGAAAAGGACCCGAGGAGGTTCGAGTCTGTTTTGCGTGCCTGTAACTTTTGGTGATTCTACTCTTCGGGGAAATAAAGAAAAATATTTGCCATGTCATGTCCTTTTATCCTAAGCAGCGAATGCCTCTCTACGCTAAGCAGTGGATTTCTTTCCTTTGAATAGCACTATTTCTTTATATGATGAATGTGATGGTAATATTTGCAGAAACTCTTGTTATATTTTAGGAATATTTGCACATATTAATACGTTTGTTTCTTTCCGCGTCAAAAAAAACTGTAGTCAAACGCGATTTCTTTTCAAGCTTTCATCCAAAATATTTACACAATGTAATATTGCTAACATTTGATTTAGGCAATAGAAACGGCCTCCTATAAACAAATCTAAAGGGGCCTTTCTATAAAACAAGCGTGAGTTTTTGTGCGTGTATGTATGTGGATTATTTCGATTGGTCCAAATAAGCAAAAGCTGACGACATTCTGCAAATGACAGGGCTGGATTCTTTAAGAGGGCGGGGCATAGACCTCATTGACAAACACCGTGTGGGCGACACTCTTCCTTTATATTATAGAATGTTATATAATTTTCATACAAAATAACATGTTCAAACATATCACTTTACGTTTAAATGTAAAAGATATGGTCAGGAAATGTTGTAGAATAGCTGTGGAAACGTATCAAGGATGCACCATGTTAAAGAACAATACTTATTCTCTTTTATGGCAATCAAAATGGATAACATAAATGCACAATTTAAACGTATAACAGTATATTAAGGGGGAACAGAAGATCTGTGTACAATAACTGTACTCACAAATTCACAATAATAAAACAGCACCCAATGAAGAACAAAGCAATGGTGAACTCACAACTTAAAAAACCTCTCCAAGTAGATGATGTCAGACTATGGCACAATACTGTTGTCTGCCCCATTCATCTATGGATATATATGGGATAATAACAGTTCTTTATTAAGTGATGTCAGCAAACAACAATTTGCTTTGTCTCATTCTTTAACATATATGTATTCTACCCCAATGCAGTGAATTAGCTTGTCCCATGTATACAAGCTTAAGTGTTTTTAAAAATCAGCTTAGTGCCCAAATTGAACAATACAAACACTATTATTAAGCATTAAACAAACCAAATGCTCATTTTCAGAAGAAAGGTGTGTGGCAAAATAAACCCTTTTAATAGGGTCTCGTTGGTGCTTATTTTATACTGAATTGTGTGAGATGCCCACAATAAACTAGCATCAAAACACCCTTTGTGCAGCCATTCTTTGTATTGTGTCTGGAATACCTACAAAAAGTGACACTGTTGAAGATGACATAGGTCTGAACTTGTATTATTGATGTCTTTAAGTATATAATGTTAAATACTAACCAGACATGCAAAGCAAACCCTGCTTTTAAAACCACTTAATGTATCAGTTCTCATAATGAAATGCCACTATCAGACATAAACAGCTCTTTAGAACCCAAAGATGTTCTGAATAGATTTCAGAGACTCTTTGAACTATGTTTGCCTTTTTCATGTTGAATAAAAAAGTCAGCATGAAATAATGACTTACGTCTGTAAATACTGAATTAACAGTCAGCATGACCATTATTGCTAGTGGTATCTTACAACAGAGCTAAAAATACATATTCTTAGTCATCAATACTGTATTATACCAATCTAGTGAATTATAGCAAAAGACTATAAAATTACAAGAAAATGATCAAGTGCCAACTAGAACGCCCTGAGGTCAAAAAGTCGCTGGCACGTCATTACTAAGAGTCCACCATAGAGTTTGTGATGTAGCCTCCATAGGTTGAGTTCTCCATTTCGTACATTCATCTTTTTCTCTGTGCCATTCAAAACAAACAGATTTTGAATGGCATGAGCACTAGAGTCCAGTTTCTGGGAAAGTTTATTTCTTTTCCTTGAGACAAGTCTTTGATGAGATGGCCACTAAATTCATGTTGTTTTATTTACTCATCATGAATGTCCTCTTTACAGGGACGTTGTGGTAGAGTCTGGGAAAGGTCCGCTCATGTAAACACCTACAGCGTGTGGGCCAGGACCTTGAGCTGAACAGCCCGTCACAGGTGAAACGGACAGGCCACGAAACAACAGGTCCATAGAGGGGAGGAGGGGCTTGAGAAGACTGACAGGGCAGAAGGCGGATCCACCGTGAGGTGTAAAATTCACCTTGTTGGGGTCAGGACAGGAGAGCTGGCGAGGGGGATTTCCATGACAGGAAAGTCTAAAACAAAGAGAAGTTTTGGAAATAGTTAGTTCACCCCAAAATGAGAAGTTTTGTATTTCTTCTATTCTACCTTTTCATCTGTGGGACGCAAAACAAGAATTCTGAACAATCATACTACTTTTTTTGTCCTTGATGAAGTTTGACAGTCATCGTCACTATAAACTGTCATTGTATTGCCTAAAGAGTGTTTACCATGTGGTGAGGGACTAACCCTTAAATCTGCTCCTTATCACATTTAGTACAGATTTAGTGTGTAACTTACATTGCCTCCTCAGACACACGCACTCTCTCACATCCCTCGGGAGGTTCTCTCTGGAACACATATGTTTTGTTGGGTCGAGGGGAGGAGGATGGTGGCTCAGACATACATGAAGGAGGAGAAGCAGAAGGACCGACCGATCCACACACAACCATATCTAAACAACACATAGACACAGAAGGAAGAGAATCATTAGCCAAACAACTCAAAACTTCATACTGAACTTCCTGTCATGTGATAACTCTGAGTCGGTGTAGTTCATGTTTTGTTAGCCTGACAATCTAAGAAACAGCTACTGACCGGAGTCTGTGATGATGCAGGGTGAGTGTGAGGGAGACAGCTGGGCAGGAGACGGGTCACTTTGTGAAGTGCTGCTATACCTCTGGACGGGGACAGGTGCTCTGTGACCATCTGGAACATCAAGAATCTAAACACACACAGGTAATGTTAATACAAATGTGATCATGTCTGCATTTCGAATCCATGCACATACAAAAAATGTGTTTTTACTATACTTTAACTACATTTGACCCTGTCTGTGAAAATATAACTTTGAAATGTTTAATATTGACAGAGTAATCTCATTTGAAACATTGAAATCATAAAGAAATTAATGATTGACATCAAACTTTGATGCTTGTTATCTCACAATTACATCAAGAGACTTATTCAGGGTCACATATTTACTCTCTTCAAAAACCTTTCGAGAATCTAACGTATAGGGCCGTTTTCATCCTCAAAAGTATTCCTAAAACAAACACATGGGCAGACACTAACTTTGTGAGGCTCCTTTGCCGTTTCCGAAACGAAGACTCCCTCCAGCTCCAGGTTCAGTCCCTCCACGCTGCGTCTTAGTCTGGGAGCCAGTCGGCTTAGTGGAATCAGAGGCATCGTCTGTCACACACAAACAATCAGTGAAAAGGATTTAACAGATGACATAGACAAGCTTAAAAAAAAAGTCTATAAAGGGGACGCAGCTGTAAACAAAAATGTGTCCACATCATATTACACCCCAAAATCAACACATAGAACGTATTGTATATGTTCATAAATCTAAAACTGTACAAACACAAGTTCAGTGTGTGTGTGTGTGTGTGTGTGTGTGTGTGACAGCAGCATGCTGACATCATCCCCTAAATAAAGCTGTTCCCTTTTTAAATCTCTGTTGCTATTGAGAAGTGGGGTCATTCAAGAAGTTTAGCTTATAATCACAGCTCATAAACAATGCATGTCATGATCTCTCAGCCATTGTTTTTTCTCCTCTGAGCATAACTGCTGTAAACCAGCATGCTGCAGGAGATCAATTCTGAAACTGTTCAAAGAGGCTTGTGCATTTACCTGTGTACTTCCAGGTGTGTGCGTTTGGCTGGTGTGCATGTGTTGTGTGTGTTCACAGTCCATGGTAGGAGGTGCATGTCTGGAGCGTTTCTGTAAGGACTGCCGTAGCTTAGCAACCTGAACGAGAACAAGGTGGAGGTTACAGTATCAGATGTACACATGCGCAGAGGAGAGGTGCACTACAGGTAGTGATAAACATCTTACAGTATTATGTAGCTTCTATATATTATATTACATTCTATACAAATGCTTTTTATATTGATATAGTTGTAAAATATCCATAATTTGTTTTTGGTGGATATGATGTATCTGTACTGATGGATGAATACTAATTTCGAACTTTCTACCCATCATCACATACTGACCTCTCTGAGGTGCTCGGCGCTGCCCCACGATGCCGAGCGTTTGTGACCGCTGCCCCCTCTCCGCCCTCGTGTGTCTTCTATCCAGGAACTGGGCGTCTAAGAAAAGAGACGAGTGAACTTATATATGACTTTCTTTACAGGTTTTCAAAAGCTTGTGACCACAAGGGTGTCTCTGAGAGAGATCAAAGATCTAGCTGATTCAAGATATTCAAAACTGAACCTTGCTTTTTAAGACCCCAACAATACCAAGCACCCTCGCACTTTACATAAAGCAATCCATTCCCTTCAAGCGAATAAAAAACATTTAACAGTTTCCGGTTGCGAGACAAACACAATGCAAAGCGATGTTGTTCGTTCATGCACCAGTTTAAGTTAAAGCACCTGCTGTATTGAGCGTGTAAGCACTGCTCCGAATTCACAGCGCTGACAATCTTGACCTGTTTTTTTCTCGATTATAACAAATGGAACTGAAAGCTGCTTCCGTGCCTCACTGGGTATATTTGAATACGAGACACAAGATGTGACACACCTGCTAGACACACCTGGAACACAGAGACACGTCCAAACACACACAGCTGTGTGGAGACTTGCATGATAAAACCCACTGTCTTCGCTGCACAACATTCAAAAGACGAGAAGAAAAACACGAAGTGCATGTCCCCAGGAGCACTCACGTGCACGTACCGCCATGACTCCCATGCGGCGCCCTTGTCGAACACACTCTGCGGGGTGAAGTCGGAGGTCTCCGGCCCAGGTTAAGATCACCTAGCCGTACTTGCACGCTCCACTAACCAAGAGCCACACGGTTTCTGTGAATGTGTGCCTGATTTGAGCATGGCCATGAGAACATGTTTCCTAAGGGGGGTGCTGCACCCAGAGCATGAGGGGTGGGTTGTGTGTGCTCAGCGGGTACACAAAACGTGGGAAGAAATGTTAAACATCTTACTTTTTAAGCGACACAAGCAAACAAACAACTACCTATCTCTCACAACTGGGCAACTATATGTAAATACAAAATAACCATTAAACTTGATGACGGTCACATTCTTCACAGTGGCAATCACAACTCTTTGTTGACATAAACATGGCAAAACAATACAAAATAACTTTTGAGCTGGAGGAGGTGTCGAAACCACCTATATGTATACATCTGCATTACATTTTAGTGTACTTAAGGAAGGTGTTCATATTTACAGTATGTACGGGAACAGTATGCATGTATGGGAATCCCATGCATGCATATGCAAACTTTAGGGACAAAGATAATATCTACAGAGGCAACCTGATACTGACAGTCACTGGATCAGGTTGAAAACAAGTTACATCTCACATTCACAGCAAGACTTATATACCGTTCATAATGTGATGTGCCCCTAAGGCTGAAACCCTAGAATCAACTTAATATGTAAACCATATTTTTACTACAACGTTTACTATTATTTACTCACTCTCTTGTCATTTCAAACCTGTATGACGTTCTTTCTTCTGCAAAACACAAGATATAAGAAGATATTTTGAAGAATACTGGCAGTACATTCGCTTCTATTGTATAAGCTCAAAATCAATGCAAGTCAATGGGTACTGTTGTTCGGTTACTAACATTCCTCAAAATATCTTCTTTTGTGTCCTGTAGAAGAAAGAAAGTCATACAGGTTTGAAATGTCAAGAGAATGAGTAAATGATGACAGAATTTTCATTTATGGGTGAACTATCACTTTACGGTAAAAATGTATAGCTGTATTTGGGGGTCTCTGGCACCCATTCGATTATAAAACCCCTAGTCTAGAGACTGAATATCACTTTAGCTCTGCCGCTATAGGTCAAACAGTGTATCGGCCAATCACTGCACTCCGTCTCAGATCTCGCCGTCACCCGTCTCTGCCAGAGGTCATGGATATCTTGTGCAGCTTGATGCGAATGTAACAACATGCCGGCGTATAAAACTGTGTCATCACCTCTCCTCCACCCCCATAGTGCAAGATCGGGACTGACTGCGTCTGCTTAGTGACTGAAGGTTTCGCATGGCCGGGTGGGGGCAGGGGTGTGAATAGATTCTAATTTAAATTCGTCCCTTATGCCTTTCTGCCCGGACACTCGCCCACATCAGCCTGTTATGGGATTAGACCTATAAACGGACATTCAGCTTGTAGGTATGTATGCAAAGCATGTTGGATGCTGGATAAAGTTTCAGAAGTTCCCCATTTGCACTCGACTGGACAGGAAGGGCGATCGGATGGGGGTGGGGTGGACCATTGGGAGCGTCTTGAGACTGTACAATTGTTAACTGTTGAAGGGCCACCGTGGTATGGCTTTTATTAAAATTGAAGGTCGGGTTTATCTATAATCGAATAAATGCATTGCATAAACTGGGGAGTGCATGTATGAATTATAGGCATTAATGAGGGTTCTGCTCGTGCATTGTATGTAGGGGGTAACACAAGGGTTGGGGGACCGTCAGTATGAAGGTCATGATGAACAAAACCATCTTTTTTTGGGTGACTGGTTAGCAGATCACCTGCTGAGAGACACAGGCAGCTTGAAACATCCTATACAGAAGCCACAACAATCAAAACTGACAGACAAACCAGAGCGCACACAAATGCAGCCAGAAACAAAAAATGTTTTTGCAACATACTACTTTTCTGAAGAAAACAGGAGTGGTCCAATATATCAGCAGAGTCACGTTTTAAAATAACCCAAAAGATAAGCAAATGTAAAAGTGATGCATGCCTTAAAGTGATAGTACACCCAAAAAATAACATTTTGTCATCATTAACACACCCCATTTCAAACCTGTATGATGAGAAAAAAGAAATTTTGAAGAATGTTGTTAACTGGCACCCATTCACTTGCATTGGTTTTGTGTCCATACAAGTGAACGGGTGCCGCTGCTGTTCGGTCACCACCTATCTTCAAAATATAATCTTTTGTGTTCTGCAGAGAAATGAATGTCATACAGGTTTGAAATGACAAGAGGGTTAGTAAATGATGACAGAATTTTCATTTTGGGGTGAACTATCACTTTAACAAACAACACTAAATACTTATTTCTAATAATAAAATGTACTAACAATACCAATTTTCTACTATGAGATTAAAATATGAATCCAGGAGAGCCACCGCAGGAAGAAATTCACCTTTTGTGTATGACTGAATAGCAGGCATGTCAGCAGCACACCAGAACTCCATATGGAACCCATTTGGAAAAAACAATATGGCTGCCACTCCCAACTGAGGTCTCCTAACCCCCCTCCATTACCAGCCAAACTTTTTCCCCAAAGCCAAGATCTCTCTCATTAATAACCGTCTGACTTAAAACAAACAGGCTGTCCCCTTAGTCATTTAAGAAAGACCCTATATATATATAAACTACCTAGATTAAACCAATGATTTTTTTTTACCTCTTACACAGAGTACTCAAGTTCATAACATACAGTTAAACAGGACCTTGTTTTTTGCCATTAATTTTACAGCCTAAGCAAAAGGGATCGTTCACCCAAAAATGAAAATTCTGTCATCATTTACTCACCCTCAAGTTGTTTCAAACCTGTATTAATTTCTTTGTTCTGTTGAACACAAAAGAAGATACTTTAAAGAATGTGGGAAACTACACAATTTTGGGGCACTATTGACCAAAGTAGTATTGCTACTAAAATAATCAATAGTGCTTGGTTTCAGCTTGGTCTGTTCCTCCATATGACTTTAGAAGACTTTAAGCACCATGGAAATTCTTTTATAAACCTCTTATAAAAAAATGATCCAGATATTTGGAACAACACAAGGGTTTGTATATAATGAATCATTTCTTTAACCCCATACTTTTCACACAGGAAAACAAATAGAAAGTGTGTGCAAGTCTACCTGTGTGGCCTTGTCATTGACACAGGTAACGGGCTGACACTCTGGTTCCTTAGGCCAATGGCCCTGCAGGTACGGGCCCACTAAAGTATCCAGAGATAATGTCCGCCGCAAGGTTGGCTTCGGTGGACGTCCCTTCGTTTTCCATTCGGCTACAGAAACAGGACAGAGAACACAACATGAGACAATGACAAAGGTGAGATGCTGTTTTTCTAGTTTGGTTTATAGGCTTGACATGATGGAGGCCAAACTGGAACTTGCGTCGCTACTAAAACATGCATCAACTGCGCAGCTGTAGATCAGACTGTCATGAAAGCATTTTTAAAACTGTTTGTCTGTTTATGATCATCTTTTTTACACCAACACACATTACATGCATGAAAGACGCTTTATAAATAGACACTGTTGTCGTACCAGACGTTGAACATCCTGGTGCTTCATCAACACAGTCTTCAGGCTTTTTACCCCAAATACTTTACATGATCATATTTACACAAGACCGGTGTCTTCTGTGCATTGATCACGTCACAGAAACTAATGATACATCTGATCTCCGACCTTGTCAGATCCTTCCTGAATCCATTCACCCTCTCCCAGCCCTTGGGGTCTTTGCAGAGGGTTTGGGGGACTTCTGATGGTGGAAGTTAACTGGCAGGTGCTAACTGTTGCGTCCTCATCTGTTATCTGTTATTTTGGGAGGGTGTGGTATCAAGCAGGTTGGGTGACTACAGTATGTGTGCGACATGGTGACATTGAGGTGCTGTTATGTGCTTTGTATGTTTATTTAAGGCACTGACATGGTGCATGGTGTGTGAATCTCATGAAAGCTTCACATTTCACCCTATGGTCAAAAGAAAAACATCGCCTACTTTTGGGACGATGAATGTGTTGACACCGAACATTCTTGAATGGTTCATTTTTAGGGGGAAAATGTTAACCGTACAGGTTTTGTGAGATTCACCCATGTGTTTTATCAATGAAGCATGAACTGCCTGTGAATTACAGCTTTCAAAAGTCAAACCCTACTCCCACAAGTGAGAAGCATAGAGAAAAGTTGGCATATGGACAGGAGTTACACACAACCAGGTGTGCTAACACACATCGCTGTATGATCTTGATATCTAATCTGACCCCCGTTCACAAAAGAGCACATGCCATGACATTGTGTCGAATTGAATGATGGCTAAGAAGAATCAAATTATTTAAAGGGATCACAAAAAGGTCAATGACCAGACCAAGACTGAATCTGCAATTTTGTTTGGAAACTGTGGAAAAACATCCTCTTGGGCATTGTTAAACTCTAGGTGTACTCAAGGGCCCATTGTAATTCACTTGTTCTCCTAAAAAGACGAATTTTGAGAAAGTATTCTTATTTTGTTGAAGGAATTGCAGATGTAAAATACCTGGGACACCTACACAAAATGTCACACCAAGACATATTCATCCACAAAACAATATAGGTTACACAAGGTTTAAACCCGAAACAACGCAAGACCCAAAATCCGACATCTTGGTGTGAAGCAGCAGGTTATCGGAATGTGACAATGATCATTTGTTTTTCCTGATGCAGGCATGCAGACATTTAAGGTGAAGTAAAACAGACCTCCTGAGCTCTGGCCACACAAATCAACACCACTGCCAAAACAAAAACAAGGGTTTGTAAATATCACAGCCCAGGCAAACATCAATAACTAAAATAAGGATCAAAAGCGTCTTGAAACTTAAGGCCTGATATGTTTATTCAATCTCGTGTTATGTTTTGTTACAACATCGACCACAAAACACGGTGCGGTCGAGGTGGGGGTCGTTCAATGCACTAAGCAACTTCTTAAACACTGTTGCACCGAAGCCAAGAGCAGATGCCACGAGAAAGCAGCTAAACCTCAAGACTGAGCAAATGATCCACTCACATGACTAAACTTTACACTTTAAATACTCAATACCATCGTGCCTAAGAAGCAATGTTGGGATTTGTTAGTGGGACATGTTACAAATCTTAACAGCATGCATTTCTAGCATGCTTTTGTGTGTGTTTATGCTCGGGTTTTACCTGTTTTGGCTTCTTTGCAGCGTGGTGCGGTTCGGTTCTGCAGCTGGAACGGGACCGTGGCTCGGAGGGGCTGCAGTCCGGTATTACCCACCCGTGCCATTCCACTCCGACACGACATTCACGCCGTCGCTTTTGTGCTTTTTCAAAGTCTGTTAAAGTTCACGAATCGCCCAAAATTCAAGTGTTTTCTTCAAACTGAATCCTAGTCAAAGTCAGTCGTCAAAAATAAAGCTCGCGTGCTACTGTTTCAATAACAACGCTAGTGCACTCGCTAGCTAGTCAGCTATTTTCTTTTGTCATAATAGTTAAGTTTTCCAAACTAATTACTCAAACAAAACACGTTCTTTTCTCTCCGTGTGGAAAATCACGAAATATAAACTTATATCCACCGTCCTAAACGGTGTTTCACCCGTGACTTACTATACTTATAGTTGGAGAACTAGTTGAACCCCAACTACATTGTATGGGCTGCTGCCAATTCTTCTGTCCACAATCTGACAACAGCCAGCCAACCTACACACTCGTGTCGGATTCACGCCACAGCGTAGCGTCTAAACACATGCTTCTACTGTGATTGGCTGCTGAAAAATACTACTTTCACCTTATTGGTTGCTGGCGACATCGATCTGGTAGAGGCGGTTCTCCATTGTCGACGTCAACGCCCACCTCAATAAAATTCATACTTTCAACTACCACCAGCAGTGAGCAGCACAATGCATGCTAGGTTAACAGAACGTCGGGCTGGTTTTGTTGAAAAATAATTAATTGGACAAATCTAAATATTAAGATATTTATTTTTAAAAGTAACATTTTAATTTTCTGGAAATATGACCTTTCTAAAAGTTAAAATCGTGGAAGTTAATACAAAACACTAATGGAAACTTCTATAATACATTCAACTTATTATAGTTATGTTATATATTTTTAAAACTCACAAATGACAGAAAAAGTCTTCTTTCAAATGGTTTGGGAACTATACATCAAGAAGCCATCTTGATGGGACATTTAACTGTGCAAAAGTGGAATGAGGATTTTTGTTGTGCTTATTGGTCATATAATTGTTTACAGTTTACAAAAGTGTCTTGCACGTCTTTATACTATCTTGGCTATGGCCTTCCATGCATGTGTCACTCACTCAACTACACATATACACCTATTAACATGCCCAAGAAAACGTGTGAGACATGCTTATGAAACAGGTGGATGCTATTTCTGTTCTGTCATATCTGTGTTATCTAGTCTTCATCAGACTTTCCGGAATAACGTTAAGTGATACACCGTACTGTATACCATGCATGAATTCACTGGAGATATCCACAGTGGTGCAGTTTGACTTTTTATTCTTGGTAATAATAGTTGATGTTGTATTTAGCTTTTTTATAAACAAATATCACTACGTTGCTATATGTATTTTAAAGCTTTGCCTGTTTAGTTCAGTGTGGCTGGATGCATAACACCTCCATTAATCCTCTTTAATAAAGAAGGGTGGGTTAAACCACAGTCACAGGCCATTTAACAATAACCGGTAAAAAAAAAACATTTCTTGATATCAGATCATTTATTTTGTAGCAGACTTTGTGTGCAGGGTATACTGAACATGCTTTTCCTGTTTCCCTTAAAAAAACATGACAAGGAATCTCCTCTAGATGTCGGTTTCTCCCAGGCAGTGATGCTATTGTTCTGACTGCAGCTTGTGCAAAGCATTCTGGGATTACAATGTAAGATGTGTTTTGAAATATAAAGCTGAGATAACAAAATAATAGTTTATTACAATTCAAAATAGCAGAGCACTGCCACAAAATAGAGAATTATGTATACATAAAGAAACCTAAACACGATAAATGAAGAATATATGTAACAAAAGGTTCAAGTTTAGCTGACAACAGTTAATATACTTGTGGTCACATCATATAACCATCAGAGGGGAAAGTAGATGTCAGGAAAAGCATTTACAGCCTCAATAAAGCACTTTTCACATGCAAATACAGGTTGTTGCAACTGTCTCAACTGGCATCTGTCTCTTTTTCTTGAATAATACTGCATAAGAATAGAAAGAAAGCAGTGTTTCTGTGTGACTTAAAGAGTCATTTCCTCATAAAGAAATTAATATTCATAAAAAATGTTTAAAATCACTCACAAATCTGAAGACCAAGCTTAATTTGTAATAATTAAAGCTTATTTAAAGTTTTATTTTACTCTGAGCGTGTCGCCTCATGCGGGCAGACATTTTCAGTTCACATGACCAGCTGAATACTACCCAGTAATGCCAAATAAATAACATTGGACACTTTTGCAACAAAATGAAGCATTTCTGCTGTTGCAATGGCATCAGTAATTGAAACAGAGTAATGCTACATTCACAGTATACAGTCAGTATAAGTTCAAGATCTTCCATGTTGACCAGCGCAATAAACAACATAAACAAAAATACAGTGAAGAATGTATGTAGAATTTCTGCCAAGGCGTACGTATTTATCACTTTGCTTTGTTGTGTGTTGGGAATTCAAAGAAAATAAAGTGTTATGCCTGTGGCCTTAATACCAGAGGGAATAATAAATTGACAAATAAAGATGCATAAAAGAGAATGCTTTTATATATATATATATATATATATATATATATTTAACATTCTGAAATGGGATATTATGCACATATATTGTTTCCTGGAGAAAAGTGCAGATGGAAATGAGAGCTCTGGTGCCCCCTAGCAGGGGGAGAGGGCAGGACTTGGCTCTGTGCTGATGTTGACCAAATACTCGCTGGATTTAAGACTTGCCAGAGACTTACAGCTGGGTAGAGAAGCCAAAGAACCGCACAGACCCAGCATAGAGGGTGTGTTGTCTTTAGCTTGGACAAGTGGGAAAAGCATAAAAAATGTCTTTGAATACCACACAATATCACTGAAATATTTGCGTTGAAAAATCTGTAAAAAAAATAGCTAGGTGGGAAACCCGTGCATTTGCGCCAATTATATAAACCAATAAATCAGAAATGCTCTTCGCCTGTCTTTGGAAAGAAGGCGCGTTGTTAAATGGACAGGATGGTCGAACTCAGCCTTGCGGAAGTTGGCAAGACAACTGAAACTGCTTACAGCGCCTAATCAATAATACATGCAACTACACTGTTTGTACCTGCTGACCAGGCCGTGTCTCCATTGCGATTGCCATCTTCCTTCTGAGAGTCAGAGTTCAAACTTATATCAGCCGAGAGGTCCAAACTGTGAAAGCTTCTCCTGAAATCACATGTGAAGAAAAGCAAAATCTGTAAATATTTACATTTCTTGATGAAATATAAATGATGTTTTGCCGCCAAGACGCGATTACCGGCGAAACAGCTTTACGGTTCCTCGGTCATTGGCAGCTTGTGCAGTTGTCCATTGGTTGATGAGTGGAATAGAAAGGCCTTTTACCAAATGAGACGATTCACAAGGAATGATGCCAGTGCTACACAACAAACCAGAATAGGGCCATTAGACAATGCATGTTTGGACAAATACAGTATTGTCTGTGCGTTACGTAGCGCGTATGTATGCGTACAGTTGTGCTTGTAGCTCCAGTATAATGGCCTCCAGTTCTTTCTTCTCTTGTTGGCTTTGGATTTGTAGCTCCTCTAGTTTAGCATCTAGCCTCTTGTTCTCAGTTTCGACATTTTTCAGCTGGGACTCCCTCAAGCGCACCAACTCCTCTAAATAACCCTGACAACAGTAACACATACAGAGAACTGGTACTAGATCTAAATCACAAGTTAAAAGTGGAGTGTGCAATCTTTGTGGCAGCAGATAAAACAATTGTTTCCACATTCCAGAGCACAACATTTACTTGCTTTAACTGAGTCTGTCAAAAACTGCTCATTTAAACCTTTTGGGCATAGACGATCTTGAATCTTTGCTCCATCTTTCGACACTTGTTACTCCAGGTCTCCTCATCAGTTACGAGAGGAATGTAAGGATGCTCGGCTATGCTCTCATCACTGGCACTGCTGTCCACACTGCGACGGTCTTCCTCATCGCTCATGTAGTCATAACTGGAAAATGCACAATATACTGTCAATACGGTGATATTTCGATATTGTATGCATATGATAATATCGTAAATAATTCAGCAAACATTCAAAGATTTGTCTTAAGGACCACAGTGGTTATAAACTCATCATACTTATTTTTTGAGTATGAATTATTCAAAATAAATCAAATTAAGGAATGCACTAGTACATTACATTTGTAATTAAATTATGTGTTATTTAATAACATTTCTCTGCTCAATATTGCGACCTCTTACCTCTGGGTGAACTTCAGGTAAGGTGTGTAGTCAATCACTGCAGGTGTTTTTCCATCTAAAACCTCTCCTTTTAGACAGAAACTAAAAGAACAGGATACATAATATCTTATTAGGTATCTTAGTTTGCCATTAAACCCTAAAAACAAAGCTTTAAAATACTGTTAGACATTCTGGCTAAATCTCTCATACCCACAAACATATTTAAACTGTTACAACCGCACATATATGACTTGGTTGGTTTAAAAGCAGTTTCAATAAAATGAAACTTATTAGACATATAGCGCAACAGTGCTTTGGGCGACCCAAGTTCAAGTCCATATTACTTCCTGTTTCTCTGTTTAATGTCCTTACAGAACTGAATCCAAAAAATACATGCAGTATAAAGTTATACATTAAAATAACATAGTATTCATGAATATGGTGCTCTCACCTGAAGTCAATAGCACTGAGGCCAATGAGCATCCCAGTCAGTACAGTAGCCTCCTCTCTTAGCATTACAGCCCCATCATCATAAAATCTCCTGCAGCACAAACATACATTTACAACTTCGTTACATGACTCTAAAATGATAAGGGTACCGGTAAGACAGAATGCATATACTGTGCAGAGGTTCGACCTGGTGGTTCGAGTGTCTCTTAATGCCGTGGCGATATATTCAGACAAACGCTTTTCCATCAGCGCCACACGTATCCAAGCTCTTCCCTGCAGAAGAAGTATTAGAAAATAAACACTGACATATAAAACAGGAATGCACACAAGGACAAATATTAGAAAAAAGGGCCTTGCCTTTGCTCGTGATGTGCTAATGTTCTCTATGCTCTCAATGCTACTGATACAGTTGTTGTGGACTTTAGTGCAGGCCAGGCGAACATAGTCCCAGAAGCTCCTCTGGCCATCTGAACTGAACCAACCACCTGGACCTGATGAAAAAAATCCTTTAATATATATACATACAGTTTTTTTTTACATACAGCACCTGTATACACAATGAGTGTTATTCATGATGCAGAGTGAATTTCACTTTGAAATTGACTGCAATGGTTTCTGAACAGATGATGAATTCCTCGACTTCAGGTTTTTTGAACGATACATTGATAAAAACAATCTGTGTGTAAGTGAATGTTTTTACATTTGCATGCTATTCTACCTTTGAAACGGTGACTGAGGATGTGCTCCAAAATGGCAGCAAAGTTGATAAACTCCTCAGATGAGTCATCAATGGGCTCGGCCGTGTACTTCTCCAGCAAAGTCTTTACAGAAAACCTGCGGAGGATAAAGAAGAAAACATTTTTGCTCGCAGGTTTCACAGCTCAAGGGATATCATGGAGTCTCAGATGTTTTTAGACACAAATCGTTGACATACAGTATGAGTACATGGCTTGGCTAATTTACCAAGCTTTTGAGGTCTTTTTCTCAGCAACATCTGCACAAGTCTTCATTTGCTCTTCATTGAATCTCACTGCATGTCTATGAGTGACAACTGAGATATAAAAGAGATCTCATTTGTGCTTTTCCTGTGGGGAGCGAGTTGAATTCCAAAACCAACCCGAAATGTATCAACCAACTTGGCAAACAACATGATCAGCATCACACAGACACATGAGCGGTAATCTCAGTGCAGGCCCTGCTCAACGCTGCCATTCTGACTGAGGGAAAGACAGGCGGCATTGGGAGCGAAGCCACAGCGGAGTGTTGAGGTCAATCCCAATTGTCCTGTGTGCTACACAATGCCCTTTTGATGGCTTGTTCACGTTACCATTCCTGCTATCACAATCAGTCCTTGTGCCCCTACCAACAGCGCAAAGCTACTTGTCGGCGTGTCGACCTTTGTCCTCCCGCCCGGGTTCCATTCCAACCTCAGCGCCTTTTGTTTTTTTAAGTATAGTGAGCGAATCTCCACCGTATCACTCACACTCTCACTTTCTCCACCCACCCACTCATTCAGATGGTGGTGTGATCTATTTAGGGCTGTCCGGAATCTCTGTACAGTTTCCATAACCCGTGATCTCTTAGCGCAGTCGAACCTGCCAGGCTCCGGCATGCCGAGACTCTAACCCACACACAGAAAACAGGAAACAGAGAACCCGGCACATGCCTTCATGGGGAACACTAGTTTTACGGAAGGGAAGACTGCCCTGTCTGTGGGCGGCTCTTCAATAGCCCGAGGCAAGACTTCCATCACCATGGGAAAGTCCTCCATCACCCGTGGGGTCACCACCACCTCGATGGGTGAATCCACCATTACCAGAGACAAGACCACCATCTCTTTGGGCAGAGCCAGCTTCAGCCGGGGCAAAACTTCAACCTCTTTCCGCAAGGCCCTCATGCCCAAGCGCAGGACCAAGTAGATGGATAGGAGATCCACAAACGCTGACAAAGGGGGAAAGACTTCAAAAGCAAGAACGACAGAGACTGATACACAGCAAGAGGAGGAGAGTTTTAAAGAGTCAAAGGGGAAGGGATTCCTTTTATTAAGAAAAACCTGCTTCACAAAGGGAAAAATCAAACTGATGAAAAGCAAAAAGGCCATTTCGTGGGGGACGACGGCTGTTTCCAGGACCAAAACCAAACTGAGGAAGGGAGAGACTGCGTTTGTGGTGGGTACAACTACAATCACTCACGGGGAGACCACTAGTTCTTTGAGCAAGGCCACTTTGAGTCAAGGAGAGAAATCTGTGACTGTGGTCAAAACGTCCATCAAAAGAGGCAAGGAGTCTCAATGGAACCTCTTCTGGGATTTTCATCTGTGACCAACTGTAACCATAAACAGTAAATGTACGTGGTCAAAGATTGAGTAGACCGTTCAAGCAGGTTTGTCGTCTGGTGTGATGCAAGTGTTTGCCAGTTTGCTCTAGAATTGTACACAACGCATTCTAGAGGCAAAATGTAGATGTATCTTAAATTAGATGGAAATGAGTATGACGTCTTCGCCCCAGATATGGAATACGATTGAATATGGCAACAGATTTGTGTAAGAGATGGTTTTCATGTAATGAGCATGTAGACTAGAAAATATTTACATGTGTGTGTGTGTGTGTGTGTGTGTGTGTGTGAGAGAGAGAGAGAGAGAGAGAGAGAGAGAGAGAGAGAGGGTGTGCCGCTCGTGCACAGTTGTGTGTCATGAGTGATGTATGTTGGCAGAGCTGGCGTGTTGCTCACATGCACAAGGCTGTTAGTTGGAAACGGATCCAGAATGCGAGACTGTGTGTTCGGAAGGAAATATTCTCAGTAAATCTGTAAATTAAAAGTGCTACTAATCAATACTAATCATACAACCACAGCCTGAAAATAATTGATCATTAATTTTTTTGCTTATAATAATGCACCATAAACAAATATAACAAAAAAGTAAAAATGGTTGTTAATAAATAGACTGCAAAATGCTTCATCTTTGTGTTATCATTAATCTTAAAAATATTGCAGAAGCTTTGCTTTGACATGCAAACACGTTTTTTTATTAAATGCAATATACAGCTGCGAAAAAATTAAGAGACCAATATAAAGACGTTTTTCTGAATTTTCTATCTATAGAAATTGATTCTTTTTGTTTTATTCTGTGAACTAACAATATTTCTCCCAAATTTCAATCAAAAATATTGTTTCTAATTTGCATTTATGTGCAGGAAATGAGACCTGGAGAAACAGAGTTTTCAGAGTTCATATTCACTTTTAAGCAATACAACAGTAATATTTGTACATGTTTTTAGGAAGAAAATGTAATCACAGTTTTCATGTGTCTTGTCATGCTGCCAGTCTTTCACATTGCTGTTGGGTGACTTTAGGTCACTCCTGAGGTTTGATTTTATTGAAATTCAACAGACACTGGACTGGAATGACCACAATACATCTAGAAATGCTGTTTAAATGAAAATTTGCAGTGGTCTATTGAATATTGAAAAAATATATCAAAAGCAACATCTAAGTTTTTACTTTTATAACAACAAATTAGAACAAACATGTTATTTTAGGGTGATCTGACATACAAAACTCACAAGTAGACCACACCCTTGTTCGCCCACCATTTGTCTTACGCTCACCTTTATCAAAACCCATGTACAGTAGCTATAACTCTAAAACACTGGAGAGCAATACTAAGGAGGCACAATGCCACAAAACTAAGTGATGTCATCACTGATTGTGCCGATCAACAATGTATTCTTCAGTGTGTTTCACAGCCTCGCTTCAGCGATGGGACAATGAAATCTACTGTCCCTTCAACCCCCAGATAGAACTGAGGCCTCCTACGGCAGCCTCTGTTCATTCACGGCACACAGGGGAGATATGTGGCCTGGTGGAGCCCACGTTGCACAATTCAACAAGAGCTTTATGCTGCTACATGGGGGTTGCTCTCACCACGCTTAGCATTCTGGTCCCATCCCGACACTAGCTGCTTAGACCGTCACACCCAACCAGACACCGCCTGTGAGCATTGGGATGCGTTGCTGCCAGGACATGCGATGAGCCATCGTAACTTCATCCTGTAAAACCAGGAGAACAAAAACTTCCAGAGGGAGAGCAGAGAAAGTTTAACCCTGAACGTGCTCCTGGTCTTCTAGGCTGGCCGCTGGAGGAGACCTCCAGGATCTCCTCCTCCACCATGGGTAACACCAGCATTACCGAGGGCAAGACGGCCCTTAACCTGGGGAACACATCTATCAAAAGAGAGAAGTCCAAGATCATGTTGGGAAATTCCTCTATCTCTCGTGGGAAGAGCACAACATCTCTGGGCTCTTCCACCATCACCAGTGGCAAGACCAAGATCTCCATGGGTGCCGCCTCCTTCAGCCGAGGCACCAAATCTACATCCTTCCGAAAGGCATTTTTGCCCAAGAGGAAGACTCTTTAACGGGGAGTAAGGCTAAATTTGGGGGGCAGGGTTGTTTTTGGGGGGAACAGGGTGCTGGGAGTGGGGTGGGAGGGGGTCAAATTCAACAAGTTTAGCACAAGAAGATAAACACTGCAAATATCACCAGGAGTTGAAGAAACACCTTCTGTGGAGATTATTTATTGGATTGTCCAATTACATTTGTGAAAAATTTGATGATTCAAAACAAGCAAACAAAAACTTATATTTTGGATCAAGTCTGTTTTTTTATTTCATACCTTTGGATTTTATCCTGATTACAGGTCAGTACCTACTGAATCCAGCTGATATGGCAACAGCTAATATACATTTACCCAAATCTATCAATTTTTATGGTTTAGTCACAGGAAATTCATTGATCTTGTTGGTATAATTGTAAATGTTATGCCTCTATAGTCTATTTTTCATTAGCCTACTTTCTTAAACTTGAACTATACCTTTGTGCTTTCGTTACAAAAAGACCAAGACTTTCTATAAATGTAATATTGTAATAATAATCATGTCAGGCGTGTATTCTTTAAACATCATGGCTTGGATTTCTCCACTAAGCTATGCCTGACCCAAGAGATGTTTTCCACAATGGCAATCCCATGCACGCCTCAAGAACAATGCTAAACCCTTCTGAATGCAAAAAAAACAACCAAATTATTTCACTGCACATTACACCACAGCATTCCTGAAAAACACAAGAATGACAATGTTGAAAAATTTGGTAAATATGTGCACGATCATTGCATGTTAAAATAAAGCCCTGTGCTCAGCCGGGCACAAATGCTAATGCAGAAATGTGAAAGTAAGACACTTGGTACGATATGACACTGAAAAACAAATGTGCAGCTACTTGACAAATGGCTTTTGTGTTCTGGTCCCGCCCAATTTGGCAACACGCAAAAAACAATTCTAGAAAATATTACTTCACACCATTTGCTCTTAGGTTTACGTTTTTTGTTTGTTGTCAGCATTTAAAGCTTACAGACTTTCATTGTTACTCACTTTATTGCTTAGGTCCCTCTTTCATGTGCCTAATATCTATCAATCATCCCTGTTTCCCTATCCTAACCCCACCTCATTTTTAACCTGAGCAATCATAGTTTCCACTACCATTGTATATTTTGAATGTACTAATATTGTTCTATCTCCCTTCCTTCACCCCTCTTGTAGGCAGGACCAGCAGGATCTGTTGATTCTGGATAAGCTTTTTCCACCCTTTCAGTCGCCCAGACTTCAGATTGGAAATACAAGCCAAATTTGAATCAACTTGATGTTCACGGCTCACAGTTTTCAAATTGCTTACTAGAACTGGTGTTTTTCCCGATCTATCGATAAACACATTCAAACAGTGGTCTCCAAATATCTGAGACCACATTGAAAATCTGGCATTCACAATGCAACTTAAGCCTGTAAATAAACAACAAACAAAAAGAAAAATTGTAAAATATGCTTCTGGAAAAAAAAAGAAAAAGTATAATCTTGATATACTTAACTTTTTGTATTGTATTCTTCCAATAAGTCATCCCTCTAGGGGCCTCAGAAGTTTGTAACCCACTTGATATACAAATTGAAGATGGAGTTATTAAATGGATTAGAAATGTGTTAACAGTAAAGATAAGTAAGTGATAAGAACGATTGGTGTACCAAGCACCAAAACATGTTTGGAAAAATAAATGTGTCTTTGATTTGCTGCTCACGTCATCAGATGGTGAAAGAATTGCTCTGAATGAATGAACTGAATTTACAAAAAAAATCCCAATTTCTGACCTTCTCCCCATGATCTCCAAAACCTTCAAACAAAGAATCTCTTTAGCATGTAAAATATATACACAGGTTTGCTGCTAACAACGTCCAAAGACCTATATATCATTTCTATTCTTTCTAAGCAACTCAACGTTGACTCTTTGTGTATCATTTCAGATCAAAATATCATACACAAAACAAAAGCTGTTGGTTCTGCTGATACGAAGACTCACTCAAATATTCTTGAATCATTGGAGACCACGCTGTCACGTTGTCTGAAGGACTTTCTTAAAGAGATGGCACTTCCATGTTATTTGAAAGCCAAGAATAGGGTGCATGAACAAGAGCCTTTTTTGACCGCTGGAACTCTACTGGGAGGCATCATGCCCCAATTTACATTTTCGTTACGTCCCAAACCTGTTCTCTCAAAGATCGACATTACTGTATCTCATTGTCTTATGTACTGTACTTTTGACTTAGATATGACAACACTGTTACATTTACACATTGGCTAGGCAAGAAGCAGAAGAAAACCAACCAACACTTAATAAGTATCGAGTATACGCCCTTATAATGAATCTCTGTGATATTTAGTCCCCCTTAAACTGACATTTGTTTAGTCTGGGTTTACGTTTGTGTAAACTGTGTGACTGTCTAGTCATATTACTTCAGTGATCCAGATCATATGTGTGTAACTATTGTAAAAGAAGCAAGAGATAGCAATACCACTAATGCTTTCTATCTTAGCACAGAATGAACTCGGCTTTGAGATAAGAAATGGGTGGGGGTTATAGGTTGTGTGCTTACAATGTGAAACTAACTATGTTTCTGTTGGTCAGAACCCTTCTCCACAATGTCAACAGCTCTCGTTTTAGGTATATATGCTTGATATACCATAATACAAGCTACCTAAGGACTCTGTGGACTTCATCTGCCATTCTTCTTTGAACGTAGACTATACATCCACCATATGGTGATTTAGGGGTGCTGCAAATTCATTCAGTCAGTCACGAAAGACAAACCACTATGATGATGCCACAGTAGCATTCCCACTATACAAAAAATACTACAAAATACTCAATGTGGGCCGAGAGACATGACAATGAGGATGAGGGTTTGGTGATTGAGAGTGAAGGAAATAAAATATAATGGTCTCCTGATCTCAACATACCAGTGAACTACAGACAGCTGATAAAGACACGGGATGCTTCAGCGACATTGTGTCCTTATGAGCACAAAGTAATTCGAGCTAATTTATTTGATCCAGTTTAATTATGCGTTATTTGAGATTTCTTTGCTAGCATCCATTGAATGATTAACATTCAAATTTGAATTCTTTATTTTTTTCTTGTCAAGTGTCCCGTGTTACTTGTGTTTCAATGTTACAGCTCTGTCAGGGCCAAACAAGGCATGTGGGTAGCAGATAAAGCGCCCCTGCCCTTCTCAACAAAAGCGTCTTTGTGTCTATAATAATCTGTGAGGTCCATTTTTGTCATTCTTTTCTTTTTCCACACTGCATTTGCATAGTATGTGTTACATGCGTTTAACAATTTCTACATTTTGCCACACAGATGGTAGAACTTTGGAAAGTTTGGTTCTGACCATGATGCTGTACGCCTAATAAATATGTGCTTACATTAAAGACGTATGATCTGTTTTTTTATCCTTCATTTAGAATCAAAAAGCAAATTTTTAATTTAAAATGTTTACCTCCTAATATTAGCTTAGTACTCAAATTCTTAGATGCTCAAAGCAGATGTTGATGTCACAGTAGCTTGCCTACCTCACAATCATCTCTTTGACTGCATTTCTATTATGACAAAACAATGCTAGTGCTGTCCCAACAACTGTGTTCTCTGTCCATTCAGCAACTGTACATGACCTACGGCTGGGGCGCCCCCAAACCCCATGAATTATTCAACACCCACTTTATCTGCTGTATACCAAACAACCGGTTAAGTGAAGCTGTGGAGCAGTCCTACACACCCTGGAGAACAGTATGCAGTGACGGAATTGTTTAGCGCACACGATTCAGTCATGACTCACCAACGCATGTTGCATATAGCATAGCACACAGGAACAAAATGTTTACATGCATACATTGCAAGCACATAAGGAGGGGATTGACACTGAAAGCAATGGATGTGGTGTAGTTCCCTAAACAACTTCATGATTTTTGGAATGTATAAATTACTTTGTACAAATTTATAGCACTTCTCACTTTATTGCCTCCCTAAGATGAGTCACTTTGTTTTCCTCATTTTTACTTTGGAGTGCCAAGAGAATTTTTTTATTTTGATACATTATTATTATTATTGTTGTGAGTGACCCTTCTTTGATTGGCATACTTAAAGAAATGTAAAGAACTTAAAGAGCATTACTTCTTCTGTGAGTTTTTTATCAAAGAAAAAAACATCAAACTCAAAATATTTTTGTGAAAGGTCGTAATGTGGTCCTCAGCATGAAATGGTCGAATGGATCCAATGACGTCACGGATGCTGGACTGTTGCACTTCCGCTGTATAAGATGAAGGACCAGCATTCTTAAAAGGCTCCTCCTCCGATTATGAACCGCTTTTATATCGGCAGATGCTCAGTCGTATGATCTGCTCTTTCTATGCTCCAGTTAAACATGACAGAATTAAATCCTAAACGTGCACACAACTAGCTTCTTGAGCATGTCGGCGTTACTCATGCACATACAGCGAGAGATCACCTGAAGGTGAAACCCATCTCTTCTGTATAGCTATGTAAGCAAATCCCTTTGAATGTAAGCATCCGCCATCTACTGAGACGCTGACAGAGAAGTGCCACTTATAACGCAAGATTTAATATCACTTGTCATAGCTGTTATTGCCTGAGTAACGCCATATTCCGAGGGCTGATCTGTCAAAACACGATCATAACAAACGATGCGTCTCGTGTGCATGCAGAGGAGCTCAAAATGCGCTGAACGGAGGGCTTGATTTAAAATACCTAATACCTGCAAACGGTGATAAGATTCTTGCGCTCCACGGCGATGTTTCTAGAAGATGATTTTTTCGATGTATGACCCATAGCCATTGCGGTCTTGAGACAACCTGACTTCAGCGGACGCCGCATCGAGCCAGTAGGTGTGTTCGCTCTTCATGCGGCGCTGCGCAAACCGATCGGCGGATGACGTCAAAGTAACGCGAGAGCGCTTTAGACGTAAAAAGTCCACAAAGCACAAAACTTGTAAAAGTGCTTTATACACATATGCTTCCAGATGTTCGTAATCTTATATCCTAGTTACGCAAATACATCACAAACTGCACTGTTCTGCAAAACGTACGTTGTCAAAGCAAGATCAAATGCCTCATTCATTTATTCATTCATTCATTCAACACGGGTTTCAGATAATATGCAGAGACCCATTATTCTATCCAAAAAATTCTCAAATCCTGAATGAAAATATTTAATAACTTTGTTTGTTCAGGACATGCTTGAGGATGAAAAATACAGGACAGCCCTGCTGAAAGAAAACTAGGCTATAGAAACATAGAAACCATCACAGAAATTCCATTAAATTTCATTAAAAAACATTGGCTTTTTCCAGTAGGTTTAATATACCACCAATAGAATTTATCATAACTGCTGAAAAAGACATATAGCCTATATATAGAAACTCAATTAAAATACCATTATGAGCAGTTATCTTTTTTTTTTCATTTAAACCATTACAAAATTCCATTTTGTAGTGTATTGTGGACATTATTCCAATAGGATTTAATATCCGACCAATATAATCCATCACATACCACTAGACACCATTATAGTTTCCATTAAAACCAATACAATTCCCATAATAACCAGTGAATCCATTAAAAATGTGCTTGTGTTTTGGGCCGGTTTCTATTTTTCCCTGTCTCTCTATGTCCACTGTTGGTGATAAAGGCCAAAGTCTGATGACCCTAAATCTACCATTCTCAGTGATGCATCATCTTTAGTTTGACTTGATCAAAACATACTGTTCATGTTTGCTTTGTGTAACGTTACCACTGCCAGTCATTGATTTGTTTGTGTGATTGTCCTAAAAAACAAAAATAACCAAAGAGATTTTAAACTTCACTTTTGTGTGTGTGCGTTATCTGTATGCTGATGGTTCTCCAAACAGGAAACGGTGTTAATTAAGTGGTCATGTTTGTGCACGTGATAGTTTGCCAGTTATCTCTAGAATTTGGTTGTCTCGAGTTCCCACGACACACACGCACAAGCACGCTTTTCATGAGCAAACTCTGGATCAGTCAGGTGAATGACCGCATGCGTGTGATCGAGTATAACCGGCTCGGGGTTCAAAGCCTCTGATCATTCAGCGTTGGGAGCTGCATGCCGGGAAACGCGATCTTATCCGGTGAAGTTTGGGACAAACAGCTGGACATGAGGATGACGGCGGTGACGCTTGCTCTCTGCGTCCACGCGGCGCGAGCGGCCTCATGGAGTTCCACGCGGGCGAGCGTTTCATACATTTGGCGATACGGACAAGCGCGCAGCCGCAGCAGCAGTAACGCAGGTCTGCAACGTTATTGTTTACATAACCTAATAGATTGCTGTATAAACAAAATGTTTTTCGTCAGAAGAACTTTTAGTATGATTTGAAAGTAACAACTCCAAGTATTTTTGTGAAGGTTGTGGTCGTAAATTATAGGTAGCCTATGTTAATATTAAAACAAAGTGTAAAGAAGGCTTTTATTTTCCACGTGCCTGGATAAACAATTGTGAGTGTGTATTGATCTTCACCCTTCAAATTGGCCTTTAGCTCTGTTTTGAAAGAAAATTCATCATCATTCTCATGTCTTGTCAAACCTATGAGTTTTTTTTCTTAAACACAAAATAATTTGTTTTGAAGAAATCCCCATTGACTTCCATTGTATGAACACAACCACTGAGACATTTCTAACAATATCTTCTTTTGTGTTCCACAGAAAATATACAGGTTCGGCATGACATAAGTGTAAAAACTATGACAGAAATGTCTTGTTTGGGAGATCTATCCCTTTAAACTGGTCACTTTCCATGTAAATACATTTTGCACTGTAATGACATGACCTGCGGATGAGTTTATCGTGATGGTTAACTGGGTTATTATGTGCTGTGATAGTTTGTTGTAGAGTTGTGAATTCTGTTGACATTTAACAAATGTACGTGCGGTTAAACCAGAGCTGTCAATAAAATGTTTACAGTCCAACCTGTTGCATCATTTTAATGTTGCCCTATTAGTTATTCCCCCCAGAGTAACTTTAGTCTAAATGACCTCCTCTCCACAGTGTGGCATGATTGGCCCGTCAGTTAGCCAATTAGAGGTTTTTATTTTTAGTAAGTGGGTGAAATCGAGAGCACATGAACATGTTTTGTGCAGAACAGCTTAAATTTGATCAAGGAGTGAAGAATCTCATGCTGGTCACATTTGCAAGCTTGACTCTTTAAGTTGAATGTGTGAGCATTGGTCACTGGTTTGCTTCTGTCTGGTGATATCAACATTTATTTATAAATGTTAAGTGATGTGCAAGCTTTTGTAGAAAATGGATGGATGGGGATGGATTTATTTACTGTATATTACACATTTGTCACTTTTTCATTAAGACATCAACAATAAATACATTTGCAAGATGTTGGAGATGTTCTGCCACAACCAATGCCAAATAAAAACCTAAGAAACATGATAAACAGGTTAAGATGCTTTTATTAAATATTAGTGGATTAAAATAGACATCAAACGTCTTCACTGAAATAGTTGGAATATCACATGAAAGGTTGAAAATAGCATTTTTGCTTATCATTTTCTGAGCAGCCCATATATAGATAGCAAGAAGCGTTCTAGATGTATGAGTGATAGTTTTGCTTCCATTGCTTTTGACAACACTACAGCAATGTGTTTCTGCCCTCCCGCTCTCAACACAGATAGGCCCATCTCTGCTGGAAAAGACTGGGTGCGTCTAATTTTCTTTAGGTTCCTTGTGTTAAACTCACATACTTAACATGTGACTGCTTTTCATTTGAATTGTACCGCTATAGATTTTTCTGGCATAAAGGAACGAACTTTGGTAGCCGTCAAGCCAGACGGTGTTCAGAGACGTGTGATTGGTGAGATCATCAAGCGCTTTGAGCAGCGAGGATTCCGATTGGTGGGTTTAAAGATGCTGCAGGTGAGTGACACACACACACACACACACACACACACACACACACAACGTTTGTCACACATGGAGGATGCGGCGCTTGCTTGTTCTAAATGTATGACACCGTATTATTGGTTTTCATGTGTGTTAAGGATCAAATGATGTTTGTTTCTGAATATTTTTCAGGCTCCTGAGATGTTGTTAGCTCAGCATTATGTTTCGCTGCAGAAGAAACCCTTCTACTCTAGCCTGCTTCACTACATGACCTCTGGCCCTATAGTTGCAATGGTGAGGACCAATCAAAAGCTGAGCTTTAGTAAGGGACTGTGTTAAAAATAAAGTATGTAAATAAAAGTCTGAACTCTTCTATATGCACAGTTTTCAAACTAAGTCACATATTATCAAAGAAACGTGAAATTGCAATAGAATTCATCTGACCGTTTGCAGGTGTGGGAGGGGCATAATGTAGTGAGGTCATCTCGCATGCTGGTGGGGGACACGGATCCAGCTAAAGCCGCACCTGGAACTATTCGAGGAGACTTTAGTGTGCACATCAGCAGGTATGAGCCCATATAATATACATACACTATTAGTGTACGGTTTAATGCGCGCTGCAGAGTATATACTGTCTATATTTTAAGTATGCGGAATTGAATTCAGTAAGTAGAATCCTGTTATTTTAAGCAAACAAAATATTTACATACACACTAAACATACAGAACGTTTTAGCAATGCAGAGTAATAAAACTAGCGCTTTGTAAATGAGTTGCACGAACAAAATGACATTCATGATTTCAACTGTGTTTAGGAATGTTGTCCACGCGTCTGATTCCGTGCAAGGAGCAGAGAAAGAGATTTCGCTGTGGTTTCAGAGTGCAGAGCTCATCGATTGGGAGGGATGTGATCACAGCAACATTTACCATCTATAAAAGTGTCTGCCTCAGGAAAGAAAACATGACACTGTTTTAATTGTACTGTAGTGCAAATGATGTCAAGTGATTTAATGTAAATAAGAGATTGAATGTTTATTTTGTTGTATAAGGGTTTTAAAAATTGCTGAGAACCTTTTGAAATGTTGAATATTTTTTAATATGAATGCAGAAGATGCACAATTCTTAGTCAAAGAGACTAATTCATTGAATGACAGTCTTAATTTTTAATCATTGTTTTGTAATGTAATGCAATTCTTACATTTTGAAACTGAACATAAAGGGCTAACAGCCTAACACACACTTCATTACTTACCAATATACTCTAATGTCAACATTTCTGTAGTGTTTAAACTGACCTGCAGATGCTTGTCATTCAGATAAAAATGTGCATGTTCATGAAATAATGAATTACGTTAAATAAATGCTGTAACGATGCAATGGATTGCTGCGGGAATTTATTTACATGTGATTAGAAATAAGTGATCCTGATTCGTCACTGGTATTGAGAAGTCAAATATTTCGGATATTTGCGTGTGTCAGCACACTTGGCAATAAAGCTCTTTCCGATTTTTAATGTATCATTATTAAGCAAAAGCATAGGTTGACCACTAGGGAGCGCTGGTGAATCAGCTTTAGCACATTTTGCTTCAATAAGACCACCAAATCCTGCCGAATTATTTATCATACTGATTCAATGACTTTTCTTGTAGTCAACGGAAATACATTTTAATCTAAATGCCTCTTTTTTTGTAATATAATAAATCAAGGTTTTGTGTTAGTTTTAAGAACCAGTCTGGGCATGCATACAGAATTTAAAAATGACAGGAAACAATTATAAACAAGTTTAAAAATTATGTGATTAATTAATTCATTTTCTGCTGAAACAAATGTACTTAAAAAGAAAAATCTCTGATGATACATTTTTCTCTTTAATAAATATAAATTATGAGGTTGTAAAAATGAATCGCATCATAATTTTGTCAATACGGATCACATAGACCCGAACACCACACAAGATTGATGGATGAGACATGAATTGAGATTAATGGGAATGAACAGCTTTTTCCTGCAGACCTTCTGGCCCCTACTGTCAAAATAAATAAATAAAACAAAGGCTGACACTGGGACAGATTTAGTTTCTCAAGAAACATAATTCAGTGACATATTCAGGAGATTTTGTGTGTGGTATAAAAATTGCAAACGGTTGCATCAATATACAGCTGCAGAAATAATTAAGAGACCGTTTCAAAGCATCATTTCAGTTTTTCTGAATTTAATATTTAAAGGTTGGTGTTTAGGTAAAATTATCTATTTTTTTTTGTGAACTACTATATTTTTACCAAATAAAAATATTGTTTCTATTTACATTTATTTGCAGAAAATGAGACCTGGAGAAACATGTAAATAACAGAAAAGATGCTCTGTATTTTTTCAGACCTCAAATACTGCAAAGAAAACAAGTTCATATTCTCATATTCACTTTTAAGCAATACAACAGTAATAGTTATACATGTATTTAAGTTCAAAAATTATTTTTTTATGTGATAACCTTATAGTTTTCAGGTGTCTTTCACTTGCTGTTGCATTGCTGTTTTTTTGTCACTCCTGAGGTTTGAACGACACTGGAATGGAATGACCACAATGAATAGAAATGCTGGTTTAAAATGAAAACTAAGAGTGGTCTCTTAATTTTACCCACAGCTGTATATAACAAATTATTGAATATGTTGGAATGAGGATGCCCATTATTGACATGGTGCTTGAAGACCTTTTCAGTGTTCATGGAAAATGTAAAACACATTGTGATAACCTTGCCCAGTCAGTGTGTGCAATTCTCTCTCTCACACGCACATCAAGCAGGTGGCACAGAGCTTTTGTGTATGAATAAAAGAAGGGCAAACGCAGTATCACAGCAGGAGAGCAGAGTATATTTGAGCTGAGAGAATCAGAATTACAGAAGTCTTCAGGCAACTACAAGAAAATAAGTCCACTCAGAAGAACATTTAAATGTGTATTCATATGTACATTCAGTCCAATAAATACATAAATTATCAGAATAAATAAACAATAAGAAAAACGACAGAGTCATTCCTAGCGCAAACCAGCAGATTTCACTTTTCACGCCCAACACTGGGCTGTTGTCCTTTTGAATTAATGTTGTGATGCTCAAGTGTAAAACAATCCAAAAGTACTTTATGAGTATGTTGAATGCATTATCTCTAAGGCTACATTGATGCCTTTGGGCATAAGCTCTAAGTGTCTCAAAATAAAAACTGAGTAATAGAAACACTAATCTATTGTAAGACTTCATTCATAGTGGTCAGGAACTAAACCCAACTCTCTATGCAGTGCTTCCAAATCTCCAAACATACGTGCGTGTTCGTTTAGCACCGCTCCTTGTGAGAGTTCAGTGCAAGTTTCCCTGTGTTCCAACCAGAAACCAATAATACTGTTTAACATCAAGCCGACAGCCCCATCTGCGAGTACAGCACAACAGACAGGCACTAAAGGCCTAAGGGAGGAGTTGCTAAAAGAACATTGTTACACCGATGACACTAGGTGAGAACTAACTGATGACATCACACGTCATCAGTGTACCTCCGACTGTTAGGAATTATCTGGACGTTAAGAGCGATCGTACGGAAAAGGGTGGAGAATAAATGTGCTGCTACCAATTCAATGTGTCGATTACAATCACTTCAGTGGTAGCACAGACTCTATTTAACCGTGTGGAAATCTCCCAAAAGGACCATTTTACTGGCCGTGTACACTCCTCGCACAAAACCGTACAAATCGATTGGCTCAGGTCTTTCCAAGCGTCTTGGCAAGTACAGCTTGGTTTTCAAGAGCACACTTTCAGCAGGCGACTCGATCCCTGCATCCTCAGGCCAACCATCTTAAAAGCATTCAAGTAATGCAGTGCAGATATGCTAATGCATTACCTCAGCACCATCCAAATCCTTTAAATGACCCCCTCCTCCTTCATAACTGCTGATTCACTATCAAACTGTACGCAGCAGCCTCCATTTCGTTTTCAGCCGTGTGATAAGCGGCCGGAACTGGAAAAACAGGAGGAGATGGAGAATTGGGAGAGCTGGCACCAGGCCACACACCTCAGTCTAAACCACAGGATCTCAGTGGGTGAATAATAAAATCACTTCTGTTTTCACTTTCTGTAGCGTGTGCGGCTTCGCATTTACACTAATCTACCCGTAATGAAGAATTGAACTTGATAAAAATAAATTAACAGATTCTACAAAGGTCTAAAATAAATTAAAATCTACGAAGTTCAACATAAATATTAAAAACGTATGTACAAACTGACCGAGAAATTGCTGTTCCCTTTTCCGCAACTGCAAAACAGACCAACGAAGAGAGGCAGAGAGACTGGATGCATCCATTTCCATCCTTCACTTATTTTCAAACACTGTTTCACTGTATCCACACCTGTTTTTCTAAAGCTTGCATGATAATGGTAATCTACAAATAATGCGCTAACCCTGCAATGCAGCAGATCAGATTTCCTTGAACACAGGAGATCTGAGTGTCTGCAGTTTTGCTTGCGGGATTCTTCTCAAGGGAAGGATGAGGGGAAATATTGGGCACACACATCTTCACAGTTTATTTGTCTGTTGAGTCACACCGTTATGAGTCAATCTGCCTTCAGTTTCCTCTCTTGACCGAGACCTTAATCTAAAAACCTTGTGCCTACCACCTCCCTCTATCTCTACCCCTCCCCTCAGTGTGAGTCGGTCTCTCTGGGGCTGTATCCGTTGGCAGGGGGCAGGAATGAGGTTTTAGGCTCAGAGTCCGTGCTGCTTGGGGCTTTTCTGTGGCGCGAGGCTCCGGTGAAGAGGCGGAAGGCGCCCCTGCAGATTAGGGAAAACCAGTAGACCTGCGGGGCCATGAGCAGCGCTGCGCCTGCGTTACACTGCCAGGGCACAGACAGCGGCACCATGTAGAATGGGATGGACGCGTACCTGTACACATGCACGGACCAATTTTAGCTCACAGATTTATATTGAATGGATTATAATGCAGGTAACTTCATTTTTTTAAAACAAAAAGATCTGTGCTTGATGGTGCAACAGGGTTCCCCCATCTTATGTTTACATTTGACTCAAAAGGAGAAGCTGCTTTGTTAACATTAGAGAAGGTAGTATAGAAATAAAAGAGTAAATAAGTGACAGAAATACAGGAGGCAGTAACAGACTGAAGGATTGAGTGTGTTAGACGGTGATCATACCTGCCATAGGCGTAGTAGAGGTAGGGGAAGAGAACAACTCTGCAGATGAAGAAAGTGACCAGCATAAGAGCTCCATTGACTTTATGAAGAAGAGTGTGTTGCTGCTTGTACTGAGTCAAAGAAACAACAGAGATGGCAAGAAATAGAGAGAACAAGAGTGTTAAACAGGTAGAAAAATGTTAATAGGCAGAGCAGTGCACCCGGGCGACCACCCTTGATTCAACAAGTCCCATTAGTAATTTAACAGTGAAAGACAGCTGTACACGAGAGTGAGTAAAAGATCCTTTTAAATCATTCAAAAGTATTAAGATCAATTAATTTGAAAAACAAATTTTAGCAAGAAGACAGAGAGAAGTTGAAAATCTGCTTACCAAAGTCAATCCAAATAAAAGAAGAAAGAAGGAAGCATTTGTAGTACCTGGATGAGTATTTTTCCCAGGCAAACAGATGGAGTGCTGAGTTCCGCCATGAACATCACACCCTGGAAATAATCCCCCTTACCCTGTCTCCAGAACTACAGGAAGAGGAAGGGTAAAGAAAACAGGGGGGAAAAGAATACAAAAAGAAAGAACGAAACCAAGACTTGTATTAAAGGAGGAAAATCTTTGCAGTATTACAGCCGAAGTGCTGCAGAGGTTTTCCTCTCTTATCTGTCCAAAACACTCACAGCCATTAATGTACAGCTATGTACATGTCAGGTTGCTGGTTGCAGTATCCATGGCTACAGATGGAGAGCATAATGACAGGGTGAAGGCCCGTTCAGCACAAGTTTGACTCAGCCACACTTCACGCCACCCACAGAGCACAATCCCATCAAATCACTATTAAACAGTCATGAAGCCAAAAGCACTACACACAGGCAGTTCTGCTTTCAATGGCCTCTGTGATCATATTTTAAATGTGTCTACACGTGCGCGATTATGAGAATATGTGTACATTAGTGTCCACATTACGCAGCCCTCATCCCACTCACCACTGAGACGGGGAAACAGACAGTAACCATGACAACGTGGTGCAGGACCATAAGGAACTCTCTGCGCAGGTAACCGCCGATGGCTGACTTCATTGGTTTGGTCTCGCTCTCGTCCTCATGATCTTTGACCTGAAGCTTGTACCAGTGGCACAGGAACATGGCGTAGATGTCATAGACAAAGTATGGGACAGCAAAGAGGATGTAGCTGCTGGTGAGCCAGTGCCTGGATAGAGAGAAACAAATGTGTGGATATTTTTCAGCATTGTGTTTTTCTAAACTGAGAAGTTTAACAGCATCTCCTTTACATTTTTTACTCTTCTCTGTTCATTTACATTGCAGGCAAAATAGCATCTTAAAGACATTTTGCTGGATGTCTTTTGTGTTTTACAGAAAACAACATGAGGGTGAGTAAATGATCACAGAATTTTAATTTTTGGTCGACTTTAAAATTTGACTTGCAAATCAAGCACCGTATTGTAGAAAAGGCAATAACACAAGTTTACACAAGACCAAACGTTTTTGTCTCGAGTCGTACTTTGAGGACGAATACATGTGTGAAAGGAGGTCTAGTGATTTTAATCCTAAAGTAACTAACTAGTTAATAACTAATGTCAAATATTTATTGCATTCACTTAGACAAACTATAGGGCAACATGTATGCTTTCCCAACAAGATGACATGTTAACCACAAAGCCTGAGCAAATCACAGGGTTTTATACATGCAAACAGGTTTTATGAATATGCAAATCAGGTTGTGATGGTATTGAACAATTTCCAGGAACAAATAAGATTTCTTCTTAGATGAAAATACATACTTTACAAATCCATTATCACGCGACTCACGCCCATAAACATTTCAAACTAAAATACTTTATTATTTATAGTTTACAACCTGATTTAACTGAGACCTGCAACAAGGGCAAATTCTTTTGCAGATGTGTTTACAGTTCATAGCCCTCCCATTGTTCTCCAACAGCTGAAATTGGCTTTACAAACTCTTCATTAACTTGAGTCGTCTTCGGGTTGTAACACAAAATAAACACGTGTTAATTTATAAAGACATGTGGCTCGAAACAAGATAAACAATGCACTTAAGAGAAGAGAATTAAATTGTTAGCAATCGCTTTCCACAAACCATCTGTGTAAACATATCAGCGTTTCAGATACAGCTTTACAGAGTGTCATTTTTTCAGTGTTAAAACACTCGCTCCTTTCCCAGCTTAATATCAGAGACTTTAAATAATCCATTTATAGATTAATCTTCTGTAAAGTGTAAACACTGTAGAACTATCAAAAAATGGAGATAAAATTACTCAGTCCAACCCGACATACAGAGACTAGCTCAACCAATGGTGTAAGTTTTGGGTGTGACACACTTACATACATTACCTATGAATTACAAACTGAAACCGCTGACTAAACCATCATAAAAAGTCACTATCAAGTGTTTCAGAGCATCTTGTCAGTCCCTCTCTTTCCCCCTGGCTTGGTGTGCCACAGTGGATTTACAGATATAAATTAATTAGGTTGGGAGTCTAATTAGATTACACTGACACAAGGTGTGCATTGGAGAAATAGCACATTCTTAAAAACGCTCAGAGTGAAGGGAATACTTCTCACTCCTACACATCTGGGAACAATTCCATACAAATCAGAGAATCCTCAGCTGTATACTTCAATACAACACACACACACATAAAGCCAAGGATGCAAGGAAGACGCATGCACAAGGGAAAACAAACCCTACATTAACATCAACATCCATTTTGACATCCAACAATAAACCAAGCTTTATTTACTCTATGACATAGTAATAAAATATTACTTACTGGTCCTCAATGATGTCTTTACATGAACAGGCGATGATATAGCCAGCAGAGGATGCCATAATGGCTTGAATGGAGGATACCAGTCTGAGAAAAAAAAGAGACACACAAAAGCATTAAAGGCAGGGTAAGCGATTTCTGAAAACTGTTGTTGTTATTTGAAATCGACAAAAAAAAACACACTACTACGCAAAAGGAAAACGCCCACTGGTTCCAGATAAACAATGACGCTCAAAACTGCTCCGTTACACAGCTAATACAATAACAACATATCTTGGTTTTGACAAACAGCCAAACCAATGTTACTCACATACTGATCAGAATCAAAGCAACTTCCTCTGGGTGATTTTCAGACGTTTTTTCTCTCCAACGTCTCTCTGCTGGAAAGACTTCACCATAGTACTACGGGTCCTAACGTGCCTCCTAGCTCCTGTCTGACTTTTATCCTTCTTTTATACTTAAAATCCAAATACCTTTTATGTAATAAATAAGACATCGCTCTTTCCACAGTAGGGTTTGGAATCGAAAGGAATAGGAATCAAGATACTTGAAATTAAAATTCCTCTTATCAATTCCTGTGTGCATATTTTTAGAAATGTGCATGTTAACTTGTGAAAAGCACAGGAACCACAAATTCACCCTAGTTTCATTATATTGACTACAGTTTACCCGCGATGTAGTTAAACTATGGTAATACAAATTGTAATAAATCAGATAAAACATGGATGCTATGTTTACATATACACAAATCGGTGCTCATAAATATATATTTTGCAAACCAGTCAATAAGCAGGCTAAAAGACCATACAGGTTGATATCTAAATGTTTTACTTCAACTGTGGGATCAAAACTGGGAATCGATAAGAATCATAATCGATAAACAGAATCATAATCGATAAACAGAATCATAATCGATAAAATTCAAATGATACCTAAACCTATTCTACAGTCTTTCTAATGCCCGCTTGCTCTTTTCCCATCAACATGAGTGGACACGCCCCTTACTGCTGATTGGCTACAAGTTTGTTTTGGTGCTTGGCCCAACTCAGTTTTCTAAAGCGTTTTTGAAAAAATACTAACCCCACCTTTAAAGAAAAACAAAGGACAGGAGGTTTAGAAATGAGAAAACCTTGAGCAGTTGACAACAGTTTATGGGCGAGTCATTTGAGCTAAATATTACACAGTAATTCTCCTTGCTAAGCAGAAAAGCTCATCAATAACTCAAACATTACAGTGCAACAAAACAAAGAGCATTTATAAATGCAATATTTCAAGAGAACTTCTCAAAAGTAACCTGTTAGTGTCCTGTCACAGCCACTGTTTAATTTCCAACTTTGTTCATAGATTTTTAACTGTATCTTTCAAAATCAAGGTAAAGTTTTGTGTGTAACTACAGTATGCCAGTAAAAGGGTAGCTTGGGCCTAAGGGCATCTCTAAATACACTTCACTTTCTGCTGGCTTTTTTCTTTACCTGGATGAGACGATGACAGCATCCTTCTCGCTCCACTTGAGCCCCTGTTTTAGGATTCGCTTGGACAGGAGAAAAAGGCCTGGGAAAAATATGGAGCCAGCTGCGAGGATGCTCAGCATAATCCCGGGAAATGTTGCTCAACTTCACTATCTGTCTAAACAGGGATATTTAATACGCATATTAGTAATGTTTCACTGGATGTCACATCAACCCTAAAAAAACAGATTACATGCATATTAGCATAGGACTCTTCACTCTTCACTTTAGATCACTGTCATGAATATAGTCAGATATGTTACTGGAGCCAAAAACCACAAGCATTACATCGCTTCAGTGGTCTACATTATTGCTTTGTAAGGAATCCTTCAATTATTCAGGATGACTGGAGTTTAAATTGCATATGTCCAATCCATATTTACATTGAAACTGAAGCCGGGATGGGGTGAGTGTCTGTACTAAAATAGACACGGAAAGGATTTGCAAGCCTGAGATTTAGAAAGATTACTGCAGGGGCAGAGGGAGGGGAGAGAAAGAAAGACAGTGAGTTTAAGGGTGGAGGCGTTCATTCTGTGGTAAAGCAGATAAAAGTGAGGGTAACCTTGTAGGAGGAGGGGTAAAGATAATGTATTCCTCATAGTGGGACTGTGAATCTGCAGCAAAAGATCCATAAAAACCGATCACAGGTAAAAACCTAGACGCTAGGTAAAATTGAGATTAACAGAGATAACACTAAATAAAAAATTGTTTTTCTTTTATCAAAGGTGTAGTAGCTATGTTTTATGGCTGGCTGTGTTACCATAGTTCAGCTAAAAATATCAAGGTTAAGGGCAGGCAACATGCAACTTATTTAACTACGGAAAAGACGAATTTAATCTGGTGGCAAATGACAGATTCTGTCAACACACATGCGCAAACACTGCTTTTTAATCTCTAAAACGTCGCGTCAAATAAAGAGTCGAATCGTGCTTTTGTCGTAACAATGTAACTGTGTTATGAAACCCTCCGTCATCTCAGGTAGCGCAGCGTGCGTCTGATTTTTCTCCGTTCGTGGAAACTTAAACCAGACAACGACGAAGCAAGCGTATGTAAAAACCTAACTACAACGTTTCAATTCAGTCGCAAACATGCCAGATCGCTACCTTTTGAGCTAGCAGGCTAGCGGCATCCATCCTATTGTCTCCTCGCCAGCGGTCCAGCAGCGAACGAGCCGGAGGAAATCTCGTCAGGACCTCCTCTAGCTAACAGGCTGCATGCGATAGGCCCGATCGCATTTATTGCACCAGCCAGCAATAAATCACTGTCTTTCCCCACATGGTGTGTGGAAAAAACCAGAGCGCTAAAACGGGGACCCCCCAACACGAGCGAGAATAGGGGTGATTTTGTGCGCGAGCCGTGATCTTGAACTATGCTATATTTTACGGCTTTAAATAGCGCAGCTCTGTCGCTTTAAGACAATGATAAATTAGGCCGGGCAACAAGCATGGTAATAAAGGGGATTGTACATAAAGCTGAGACAGGTGGGGCAAAGCATAGGGATATTTCAGAGGGGGGAGAAGCAAGACAAAAAAATAAAGGAAGACAATTACATTAGGGTTGAGCAGTCCTGGTTTGGGGCAGGACGATCCCGTCACAGTCTTGCAGAAATCGGATCACACGGTCCAGGTGGCATCTGTGAGACGGTGCTCATGATGTTGTTGATACACCCTAAGCGTTTGATCCCAAAGTTCTTCACAGTGTGATGTGAGGCCGCCTGTCAGGAAAATGAATGTGCGTTTATAAATACAAAAACACACGTGAGACGCGTGACACTCTGTTCATCAAATCTAAAGTAGTAATGCGTTTGTCTTTTGATCTGTCTGTTCTCCTCCGCCCGTCTGTCTGCCCCGTGACCGCGTTTTGGCAAAGTGCATCCCCACATGCAGAAGAGTCCACCTGGTCTTGCCGAAGCTCTTAACTAAAGCTGATTCAGCAGCTCAAAAGCTGCAGTGGTCAGATGTGACTACACTGAAACATTAGTCTTGCAAATCGCATATTTAAATGTTAAAAAAATCTAGGTTACCCGGGCCGCGGATACCTGTTCCAGATGGATGGGGAGAGAAGCAGGTATCTAGGCAACCACTTTGGTCCCCGGTTCTGCATCTCTGACCACCTCAACAGGATTAGACAAAACAAGTGGGAACTGGAGAATGCTGGCTCATATTTGACTACAAAACATGTGCAAATCCTTAACCAAATTGCGCAAGTTATCTAAATAATGGCGTTATTCTAATTCGCCTGTATGCAAACTGGCCCCGCGCACACAGAGACCGAATCAGACTAGCTTTTAGGCTAGTGCTGTGCTAACATGACTCAGAGCATCGCTGAGGGGACGAATACAGCCGTTTTATCCCACATAATTGTTAGTTAATAAACAGAGAGAGGTGGGCATATATTACTAGGAAACGAAAAACAGTCAGTTTAACTTACTGTGCATCACACTCGGTTGAACATCGCGTCTTTTTTCCGTCCAAAATGTGTTGACGAGATTAATTTTACTTTTAAATCTGCACCGCGACTCTTGGTTACTTGTCGGTGATTGGGTGTTTGAGGCGGACGCGACAGATTTTCCCTTCATTCATTGGATTAGGGTTTGACTGACAGTGAATTTGACCAATGGCGAGTGAAAACTAAGTGACCTGATAGCGCAAGCCCACATTAACTATTTATGGTCCGACGTGTTCATCCTCATTGTTTTGTAGTCAGTGGTACAAATACTAACGATTAACATTTTGCTCATAAATCGATTTTTGCACGTAACACACAGATAGAATTTAACAGTTACAAATTTTTAATACAATAGATGTGCCCATGGCTTTAATATTCCTTGAGATGTTTAATGCGTGTTATTTATAATAAACACTAATAGGCAATAGGGCAACTCTCTAAATTTCATATCATAAGCAATGGAGAAAATAGAAAATATCAAAACATAGAAAATTGAGAATATAAAAAGACGCAAAGCCAACATTTCCAGTGTCTGTCTCTTTAATATCCATTTTACCCTAATTCACTTTTCTTTTTTTCTTAAAAACTTCAAGTATTTGTTGGGAACACAAATGTCCAAAAACTTTTTTCTTCTAAAATGCAAAGACAGAAAAAAATCTAATAAATCAGTTAACAAATAATAACCATCTTAAAACAACTGTTCAATCATATTATCAAAGACATAATAGTCATTAACACGAATATCAAGTTTTCAGCATCTTAAAATGTCTAACATCTATCTTACGACTAAATGAATTCACCATTTCCTTAAAATGTTCACTTTCTGCTTGGCAGTCGGTAACACTAAACGACTACACCAACTCATTGATATTCATTCCTGTGTCTACTCTGCTAGATTTTCTACCAAGACAATAGCAAAAGTGGTCATAAAACAATGTCAACGAAATTAAAGACAAAACCTAAAATTGGTCACAATTCTTGAAAACAATAACCTAAAGAACCAAATATGTTCCTATAATAAAATTAAGTAGCAACAGCACATTTTAAGTTTCTAAAATAAAACTCCTAATGCACTGCAATTGCAAACCCAAGTAAAGTCTTTACATACATGCATTGAGAGACATTATTGATGAGGAATCAGCCTTGAGACATCCAATCGTGCCCTATGCGTTTGTTGCCACCTAGTGGTAGGAGACATGCATTTACAGTACTGGGCATTTGAGTATTGAGCCTTCTACCACATATTCACAAAGAGCACCAGCAATTGCCCATATACAATTACTCTGCCTGGATAGAAGTATTGTGTCTACAGTCTAGTCCATATTATATCATATGAAACCTGAGCTCTAGACATTACTTTTACAAATGAGTCGGGGAGGTTTTGGAGGTATTACACAAAACAAACAGCAGCATTTCCCCAACAACTATCTAAAACGCATCGATCAGCCACTGTCCTGCCAATCCCTCACTCTAAAAGCAAGAACCGTATACTGATGCAGAACTTTAGAGAAAGCGATGGAGGGAGAAAAAGATTGTAGATCAGTGGATGGGCTCGATACACTTGACGTCATTTGACTATTACAGTACATTTTTGATCAAATGATTGGGTTCAGTCTATACACACACCAGCCCATCGAACCGTGAGCCTGTTGAGGTAATGAAACATTTCCAAAGTACAACACTGCACGTTCCCTAAACTCTCCACGCACGTTTTTAAAAACACACACAGACCAGATGTCTCGCTCACGCCTTCACGAAACAAACACACCTGGTTTGCCTAACAAACACAGAATAACTTGGACAAGACGACAATAAATTAAAAAGAAGAAATAAATAAGATCCAACCAGAAAATGTGGGTATCTTTTCTGTTTACCCAATCAGAGAACAGGATACTGGTGTCAGTCTTGTTTGGTCCTAAGTGTGGGACGAGACCTTTGGAAAGATGGTTCAGGTGAAGAGTCTTTGTAAACGACACAAAATTCCGTTCCACAAATAAAGAATACGTGTAAAAATCATGTACACTGCAGAAGAGTAGAATATTCTTCTGGACACAATCACCCATACACAGCATTCTAATACATCTCTAAAACACATTTGCTCAAGAATCATTTGCACAAAGATGCAATGTTCTCTACAAGAAATATAAAGAGGTTAGAAAGAAATCTTCAGAATAAAACCAAGTAAAACTCCAAACTAAAAAACTGTTTAAGTACAAATTTTGAGTGTCGTTGAACAGAAAGCAGGGAACGATAAAACTGCATGAGAAAGTAAAAAAATTAGAAGACTTAGGAACTTTTGGTTACCCGGAGATTAAGAATAAAACCTAAAACCCGCAAAAGGAACACAGTGATAAAAGTCTATAAACATAGTTTGGAGATACACTGGCAGACTCCAGATGGCCATGAGGGCGATGCAATTGACTTGTGGACCATGTCATCTTATCTCATCTGTGACACGGCACATTAAAATCGTCGTCAGCAAAGTCTCGTCAGTTGCGTTATTCCAGATATCTGTATTGCACAACATCGATGTTGCTGCATTTATTCAAAATTCAACAAGCCATGAGATTTTTTTTTTGTGAAAAATTCTTTCCCATAATCCTTGACCCCAATGTCAGTATAAAAGTGTTCCCAGCAGCATCAGAAGCATAATTAATCAGTACTGTGAAAATGAAACTGGAAAAAAGTTCTGTTTTTGGAGAAGGAGCGCTGAGGATTTATTTAAAAGCAGTGATCCATCTTCAACCATCTAGAATTTTATTCCAATCTACCTCATCTCTCTTCTTTCCTTGATACTTTAGAGGAATGCCAGGCTGTAGATCTGATACACAAAAAAGGAACAAAATGTTTATTAGACAGCCTTAAACAATCAGCTTGCTTAAAAAAGAGTGATGTTTGGTGGAAGATCTTGGATGGAAAGAAACCTAAAGGACCTTGATAACTGAATTAGATCATATTTAGCCATTTTGAGATTACAAATCAATGCAGTGAGTGAATGTGCGGTTTGGGTTCTTATACTGACCTAATGAAGGTTTTAAAGGCAGCACTCTGGGGATTGATGCACAAAGGCACTCGTTTGCCTTGCTGGTGCTCTGTTATAAAACGATGGATGAGCTCTGAGACCAAAAGAGAAAGCAGGTCATTAAATCGTCCATGACCAAAAAAAGAACATGATCAACATATCAACATACCTTTGCCCTGCCAGACAGAGTGCATGCTCTGCTCATAGTTGTGGCTGAAAGGGTGATCGGCGGGCGGCTCAAAGTCCCGGGTGTACACTCTACCGCTGGGCACCGAGTAACAGCACTTACACATGCAGGTGTGGTACCTCAGACGCCCCTCATCCAGGTACGGGTGAGACAGAGCGTCACTGCCTGATATCCGCTTGGCCTGCAGATAGAGTCACATAGGCAGGTTCATTGCTGAAGTCATTCCAAAATGTCCACAAACACAGAAATATATTGTAATGTCAATATGATCTGACATCGCCATACATACCGGATCAAACACAAGCATGCGACACAGAAGATGAACAGCTTCATGTGTGGCCCCATCAGACAGCATGTACAGAACAGACAGTGATGGCTGAGGGAGAGAGAGAACACAAAAGAAAATTACAATATAAAGAGCAAGCAGTATCTCTGTGTCAACTACATCCAAATAATAGTTTGGGCAGATCAGTCATTTTAAATCTTTGGAAGATAACTTGATTTAAATGGTATTTAATGTATAGTAATGAACGTGAGCTTTATATAACTTAATAATAAATGCAGTGCCATAATGAACACTTTTTTAAAATAAATATTATATATCTATAGAAATACAAATGACTTAAGTATTTCATAGAAAGGTACAGAACTGGTTTGTGAGGTCCTCTTAAAATATGAGCTCGGGCTCCTTCACAAGCAGATGACATAGCGGAGAGAGGAGGAGTTCCGAGGAGATCAGTGATCAGGTCCAACTGAAAGAAAGAGAGGTGACAGTCAAGACACATATTATGTATAAGCTGTAGCTCAGTGGTTAGAGCATGGCGCTAGCAATGCCAAAGTCATGGGTTCGATCCCAGGTATTGCACATATCCAGAAACAAATGTATAGTATAATGCAATGCAAGTCGGTTTGGATAAAAGCATCTGCCGACTGCAAAATGTAAATGCATAAAAAAGAAAAACAGTTTGGAGTGTGATTCTGCTTTAATACACATCAGTACCTGTTGTATGGGGCTTTGAGCCTGGAAAAGAATGCGACGACCCAGCAACTCTGCAAAGATGCAGCCTACAGACCAAACGTCTATAGATGAAGTGTAATGCTGGCATCCCATCAGGACCTCCGGAGCGCGGTAATACTGCGTCACCACCTCCTGGGTCATGTGACGAGAAGGGTCTGGCTCCTCCACTCGTGCCAGACCGAAGTCACAAATCTAATTAAAAAGAATGGTTATATTTCACACCTTATTTTTACTTATTGGACAGAGTATCATTATTGTTCGAGCAAATGTGGTACCTTAAGCAGACAGTTGCTGTTGACCAGCAGGTTCCCTGGTTTGATGTCTCTGTGCAGAATGCCTGCAGAGTGCAGGTACTTCAGTCCTGAGGAACACACAGAAAGAGATTCATAAGGAACCTGACAGAACGCACAAAACTGATGTTCATTTTAAAATATTTAGCTGTTTATTACAAAACTGGTTTGACTCTCAGCAAGGAAAGTAACAAAAGTTCTTTTTATGATGCAGGATTAAAGCCTTCCAGGCTGATTTGTTTCCGTAATGTGATGCAGTTGCTTTGGCTGCTCTCCTATTTGATAGCATTAATGTCTGTTCGTGCATACTTTAACTGTAATTTAATATTCCATACCCAAAACTGCAATCTACTTCACTTTTGCAACCTTAGAGCCTTGTGCTACCCGCAGCTACCTCCCAACCTCATTGTCCGTCCATTAAAAAAGTGTTGTGCCTATCCTCTATTGGATTGAAAATCGAAAAGCAACTCCAATTCTGGAATCGAAAAGTTAGGAATCGGATAATTGATATAAAATTTCAATTCCTGAGTGCACCTTAGCCCTTATGAAAAGTTACCATATTTTTTCTACAGTAATAATTGTTTAACTATGGTATTTATAGTAAAGCACAGTAACCACAAATTTACCATCGTTTTATTATAGTAACCACAGTTTACCCATGATCTTTGTAGTTAATAAACAGGGTATACAGGTTGATAAATGTGAACTCACCCCTGAGTATCTGGTAGAGAAACACCTTGATGTGATCTGTGGTAAGAGGCTGTGGAGAAACGATGACTTTGTGCAGATCACTCTGCATGAGCTCTGTAATAACGTATCTATAACATCTCCAGTTAAGCAAATAAAACATCTTCAACACAAACTCAATATAAACTCTACTATTAGAGTAATAGTAACTTTGCTATGCATCTATATTGGTTATATAGTCATACTGTAGTCTTGGAAACAGCTACTTAATTATCTCATTACTGAGGCATAAGGATTATTTTAAGTGAGAAATGAAACAAAAGGATACATCTCTTCAAAGCAGTCGATTTGTGGAGGCTGGAGAATGTCAAGGGCAGACAGGACCTGTCAAGGCAAATTCCAAGTATTGAATCAAAACACGGCACCAAAAATACACGGTTTATCTCACACGCTCATTCATTCAGAACCTACAACCTCCACACATGCTTTTACTACATTTTAAAACTTACGTTGTCATGTTTGAAAAAACACAGCATCCGGAGTTCCCTGAACACACGCTTGCAGGAGACCAGGTTCTGGAAGACATTTGGCATTTTCTTCAAAGCCACCTTGCGTCCATCACGAGGGTCCGTCACGGACCTACAAAATACAGAACACCGATTATAATGTACTTTACCTTCAATGTAAACGCTGCTTTAATGTGATTTCTTTCACCAGTTTTGGGGTTCACCAAGCAAAAAGTGGCAAGTATATATATTTTAGAGTAGGCAATGTGCTGCTTGTATAGCAGTATAAATTTACAGTCCTGAAAATAACTTAACATACAGCCATTATTGTCAACATAACTGTCAACAAAAGTAAGTACACCCTAAGTGACCTTGTCAAAACTGTGTCCAAAGTGTCAATATTTTGTGTGAGCACCATTTTTATCTAGCACTGCATTTCTATTTCTATAGTATTGTCCCTTGAGAAGATAAAATAGTTGCTGAACTGTAAGGGGTGTGCTCACTTTTGTGAGCTACTGTACATGTATAGACATCTATGGCAGCCATACTTACCAGACCACCCCAAATGCACCGTAACCGATAGGTCGATCAGGCTCCATTTCTGCTGGACTGGGAACCTCACTTGCTGGGTTACTGTGAGGTTGCGGGATGGCCGCCCCTCCGCCTGCGCTGCCTCCAAGAGATGCCGGGTGCCTGGGGGTACCAGCTGGTGCGTTGGGTCCAGTCGGATTTGGCGTTGCGCTGAGTCCTGTTGAGGTAGTGCCGGCCGTGGTGGTGACACAAAAATATTTATGGCCTAACTCTGATCCAGGGAACAAATTACCACATGCTGTTGGCCGCGTGGACCCATGGAAAGCCATCCTGGATCAAAACATAAATCAGGTTTTGGCTTAACTCAATAAACTTATTGTACATTTTTAACATGTAAGCAACATGTCATGTGCTTGTGTCATAGCTTTCCCAAAAGTGATCAAATTCTTTCCCAAAGCTACGAAAAGCGAACGCCTGAAGTACAAACTCACACATAACTTTATGTGAGAAACAGACAGAAATTAAAAGCGTTTTTTCCTGAATATATTTCCTCACTATTATGGCACCTTAAGACTTGTTGCACATGGTCTAAAATGAACATAACCTGACAGTTTAAATATGTAGAAAGTATAAGAACATAAACACCCCTGTTCTGGAGCAAACAAACATGCATTTTCCAAAAATACTTCTGCGTACCACAATACGAGTCTGGAAGGACATTAAAGAAAGCAAACAAAGAAATGTTATTTTTGATGAACTAGTACTTTAAACATCCTAGATACAGACTTCATAGCAAGCTGTCAGTTTAAATAAAACCTGGACCATTAACAAACCCACATCAAATTGAGTAACACACCAAAATAAATCACAACAAATAGGCAATACAACCAATTCCTTCCAGCTAATACCGGACAGCAAGTGTATCTGCAGCAACATTGCAACAGTTTAACTTCCTCAGTCACATTCCCAAACCGAGTGTATGCCAAAGGTCTATGTACTTACATCATGTGTTCAGTCTGTGTCAACACCTTTGTCTACGCCTGGACACCCTTCAAAAAGCTGAGGCATTATTGCTACATGTCTGGAGACGGACCAACAGCATTAAACAGCATTTTTAGTTCCTTATCTCACAATCTGCGCTGTCCTCTATATATCCAAGCTAACTGCATCTCGTTACAACGTATTATTTAAGCTACGACAAGCTCTCCGCATACTACAGTAGTCAGCCTACACACAAACTCACTTTCTTTCATTTAAAGTCTCTTACTTCTCTATTAAGAGCTTCTCGTGTTGTAGCTAACGCGACCTCACCAGCTGTTACCCCCGGCTAGCTGGCTAATTCATCTGCTCCATGACCTATATATGATGTTTATGTTCACAAATCATCTTATTTCGAACGGGCATATGGCATGAAGTATATATACTCTTTTCTGATGCATAATGAGGAAGAAATGCCGAGCCGCAGTGAGTTAAAAATCGCGATAACGTGTGTTTATTCGCTACAGATGTTTGTAAAGTTAGCTTTAGCACAGCGGCTAACCTCTCGGAGCTGATGGCAGAGGCGACGGAGCTCAAATCTGCATCGCGGATGCTGGCGGACCGCAGCGTTTTTTCTGCATTTTCACTCGCTTTAAATCCTCCTGCTGATGCCGATGCCAAATCCGGATCGTCTACGGACGTGTTTCTCTCTCAGATCTGGAAATCAGCTGTTGGAAATAGCGGTAGTGAAGGAGAAGGAGGAGTTGAGAGAGGGGGATGGAGATGAGGTGAAAGAAAGGAGGGATGAGCGGATGGGGGAGGGTAGGACCACCGGTGTAAACAATGCGATTTAACCGTTCACTGTCCTGTGTTAATACACACGATACACTTTCCACGAAGCGGGTATAAATAGGGTCTGGAACTATCAAAAATTATTTTTTATAATTTTCACCAAGTGGTTTGTTAAACGTAGGACTCTTAAACATGTTACCTCAAACAGCTCAAGTTATTACAAAATGTTAAAATAAATATTGTTTTTTGCACAAATAACATATAACACAAATATCACAAAGTTAGTTATCTATATTATAAACATTCAAATAATCTCATACTTATATTAATATGCCATACTTAATGGTTTAAATGGTTCACTACAAATAAAAGTAGTGTCAAAGGGTTAATTTTTACTATACGAATCTCTGTAATTAAAAATGTATGGAAGTATTTGATCCAGTAAAGAATTAAAAATTAAATAAGAAACATGGCTTCAAGCATGCACTCGAAAAAGACTAAATGATGCAATGTTTTTTTCACCATCATTTTTGTTCAAATAAATGTAAACAGCGTTGTATGGGGACCCAGCTAAACAATGTTTTTACGTCGAAGTTGCTTTATACTAAAAGAAATTGAAAATCAATTCACAGATAATGTCAAAATGATGATATTGTGGTATGATCTTAACTTGGATGGAAAAGGTAAAGACAATTGATTTGGGACAGGCAAAATCACTATTTTACTAAAATCAACTACTTTTTAAGTTATATTAATAGTAAAGTAGGTAACAGTTTCACTTACGGTTAAATATGAAAATTTCCTCCACTGTTTCATAAACAACAACAATTGGTTCCCATAGAGGTCCCTATTTCTAGAAAGTGCCACACCGTCAAATGATATCATACTGAACTTACTGATCTTTAAAGGCACCAGGTACCTTGGAATAGAGGAACAGAGGCTGTAGTTAGTTAAATGCAGTATAATTATGTGCATGAACATTGTACAGAGATTCATTAGGATAAGAGTACAGCAACACCAACACATTGGCGTAACAAGCATCAACACAAACAGAACTTGAAAATTCCTATGCAGCTTAATTAACATTACAATTAACGTCCTCACAGCTAGATAAATCAAGGTCAATGAGAATTGTGAGAAATATCAAAGGAGGCATTAAACAATATGCTTTTGCAGCGTTCACATATACTACATACACTACAAATATAAATACTTTGTCCATGTGAGCAAGTTTAAAACCCTTACATCCCTTTGCATGGATTAAATAGAGGAAATGGCACCATATTTGATCCCCCTCGGACATAGTGGTCAATTCACATAAAGATCATTTTTAACGAAATGATCTCTTACAACAGAGTATATTCATTTATAAAATGTATTTTCTTCATTTTCAAGACCATTAGTTGATGTGAGCCATTATGATATAAGGATATGGTTAGCAGGCATAATGTGTCAATTCTTCTCACTATTCTACATTCCTATGTGGAATATTTTCATAATGAACTGGGACAGCCTACATTTAAAATCAGAGTGATCTCTCCATGGGGAAATGACTGACACCCAAACCATTTATCCAGCAGATCATCATAGAAACAAGGGGTTCTTCTTTAAAACAATATCAGACTGCACCCATCATACCAGATCAAACATATGAGGAACACCTGATCCAATGTGACTTGTCGGTCGGTTTGTGCATAAAAGATAATGTTTTTTGAGTTCACTGAAACGTCACACTTTTGAAGAAAGTCATGAAGTTCTAGCACAGTGTCAGGAAGATATGATGTGGATATGTGGTAATGAGAAGATTTCCATGGCAATCTTTGTGTTGGTATTTCCATGGGAGCCTAGAGTGGGAAAACATTGAGGTTTGATTGGTAATGTTGATTTGCATACACCTTTGCTCCTCCTCTATGGAAAACCCTCCATTAGTAAACAAATGACACAAAACACAGGATAAGAGGAGGCCTTAACTAAATGTGAGGAAAAACATCACCTAAAGTTAAGGCTGGGCAATACAGTTAAAACAATTACGAGCATATATTAATATATTATCTTTTTTCTTTACATGCATTATTATGAACAATAATATTATATTTTGTTTTTACCAAAACATTTTCAAGCATGTAAAAAGCCACGACGTGAATTCCATAATGAATAACAACACAAACTGAATTGATTCACAGAAATCTTTTCAACTCATTTTTGCTACTAAAGTTTAAATAAGATACAATGTTAAAACATCTCGTGTAAATTTTAGGCACAAGTTACAGCACATTAAAATCATTGCGATATACACAATGATCTCCGAATCACTCCGACTTTATATTCTGAATGTTCAATATTTCACCCAGCTCCACCTAGTTTTCTTTTTCCTCACCTGTCCAGGTTAGACCAATCCTCTTGGACATTTCTCTCTATTAATCCCTATCTCATCCACCCCACCCCTCCCTCTCGTGGTGTGATGTTGGCTAGCTGTGGCTCTGAGGAGCGATACTGGAGCAGTCGGTCACCAGCAGGCCAACCGTGACTGAAGGGCTAGAAACAGGAGTCGCTGCGGCCACAGTTGCAACTGAACTGCTGCTGATGGGGCAGGGAACGTTGTGGTCTGTCTGGTTGGTGTGTGTGGCCATGTGGCCCTGCAGCTGTGTGGGTGTCTTACAGTGCACCCCGCACAACTGGCACAACAGCACCCCTCCTGGACCGGACCCACGGCCGACCCCACCCTCCTTCCACTCTTGCCCGTGGTGCTTCTGAGCGTGGACACGCAGGTATGTCAGCGTGGTGAAACCTGTGTGGAACGAAACTGTAGTCAATTCACAATTCCCCTGCTATTAAGACCACAAATGAAATACTCAATAAAACTCACTGCGGTTGCAAATGTGGCAGATGTGATGCTGTGACTGGTTATGGACCCTCATGTGATCTGTGATGTAAGCAGGGGAGAGAAGTTTGCCACATATGTGGCAGGGAACCTTGTCCTCGTGTCTGATCATATGAGCTCGTAACCGGTCCTTGGTAGCGAACGCAGATTCGCACGTCTGCACAGACCAAAAAAAACCAGATTCATCAAATGCTTTCAGCCTGATCCTATCTGACGCACACATCGTGACTCATCCTGGGCTCACACACAAACAGACACATATGGCTGCAGCCCACGTACAGGTCCTCTCACATATGATTAGAAAAGCATTTGCTAGAATACATAAGCACTCTGTAACAATAAGTCACTGTAATACGCTGCATTACAGGGTAATGCTGTAATGAAACATATTGCTGATGGGCTGAAGTTTAATAATGAATAAAGTGGAAATTGATGAAGGATGATTTAAAGGAATGTATTTAAAGGAGCAATGTTGAGATTTTAGCGGCATCTAGTAGCGAAGTTGCGAATTGCAACCAGCGGCTTGCACACGCTCTGTAGAGCAGTTTGTCCGTTTAGGGTTACTGTAGAAACAACATGGTGAATTCCATGTAAGGGGACCCGCAGTTTATGTAGATAGAAATAACTCTAAGATAATAAAAGCATAAGGTCTTTATACTCCTCTGAAGACATAGTTATGCATAGTTATGGGAAATGTACAGTGACAGGATAGAAGAGCAGTGCACTTTGATTACCGGACATTTGAAGGGTCTTTCTGTGGAGTGCACCTGTCGCACATGACTGTTTAGATGGTCTGGCCTGGAAAAGACAGAAAGAGGGCTTAACCACTGATACAATACATACAAATGTATCTCCATGTAAACCGTAGTCAACAAAAGAGGCAGAAAACCTTGTAAATCTATTTAAGGTGCCATTTCACCCTGGTAAAATAGTCTGTTTGAATTAATCTTTTTTTGATTTATTAGAGTTAGGGTCATTAAGTTGTTTTCAAATAAAGTATGGTTGTTCCGATACTGGTATGCCACCGATACCACATAAAATTCTGATATCGGTATAGAGTACTTGAATCCATGTACCGATCCGATTTTCTTAAACAGGACCTAGTTATGCTCGCTAGCTTTGCTTCCTATATACAGCTGTAAACATACTTAGGTCAGTTTCAGTACTCGGTTTCGACCGATACCTTGAGCACAGGTATCGGAATTGAGAAGAGAAAAAGGGTATCGGAACATCTCTAAAATAAAACTTGAAATAATTCACTTTAAAAATATGTCATAAAAAGCTACCTCTGAAAAATTGTTATAAAAAGCAAACAGTCTCATTCTGGCCAGTACAAATGAAAACAGTAGCGGCTAAAATCTCAATTCAGAATGAGTCATAGTTGAAGCCTGTACCACTGATGTAAATGTCTATATAGAGTATAGATACAGACAGGAGGTCACTAATTCCTCATCATACTAACCTATTTTAAGTCTTAAATTAGTAATTAGGGCATCTCTCCATAGCTTTTAGTTCAACAATATCATTAACAGTCCTCGACCACTGTCAGAACTACAGTATGCTGCTGAGAATCAACCTTATAAATAAATCATTCAAGATGCTATTTTAATCACTTCTCATGTGTTTTTTTGCAACAGATTGGAAATGTTTTGACTGTCATATACATGTGTACTCATGCAGAGGTATGTGGAAGTAAATGTCTTACCGTGAGAAGCCCTTGGCACAGTGAGGACACACATATGGTTTCTCTACCCCTCCCTGATGTGACCGGACATGATAACTCATGCGATCCTTTCTCTTAAACCGCTGCTGACAGATGGGACAGGAGTACGGCTTCTCATCCGAATGGGACAGTCGATGCCGGTTCAGATGGTACACGTCCCTGAAAGCCTTTCCACAGGCCTCACAAGCATGGTTCTTTCTTACCGGATTGGGGTTTGGGTTGGGACTTGCATTTACTGGCAGAGGGTTTGTTATGGGGATAGATATATGGATGGGGGTGGGATTACCGAGGCTGTCATCGACATTACAATTTGGTGCAGCCTGAAAAAGAAGGAAAAATCTCAAAATTCAGGATCTGTGGCCTGGGTCTATTTATGTGGTTAGCGCTGCAAAAACCTCTTTTTACTTCTCTCATCTGGCCTGAACAATTTCTTTCTAAACAATTGTTGAAACATTTTAGTACATATCATGTTTTGGATGAATGATGAATCGTTGTAGCCAACTAATTTTATGTTGCTTTGGATAAAAGCATCTGTTAAATGATCCCATTAAAATTTAGTCGTTGCGCATATTGTTTTGTCGAAAGTGACAGATTTCTTTTCTGAGAACAATTTTTGCTGACCTACTAACCAACTGACTGTGGGAAATAAATGAGGTGAACGCAGGTATAAGACCATGTTACACAACTGCTGACGCATTAGCCTCATTTTTTGTGACACTGGGGAATTGGTAGATAGAGCTTTGAACATATTTTAGTTTGTTACAGAACACAGAGCAGATGGAGAGGTAATAATAAAATCCTAGTAAACAGAGGCCATGTTGGGTTAGAAGTCAGGATAAGGGAAGGACATGCAAAGTATGCAAAAAACCCAAACCAACCTGCACCATTGTCCCAGTAACCACCACTGCAGTAGGAAGGGGCTGGGTGACCGTCATGGCAACCGTTGCTGGGGCTATAGAGACAGCAACCGTCTCTACCTGCTGGTTTCCAAGAGGGGAAGGATGGGCCATGGGGTCGACTGCAGTGGATATGGAGGCAGGTATAGACAGATGAAGAAGAGAAAGAGGGATGGTCTGTCTCTCCATTCGTGCTCCAGATTTCCCTCCATCTAATTTCTCTCTGGCAGCCCTGTCCTTCATCTTCACGCCGGTGTGGACCGACTGGTGACGGCGCAGGTTATAGCTGTTCTTAAACTGCTTGTTACATATGGAGCAGATGTGTGCGGGTCGGGCTGGTCGAGTAACTGGCTTTACTGGGAAAGAGATTAAAAGAGAGACGTAATTGTTGATACAAAGGTTTGATCATCTAGTTGTACTGTTGCCTTCAAAGATTTTGGCCCGAACAAAATGAACGTGTTTCGTAATTTCTTTTGGAGGCATCCTACAACTCAATCCAACAGCCTAACCTGTTCCCTGTACTCCCCTCCCACCCTCCTCTTTTTGTCCCCCCTCACCCGGTAAAGGCTCCTCGCTGAGCGCTGCTGTGTCCACCGTGGATGGGGGCGGGGGTATGTCTTCAGGAGGCGGGTCCTGAGTGGCATCCGTGAGCTCCGGCAAAAGATCTGATTGGAGGGTCGCATCGGTTTGGGACTGTGAAGGCGGAGTCTGTAGTAGGAAGGGGCAAAATCACAAATTCGAAACGTTTGTTTTGCTTTTGCTTGTGAAGAAATGTGGCACAGTATTACCGAGCTATTCATATTTAGCAATAAAAAAACATTATTTAAATGGTAACCCAAAAAGAAAGTCTTATTTTGCAACTTCAGGAATATGTTCTTACCTGAAAGAGGAAGTTGCTCCAAGCTGCATCCATCTTGAGGTGTGAAACTGTACAGCTGCTGTCTCGACTAACTTGTTTTTTCCTTGACAGGGTTCTTTCCTTATGTTTAAGTGTTAAATATTTATATAACGACTGTGTTCCGTGCGGTGTATTGATGATACACTACATGTATAACAAGAGCAATAAAATCTAAAAAGTAAACTAATGCATATTACACTGACATAGTAATATGCAATTTGAGTCCTAAATATTAAAAGAGCGCTGACTCTCTCAATTATTAATGATGAAGTAAATGTACCTGAATAACAGCTGTAAATCTCTCAATATAACAAGCGGATGTAACGCCCCATTGTAACATAAAGGTGGCTTATCATGCTTTAAAGATACATTACATTTTACTGCATGTAATGCTTTCTCGTTAATGACACCGCCGTGTGAAACAACACATTTTTCATGCAAAATAATATCATTTTCAAAACAGATGGCAATTTAATGTTTGATTTGCTATTAGCGATTTCATGGCGTGGGTGAAAATAATATTTTTATTATATTCTCCATCCAGGCCCCGAGCGGCATCTATTCCAGCCTCGGCGTTGCCTTAAATCCCATTCCCGTCTAGAGAGCGTTTTACCGGTCGTTGTCCATGGCTCCGCCTCGGCATTTCAATAGAAAGGATGACATTTTTTCTTTTTTTTCCCCCTGCAATACTCTCACCCTCCCACCCTCGCGCTTTCTTCCTTTTCTTTTTTTATCCCGTCTTCTCTGCCCCGCTATCTCTCCCCCACCGCCGTGTCCCCCTTGTTTTAAAGGGATAGTATATTTTGAGAGAACACCCCCTCCGTGTCTTCGTCCCCTCCTCTACGCGATGTTCTCGAGCTCGGTGTCGTCCTCTCGCACCCCTCCGACGCGTGAGTTCGGCCGACGCAAATTACACCATAAACGTCGCGAGCAGATGAAAGAAAGCATCAAAGCGATCCTTTGTAAAAATATATATAGAAAAAACACGGCCCACGACACAAAAATCCTGGACGGTGGACAAACGAACGTACGTACGTATGTGGGGAAAATGAGCTGTCCAGTGGACAAAAAAACGTCGCAGGTCCTTAAAGGTAAAGACGTACGTAGACGCAGCTGCTGTAAATAATAAGCGACTTCAGATCACTGCCGATAATAATTGCACGCGCCCAATGGAATTAAATACACAGACGCGCTTGCAGGATCTGAAAACGGGACCTGGTCATAGTTTGCTGGCTGTGTAACGTAATAAATAAACAAACAGCTGCTTGTGGTGTCAGGTTTATTTACTGTCAAGTCACCTTTTACCGTACAAAATCTCCGTACAAAGCTTTCGTTATGCACCTGAATACCCCAAAGTTGTTCAAAAGTGAGCTATATGATTTAAAACAACACATTTCAGGGTATACATGTGCACAAATACATCATTCAGTATGTCTACCCCCAGCCAAAACCCAGCAATCCATTCCGAAACAGATAACAGAACTACAAGGATATTCCTATTAAAAACAATGGCTTAGTCTTTAAACTTTCATCAAACAGATAAATATGTTGACATACCTGCAATAAAACAAATATGAGTCTAAGTGCTGGACAGTCTCAAAAACAGACAATAAATATGATACAGCTCTTTAACATTTAAATATCACAATTATTGATCATCAACCCCCAAATACAATAATACTCAAGTGGCTTTCAGTTGAAGTGTGGAATGTGCCTTTCTTTTGTGTACATGTAAAAATACCAGATCTATTCTAAAATATTTATGAATTATCATAATAAATCATTTCATTTTGCAAACCGATGACACCTAAAAATGTAGACACTCAAAAACAAACATGGTTCACTCATATTGCAACAAAATCAAATTACAGCAATAAAAAGCACAAGTATAGGAATATGAATAATAAGAATCGGCCCTGGTATATTAGCATTGATAATCTATATTTGAATAAATATAAATGCTTACTGAGGCTGTGAAAGGTCCCATGATTCATTTCCATTTACTCATCCTATACTGGCCTTCAATATTCGTATGACTACCATCAAACTCACTGCTTTCTCTCTTAATATTTGTGGCACTCTCTCTCTTTCATTGTGCTTTGCTTTTCTCTCCCTCGCGGTCAGCAACATCGATGGCAGCCATGTTGCGGGAGGCTGTGATGAGGTGCAGGAGACTTATGCCAGACTTCAGGAGACAGACTACACCGCACACTCCCAGCAGCCACTGCAGCCACACTGTGCAGAAGAGAAAGAAAATGACTATCACATTAAACACATAAATTTTTTTTTTAAAGTAAGATGTACTTAGTATAGTAACATTACAGAGTATACCTATTAGTGATGCTTAAATGAATAAAATTGATACAATGCGATTGAAATTACAAAGCAACACAGTAAAACAGACTGATGATACTCACCCTGAGGTTCCTCAATGTAGTACATTATATACAGTAGACAGAAGAACAGCTCATTCCCCATACACATGAAAAACAGCACAGGCTGCGGAAATAATACAAAAAAGTCATTTTATTATAAGGTATGCATACATTAGATCAACTAAATGCAGCAACCCACAAGCAAACTCGATAACAACTTCATTTACATGACTGAAATGTCAATCACAGATTAAAAGGAAAATATTTGGATCAGATCTATGCAAGACAAATGTTTGTCAGTTCTTCATTATAAAAAGAAGCTCACAGGTCGCTGCCCCACCGACAGCCAGTGATAATATACAATTAGAGAGTCAGAAGGCCTATTAACTTGGCAAAGAAAGATGTCGCTAGAGATGTTAAAAAGGAAAGCCTACAATGGCAGTAAATGGGGGATAAGATCTGTTTGGTTACTGACATTCTTACAAATATTTTCCTTTGTGTGTTCAGCAGACAAAGGAAAAACTTAATGAAGATAAAAATTAGTAAATTTTAAAATCAGATAGAGGGAATTTATGACTTTGTGAATGCATGTGCTTAAGTGTGTTACCCTGGATGTGTAGTACAGCCGTAAGATGGGGTTGCCTGAGAGGTCAATAGCTTTGTGACTGGTTGCTCCTTTCATCATGGAACTTAAAGAAACAGGAAAAATGAACTGAGATGATATACACAGATTTCATAATGCTCACACAGGCATGTCTCCTAAATGCAACTGTGCTCAGGGCGACTTGACCATTTCCAAAATATCAGTGAAGAAAGCGGCATGAGATACAATTGGCTTGCCCCAGTAGAGAATGCTAAATCATATCATTTTGATTCCGGGGTGTGTTCAGGATTTTGTAACAGGTTAAACAAACCTGTGCAGGTGCAGCCAGTGGCTGGCCACATCCAGACACATGCTTAGCTGGAACAAGAAAGTGTAAGACGGGTACAACAGTGCCAGATTCACCAGCAAACACATGGTAGCACAGCGGTCCGTCAACATGTCCAGCATGGCACCAAACTTTGTGCCTAAGTGAAGGATACAAGAGTGAGAAAATAGAAATGAAGGCAACATAAAACAGGTGTATAAAGAACTACCTTGATTGAGAGCACGGGCTGCGTGTCCATCGAAAGCATCCAACAGAGCACTCAGTAGGTAACAGAATACTGCCGGGCTTGGGCAGCAGGGCATCAAGAAGAAGGATAGCAGAGCCAGTCCAATACGGGCATATCCTAAAAAAAAGGATACAAATGGAGTATGAAAGTGACGCAGTGGGATGGGTTGAGCTGAAAGTGCACTACTAATGAGCTTTTAAATACTATTATGGTGTGACAGTATAACTGTTATATAAATATTGCTCAATGAATTTCACTGTAGTTACTGGGACAACCATAAACTGAACACATCATAGTAATTCCAATCGATTTTGTTGAATAGATATTACAATTGCATTGGTTTAAATATAAACTATACTGGTCCTGTTTTGGGTTTACTGGTGGGATGTTACGGTGAAAGGGAACCAATAGAAATAAGTAATCATACTGCGTCCAAAATATACTACAACACAACACTCTTTCAAAAAATGAACATTCATAAACAAATCGCTAAATGCTTAAAAACGATTGACTTGTTTTCATTCAATGAACTAAACGCTGCGGTTATGAAGCTCACTGCGCTTATGAAGCTCACTGCGCTGATCTCTACGAGCAGCTTCCGATAACTTAGTCAGACCGGAAACGATGGATTTACACTCACCGATCAGATTCGGGACGAAAAGAAAGATGTTTTCTTCGGTCATGGTAATGTTTATACGGTGCTGTCTGAGAGCTGAAATGTTGTATATAGGGTTCTACTTCCCTCTTCGAACCATCCGCTGGCTGGAGGACTGTAGGGAAAGTAGCGCGTGACGTGTGAGCGCACGCTGTTAAAAGAAATCCTCCCCTTTAACTGGCACGCGCTTTTCGTCGCTCAAAACGCATCACGGAGCTGACCTGAAATCATCGGTGCGTCACTGGGAATGGGGGGATGTGTTTGGATATTTTCATCTAATAACTTAGTTTCTATTTATTAAGGCTTCCATAACAGTATTACAGGGAATCGACAAAATGGACAATAACTAATCGTCATGGGTCTGACATCTCTTAACCATCATTTATTTTAAATCAATTTTTAAAAACGTGAAATAAATGTTCATTTCTTGTATATGTTTTATGCACAAAATGACTATTTTAAATGAAATAAAAGGTTATTAAAAACGATAAAAATTCAGATCAAAAAACACTTACATATGAATGTTAAATTAAATTGTTGCTTTTGTATTAGCTATGTCACTGTTGTTCCCATGACAAGCACACATTCAAGTTTACAGACTCAAAAAGCAAAAGTTTTTCTATACTTGTAAAGAAGCAAGAAAATCTGACCTTTTGTATAAAGGAGTTTATGTGGTAAATGTCACAAATTCTTAAGTATTTTAGCTTTCATAATTTAGCATCCTAAAATGTTTTATTCTAGATTAAAAGAAATCAGAGGCTAACATAATTTGACATTTGCCAGTGTTCCTTTCTGGCAACTTCTGTTCAACCTAGATCATATTTTTATACAATTTCCAGTTTTTTAAAAATTGAACTGTGCACAAGACAAAGCAGGAAAAATTTATAAAATAGTACTGTGCCATATAACAAATGATAAATACTCCGGAGGCTTTTGTGACTGGATCTAAAAATAGCCCTCCACCAGACCCAACATGTGCTTTTGGCAAGCATCCGCTAATTTCCACTTAGTATTGCCTCTATCTCTATGGAAACTGTATTTTTCTTCAGATAGAATCACTGTGGTGATGGCGGATGCCAGATGTGCATTTTTTGCCATTCACAAAACAGGTCACAGGAGTTCAAAAACAACACATGCAGCTCACACAGGAGATCATTTTTGTATCCTTTTTAATAACTTGTTAATCATTTACTGTACAAGTTCTTTAGCCCATGAGTTTTCCTGTACTCGTTTCACCTGAATGTAATTTGGCCTTTTCTGAGCCAACAGCTCTGAACAACCACTCTCTCCACCAGCTTTCAAACATCGCAATTCAATTTTGTAATACATTGCAGCACAGCGGATACAGACACACTCTTTCAAATTCCTGCGATCACAGTTTCACCTCCACCCTCATGGCTCCAATCTCTCAAACACTGCTGGATGACAACAATTTCATATCTCTACCACAAGTCTCTATCACCAGATAATAAAACAACCCCTTTGAAGAAGATACACCAATAAGAATCCAGCATGTTTTGCTGTAAACACATCACATGGTGGCCCAGAGCTACAGGTGGGCCGAGGTGTATATTTTCCCCCTACTCTGTCCATAAATGTAAGCAACCAATTATGGACACGTAACAATGCTTTGAATGGGGGCCAAAAAAAAAGAAAAGGTGTGCAAGAATGATAGAGGAAGAGAACACTGAAATGGAGTAAGAGGTGATTGGCCAGGCACAGGGAAATGAGGTACTGCACATCTTCTTGGTTAAGAAGAGCGATAAAGACGATCCTAGTGAACGCTGGTGTTTAAATAGAGCTGGCAGTGTGGGAACACGTAAGAGTTTTCCCTGGGGAATACAATATCATTGGCAACATCTGCCTTTATCACCATGTATGAATATGAATACGCTGGAGATTTGGGTTGTAAACAGCTTGCGTTGCTTTTTGTCCATTTTGATGCAAATAAAAACGCGAAAGAAGCGATGCATTCCGGCATAATGGGAGAAGGAAAACGTGCTGGATCAGAGGGGGTTCGTTTGAGACACTTGCCTAGAAATGTTCTATACAGCTAAAATGTTCTCTTAAAATGCTCTGTACAGGTTTAATACTGGCTCTAAAATACTACTCTCCTGACAAATCACTGCACAATAGACTCCTACCCTGAGATGTAACAAGGAATGCTGGGATAGGTAGTCTTTTAATCTTTTTTTTCTAAAATGAGACTTAAGGTTCTTACTGTGACACTGCCAACATTTCCTGCCTAGTTGTAAGCATTGATTAAACAAAAACGCATTAAAAAGGAAAAGGTAGAAAAAAGAAACATTAGTGTACAACACAAATATTACAGCGGCAGTAGTAGGTGTAATAACAACATTATCTACTCTCAGTCTCTCACTTCGATTCACATAGCAAAATTATTATTACCCTATACAGGAGTTAGTGCTTGTATATACACACAGATTGTATAAGTACAATATAGATCAAAAGTGTTGAACAGGGAACATCGAATGACTTTCCTGCGAAACCTTTGACAGGTGATTATACACATATTTACTCAAAAGTCATATATAAACGTCTGTCGTGTATGTTTGTATACAAATGGCCTCTGTACATCAGTCTCATGCACGGATTTGTAACGTGACTCTCCTACGGACATGTACATCATATTTACACAGTCTGCATTCATAGAGAATCAAGGAGATGGCTTATTCCCTAGCCGGGTTCAATCTCTTTTCAAAGTCATCACACTTATCACTAAAAAAACGACACTGAATAGTCCAGTTAAAATCAACTTAATGGTGGCTTGCCCTTTAAGGACAGTGGGCAGAGTTGCTGTAGATCAGCCGAGCCTCTAGGTGGCAGTATGATGTGTGGCATTGTTAAAAAAGAAACGGAATACAAAATAATTTCAAAATAAAAAAACTGCCTCCTGTCGTCGACTCAATTACAAATGTACAGTTTAAAACTCTTTAGCGATAGATGTTCTTTTAGTATCGTTTTAGTACTATCTACATAATTACAATGACAAAAACTTTGCGGTTTCCTCAGTTTACATCTCTTCTCCCTGAAACAAGTTTCTGCACATGCTACAGCACCTTTCTATTGCATCCGACTCGAATCTCTCTGCTCTCACTAGCAGTAAATCTGACATCAGGACTCATCATCTCTTGGCTCACAGACTATAAGAAAAGTTGAGCTAAAAATGAAGATTCTGTCATTATGGACTCACCCAATTAATGCTCCAAACCCACATGCGCTCCCAAACCCACATTATTTCTTGCCATGCAATGTAAAAGGAAACCAAATCTGTACCATACAATAGCAGCTCATATAGTGATCATAACAGGTCGCTGTATGAAACTCAAACAGCATTATAACACATTGCATGTTGTTACATGTGACCCCAATGAGCTTTATTTCAAGTCTTCTGAAGCCATACAAAACATGTGGACAAAATGAAGAAAAAGCACAAAGCAAAAGAAAATGGTCAGAAATGGCACGCTGACATGTCATGGCAGGTTTTATATAACTAACACAAAAACAATGTGCAATGAAACTCAACAAAGTAAAAGCATCATATGGCTTCAAAAGACTCAAAACATACAGTGTGGATGGATGATGGCTATTGTAAATAAGAACTCTTTACATGAGGGTGAGCAAATAATGAAAACCAAAGCATTTTAAATTAAAATGAATAAAATCAAATCACTCTGAATTTAGCTTTATGTGAATCCTATTATAATAGCTGGAAACACTATGGTGTTGAAATCCATCTAAATGAAAAGCCATTAGATATGCAAGCAATTATCTTAAAAGTGCAGAACTCAATGGGTTTGGCAGTAAAATAAAAGCAAAGTGAACCAGCAGATAATGAGTCCGATCTACAGTATTGGCACCACTCGTGTTATTTTAATCCCTTCACTCCAACACACTCAACCGTAAACCTTTTGACACATTTACAGTACAAAATCTTCCTCTCTTCTCTTTTCTGCTCCTGATCTAAACCCTGAGCCCTCCTGAATCCCAATGCCTTGGTAACCCTGAGATCGATCTTCTTGTAAGTACAGGTGTTTCCCATTGAAATAAAGTTTAAAGTGGCCCTCTCTGCTTAATGCTTTGATGACCTGGTCTGTCTTCTCGTAACGCTAACAACAACAACAACATCAACATCTCATTCATTCTTCGAAGGTGAACACTGTAAACTCTATTACCCTCCTCCCAAACACATTGAACTGCACCATCTAAACTCCCTGCCTGACCCTCTACGAGTAAGAGAGATGGGATCCGTTGGAGATATGTGATGTCACTGACGTACTCCGACTCAAGCCTCCGTCCCCACCCGACCCCCCGCCTCCACCCGAGGCGGTCCTCCGAAGGGGACCTGGACTGTTCCTAAGAGCCATCAAAGTGGGGCCCCTCACAGTAAGCCCCTCCCCCCTTCCTCCATAGCCACTCTGAGAGGAGGAAGACGAGGAGGAGGAGTGTGGAGAAGAAGAGGAGAGCGAAATTGGTGGAGGTGGCGGCGGTGGAGGAAGAAGAGCGAGGGATTGGGATGAGGCATGGGAGGAGAAGTGATGCGAGTGCCCATGAGAGGAGGATGAAGATGAGTGGTGACTCCCACCCACTCCTCCACCACCTCCCCAATCTCTCTCTCGGATGTCACGGTACAGTTGAGGTGTGCTCTGGTGGTGGTGGTACTGCTGCGGCACGTAGCGAAGTTGATGGTGTGCGGACGAGGATGACGACGACGCAGAGGAGCGTGTGCCTGGATGGCCACGGGCGCCCATTCCATCCAAATCCCTCTCCCGTTCTCTCTCGCGGATGGAGACCTGCTCTGCTCGGCTGAACCCAGCTGTGCTGTTCTGACTTCGCCAAGAGGGCGGCGCCGCTGAGTTTTGGACCCCGTGGCTCCACTGGCTGCCCGAGCGTGGCACGGGACGGGACGGCCACCCCCCGGGGCCTGAGGAGGGAGGATTGGGGTAACCTTGATTGTAAGCCTCAGCAGGGATTCCACTCAAAGCCATGTTACTGAAGCCCAGACGCATGCTTTCGGAGTCGAAGGACTCGATTTCTCTAGCCTGGTGCTCAAGCAGAGCACGGATCCGTTCGGAACGCTCATTCTGCAGGGACAACATTTCCTCCTCGATCTAGAGAATCACAAAAAAATGTTTAAATTAAAGCAAGAATGTATATATTTTTCCTTGTATGATATGCATTTAGTCTTTCTTTCTATTGTTTTTTTTACCCTCTGTTCCAGAAGAGCTCTTCGTATGGACACCCTCTGCTCCAGGTCTTTGGCCTCTCTCTCATGTTGTGTGTCTGTGTGCATCTTGATTTTACTTTGATATGCGTTTAGCAGTTCAAGCTCTTGCTGCAGCTGCATGCGCAGCCCTCGGTACTCGTCCTCCTGTGTCTCATCCAATCGCAACTGTTGGGCAAGAGAAGAGGTGGGGCATCAGTAGAGAAGGTGTTTAACTTTAATATGGAGGCTTTGTGATGTGCAGATAACCAGTGGATATAATAAATGTGGAATTCCTGGTGAAATTTTACTCCAAACTCAAAAGAATCTTTTTTGTGCAGAACTGTTTAGATGTCTGGTATTGTAAGATAATTTCCAAGACAAATCTCTTACCTTACAAAAAGAAAATCTAATTCTCATTTCTATAACAAATTCTGGTTGCAGCAAATTCCAGTAAAACTGTCAAATTTATTGTATTTATTCTCATAACTTCGTAAAGTCTCCTTGGATAAAAGCGCCTGCTAAATAATAAATGTAATGTAAATGGATCACGAAAACGTAAGAATACATAAACGTAATCCTTACAAAAAAATGTTCTTTATGCAAAATAAAAACATATATCTTTTGATTGTAGGGCAAACGTGGCTTGGACATTCTTAATGAGATTCATCCATACATTTGTCTATATACACATATCCTTTATAAAGCGTGCCGATGAATGCAAAACAAAGCATTAAAAATAGTCTCTCCTTGCCTTACTCACAGCCTGTGTGGACAGCATGTCTTTGATGGAGTGGTCGTACTGCTCAGCCAAGATGGCCAGTTTACGTGTCTGCTCCTCTTTGAGTCTCTTCAGAACGGTTTTATGCTCTGATTTGGGTGTAGTCTCCAGCAGGTGGTTCCTCAGGGCTTTGTACTGCCTGGTCTGAATCTTACAGGTGTCTTGGAACTGCCGCTTGATCTGCAGCTCTTTCGTCTGGAAGAACAAAAGCCAAACTGAAACTGCATGTTTGTCAAATGTTTGTGCAGGTGTAAGCCCATAAATGAAATGGACAAGTTCTTACAAACTCTTTTCACTTCTTTTTTTACCTAAACAAACATCCGTCAATATACAATGAAATAAAATGGTTTGGAACACCCCCTCGCACCTTAAGACTCTTGGGTTGCTGGCGGACCTCCACGGCGTGTTTCTGGCGGAGCTCCTGCTCGCGCCGCTTATTGTACTCCATTTGATTGGCCAGCTCGCTCTGATGCTGAGTGCGGATCAGCTCGGCCCGAGTGTGCTGGACCAGTGCCAGCTGCCTGAACTCCAGCTCCTGAGTGGATTCGTGATGTCTCAGCAACATTGCACACTCCAGATCCTTCTGCGTTTGGCGCTTGTTCAGGTCCTACAGGAAAAGATGAAGGACATGTTGAGTTGAGCAAGAGGTAAAACGCAAATATGGTAGAAAGGCTAAATTTAGGAGTAAGGAGTAGTTCGCCTAAAAACAAAAAAATCATCATTTACCCTCTTGTCATTTTAAACCTGTGTGACTTTTTTCTTCCCCACTGACTTCTATTGTATGGATTTAAAACCAATGTCAATGGACCATTGGACCAACAGTTTTTGGTTACTAACATTCTTCAAAATATCTTTTGTGTTCTGCAGAAGAAATAAAGTCATACAGGTTTTGAAAGACAAGAGGTAAAATGTAATGAAAGAACTTCCATTTTTGGGTGAACTATGCCTTTTAATAGAATCAAATGGGACATTTAACGTAGTAAATACTATAAAACAGTGGTTAACAAATGTTGTTTTTTAATGGCAGATATTAACATAAAGAGTAAAAGTGGTACATATTGGTTGTGATTGTGTAACAGACTGTGGGGTAGTAGTCTACACCAATATGGGCACAGAGCATCATTTGCGTGACCTCATGTCCATCTCACCTCTCTGAGCAGGTCCTGTTCCAGATTGTGTCTCGCCAGGAGCATCTTCCTCTTGTACTGTCGACACTGGAGCTCGTAATACTGCCTCTGTCGCCGTAACAAGCCCGCCTCCTCCTCGGCCTGGATCTGCTGCATGCACTCCTTCTGACGCACCAACCACTCCTGCTTCTCTCGCTTCGGTGTGGACTGGTTCTCACTCAGCTCCTGTTGCCATGGGGAAGGAATTAGGGGTCACCAAAGAGTGAGGAATGTGTGATATGATAGAAGAAATGACAAGTCAACCCACATATCGCAGTGTTTTGACCCATTTATAATTAACCACTCTGAATTCATTATTAATAATGTCTGAAAGAAGAGGATTTGCGTGTGCACCTCTTTCAGCTGTTCCTTGCGCTGTCTGTACTGTCGTTTCTGAGAATCCAGCAGGCTGTTAAGTTCCTTCTTCTGCTGGTTCAGAATGTGCTGCTGAAACTTCTTCTCTTCGGTCTGAGCACCTTTGATCTGAAAACAAACAGCAGATGAATACAGAGCCACAGAGATCACAATCATTCACAAATCAACACAGAAACACACAATAAAACCACATTTGAGTCAGTTACAATTTATTTAGTAACAAGTAGAATGTTAGCGCTAGCAACACAAGGGAATGGGTTTGAATACCAAGAATGTCATGTAAAATATCATATTATAGACATTTCATCAGAAGGACAAGCCTGGCCCAAAGTTAACTTCTGATATGTGTTTGTTATATTAATTTTATTAAATAAACAATTTGTTGAATGGGTCGTGTAACTTTGTCCCATTTATGTTTAGTCAAGTAACAGTTCTTCTAGTAACCCAGAATAATACTGACTAGACATAGTTTTAACCTGCTAGCTAATGTCATTTACTTGTTATTTATTTTGCTTGTTTATTACAAATAATCTGAAGCCACTCTATTCTTTGCAGATGTGTACCAGAAATTACGGCCACAAAAGCGAAACATTTGTTTCTGTTGTTGCTTTGAAACTGTCTGGGTAGGGGAACACTCACCTCTTTCTCCAGGATGGCCTGATGTTTCTTACTAAGCTTGTCAGCTTCACTGCTAAAGTTGTTTCTCTGAGTCTCCAGCTCTTTGTCCAGTCTGAGCTGGTGTTCGTCCATCTCAGATTTGAGTTTGTTCTCCAGAGCCAGCAGCTGTTTCTGGTGTTGCCTCCTCATGCGCTTGTATCCAGACATCTGTTCTCTCAGAGCTGAGCCCTGTTCATGCTCCTGTATCTGACGGGTCACCTGTGCAGAAAGAGAGAGAGCTTAATGTCTATCCCAAATAAACATCAATAAAATAAAATAAGAAGAAAAATGTCCAATGATTCAATACAAGGATGCAACATCTCTTGAAGAGAGATCCAGCAGGACTTAAAAAATGGTCAGCTACTTACCAGAGAGGCTGTGCGTATGGTTGCAAAATGGTCTCGGTTCCGGTGCACCCTTCTCCGAGCAGCCGACGACGGCTGCTGCTGCGGCGACTCCATCTCGGGTTGATACGGGTCATCGTAGATGTTATCACGAGCCTGTTGGGGAGATGCACACGATAAAGTGTTATCGACCACAATGGTGGGACAAAAGTTAATTTCTCAAGATTTCGATCTCTCAACGTACAGTGGGACGGTGAATGATAGAGCTGTTGGAGGTAACGGTCTGTTCTCCCTCCTGCATCATGGCCATCTCAGCGCTGTCATCTGAACCGTCAGCCAGGCTGTTGACCGATGAACTCTGGGAGCTGGCACTGATGGACATAGACGGCACAGACTGAGAGCTTTCCATACTGTTCACCGTGCCTGTCTGCAAGAGGTATTGCTCTGCCTCCTAAACAAACAAACACACACACACACAAACTAAGAACCACAAACTTAATTTTGAAAGTTTTTCTTATGTCTCAATACACAAAGAAACCAACATCACCTCTTCCTCCTCTCCTCCCTCCTGTGTGGGGCCGTTGTGTGTTTCCTGAAAGAGGATCTTCTTCATTTTTCTGTACTGCAGGTTGTCCAGCTCTCGCACGGCATCTTTGGTGCGCGTGATCAGGTCCATCACTACAGAATGAGGGCGTTCTCGGCACAGGAAATGATGCTGCGGAGAGAATGCATCAAGCATCATTACTAAAACCTTAGGGTGTGCCAAGATGAATAAGCAACAATTAAGACAATTATGACGATGAATAATTGTCATACAAATAATATCAAATAAATGAAATAATCTGTTTTGTTTTGTTAATGCCTGTGTGAACATGAGTGTCTGCACGTGCTGTGACGTGTAAAAGATGATTAGATTTAATATCATTCAAACATTATCGTATTGCACATTGTTTAGCAAGTTATCACCTGCTGGCTGAAAGATGACTGAATTGATGACACCTACATCACATTTGAAACATTTCTATTGTATTATAAGATAATGTTTCAAAATACATAATAGATATAGTACTGCCATGTAAATGTAAAACATAGTACAAATTTATGTTATTTATGTTAAGTTATGACCAAAATCATGACCTATCCTGACAGACAGGTTTGAATCAACTATGCACAGATTCAGAGAAAGAGAAGAGTGATATCAAACTGATCAAAATCTTTAAAAACATTTTTCTCAGTGTCAGTCGGGGTACAGTGATCGTGTTTTGCCTTTGTGCATCATTGAGTCATGATTATGTGGTTATGTAATCATAACAGTGTGGATAGAATATGAAACGTTATGTGTGAAAAGCCAGAGTGTGCGTTCATGTCTTACATTGAGCAGCACATCTGAGGTAGGCCTGTCCTGAGGGATCTTTTGAAGACAAGAATCCACAAAGTTCCGGAAGTAGTCTGACCTGCATTAAAAAGAGAGAGGCAAAAGGGTTGTTATTAAACAAACACAAAAACATGTATGTAGGTACATGACAAAAATAGACAGCAAGTGTAGGAATATAATAAAAATAGGTGGAAAAACAATGACAACAAAAAAACTAGACCAAAGTTCTCACCAGTGGTTTGATGCCAGGACAGGGCTTTCGTTTTGCGCAATATGGTATAAGGCACTCATAGCATTCATATTGAACAAGGGCGGCTTCCTTTCAGCTGCAGAAAAAGAGACAAAAAAAAAAGATATATAAAACCAGAGCAAATAGTGTACAAAAGAATGAATGGACACAACTAAACGCTACGACAAAAACAGGTATAAGTGGAGAGATGAAACGTCAGAAGAGTGACATCAACAGAAAGAGAGGGTGAAATAGAAAGACAAGTCAACATACAACCCAAAGCAGCTTAGACACTAAAACCCAAATCCCCTTCCACAACATGACAACACAAATTCGCAGGTCGGCCTAAATAAACCTCCTTAATACCCAAGACGACCTAAAGATTCAAGGGTCAGTCGCAGGTGACCACAAACCTAGTTCAATGCAGGTAATGCCTAGAGACCAGACGTCCACCTTCCCGTCATACTGCCCCTCGTCCATGGCTAGGATCACTTCTGGGGCCATCCTACAAACAAAATGGGACATTATATGATAAACAGGACTGTCCCTATATTTTAATAAGATGTAAAGATATACTTTACAAAAAAAAGACCACAATAAGTTCAGAATGAGTGAATGGTATGTATTTAGTAAAGGGTGATAGACTTTCACTATTCTTAGACTAAACAAACACAGAAAATCAGTTTTGGCATTTTTACTTCATGCATAAAACATTTCAAATCTACAATTTCGGTTTCATCAAAAACGTGCTTCAACCAGATCTTACCAGTATGGTGTGCCCACAAAAGAGTTGGCAGGAGAAATGATAGAGGCGGAGCCAAAATCTCCAAGCTTCACCTGACCAGGCTCAGTCAGCAGAATATTACCCGCCTTCACATCTCTAAAAAAAAGAACACACAAGCAAAAAAATCCCATAAATATGTGTGCATCTTGCAGCACTGAACAAAGAATCCACCGACAACAAACATAAAAGTTAAATGCCTATGGTCTCACCTGTGTATCATGTTATGAGAGTGAAGATATGCAAGGCCCTGTAGTGCACCATGGGTAATAGCAGCTATTTCCACCTCCTGCAGAGGCTTCTTATGCACTGTGGGATTAAAAACAAGTCAAATCTTTCACTGTGAAAATAACCCCTTCCAGAAATCAGCATTATTTATCATTATTTCTTTATCAACAGATGACAGTGCATATAAAAAACAAACAAACACAGCAAAACCGAATGGAAACCTCTAAAGTTGAACAGGGTAGCTGAGGGACAGTGAGACAACCTGATTTGGAAAAAAGGGAGGATGTGAATAAGGGCAGACATGAACTACTCACCCTCTAAAAGATCAGAGGCTGATCCTAAACAGTACTCCATCACCAGCTAACAGGAGAGACACACAGACAACATTAGCACACGTCACTTCAGACAAACAGCATCGCTCTTATGTAAGCTTACCCATGCCGTGTGCTCTCTGAGGTAGCACCCTTTGTATTCGATAGTATTGGGGTGTCTGAGCTTCTGTAAAAACTTCACCTCCTTTATGATGTCCTGCCATTTCTGTGGGTCAATACAAAATGTTAACATTAAAATCTGTATGTTGAAAACATTTACATTTTACATTTATTCATTTGGCAGACTGTAAACAGGGCATATATTGAATATTTGTGAATTAACCATTTTTTATATTTTAAAAAGTACAAAAGTAAGTAAAGCATGTGTAACTGTATAAATGTACAGATTTTTTTTAACTATGTCATACAGCTCTAAACACAGCCATGTTATATAATGGTGATGCGGACCTCATTGGACTGTTTGCCGCTGAACGACATCTTTTTGATGGCCACCACTTCATTGGAACGCACATCATGAGCCTGAAATACAAAATGTAATGTCATACAGAGCACCAAAACACACACGAACCATGTGCAACCAATGCAGCCGCGTGTATGATCCAGGGACTCGGTTTCCTCCCAGAAAAAACGTTTTGGCTGACTTACGAAGTACACGGCTCCGAAGCTGCCATGACCGATCTCTCTGAGATCAGTAAAGAGCTTCTCGGGATCATCTCTGTAGAAGAGCTCAGACACCTCTGAGTCCTTCAGGGTTCCAGTACGCACACTGGCCGGCATGACTGGATCCTTAGAAAGACAAACCAAGAAAATCATTAACTTACATGTCTGTTAAATGCCTAAATATAAATGTAATGTCTCTTCAACAGCATATTTGTGTTTGCTGCTGTATCAACACTATAGGAAATAATGAAATTTGATGGCAAACTTTTAGCATCGTGCCAACCCTAGGGATCTAAGAAAGTGAGCCGTGCATGCTAAAAGCTTTCACACTATATCTTGTGGTGCAAGTCCAAATCAGAGGCTTGGTCAGTGTGTAGTGTGAACCACATTTATATAGCAATCGCATTGTTGAAACAGACTAAACGACACCAAACAAAAAAAAAAAGCATCTCTTTTTTGGCTTAATATTATGCTGCAATCTGGCATCTGCAACACACTAAAAAAGACCCAGAAGTCTGTGACCCACTTAGAAGTTGTCAGACTTGGCACTAGGCATTAATAATGAAGATGCTGTAATCTGCCCTGGTTGGATGATACCGTTTCAAAATCAGACCAACCATATTTCTTTTAGATCTTCATGTATTGGCACGGCTTCATTTCCAAACACCTAATCCACAATGTACACAGTTCGACAAAAATGTACAAAACATATAAGCCTGTTTTGTTTGCATATTCGTTTCAGATTTAGATCGTGCACATTGGAAATGCAAATATGTATTTAGCCTTTAGAATGAGTGAGGGGTGGAAATCGACAAAATTCTGTTCAACCCGTTCAGACAACGAAAAACAAAATCACTGCATAAACACTTGCAATCACATGGAGTAGCAGACAAGTGGAGGCTTGCTGTTTTGGTGAGATTCCTGTATTGTTTCCTTGGCACTCTAACTGGCTTTTGAGACTAAAGCTCATCTGTATACATTTAGTTATAATAATTTGGTCAGTTTTACATATTAAAATAATCTCTTAACAACAGATATTAAAATTGTATGTGTTAAAAATGAACATGAAATGCTGTTTGTAAGTTGCAACCCGTTTGAGATCAGTATTCTTACATAATTCATAGTTTATTCCTGGAGAAATAAAGTGTGTAGACCATGAATTCATTCTATTCATTGAAAATTCATTAGACTGTGAAAAGTGTAACTTGTTGAAAAAGGAGGAGAAGCAAGTTATTACATTTAAATAAAAGAATACGAAAGCATCATTCTTTGTGTTTGGAATAACGTGTGCTGTACATTTAGCCTAATACCAAAAACAAGCATGAACAAAACAAGTCAATTCTGATATCATGTTGACTTCAAACATGTGAAAGCACACAAAAGGAACACGGCAGATCTGCGTAGCTAACAAACATGTGCCGGGGACACAGCTCCGGAAAACAAGGAAGAGACACTGCGACTGAAATATAATATCTTCACCAGACACTCCTATACAATAGAGACACAGCTACGGCTCCATCAAACCCCATAGGAAAATCACGGCGTGAAATATAAAACAGGCTCCTCGAAGTATCAAAAACGCATAAAAACCTATTAAATAAAGGCTTGATGTTAAAAATAAATCCTTAAAAAAAAAACACCCAGAATGTCTACGTTTCAAACATCCTGATAACAGGGTGGGGTAATGGGTCTATGGAACTGAGAAGTCTAATTCACATTTCCTGTTTAAAAGAGGCTCACGCAACATCTGAGGAAAATCCACAGATGCAAACCATCCCACGGAAACTGTACCCATATTCTTGTGTTATGTACAGCAAATCATAATCTCATTACAAAGTATTGATGATATTTCTCACCCCTCCTAATTGTTACAGTCCACTAACATTGCACTATACATATCATATATTGATTACACTGGAAAGCCCTAATGTGCTATTATTGTGCTTTAAAACTTAAATGGCACCAGTAATGTTTCTTTCTTCCACCCACTGAGTGCACTTAAGGCTATAATGTGTTTGTGCAGCGCACTGCACACTTTCACAACCTTTCCAGTGGACTCTTGCTGGCTGGTTACCACTTTTGTTGGCCCCACGACTGAATGTATTGTCAAATGTAGTTATAAAGTGTACAGATTTGCATACTATTGTATTAATGCTAATGAGGACTGTGGGCACCATCAGTATCCGGTGTTCTGCAAGAAAAAAGACACAATAGGCCTACGCAAGGAAGCACAGTCTGTGTCTTATAACCCCATAGTGAGCCCAAAAACTGCAGTTAAATATAACATTTGTGTCTTGATGAAAACCACACGTAGTTCGACAACCCAATAAGTTTTAAGTCCCTGTCACTAATTTGAAGATCACGTTGGATATATTGTTATTATGCGTGATACCCCGACAGTTCATGACAGGCTTGGGATGAACATCTGTCAACAACAGAAAGCCCGACTAAACAACCCGTATAGATATCTAACAAACGTGAAACAAATTCAAGCCTAAATGATTCAAGAAAAACAAATCGTCTTACCGTGGCGTGCCGCGATCCTCCTCTTTATTCCCTGCGAATTAACAGTTATCCGGCTTTCTCCGCAAATAACCGCGCCGTTTGTCGTCGTTGCCCGCTGCGACGTTTCAGACCAACACGCCGTCCATATCTCTATCGACGTCCCGTGTGCAACAGAACTAAAAACGATAACGTTAGCTACGAATGTCTTAAAACTCATGCATGTCTATGAACTCTTTATGTCTCGCTAACGGTTCGTTAGCGAGTTAGCCAAGTGTTTGCACTTTGAAAACGGGCCGCGGCTGGTGTACCTGCTCGCCCGCTCCCCCCTCTATCATATTGCAGTGTTACATCCGAGCTTAAGATTATCTGTGCGGTTGGTAGACTTAAAAAATTATTCTGTTCCTGATTGTCTTTCTCTCTAACCCCCTTTTTTTGTCCAGGAAACGCAAAATGGCTACGTGGGGCGGGAGCCAACCGGAAGCAAGGTCAAAATTTAGTGCCGTGTGTTTCCGGCGAAGAGCGAACCCAGGAGTCCGCCATCTTGAGAAGGTCATGTGGACTTTAGCTAGGCCAGGGAATTTAGGAAACGGTCTGCAAACATTGAAATCTCTTAATATGAAAGAATGAATTCTGCATTAAATTTAAGAAATCTGCAGTAGTTGTCACGTAGTTTTGTGTCACACCAAACCAGACACATGAAGCTAAGTGACACATTATTTCCAGTAACGTTAGTTAGATTCCCACATGCTAACAAAATTGTGTTATCTTTCCTATTAATGCTTAAAATTGTTGATCAGCTGAATATATGCTGGAAGACACGGTTCATTAACCTATGCAATGGGTTAGGAAGTTTACAGAGAATTTACTAAAAAAGATTTGTCTGCAATATAAATGTATCAGAAAGCATTTATATTGGGCATGCAGTATGTGAGCATAAGGTGGGAAAACTGTATGTCTTCTATTAATACTAGCTAAATAAATATTCTTCTATAGCTATAGAAATTTGTTTGTAGCACATGTTCCATGGCCCTGAGATATTCAACAGAGGAGGAAATAGTGAGATTTACTGGAGACTATTGGGGAACATGCTACCATGTTTATGTATGAAGTGTCTGAAGGGCATTTCATGGAAAACCTTTACATTTTGAGGTGGAGCTCTGTTCCCCTCATTCATCCGTATTTCCAGCCCTGTATGCAGAGTCATTAATAGAAGTGACAGTAAATGTGACATGGAAGTGACATGAAGAAATGTGGATGTTGAAAGAATCAAGATGACAGAATGGACTGAATGGACTGAATCTAGAAAAGCAGGCACTGACTGCGAGAGTGAAGGGGTTAAGAGATGTTCTGCCAAAACTGACTGTCAAACTGATGTCATCACAGAACGACCACAACATTTATTTATTTATTGTGGACTGACTTGGATGGATGAATTGTTCACCACAAAAGTAGTAATGAGAGCTAAAAAAACTAAATAGGGTGTTTTGAAGCGATGGTTCATCCAAAAATGGAAATTCTGTCATCATTTACTCACTCTCAAAAGAAGACATTTTGAAACCAGTTGGTATGGTGTGGATTCAAAACCACAGAGTCATTTCTTGAAATATCTTCATTTTTATTCTAAAGAAGAAAGAGTCATGCAGATGACATGAGGGTGAATAAATGATGACAGAAAAGCTTTAAGGGTTTTTTATTAAAATGAGGTTTCACATCCAGCCAAGTGAAACCTGTTTGCTTGTTTGCAAAGAGTCACAGGACTGGTAAAACCAGAGCACTTCCTGTACTTTTCATTAAGACTAACTATACATATGCCTACGTGTTAAAAATAGTATCCTTTACATGCACACCCTTAAGACATTTACAGAATAAACAAATAAAGTCGTAAACGTATGCAAGAGAATGCCATCTATGACGTGTGAAAAAAGGTTTACATATTTGCTACTCCATTACTTACTGATGTTATCTTCATTAAAAATATATATACATATGAAAAAGAAGGTAAATATTTAGCTGTTTTGCTACATATGATCTGATTGTGAGAATGGTTGATCTAACTCTTGTGTTTTGTCAAGTTTTATATTTTATTAGTTCTTTAAGTCAAGGGATTCCCTGGAAACATGTATGCATTGTAAGTCGCTTTGAAAAAAAGTGTCTAAATGTAAACGCTCATATAGTTTTGAAAGTTTTCTGTCGTAGCAATATAGTACTAGAAAATATCAGTTTCATTGGGAAGTAAACTATGTGCCGCACAAAAAATGGACCCCCAGCGACTAAACGATGCCTGGTACTGGTATATATACTGGTAAAACAAAATCACTGTAAACAACATTTAGTAAACTTATATTCTCTTATAAAAAGGAGGCTCATAAAATAGAGAGAGTGAACTTGTAACCAGTGATAGAAGTACTTCAGGTTTATAAAGCATTAATGTACCAGCAGATGTTTATAGTACACTGTAAACTATTTTTTGGGATTGTAGTCAGCTGAACTTAATTTAGTAAATTAATCCAATGGTTTTGTCCAATCTTGTTGAGTTGACTCAATTATGTAAGTTATCTCAACTTTTGGAAGTCAGTACAACTCAAAAAATCCAATGCAAAAAAAACCTTAAAAAGATGAGTTTAAAAATTGCTGATTTTTTACAGTGTAGATTTTAAACTTAGTTTTTGTAAACTCTATCACCAACAAAAAATGCATCTTTGAAACTTAACATATATATGTATAAACATACACAAGTTATTTTTACAGCAGTTTTTTCCTTGGATATGTTATTGGATATGTTTATTCTTTTTCATCGCTAAGCGAGAGGCAGATGGTGAGGTTTATCATTTAAGAACAAATGCAGGACATACAATTGCATGGATCATAGGCAAATACTAATAAGGTAAATCCAGGCCATGTAAAAGACAAAGCTAAAAATATGTGGTGACATTCAGTGTGCTATTTTATAATAAACAAATTGACCAGGAATTCTAGGCACTAATGAAATGTTATTGAGGTAACAGACGGGTGTGTACTGTAAAATACTCAAGCAGTCACAGTAAAAGACATTTCAGACAAGGTGAGTCAAACATTGAAGTGGTGTGGGGCATAGGACTTTTGATGAAGCTGAGAGCACTTCTCATCTCAATAGATACTTGACAGACTGGAGGACACGAGGGACAGATAACACACAAGAGGATGAAGTGTTACAGAGTTTTATGTTTGGTTGCTGGGGCCATTCTTCTTAATATAGCAGGTAAGTTCAACAATTTTGAATATGACAAAATGAGATTAATTTCAATAAATAATGTATTGTAGCCAGTTGAATTTCCATTGCAAAGATGATTTGTAACATGTCCAAACTACCTAATATCTAAAGCATCTGTTACTAAAACGTGCCTGTAATTTGTATATTAATAAAATAATCCAGCCCAATCTCATGAAATGCGTATAAATAACACGCTAGGTGCAAAGTCGTAAAATAAGCACGCCAAATTGCAATTTTACGTGTAGCCTATATATACGCCAATGTTTGCGTGCATGTGATACGCCAATTTTAGCGTGCATGCATAGCATATTTGTCTTATTAACCTGTCCCCTAACCCAAAACCTAATATTAGCGTGCGTGCATATTATAACCTTTCCTCTAACACAAAACCTAAACCTAATGTTATTACTTGAATTATTTCAGCATTTCCTAGAACGTATCATTTCCATGCAAAGATTGGTGTAGATATACACGTAGAATTGCAATTTGGCATACTTATGGTACTTGACGGTTTTGCACCTTCGTGTTATTTATACGCATTTCATTAGATCGGGTTGCAGCAATCTACATATTTTGGCAACACTTTACAATAAGGTTCTATTTGTTAAGATTAGTTAACTTAGCATAGAGTAACTGGACACGACGCAACACGACAAAAGACATTAGAACCCATTATAATTTTGTCCACACCGCATGCGGCGCATTCTGAATGTTAAGAAGTAGAACTTTGTGTTTCAATTTTTAAAAGATATAATCGTTAAATAAAAAATATATTTATTTATTTTTGTTGCAATGGACAAGTCAAACATATATGTAGCTATATTTATCAATACTAAATAATAAAAGCACTGCATACCTCTTTTACATTCATTTGTGTTAGATTATAGGTTTTTACAGACTGATTAAAGCACGAGTGGGTGTGTACACTCAAAATAAACAATATGATAAAAGTAATAAAAATTCAACAGATTGATATTATTTTGTAGCTTCATTGTTAAATATGTATCAATGTCTATGTTATGGGTAGTTGACAAATATCATACAAGGTGTGACATAGCAAAAATGTAGAAAACAAACTTTTAATAGTATACTATTTTATAATATTAATATTTATAATATAAAATAGCATAAGAGAGATTTATCGGCATCATTCTTTTTTATACATATGCAGCTTTGAACATTGTTTAAACTCTTTTTACCTTTTCCGCAACTATGAAAAGCATTAACTTTAATGAATATATAAAATAGCTTGTATTTTAGCATAGCTCACTGGAATGATAGTGTGAATTTCCTCTTGTATGTTTTGTCTAATTCTTAATAGTACAATGATTGCAAACTAAACAAACCTGTATATCAACTCTGGCAGTTTCTATACAATACCGTTGATTTTTCTCTCTGTGTCTATTTACAGGCTCTCTTTGTCAGTCAATTGGTAGGTGTTTACACTCTTAATGACTTCATAAAATGTTCCACACTAAATACTTTTCTATACGTTAGAGATTCTTCCTGTTAGCGAGGCACTTGACAGGCTTTTCTTCTCTTATCAGTGTGCGGCCAGGCCCCAGCTAACACCAAAATTGTTGGAGGCCAGGATGCAACTTCAGGCTCTTGGCCCTGGCAAGTAAGCGTAACCAGGTCCGGTAGCCATTTCTGTGGGGGGAGCGTGATTAGTAAAACCTGGGTTTTGTCAGCAGCTCACTGCTTTAAGAGGTATGAAACCAGCACAAAACCAAAGACAAAATGAAAGATGATTGCATAAGAATTAAAAAATGACATTTTCCAATTTACAGCACTACTGCGAGTTCCATCTTGATATACTTTGGACGTCAAAGTCAAGCGAGTTCGAATCCAGTGTCCAGCGGAGTGAGTCGAATTATCCCACATTCTTCTTATAACGAGAGTACAGAAAACAACGACATAGCTCTACTCGAGCTCTCCACACCTCTGGAGTTCACAAATTATATTCAGCCGGTGTGTCTGGCAGCTACCGGTAGCACATTTGGTGCGGGTACTAAGAGCTGGGTGACGGGATGGGGAAGACTCAATGCTAATTGTGAGTGAACACAAACACACATTAAATACGCAGCAAGTTTTCAAACCTCAGCACGCAATTGGCTATCAAAAAGTAGTTAAACAACGACGTTTTCCTGATCTACAGCCAACCAACTCCCTGACATCCTGCAGGAAGTGCAGATACCAATTGTGAGCGACACTGCTTGCAAAAATGCTTATGGAAAAGCACATAATGTCACGGACAAAATGATATGTGCTGGATTATTAAATCAAGGCGGGAAAGATTCATGTCAGGTATGTCAGTCATTCTTCTCTTTACTTCCAGAATTACGTCTTTATAAGCTTCACTAGAATTTTTTTTATTTATATTATTTGTATATTATATACATTTATAGAAATATAATACATAAATAATAAATATTTAATATAAGTAATATCAAATTGTTTTTTGGTGAAGTATGTAATGTGCCTATGACTTTGTAAATATTGAATGTTTGTCTATGCAGGGTGATTCTGGAGGGCCATTGGTCAGTAAGAAGAACAACCAGTGGGTTCAGTCTGGAATTGTGAGTTGGGGTCAAGGTTGTGCTGAACCTGGCTTTCCCGGTGTGTATGCTAGAGTGTCTCAATACCAGGACTGGATCACCTCTTACACGAGCAGTAACCAGCCTGGATTTGTTCAGTTCACATCCAGTGACATCACTTTTAACAACAGCTCACCCGAGCGCTTCGTATTTACTCTGTCTCTCACATATTCTATTTTTCCACTCATTTTCTCCCTCTATCTTTTTTCTTAATCATTGTTCGCACTCTAATTTTCAGGGTTATTTTGTCAATAATATGTATATGCATAACTTTTAAAATGTTTTCCTTTATTTTAGTTTGATACATGTATTAAAATTATAATAAGCTAATACTAGCAAAAGTCAGCAAGTTTCTGCAATATAGATTAAGGATGTATAACGTATCAAACTGATATTTGCTAGTATGTTAGAATATGAAAACTCAGAATGCAGCCTTCAAATTGATATTGAACTGATATTTTTGACAGATTTTTTCAAGGACCAATGCAAATGCACTGAAGCCACTTTTGTTTTACTTCACCTGTTCAAAATTATCAACGTGTACAATACAGACATCAAGTCTGTCAAAATGTATTCAACTTTATTCCCTTAAACAGAATAAATATTATAAATACAGAAAAAAAGGAATCGGCTTGAAACGCGTTTTAACTTTGTCTATACTAAAAAACTGCACAGATGTTGTGCAGAACATGGCACCAGATGACATATAGGCAAAGAAGATGCACTTAGTTTAAACCTTATTTAGTAACACTTTACAATAATGTGCTATTTGTTAACAATTAGTTAATGTATTAGCACCATGAACTAACAGGAATAACTGTGTTGACATTAACTAAAATGAATTAAAAACTAAGATGAATAAATGCTGGTAAACAAAATTGTTTATTGTTAGGTAATGCTTTTACTACTGTTAACAAATAGCACCTTATTGTAAAGTGTTACCCCTTATTTTTAAAGATCATTTTCCCCAGTGTGAGGACTGGTAGAATCCCATTCTCACAAGCGACTTGAAGCGAGTAAAAACTTTATAATTTCATTACATTGTGATTTTGCTCCATAGAGTTCTAATACCCAACCATTCATACTACTGCATATCCCCATTGTAGAAAAGGAAATGAAGAGCATCAAGTGCAGATTTAAATCTAAATGTGGGAGAAACCTGATCATCTGGTCCTGTCAATCATGTACACAAACAGGCACCCACCACAATTACTCTGGCATCCCTCTTCCACCCTAACTTCAGGATTTTAATAATGTTTCCTGAGTGTAAACAACTTCTTTTCATTGTGGGAATATTTTCACTTTTTGTGTGACGTGTATTTACGTTTCTTTATTTTACTGCAGATTAAATTAATGTATTCAGTTTTGATTGAATGTATTTGTGAAAACATGTTTGTTATCAAGGTTTCAAAGCGGATTCCAGAATGATTTCAAATCTCTAAAAGACAAAAATGCTTTCTTGCACACTTTTTCTGGCTTCGTTCATATTTATATAAATCGCATTGTTCTGTCTGAAGACCACATAAATGCCTGAAGAAACATGACGTCATGTGTATGTAAATAAAAGGACATTCGCAAGTGAACCGGGTATGCATGCATTGTCTCTGTTCTATACATTTCCAATACTCAGAGGAGTGAGTCATGCTTATTATTTCTCTACATTTGTTAAAGGACTGGGTTTTGTTTTTCTTAAAAACAGATATTCAAGTGTGTTTAAATTATTTCCAGTAGTAGGCACTAGCTCAACATCAGCAATGACGTGCTTGCAGAGGGAAGTTAGAGCAGGTTGTTTTGACAACTTTTTGAAAAAAATGCACAAAGTTTTCTGCACTTTACAATGAACCTTTATCAGTATACAGGAAACATTAGACGAACAACAAGATGACAAAGACTATGGATTCAAATAAAGCATTTTTCCATCTTTTTCTCATTAAGTAGCATTGTTGGTTAGGCTTTTAATGCCTCTAGAGTTTTATTCCAGCCTTTTGTTTTCTTTTATGATTTTTAAACTAATAATAACTATTTCTATTGTGTTTGATCGTGTCAACTCATCACGCAATCAATGACTAAACAGGCAACATTTTTGCGTTAAAGTTATTTCTAAAGAAACCGGTTTATGACCCGCTTACAAGACACCACCTTTACGTCATGCCTGGTGATCTAAAACATGATTGTTTAAAGTGAACAAAAAACTCCTTTTAATTGCTTTGTGCTGTCTTTCCAGGCTTAGAGGCATACAAACATGTTAGGCAGTGACACAGGACTGCTCATTGTTTAAGAATTATTGCAGAGAAACAATAGATGCTAACAAACAAAGTGACAAAGTTTTTAAAATAAGTAGTATGAAATGTTTTTCAAGAATTACAGGTATGTACTGGTAAAGGTAAAAGGGCGGGTTTTAGAAATACTGATAAGCAAGCTGGAAAGAAACAAAACAAGGTGTGCCAGATGTAAATTTTGCGGTGCAGTGGGGGCACAAGAAATCCTAATGACACGGCAGTTCTTGCTTGTCTCATTAAACACTTCCCAGAAGGAATTTGTAAATTATACAACATAAGGATGACTTTTCGGATAATTCTGTGTGTTGCTGGGGCAATACTTCTTAACATAGCAGGTGAGTTAACACCATTTAACATGTTACGTCAGCGTTGGGTCATTTAGTTTTTTGTGGTTATGGAAACTCACAATGAAAAATGTGTGTTAGATTGTCTTAGATTTACTGTTATTTTACATATTTACATAAATGATTTTAAATAACATACAAGTAAAGCAATCCTCTTACAAATTAATACCTGAAACAATTGTTTAGAAATACTTATCACTAAATACAGCAATTAAAAAAATAAGACAAGTCACTTTCTTATCCTGACTATTAATATCTCATGCTACAGAATAAAGTTAAAAGTGCTTTCATGAATTCATGAAACTCATCTGTAAAGTCAAATATTTATGATCTGCTATTTTTAACTTCGAGAAATAGAGCATTTCACAGGCATTTTGGCTATAATTCAAGGCTGTTACCACCTACAACATTAAGATACAGCCAGACATATTCTGAATATGTGGTTACATCCTTGCTATGATCCGAAAACCCTCCTCATGTGAAGATATTACTTGTTTAACATTAAAAGCTGTGTCCATGTATAAACAAAGACTGCAGGCTACACTAACAAGTCTATCAGCTTTGCTTGCATTTGCTTTGTTCTGTATCTGTATTTTAAAATGTTCTGTTTTTAATTATTTGTTGTTTTGTTCTCGTAAAACAGGCTGTCTCTGTCAGTCAGACGGTACGTTAAACTTTTAATGATCATAAAAATTCATACATTGTAGTTTTAAAGTTGAATCAAATAGTATTCATCCATTTTGCTTCCACATTTTAACCAGGAAAGTGTATTAAGATTGTAAATCAGTTCAGTTTTAACTTAATATTAAGAAGGAATTCTGATTCTTTTCTCTCATCAGTGTGTGGCCAAGCACCTCTCAACAACAAGATTGTTGGAGGGGCCGATGCAAGTACAGGGTCTTGGCCCTGGCAAGTCAGTATTCAGCTTGTTTCTAGTGGATCTCATTTCTGTGGTGGGAGTCTCATCAATAAAGACTGGGTTTTATCTGCAGCTCACTGCTTTCAGAGGTATAAAACGCTCTAAACGTACAGAAATAGTTCACTCAATGCAGAAAATTCTGTTATTGTTTATTACATGTCACTCTAAAAACATATGACTTATATTTGCAAAAACAACAGGAGAATACTTACAGTAAATACAGGTTTTTACTGTCATATAAACGTTTTAAAGCTTAAAAGCTCCATTTATTTTAATTTCTTATGTGTTTCACAAAAGAAAAAAAAAATCAAAAGTGATGAGTAAATACTGACAGAATATTCTGCACTGAATGCACATGCAACATATATTGCAGACTGATTAAAAAAAAGAATTAATACTGACTTTTTCTATTTTCAGCTACACTGTACCAAATATTAAAGTCTCTTTGGGACGTCAGACCTTATCAGGCTCAAATCTAAATGCGATATCTATGACAGTAACTCAAGTCATCAAACATCCTGGCTATACAAATGGCCTTAATGACAATGACTTAGCTCTCCTAAAGCTCTCTCCTTCTGTGACGTTCAACAGTTATATACAGCCAGTCTGTCTGGCGGCTACCGGTAGCACATTTGGTGCGGGTACAAAGAGCTGGATCACGGGATGGGGAAAACTCAATTTTGACAGTAAGTGAAAACACAAAACACACAAGATTCTAAGATTGATAAACGTTGCAGTGCTTCACAAGAAAATGATTTTGAAACAATGATATTAAAAAAATTTATACATCATAGATACTCAGCTTCCAAACACACTGCAGGAAGTGCAGATACCGATTGTGAGCAACACTGATTGTAAAAAAGCTTACGTAAGTGCCATTACAAGCAACATGTTGTGTGCCGGTCTTGCCACGGGGGGAAAAGACTCGTGCCAGGTGAGACATATTGTAGGACACCTGCTCACAGTTGCTCACTGTATATAGTGTCAGAGATTTAAACGTATGGTTTTCTACGCAGGGAGATTCTGGAGGTCCGATGGTCTTTCACAACGGCACCGTGTGGGTTCAGTCCGGCATTGTGAGTTTTGGTTTTAAGTGCGCTGTTGCCGGCTATCCTGGTGTGTACGCCAGGGTGTCCCAATACCAGTCTTGGATCAACTCTCACATAACCACCAATCAGCCTGGATTTATTTACGTTAACGCTACTGGATCCAGTAGTTCATTTTACCCTCCTTTGTCTTCTGTTTCTAACACATTCTTCATAATCTCCCTTTATCTCTTTTTTTAAAAACTGTATGATAAAGGTATACTGATGAAGAAGCCAGTTTGCTGTTTGCACTCCTATATCTGTGAAGGTTATTATTGAGTCATTTTTGATCAGTTTTTGTTTAAAGATACTAAAACTGAGTCATTTTCACATTCCTGTATAACTAAATGTAAATGTCTGTCAAGTTTTACATTACCACAAGAATTTATCAATAGTGTTGTCTTTATCACAATCAAAATCTTTTGACAAAGTTACTTTGTTATTGTTAATGTTATTTTTGATTTATGATTGATTTTGATTGTAATTATTATTTTGTTTGATTGTAATTATGACTTAAATTATTAAGAGCTTTGATAGCCAGTAAACAAAAAAATCCAAATGCAGAGCAGTCACGTATGCGCTTAAGTTACAAATTTGCCAGCCTTGCCAAATAGCAATTTAACGGTAATGTTTACAGTCAATATAATAAAAATCCATTCTACCTTAGGCTTGAAATTCTGTGGTAAAACCTCACTGCAAATAAAGTTGCACTCTGCATTAATATAATTGTTTAAGTAACTTGTTTTTGGTTTCAAACGGACTGAATAAATTCTGTGATGTTTACACCATTACTCTTTGCAGACTCTGCTCTTTTGCGCCCCCTTTCTGTGTGGCTGAATGAGTCTGTCCAACACAAGCGCAATATCTGTGAGCACAATAAAAAAACATTTCTGTTTAAGACTGAACAAAGTCCAAAATAACCTCTAAACAGATTCCAGTCGATGATACATATTTATATAAAAGTAGGCTATATAAGAGTATAATATGCAATTGATACGAATAGTTACTTTTGGTTATTTCTCCTTTGAATAATAAGTTGAGGCCAGTTGGGAAAATTCAAAATTGCATATAATTCGGTGTAATGTAAAGTTAACAAAATACCTAATAGTTGTGGTTATTTTTAAACAATAGTGTCGCTGGACAGTTTAGAATTGCGGTGAGGATGCCACTTAGCGTTTTAGTATTGGAGCTGCAGCCAGTTTTGCCCTCAAAATAAAATATATAAAAATTATACGTTTTTATATACGCACTGTAGAAGTTTGAAATACAATACGTTTTATATTTCACACATATCTCAGTTTAAGCAATTATTAAATATAAAATTGGTGCGTTTGGACATAGTTCAGAGGACAGCTTGCAGCCTATCGTTGTCATAACACCTGCACGAGTCCAAAAGCGACACATTCGCAATAAAAGTGATCAAAGTTGCTGCTGCTGCTGATGAGGTCGTGGACAGACTCACATGAAAAACAAAGTCAACAGTGGCAAGAGGATGTGTCAAACGTACAAATCATTCAACAACCTGTGAGTTTTCTTTGAGTTTACAACTTGCTGTTGAACAAATAAGTTAATATAAAATGTTGCTGAGCAGATAATTTACTCGTAAAAAAGTTTTTATGGTTACCTCTATATATAATTAGGTATAACTGTAATGATGTCAAATAAATGAAAATAAATAAACAGTTAATGACTTTCTCTCATAGGTTCCTCAGTCAACCACAATATTTCAGCAGTTACCAGTGACGTCACATTTAGCCCAAGTGCGTCCAGGACACATTAGAGAAGGTACAGTAGAAACATACAGATACACATCTAATGATGTCATCAATAACTCACCCACATGTTGTTATAAACTTAAATGACTTTGTTTCCTTAAGCAATAAGGTTCCTTTAGAAGAACAAAATGTTAGGCTATATATTGGAATGCCAAATATCTTTGTTTAGTCATTTTATCGCTTTGGTATTTTGTGTTTGTGAATTCAGACCTGGTGGAACTAATGATGATGCAGAATGCACAGATGCATCAGGTCATTATGAATAACATGGCCATGTCTGTACTTAACACATTTGGCATAAACACGCATGAGGTAATGTGACTGTACACATACACAAGATTCTGTGTCAAGTGATAAAATTAGCCCCATCCGAATAGTGCTACAGTTTGTGTTATTTCATTTTTTTTTTAGCAAACAGCAGGGATTGATGTGATGTCAGAGGAGGAGCCTGATGTTCACCACCATTATTACCCCTCTGGACCCGGTTCGTATTACCCAGGTTACCCTTTACCTCAGCCGATGATTCAAGCTCCACCTCCTCTTCTCCAGAACATCCAAAACCCACCACAACCTGTAGAGCTTGTTCCCACAAAACACACGGACAGGTTAGACAGAGGCCAAACAAATACACAAAATAACACACCTGGGTGACTGTTACAAAAACTGTAAACAAATGTGTGGTCACATTTCACCCGAAATAATTATATTTAAAAATAACCAAAGCCTCTTTTAAGATCATCAAAATATATTTGCATTGTGACCTTATTTGGTTGACCTTGTAATCCTTCCTCCAAATTACATTAGTATTTGTCGTACTGAATTTCAGTTATGTTAATTTGAACAAAATAAGCTGAAATATTGTTTTTTGGACAGAATTAGTTTTTATTGATGTATTCTAGTTTTACAGCAATGGTTATAAAATAAGCTTTCATAATAAACTTCACCTAATTATACATGTAAACTGACTTTAACTTACCAGAGTGATGTCATTCAGGAGAACTGTACCACCCCCATCTCCATCCAGTGCTACACAGACTGTTACAGCTGATATCCCACCTGCCCCAGGTACACACACAACCACCAACCCTCTTTCCTTGTATACAACTGCTCATTCATAGTATAATAAACATCTGTGAATATACTTAAATACCTGTTGAAAGTGTGTGTATTATTTAATGTCATATAACAGCATACTATGTCATTTTGATGTTTTGGTTTCTTGCAGTTTTATGTAGCAGAGAGAGGGCGGTGATGAGCAGAGAAAGGCTAAATCCAGATTCCAGAACATCAAAAACCACTCGTGAATAAATACCCAATTATTGAAGTCCAAATGTTGATGCGGGGTTGATTTTTGCTAACATATATGCTGTGAGTTCCTCAACAATACATCGTGTCCTCCAGAAAAATCAAGTGAGAATGAAACAGCTGTACAGGGTCGCATTTGACAGGAACTGTAGCAAAATCAACCGTTGACATGACTTTGTGAATATGCATTTCTCCAATATATCTTTTTTTGAGAACTGAATAAACGGTTTGGAAAATTGTGCCAACTGTATCAGTTATGTGTTAGCAAATTGGAGAAACGGTAATATAACTGTCACACTTCAGGACGGACAGAGAGCACACCACAGGGAATTTCAGGAAAACACAAGAATACTTTAATAAATGTCAACAGAAAACAACTCCGGAACATAAAATCCAAACTTCAAGTAAGTCATCCACAGGTAAATTTCAAGTAAATAAATCCAACTTCAGGTTAATAATCCACGGGTAAATATACAAGAAACAGACCAACATTCAACCTAAAGAAAACTAGACTAAACAATGAACTTAACAAATGTACAAACTTAAAGAGTATCCATGTGATCAGAAACAGGTGCGATACAAACAAGGTGCAGGTGCAGGACAATCACAGGTGGTGGGATGTGCGATGCATTATGGGAGATGTAGTTTAAAAGTCCGGAGAAAGTGAACGGGTGGAGCGGTGAGGGAGTGCTGATGCAGGGGGCGTGGCCAGTGGTGGCGCTAAGGTTGTTACAATTACATATAATTATATATAAATAAAATATAAATATGATTAATTCAAATATATATGACATAATATTTCCAAACAATGAAATCGGTTGTTAACATTGCCCCCAAAGAACAGACCCTTCACTTCATGGTCCTGATCACGGTTTTTACTGTGATGACAACTGACTGGCTACGTTATCACCTACCCAACATGATATATATATATATATATATAGATATATATATATATATGGGAATGGGATTATTGTAGTACATTATGTTGCAGTTTCCCAGACAGGGATCAGACAAGACAAGACTAAAAGAAATGTAAGAGCTGTCCAAACTGAAAACAACTTGCACTGACATATCTCAAAATACATCAGTGCCTTTGTGTTGTCTCAAAATGCACACAAGTAATGTTTTTAGTAAGGTATATTTGTTAAAACTACTTAAATTTCCCAATTAAACTAAGGCCTAGTCCAGGTTTAAACTAATCCCTGAAACCACAAATGTGATTAAGGTTTAGATATCAGATATCAGAGTAAGTTCATAAGTTTCTATAAGTGAAACTGGATATGAGACATGGTTGTGTTTTTTTCTTTACAGCTGCTTCTATTCCAAGGTGCAAGTCATTCTTATTTGTTCTCTAATAGTGGGTTTTGTATTACTTAAAAAAAAAAACCTTCAAGTGTGTGTTTAACATAATTGGGACGGTACATTGAAACCCTTTGCAGGGGATTTGGCATAAGTAGACATAGCAGCTCATTGTTGACACATATATTCAGAGAGAAGTTAGTGCATGTAGCTGTGACAACCCTATAGAATTGTTTTTCAGTAAATATCAGATTCATAAATATTATGGGAACCAAATTTTGTGTACTTTAAATTAATTTCTATTCATTTTAGTTAGTGCATTGCATATTGTTGGCTAGACCTCATTTCCTTTATAGTTCTAATCTGTTTCATCTAGTGTCAACAAAACTGTTTCCAAAACACAAGGTACCACAAGTTGATTCTAGGAAAACCAGTTTCTGACGTGCTCATGTGATCTAAAAAACACTGTCCAGGCTTACTGGAATACAAAGATTTACAGTAACAGGCAGTTAAACAGGACTTGCCCCTTAAAGAAAAACAAAAGGTGACAAAGTGGCATGAAATTAGAGGCATGAGAAGTATGACATAGAGGTATTAAAATGTAAACTTGGAGATCTATACAATAAAAATACTACTGCTGAAAGAAAATCATTAGTTATACAACGCAAGGATGACATTTCGGATAACTCTGTGTGTTGCTGGAGCAATACTTCTTAATATAGCAGGTGAGTTAACATGATTTAACATCTTAACACAGCGGCATTGGGTCAGTTTGTTTTTTATAGTTATAGAAACTCTCTCACAAAGACTAATGATGTTTAATTTAAATTATGTGAAATAACCTAAACAAAGCTGTGAAATACACATGACTTAAATACACATGAAAAATGTCAGGAGTATAGTCAGGACCACTTAAAGTATTACAAAGAATTAAGAGAATTGTTTTGTTATCCTGATTGTTGGATGGCTATCAATGTCTCAAACTATAAAATATGATATAATTAAATTAAGTAAAAAAAAAAATGCTTTTATCTTCAGGAAATGAGAGAATTTTTCCAAGTATTCCAGCTACAATTCAGCAATCCTTGCTCTGACGCCAAAACGAACACTTGTCTGAAATTGTTACTACTGTTACAAAAATGGTTAATAAACAAAACCAACCAAAAAAACAATTGGATCTATAAGCAACGAAAATGATATAATCATTGTCTAATTTTCATAACTTTGTTTCATAATTATTTGTTGTTTTGTTCTCCTAAAACAGGCGGTCTCTGTCAGTCAGATGGTATGTTAAACTTTTAATAATGAAAACTCACACAATGTTTCATATACACTGTAGTTCTCAAGTCAAATGCAATGATTTTATACAAGTTTGTGTAACATTAATATTAAACCAGGAGTGTGCAAGAGAGTAAATGAGTTCAGTTCACTTAAGATTTCTGTTTTGTCAGTATGTGGCCAAGCACCTCTCAACAACAAGATTGTTGGAGGGGTCGATGCAAGTACAGGGTCTTGGCCCTGGCAAGTCAGTATTCAGCTTGTTTCTAGTGGATCTCATTTCTGTGGTGGGAGTCTCATCAACAAAGACTGGGTTTTATCTGCAGCTCACTGCTTTCAGAGGTATAAAATGTTCTAACTTACAGAAATCCTTCACTCAATGCAGAAAATTCATTGTTTACAGAGTTTCACGTCTTTCCAAACACTTAAAAACACAAAACTGTTTTACACAGACTTTTCCATGCAAGTTAATGCAAATTCACCAGAAAATAAGTTCATATGCTCTGTCTTGTTTTCATGCTTTCTGAAGATGTACAGTAATATATATGGCATATGGCCATGACTATTGGTGTAAAAAATTGCTTTTAGAGACCGATACCGATTGTTGGCCGATATATTGGTGCATCTCTAGTAAATACTGATAGAATTTTTAGCATTGAGTGAACCATTCCTCTAGTGTCACTGCACAATAAAATACAAACATTAATACTGACTTTTTCTATCTTCAGCAACACTGCACCAGATATTAAAGTCTCATTGGGACGTCAGACCTTATCAGGCTCAAATCCAAATGCGATATCTAGGACAGTAACTCAAGTCATCAATCATCCCGGCTATACAGATAGCCTTAAAGACAATGACTTGGCTCTCCTACAGCTCTCTTCTTCTGTGACGTTCAGCGATTACATTCGTCCGGTTTGTCTGGCGGCTACCGGTAGCACATTTGGTGCGGGTACTGAGAGCTGGATCACAGGATGGGGACTACTCAATTCCAACGGTAAGCAACATTGCTTGACAACACATTCAAGATTCTAAGGTAAAAAAATCCCTTGTGTCACTCGTTGAGAAAATGTTTCTATATTATCTAACAATTGATATGTTTTAGATAATGTGCTACCAGACGTACTGCAGGAGGTGCAGATACCGATTGTGAGCAACGCTGATTGTAACATATCTTACAAAGGTGACATTACAAGCAACATGATATGTGCAGGTATTAACGCAGGGGGCAAAGACTCGTGCCAGGTAAGACATACTGTAGGACACCTGCTTCCTGTATGGCACTGCACTGATGTACTAAATGTATGGTTTTCTATGCAGGGAGATTCTGGAGGTCCGATGGTCAATAACAACGGCATCACGTGGGTTCAGTCCGGCATTGTGAGTTTTGGTATTGGGTGCGCTCTTGCCGGCTATCCTGGTGTGTACGCCAGGGTGTCTCAATACCAGTCTTGGATCAACTCTCACATAACCAGTGATTGGCCTGGATTTGTCCAAGTTACCTTCACTAGCTCCAGTAGCTCGTGTTTTTTGTCTGATCTTTCTCAAACATTCTTCATCATCACTCTCACCTTTAATCTATTTTTTTAAACTCATGTTTTACATGAACACAATAATCTATTAATCTAGTTAAAATTAAAAACACAGTCTTTTGACATGGTTTCATATTGTTAACGGTAATTTTGATTATTTTGATTAATCATATTATGATTTCATGGGTGTCGGAACCTGTGTGGGTGGGTACAAGACCAATGATATTTGGACACTTTTAGCGTCTCTCATTTAGCCCAGAGCGCCATCAGTCAAATCCATTCCACTTAAGGAATGCTTAATGAATAAAACTCCATTTCGCGTTTTAGCTACAGACTTCCACGCTTCTGCATCCTTAAATCCATTCCACGTGGCTCATTTCCACATTTGTGAAACTTGACAACTAAACCAGTCTTATGGATCAATTTCTTGAATAAATAAGCTTTCTATTGATATATGGTTTGTTGGGATAGGACAACATTTGGCCGAGATACAACTATTTGAAAATCTGGAATCTGAGGGTGCAAAAAAATCTAAATATTGAGAAAATCGCCTTTAAAGTTGTCCAAACGAAATCCTTAGCACAGCATATTACTCACTAAAATAAAGTTTTGATATATTAACGGTAGGAAATTTACAAAATATCTTTATGGAACATGATCTTTAGGATAAATCATAAAAGAAAAATCGATAATTTTGACCCATATGATGTGTTTTTGTCAATTACTACAAATATTCTCGTGCTACTTTGTGATCCCGGGTCATATTTATTAAAATAAATGCCCACTTTTTTCGTGCTTCCGACGCCCATGTAGCCTATGATTGAAATCACACTGCGATGAAGTTGTACTCTGAAGTAACATGTGTAAAATTCTTAACTTATTTTTCCTCTTAAATAGATTGAATAAAATCTGATGTTTCTCTGCCTGCAGACTCTGCTCTGCATGTTGCGCCCCCTGTTCTGTGTTGTAATGTGAACTTTATAACTGTGATTAGTTCACCTTTAGCAGATCAGAGAAAACATGTTACAGCAGGAGTTTACATAGATATAGGATTTATAACGTACAGCTGAGTAAGTGTTTCGCTGTGATAGGCCTACTTTACTTTAATTATCGACATCGACTGCAGTTAAACTTAATCCAGAAATGAGGTATGGATGCCACCTGGTGTTCATCGTGGAGCTGCATCATTGATACTTTGTATCAAAAAAATTCTAGCGTTATTAACACGATATATATATAAATATTTTATATAAAAAAAAATTCATCTCATGAGAGTCTCGGTTACATTTACGTGTTTTTCTTTACATGCTTATTATTTTATAGTTTTCTTTATCGTTTTACCCATATGGTAACAAAAAACCACAGCTCTCAATTCAAAGTTTCAAAACGTTTTTTTCCTCGAAAAAACAACATTTTTTTGGATATTACATGCAGTGATACATTTGTCGAGTAGAAAAATTACAATGTACACTGTACATCTGAGAATAATTAAATTCTTTAAGAACAGCTTAAAGAGTATAAAAAACGTAGTTGCTCCTATTGATACGCTTCACTTTACGCATCACAGAAAAAAGAAAACATGAAACTGAACATACAAGTACAGCATTAAAATGTTTACAGTAATAAAGATACATGGACCTGAAGTTTAGACAAGGTAACCTAAACTCTCTAATCGAGATTAATACTGTATTCAAACACAACCCTAGCTTCCATTAACTGCATATATCAGGCAATGAAAATATTCAAGAACAGAACTTTTGTGTTTTTGTCGATGTAAAGGTAATTTGAACTGCGGGTCAAATCATCTCAATCGTTCAATTTGAGAGATCTTGATTCAGCTAAATAACTGATTCTTCAAAGTTTGAAGTTTTGGTTTCAGTTTTTTGGCTCCCAAATCAAGCAGAACTTGCTGGATAAAGTAAAATGTGTTCTTCATGCACTTTGGGTAATCAAGGTTGAGTGCATATGACAGTCCAAACAACAGACAAACAGCAAGAGGCATATCTTTGATCTGATCCATTACAACATCTCCCTCTATGACGATAGCTGTGGACACAGGATCTGTATGGCTCAGCAAAGAAGAGTGAGGAGATTCTTCACTGATGACTGTCAGAATGCCAACAGGAATGTGTTCAAGGAAGCTGTTATCATCGGACGTCTGAAAAGAGATTCAAAAGAATTCAATAAAGAAAAACATACAACGTTTACAAAATAAAAAACAATATCCATAATTTCTCAATATGGCTGCTTACACTGTAGTGTTTGAAAAATTCTGAGGGGATGTCTCCAAGAAGAACGGGAATGCAACGAAGAACTGCAGTGCGTTGAAGAGTAACCAGAGATTCCTGAAACAAGGATGCATATGAAATGAGACACCTCTTCAACCAAGTCCACACACATTTTCAGACTACTGTTATGAAACAAAGAAAATATTGAATGCATTTCAATTACTAACTTTAAGACAGCAGATTTGTTACTTTGCCATAAGACAAGACAAACAAACCTTGCATAATGTCTCATTGACGTTTCTCCTTGGTTCAAGTTGCTCCAGGATTTCTGACAAGATTGGACCTTTGGTTCCTGTTTTAGACTTGAAAATCTTCATCAGAGAGGGTGTGTGTCTGTCAAGTTCATCAAAGAATTCTGTCTGAAGGTTCTTGCAGGTAATCCTGGTGAATTCTGCGAACACCTACAAAACACAAAATCATTTCAGCAACGATGTAAATGGAAATGACAAATCGTAGTTAAGCGCGAATTCTGACCTCACGCTTTGTAAAGAGTGCTGGCCAACGTTCCAACATAGTTTTGACTGGCAGCTCCGTTTTCACGATTTCTTTCCTTCGTAAAGGAAAGGTTTGGTCCATCTTTTGAAAAACTAATGTCTTGTTTGGTGTTCTTTTTCTCATTTCTTCAGAAAGTAGTTCTCTGTCTCTTTCAAGACTTATTTCATCCTTTCCCAAAGGAAAATTTGGGAGGTAGTTTGTTTCATCTCTTCGTGGTTTTTTAATGTTCAGTTTGGGAGGTTGTCCTTCAGGTGAAAACTTGCTCTTTCTTCCCCCATTAACCATCACATCCAGACATCCAGCTTTACGAAGTTTTGACCGGTAGTTGCCCATTTTGAATTTAAGACTGTTTTTCCACCCATAGTACCCTGTCCATGACCCTTTCTCTCGAAGACAGGGATGCTTGTTGATAAGAGCTTTGGCAACTTCAGCAAAGTCTTCATCAGTAGGGTATGCTTTAAATGAGTATATGTACTCGGCTAACTTCTGTAGTATTTCATGCTTCATGTCCTTAGAGACAGTGAGGTGGTACATGTCATTCCTTGCATACAGTAGGTCTCCCTGTTGCAGTCTGTAGTTGACGTCAACAGAAAACTCAGGAATTTCAAAAAATTTGGGCCACTGGTTTTTACTGGATGACTCAAAACTGCCAGGTGAAAACATTTCGGTATCGGTTGTGCAGGGACTTGTGTCGGAAGCAACCAAAAGTACCCATGGAACAATTTTCAGTGTTGCTTTGTTAGGAAGATCCCCCATATCAGTGACATTACAGAGGGCGTTATTGAAGTCAGGATCTTCGTACTGCAATGTAAAGTCGTATGTCAGTTGAAGTTTTGCTTTAAGTGACATCGTAAAATCTTCTACTGAGGCAGGCCTCTTCGGTAAGGTTATTTTTCGTATATCTCCATCATTAATAATAACTCGGAGTATTAGTCCTCGAGCAACATTGCTCGACTCTGAAAAACAAAACACAAACCAGGTCAGTTTTACAGTATGTTCTCATGTATTTAACACAAAACATACAGTTTTAATGTCACAAAAGTTTGACTCTGTAGGCTGACAGAGGAAAACCATTCGAGAGTGACAATCAATAGTAGTAAAGCAGCAAAGCTCATGTCATCTGTCATCATTTTGAGAGAGTATTTGGGGAATGATTGCAGAAATGTGAATGTGGTGTAACCGCAAAAACTTGAAACAATTCATTTTGTTTAAAACAAGATAATGGAATTTATAAAACAAGCTGGAATTTATACTACAATACTCCATACAATTCTGATTGTTTACAAAATATACTTATAACAATACATTTTGTTATTCAACACCATTAAAGAATGAAACATACCTGACGGGATTAGACAATTATCATCATCACCATCATCATGCTCATCTTCTTCAATCTGTTCTTTCTCTGATGTGGGTTCTGTTTTAATCCCTAGGTTCCTGCCGTTCACCTGTTTGAAAGAAGGAACAAACTCACCGAGGTTTTCATCCTCATCAGTCTCTTCTTCTTTTACTTTCTGATCTGTTTTTATCTCCATCGGTTCTCCAGCGTTACAGACAGAATCCAGAGACTCTGTGGAGGTTTGATCCGTAGATTTATCCAGTGGATTTAATGTGTGATTACTGTCACACACAGTGTCCTGTGTGTGTCTGGACTTCTGTTCAGAGAGTAAATATATTTAGATATAGCTATAAACTATGACAACGAGATTACAAACAGTATGCAATATTTTCATCCATCAAAAAAAAAGGAATTTATGTAACATGAGCTTGAGTGACGATGTTCAAACCTCTGTGTCGAGTTCATCTCCTCTTGTCCTCAGCTTTCCCTTCAGTAGCGCCACCTCCTTCTTCAGCTGACCGATTTCTGTGATGAAATCTTCAATATCCAGCATGGACAGATCCGTTCCTACTGATTTACAGCACATTACATCCGCATGTGACGTCATCGTCAATGTCTGAACACAAAAATACACACTAACAACACCCTGTTTACACTTATAAACACACTAAACAGAGAAAAACAAAGTGATGAGAACACCCAGCGCTTCTTTCTTTAGTGGGTTTATCGGCGGACTAAAGAGCTGCAGAGCGCCTCCTGCTGTACTGGAGTCTTAAAGGGACAGTTCACCCAAAACTGAAAATTCTGTCATCATTTATTCAACCTCTTGTCATTTCAAACCTGTATACATTTCTTTGTTCTGATGAACACAACAGAAGATAATTGGAAGAATGTCAGTAACCAAACAGATCTCATCCCCCATTTACTGCCATAGTAGGGAAAATAAATACTATGAGAGTCAATGGGGGGTGAGACTCAAAGCGGAGAAAACCATGATTTTTTATAGCAACCTTTTTTTGGTTTAACTGTAGTAACCATAGTTATTTTTGTGAGGGCGAGGATGAACAAAACAAGTGATCAGTGTTGAGTGTGTTGTGTCTCCAGTCCAGCAGGAGGCGCTCTTGCAGTCTTTAATTAGTCCGCCAATTAAGGTTGTGGCTAAAAGGGATACAACTACTGACGGAAGGTGCAAAATCTTGCAAGATGAGCGCTGTTTTAATCTTAATCCTACCCCCAAACCTAAAATCTCACTTAGCTGTATCCCTTCTAGCCTTAACCACCAATAAACCCACGAACGTCAAGTGCTGCGTGTTCACAGTTCTCACTAAATCCTTGGTGTTTCGAGTCTTACGAAACCCTTACCCACAACCCACACCCTAACCTAACCATCTAAATTATCTCCTTAAACTTGAGGTTAAACCTTTCAAAGCTAAATATTCTCAGGAATGAAAAAACTTGCTTTATATAGCAAAAGCTCTGAAATCATTTTTTCTCTCCCTTTTCATGCATTTTCCACCACCATGACCCTGCCAGGGCTCAGAACAAAGCAGACTTGCATCCCAGAAAAACAAAACATTATCTGAATGTGTGCAAGCTTCTAGTAACCCAGTTAGCACAGGTACATCTGTAAGATGCCTGCTGAAGATCTGGAAAACATCTTAACATCTGCTAAACATCTTAGATCTCAAGAGCAGTTTTACACATTCTAACATCTTGCTCTTATGCTATTGGAAATTAATACATTTAAATTCAAGTTTTAAACTATAGTATAGACTCCGGGTTAGCAATGTTGACTTTCTGACCAGAATGAGATTTCTTTGTTTGAAGAGAGTTTTGAGACAAAACAAAATAACATTAATTATCAAAAACATTTCCAATTAATCAGACAATTTGGCTGAAATGTAAGTACTCTTTATGCATTTTCTCCCTTTCTTCTCTTTCTTTACTCTTCTGGAATCTTTCTTTAGTTTTTGTTTTTCTCTTCGTTCACTCTCAATCCTCTGCTTCTCTGCGGCTTCTCCTCGCCTTTTCTCCTGATCAAATTCTTTAATCATTTTCTTTTGTTTCTGCTCCCATTTACTTATTTCTTTGTTCAGTTATGATATTATGATATTCCTCTGTTTCTTGTTCTATTTTAAGTCTTTCTTTGTGACATTCTTCCATTTCTCTTTTCTCTTTCTCATAACGCTCTCTCTCTTCTTGTTCTCTCTTCTGTAGCTCTCTCTCTAACTTAATGTTTTTATCCTCCATATCTTTCCGTTTTCTTCCCCATTCTTTTTGTTGTTTCTCTTCTTTGGTTATCCTCTGTATTTGAGCTGCTTCTTGTTCTTTCCTTTCCTTTTCCTCCTGTTCATTTCTTTTCTTGATTTCATTTTGACTCTGAGTTCTTTCTCTTTTTGTTTCTCTCTCTCTCTCTCTCTCTCTCTCTCTCTCTCTCTCTCTCTCTCTCTCTCTCTCTCTCTCTCTCTCTCTCTCTCTCTCTCTCCATCAGTGTTCCTCCATTCTCCTCTTCATCTCAGCCATCTCGCTCTCATGTTTGTCTTGTTGATATTTGTTCTCTCTTTCCATCTTCATATTTCTTTTAAAAATCACAGGTGTTCTATACATTTGGGAAAACAGTTCAGTAACACTTAAAGCCTTTATGTATAATGCACACATTACAATGCATTATAAGGTACATTACAAGGCATAACTAATACATTAAAACTACATTCATAATGCATTATAAATGTATTTTGCACTATTTAGATGAATGTTTTCAATTCTCCTCATCTTTGGTAGAGGCTGTTCAAACGACGTTGAAGGCGTTTCTGGTTGTAAATCGTACAACTCGGGTAAAAGGATTAGATGACTCCCTCCATTGTCTTCCTCCAAGTTTTTAATTTTCTCAAATATCTCAATCACTTCTCCACAGTATAACACCTCCAGGTTTCCTTGAGTAAACTATGAACAGATGTGTTTTCTTCATCACTCTTATCAACAATACTTTTCAACTGGTCCTCCAGTACCAGCGTGTTTCAATGCCTGATCCGACCATGAGTTTAGGATCTTGGCCATCATGACTCTGTTCTCCTTAGTGAAAGTATCTGGTTGCAAAACCAGCAGAAGAACATGTGGACCATGAGCAGGCAACTGCACACAGTGTTTTAGAGTCTTTCAGGAAGCTGTCTGTCAAACAGATTTGGTGTTTTGATCACAGATATGCGTTGAGTTTGAGTGTGTCCTCTGGCTCGCTCAACACACTGCTGAAAGGAGAAAGGATCTTCTGTTTCAAATGCATTTCTTCCCAGGAGTAAGTTTCCCACAGAACTTTTGTCTGCCCAGTTCTCTCCCAAGAGCCAGATCCTTACTTCAGACACTAAAATATAATATACAAATACAGCCCTTTTTTGTATATAAGGTTAGGTTACTTACAATGTAAGTATCATAGTTTATGATATATTACCTCTGTAAAGTATGTATATTTGTTTGGTAACACTGAAACAATGTAAAGTTGCATTGAAACTATGCATTGTAAAATGAAGTGCTACAAATAAATGTAAATTGAATTGAATTTAGTAAAACTTACCAGTGTGGTAAAGTCATACTGTTTCTTCTCCGTTTTGATCTTCCATGTTCTTTGCTAGGTGGTTTTGTTGCTATTTATCAAAAGTGATTAGATTATTGCTCACCTTTAATGAATTGATTCATTGAAAAATGTAGAAAAATTACTTGCGTTTTAAATTAAAAAGTATTTGTAATTTCAAATGATATGTTAGTTAATGCAGTATGAGTGACCTTTGTGTTTTAGCCAGAAAAGCAAGTTTTACACCTGCTATACTAGAAAGTACAAATTAAATTACTATGTGAAAAAAGCAAGTTAAAAAAGGAATGAGAGGTCTTTGACATGAATTATTATTAATAAAAAAATGTTGTACTCACTCTCTTGAGACGCCATTTCAGCTTTTGTGGATTTTGTCCAAACACACCCTTTTTTATGAGCTAGTAACATAAAATGTCTTTGTCTAAAATGTCTATGCTTTGGTATTATTGTTATGTTTTTTTTAAACTATTAAACCATAGTTATTAAACTAGCTACTTTAACTACAATTGCTATACATTTTTATACACACGTTATACATAACAAGAAAAGAGACAGATATACAACACATGCACTGTGATGCTGGGGAATAGGAATATTATATTACATTATGTAATGTTATTAAGGTTTGGATTGTGTTGTGAAACCGAGAACAAACTGGTGTGGAAAAGCTTCTAAACTTGCCTCAGGAGTGTGTGTTACTTTAAAGTTCATATCCCTACAGGGGGCTTAAAGTCCCAGTCACATGTATAAGTCTTGTGTGGGTGTTGGAACAACATTTATCACTCGCTGCATTGCATTCAGCACTGTTGTTTACTTTTTACACACGGAGACACACTTTTACTTAAATAGCAGTGGTGTGAATTACAGACTGAGTGTTTGTTGCAGTATTGAATGATGTTGAATGATGTATCTTAAAGGGATAGTTCACCCAAAAATGAAAATTCTGTCATGAATTACTCACTCTCTAGTTGTTCCAAACCTTTATACATTTCTTTGTTTGGTTGAACACAGAGAAAGATATTTGGAAGAATAGTTTTTGGACCCCATTGACTACCATAATAGGAAAAATAACAATGGTAGTCAAAAGTACCCCAGAATTTTTTGCTGTCCTACATTCTTCAAAATATCTCATTCTGAGTTCAACAGAACAAAAAAATATATAAAGTAATTTTTCCTACTATGGTAGTCAATGGGGTCCAACAACTGTTTGGTTGCAAGCATTCTTGCAAATTTCTTTCTCTGTGTTCAACCAAACAGAGAAGTGTATACAGATTTGGAACAATTCAAAGGTGAATAAATGATGACAGAATTTTTATTTTTGGGTGAAGTATCCCTTTAATCTGACATGCAGTATAATTCTACACACTGCCCCCCATTTTGAAGTTTTTGGCATTGGAGGACATTAAAAAGAACAGAGATCACAAGTTGAACATGGCTCTCACTGTGATGTAAAGCCTTTTATTCAGAGAGCAACAGTGTAACCATCACAAGCAGCCGGTTCTTTAAATAAGTGCGTATGTGTGTTGCCATGGAATGATTCCTACCAAATAACAACAATCTGGCATGCTGGTTATCTCAGAGCTCAAGCACATTGATGATACAGGCACATATTGGCAAAGATGCCAAACCAGTAAGATAATTCTGGTCCAAACCCCCACCATCATCAACCCCACATACTTCAAACATAGATAATTGGATAATCTGGAATGTTCCAAACTTCAGGATCATGAGATAAATACCATTTGTGCAAATTCATATTGCTTATTGTGCACCATTTTTGTTTGAACTATTATTTTTTTTAACGTTTTGAACTCTGATCTGTTTATACTTGTATTAAGTATTGTTTGGTTTGATACTTAAATCGTTTTTACGGATTGCAGCTTTAAGCCTATATAGTGGAGGCTGCCTTTAAAGAATTTGGAACGTGGAAAGACACGCTGTCATACAGCAAGAACAAGCAGGATTAAAGGATCGGCCTGCCCTCATTCGTCTGTGTGTCTGTTGTACGTTGGCTCTGTTTTGATAGCTAAAAATATCTAACAGCAGCATGTGACACACCGGCGCAATCTGTCGCAAATGACTCTGATTATGACTGAAATAAAAGGATAAATTTGAATTAGTGTCTTTGTGATAAATAGGAAAGGGAGACAGAACAGTGAGAATAAAGGAGAGAAACAGAGAAATGTGTTAAGTCTATGGCATTTTTGGCACATCACCAAATGAATTCTGGAACACCAGACCACATGTACCACATGTAACATTTCAGAAAAATTAAACAACATTTTTGTTGCCCCATGAAATTAAAATCACCTGGTGTGATTTATTTTGTTTTACGTGAGCCCTTCATGTTCTCTAACACATGCCTGTGTATTTTGATGGTGGTTCCATCAGACGCGAACACCTGGCCTGAAGTTAACTTCCGGTCTGTGTTTGTTGGTCTGGCTAGTGGCTAATAATAGAACTATTTATATTTGAATTAATACATTTTAGTGTATAATAATTGTATTAAATAAACAATTTGTTGAACTTTGTCACAGTTAAGTAACGGTTCTGCTGTTAACCCAAAATAATACTGACTAGACATACTTTTACTTTGCTAGCTAATGTCATTTACTTGTTATTTCTTTTGCTTGTTATCAAAAATAATCTGCAGGGATTTATTCTTTGTGGATGTGTAGCGAAAGTTAAGTTTCGTAACGTTCGTTTATGTTGTTGCATCGTCTTGGAGGTACCTGTGGAAAAACGTTCTTGTAGTTGTTGCCATATTGTACTTTCTATAGTGCCGTCGATGAAAATATCTTTCTTAACAAAACTTAAGAGAACTTCCTTTCGAGTCAGACACACAAAAACGAAACTGAATTTACATTACACAACTTTTATTTAAATATCAATAAAATAACAAATCTCAATAAATTACAAAATACCGTCAAAATAGTGCAATCCTTATTTGTTAAATAACTGAGTTTTAACATCACAAACTCAAATTTCTAATGTGCAGAAGATTATTCAGCAATGGAGACCAAACAAAAAAGTGCTGTTTTCAAAAATCACTTGTCTTGAAAAACAATTAAAGCAAATACTATTTACAATTTAAATGACCAAGACTATCATATCCTTCTATTGCTTCATCTTCACCTTCTTTTCATTATTTGAGGTTTCACTTCGCTGACCCTGCTGGCTATTGCTAAATTCTTATTACCCGCTCAATCTCTCTGTCTCACTCCTCTGCTCCTCTCAATCTTTAAAAAAGTCCATATAGTCTTTGGTTCATCATCCGCTTTCTCTCTGTTTTCCTCCTTTTTTCTCTCCTTTCACCCTCTCTGGGCTTCCTGGGACATGGATCGGCCCAGGGCTCTTGGTGCTTTGGCAAACTCCATTCGCATGGGTTTGACTGGGGGCAGGTCTTTGGTGATCAGTTCCACTGGTCTCTTGTCCAGGCAGGCACCGTCGGGAGCTCGTGCAGGGGGCAGATCTTCCAGGGTGTGTGGTGCTCCGCGACCCAGACGAACGCCTAGTTCAGCAGGCTTGAAAATAGGCAAGGGCAGGGAGTTCCTGTAGGGTAAGACCTGGTGCTCCCGGACGCCCGTCTCTACATTACCCACTCTGAGCACACCCGACGGGCACGTCTGATTGAGAGGGCGACCCTGCCAGTATCGAGACAGAGTTTCTCGGCAAGAGTCGTCTGACATCAGCATAGATTGACTGCAGAAAAAAACAAAGAAATATGAATGAAGAATTGCATTACATCATATTGTATATTTAAATACTTTCTAGAAGCACTCACCGATCTTCAGGTTGTGTCTTCATGTTGATGCTGTGCCAGTCAGCAGTGTAACTCTCTTTCTTGACTTTATTTTCCTCCCTCACGTTGCAGCTCAGCTCAGCTCCGACCACACGTCCTCCCTTCTTCTCCAAAACTGTGCACATCTGCATCATCAGCGACTGTCTCACTTTAAAGATCAATTACTCGCTCAATCAAAACGCTGGTGCTTTCCAATTTTCTTATATCCGTCTTTTCCTGTTTGTTTTGGATGAGTTATTGAGAGGACCCGTTTCTGTCTTCCGTCTCTCCGTCTGTCTGCTTGAGCGTATGGCGTGCTTTTATAGAGCTCTGCTGCTATTTCTGTCCAATGGAATTACAAAACCCTCTCTATGGTGACGCCTGGTGCTCACTCACCCACGAATCACACAAGCAAAGCATTGGAACATGGATATGAGCTCAGAAATCCCCACGGATCCAATAACTCAAATTTCCTGGACACGTTTCAGAGTCATCACTGGACATATCTATCTATCTATCTATCTATCTATCTATCTATCTATCTATCTATCTATCTATCTATCTAGCTATGCTTTTCAACATAAGGCTTTGTCTTAGCAAACTTTCCATTTCTATTTTGTGTCCAGGATTAAACCTTTGATTGTGTTTTATCAACATGACAGCTGTTCCGGCATGGGCCCATTGGCATCAAAGGTTTCCCAGGAAGCTCAATGGAAACTAAACAATGGAACCAGACAGGAGATTATGATCAAATGGCAGCAACTGTTATCTTCTGTATTGAATGATCTTCTTTTGTACAGATAATCTCGTTCAATGACATTGAATAAACAGCACTGTGTAAAATGTGTTATACTACATATAAATACAGACACAATTTTAAGCTGCTTACAGATGTTGCGTGGCTTTGTAACAGAAGAATATGAATCAAGCAGATCAAAACAAGGGTCACTATTCAACACAACAGTAGCAACATCTAAACAGAACATTTTAAGAAAATGCGTTTTCTGTACAAGTTTTAAGCATTAAACTATCAAACATATTGATAACGTGTTCAGTCATAGCATATGTTCAGCGGCATGACTTTAGCATTGGCGCTGTATTCACTCACCAGTTTAATATAGTACTTTGTAGACAGAGGTTAGTGACAGTCATATTCTCATGTTACACACACATTCTGTCCCCGCTTCACTCTCAATGACGCAGCGGGCACTTACAGGAACTGATCTCACTCTTGTGCTTCTCTCTCCTGCAATGTGGCAACTCAGCACACTATGGAATTGAAATATAATGCCAGTCATGAGTTACACAAGCATGACAACTAAAAACCACAGCAGGACTCCAATAATGAAGTCCTGCTTGTATATTATGACATTCAGATGAAATTTCTTTCCTGTAAGAGGTATTGAGGAATATGTGGGTAGTATTCATGGAACCCAGGACAAGCATGGACCTTTTCTGAAATATAGTTTGCTCATAAAATTGTTGGTCTGAGATTCTGTTGTTCCTAATGCAAGGCAACAAATTTTTTTTATTCTTTACATTTTTTATTAACCTGAAAACAAGAATAAGAATTTTACTTGAAGGTCCATGAGTCAATGTATTTTATTATCATTTATATCAGATATCGTATCAGACAAGCAACATACAAGACAGGACAAAACACACACACACACACTTATTTTAACCTGATTCAGTTAATTCACATCAAACTTGCACTATTTTATCATTTCAGCTCCGCGATTGCACATATACAGTATATAACACATCATCTATATAATATGCTGATTGTATTATAGCTTTCCTTTCCACAAGAGATAAAAATGTTTCCTGATTCAGAAAAGAATAAAACTTCATAAAGAGAAAAAAATCAACCTGTACACTAAACACACATTTAAATGCAATATACACAATATTGTTAACGGATTATTTCTCACAATTATTTTGGTAGTAAATTTCTATGTACTTGATTATATTACATCTTTGTAAATAAATAAAAAATATGCTGGAATCTTATTAGTAATGTAAAACCCTGCTGATTCAAGACTTATTATGATTAAAAACAGCATTTAATGTATCATCTCATATTGGTTATGAAAACATAACTCAGGCTGCTACAAAGGAAACTTTTAACATCCAAAAAAATTAAGTTTTATAAGTTATAGATCATTATAATAAGTTGACTGTAATTTAGATGTAAAATTATCTATTTGTCTGTTCTTCCAAGCAAAAACACAGATGTGAGGCTTCATTGTGGAATAAGAAAAGTAGCTGGATTCATGTTGTCATTAAAACGAAAGTAAATGCTATAAACTCCACATACACTTTTATCAGTTTACGCGTTTTTACTTTTACGTTTTGTATTTCATCATACCGTGGATTACAGACCATGGATTATTATATATCACGATATATTGTACACAGAGTGCAGAGATTTTTTTTAATCCAACCAGTTATTAAAAATAAAAAGTATCTTCTAGGATTCTTGGTCTATGACAATATGGCAGCAAAGAGCTATTAATAGAGAGTGATCTGTTCCATCAGAGGTCAAGGGTTAAAGTAACAAACTTTACCAACAAAAATACACTCAGGTCTTTCAAAGCATTTTGTTTGGCTAGGTTTTGTTACAAACATTATTAGTTCCAAGTTAGTCAGTATCTTTGGAGATGGTAGTCTGCTAAAGATCTCGGTTCACAAATTTGGAAAGTGTTTGAAACGGATGAACCAGTGAAATTTCCTATTCTAGTTCTATATCTATTGACCAATAAATGATTGTTCCCAATGTCATAACCCTAATGCTATTTTGGTGTTTTAGGAAATCTTGTACCGAAATAAAGCCTATTAAATCATGCCCTGTGAAGAGAAGAATAGCAAAACCTAAACTAAACTTAATATAAAGGGGGTTATATTAGCACCAACCAAACCCCTGACGCTTCAAATTCCCATCAGCTTTGGTCCCCATAATCCACCCAATTACCAAAATATCCCAATGTTCACGTTTATCCTTTTCACCTCAATTGTTCCCGTTTCCCCATGTAACCCTGCCAGCCTAGCTTGTTAAGGCTGTGGCGTACATCTTTACATCCCACATCAGTAGTCTTGGGTCTGGTACCCACCAGAGCCGTCATAATTGGCCTCCATGTCAGCGTTGTATTCGGTGTATTCCGAGCCTGCAGAGGGAGCTGCTGCTGGATCCTGGCTTGGATCGGTATAGTCCTGAGAGAAGAGGGAGGAGTCTGAACCTAGCTTGTACCTCTGATATCCTAAGAAAGCTTGACCGGCCTTTAGATGATGAGGATTATGGAGGAGGTGGAGATAAGGGGTTTTAAGGGTGGGGTGATTTTGTATGGGGGGAATTGCAGGATTATGGAAACAAGTGAAGCATGAGAAGTGAATTGATGTCAACACATGCATCGATTAGGGATTTTTAAGTTTTGGATCATTTAGGTGAAATGGTGTAATGTGTTAAATAGAATAAAGACAGGAAAAGGGGGGAGAAAAAGTAGATAAGAGACATTAGTTCAATTAAGCAGCGAGATTAAGATGTTAGTCAGCATTACATTTAACACAAGTACAATTTAAGCAATGTCTTAATAAATGAGTAAACTTTTAACAAAAATCTGACATCCAACACTTCATTCTAAACCACCAATTAAAGTCAAATTTAAAACGGTTTAATCAACACATTCAAAATGACAAAAAAACAGTGCAATTGTATGATTTTCATAGGATAAATATGCATTTTTAATCTAACAGCCATTGTGGCTCAGCTATAAACAAGTAGTATTAAAATATAATCATTAAATGCCATAACAATAGTGTGGTGGAATAAAATTGTGGTGGATTCTTAAAGACATAACACATGCTGGCAAGATGATATGTGCTGCTGATGCCCCCTAGTCAATAAAAAGTGTAACTGCAGCTTGACAAAAATGATTTGTAATGCAAGACTGTCTTGTTGCTTTTACTCTTTAAAGGGATAGTGCACACAAAATGAAAAATTTCATCATTCATAATAACCCATATGACTTTTTCTTTCTTTACAAAACAAAAGATACAAATCCAAAATTTCTCAAAATATCTTCTTTTGTGTTCTGCAGAAGAAAGAAAGTCATACAGGTTGACATGAATAATGAGAGAATATTTTTTAGGTGAACTATTCCTTTAACTCTTGGACACTCAATGGAACTTTAACAACGAATACAAGTAAACAAATAATGGTTGTTATTGTGAAACAGTTTTCTTACTACCTTATTACTCATTAAGAAAACAAAATTGTTTTAAAGGGAGCTAATGTCTTGATAAACACTGCATCACTGAAAAAAAGGTACTGTAGATACAGCATGTGTAATATTTAATACTGGTGGCTCAAGGCTTGATTTGGCAAAGCCACAAACAAAACAGATAACATGGCATATCTTTGTTACTATTGGCGACTGCGGGTCTTCTGAACGCTGTGTTCTGTAGCTGATGCCTAAAGCGTAGTAAACAAATCGTTATGACAGTGTTAGACAAATGGAGGTGGCGTATGAGGGGTGAACAGTTTATTGTATTCCTCTTCAAATGAGACTTTCTTTAGCCGCTCGCAGGCCAGCAGTGTAAGAACCCCCTAGAGAGAAACAGATTGGTCAGAGTCGGCGATCAAATGAGCTGAAAAACATTTCAACAGAGGATTAATCTGGGCATTGCAGCGAGGCCATTTCTGCAAGAGAAGCACTTTGAGGATTTAGTAATCAAATCAGAAACAAAGGGGTTAGAAAGAAATCTGCAAACAGATTACTATGGTAAATAGAGTAAATGCTCTGGGGAAGATTAGTGAATGAGAGTAAATCAGATATGCTTTAAATGTATTATATTACTGCGAGAAGTCAGAAGAGTAAGATGTAAAAAACAGTACAGACCCAAGTGAATATGGAGAAGAAGGAGAAGGTTATGGCGGCTCTGGCTGCGTCTCCGCCCTCATTCAGGGGGTTATCGTCTGGTTTGGCCACCTGCCACTGATTGGCCAGGAAACAGAATCCCACGAACCACATGAAAGACCAGAATGCTGGAAGAAATAGAGAACAGGTGTAAGCATTTGGATGTCCTAGAAGCGGGACAATAATTATTTGCAAACATGGTAAACCAACAAATCTAAAACTGGGTAACAAAATATTGGCTATGAAAAAAAAATAGAATACTTGCTTATTGCATACTGCACAGTATACACTATACAGCATACTTAAATAATGACAAAATATTAAACACTTTTAAATTAAGATCATTCGCATTTTTACATTTTAAAGTATTTTAAATAGTGAGCCTACATCTTGTGTATGTAGTGGGTTATGTGGGTAATTTCCTGACAACAGTACATATGTACAGTATGCATACTAAATACTGCAAAAAAGCAGTATAGGATTTTAAACACAGCTATTAAAAATCTGGTTGTTATTTTAAGACAAATCTTTACACACTGAAGAAGGTTCAGCAGTCACTTTTGACCAACAGAGGGCAGTATGTCAGAGGAAGTTTAAAACACATAGATATTGTAATCCATTTTTAGATGTATTTTACAGTTTTCATATTTAAAATGACCGAGTCATTGATTCTGTGAGATAGTAAAAAAACTGTGGAATGCAATGAAATAGACAAAGCTGCCCATGTTACATGCAACACAAAACGCTCCTTTTTTCACCTACAAAATAAAAGTTTTCCTTACCTGAAGCCCCAATATCAGCCAGCACAGCTTTCTTACGGTCTTTGACGCTGCTTATCTGAGGAAAGTACACATCCAGAGCCAGAAAAGCTGCACAGCAGAGGAAAGCCAGAGCACCCATTCCCACCCCATAGTTACAGGCGTTCTGGTTCCTGTTGAAGATACAGAACTCCTCCTCTTCATCTGGGCGGTTCGTGTAACCCTCATTGGCGATACATCCAAAAATGACAATGGAAAAGATCTGAAGACAGAAAAAAAGGCATTGAGATGAGATTTGTGTAAAAGCGACTTTTTACACAAATTGTAATGTAAACTCAGAGTCATTTATAATCCTAAATTAACATAATCCATGAAACTTCTCCAGCACTTCTGTAATATGTGCCTGTTTGTACATGCTAATGAGCCTCTGTTCTCTTTATGTCTTTAGAGAAAAAAAAAAAACTATTTTCAAGAGGATGAAGGCACGGTTTGACAAAGGCCAGGGTTTTAACAGCTGGCCTCTGCATCTGTATAATGCGTCTAATAAAGACATAAAAAAGCAAACTCTTCATTATTCCACTCATGCAATGCAATGAAGTTCTTGTGTGCATCTGGCTACCAGCAGGCAAACATTGCCATATTTGCTCTCTAATTGTCAACCCCAGCCCTGTAATCTAACCCTAATAATCAGCTTTAACATTCACCTAATGCTTATCACACGCTGGTTTGGCAACATTAAAGCAAATCGACACTCAATCTGTGGGATATACTTTCAATGCATCATTCAAACCTTTATCTTGATCTCATCAAACAAATTTATTGTAAGAGAGAGACAGCATAAAACCTCACACTGACGTCTTCAGCTGAACTGCTGTCAAAACTTTTCTGGTCAAGTGTTGTGTCGTGTTTAAATAGCTGTCTGAATCACAAGGCCCGTGGCCAGTGAGCGCATGAAAGCAGGCATTGTAACAGGCAGCACGCGGGGCCCTGATCTTGTGATCATCATCAGCAGCAGAGGTTTTACTCGCTTTCTGTTTAAATCTGGTTGACGTCGAATTTCTTCCTTATCTTAATATTAAATATATTATATATATATTTAATATATTAAATATTAAAGAAATATGAATTCTCGAGTTTCTTTAAACTCAGGTATACAATGTGAAATGTTATTTATATACAGCCGTGAAAAAAATTAAGTGTTTAATCCTGTTTTGCCTTTACCCAACAGCAATACTGAGAAAATGCAAAGACGCATGAAATCAGGCTTATTCCAATATATATTTATTTTTGAAATTGACCCTAAATGTATATTGTTTATATTGTATACATGTATATAAACTCGTTTTCTTTGCAGTATTTAAGATCTGCTAACATTGCATCTTTTTTTGTGATAGACCAGTTTGTCATTTTAATTTCCTACAAATCAATGCAAAACAATACTTTCATTTGGAATTTGGGAGAAATGTTTTCACTAGTTGACAGAATGAAACAAAAACCTATATAGTTTAATCAGACGGACACGCATGGCCCAAAGTTAACTTATGATCCGTTTTTGGTTATAATAAAACAATTTCTTTTATACTTAATTTATATGAATATATGCTCATGTTTGGTTGTGAATGAACCCTATTCAACAGTTATTGATTCTTTGTGGAGGTCTACCGGAAGTTAAGTTTGGGCCAATAACGTTTGTTTATGTTGTTGCCGCTGAAACCTTCTATAAATAGTAAATTCAGAAAAGCTGAAAATAATTAATTTTTTTCTGCAGATGTATACGTATAAGTACATACATACAGTATGTATATGTATAAGTGTTACACATCACATTTTGAAGTTCAGCACCTCCTACAAGGTCATGTGAAATTTGATTGGCTTTCACTGGTCGTCGATTTAATTTACGGTTCGTCATTCAGCGAGACATATCAGCGAGGACTTGTTTGTGTGGGAACCATTTTAGATCAGTCAACCATGACTCGCCCACCAATAAATCAAACAACACCTTTAAAGGAAGAGTATAGCGGAATAGACCTGTTCTGCTATTCAACAGGACCCTTTATACAACTCACAATAGTGTCTGTGTAATGCGAGATAGCGGGCAAGACAATCAAATGTATTCCAATATAGACATACTTATATTAAAGTCTGATCTAAACAATAAAATAAACTCTCAAGATTTTTTGCGACACACTGTACATGTGGATCACTCAATGATCTTGCACGTAAGTCTCAGGATCTCTTTGCAGATGTCTTGACCCATAATTTTTTCATCTCTTGTGTTTGTTACATGCATGCTGAGCTTTGCCTCTCTAGCACCCTTCCCCCTCGATCCCTCGCTTTAATCTCCCTGACCTTGTGTTCACAATGCAGGGAAAGAGAGATCACGAGAGAGAGAGAGACTGAGTCATGGGACTACAAATGAAGACCACCTATCCATTTAAAACTCGACACAGTAAACCTGACATGATCATTGGTTAAAAACATTCATGCATCAATGCAGCGACGGTTACTGGATTTTACTAGGATATTTCTAAACAGCAGTCGCGTGTAGCGAAATAGGTCTGCTGTGCTTTGAACAGCAAATTGAATTAAACTAAAATGGTTGCTGCTTTGGTATATTTGTGGGGCATGAAATTCAATTCTGAAATGGAGATAACTCATATGGGAGATTTATTAACCTTGGTAGAAAACTCCCAATAGGGTCTCAATAGTCATGGGGCTTCTAGAAATAAAGACTAGAAATGTTACAGGTGTGTGACAAATGATGATAATGATGTCTGTTTTAAGTAGGCTTTTCCCTTTCTACATCTAGGCATTATGCACTTTACCTGCTGCATTTTTATCAAAGGTATTGAAAAATACCTGATTCAAACACCGCCCATTTCATTTATTATAAATGCAAATTATAGTTTTGTTGCTGCTCATATACGTGGTGTGATGCATTTCAGTGTCTAAATAAACATTTCTCAGATGTTATACATTTATACGTATATGCAATAGTGTGAGTTCACAAAAAATGTAATTAAAATGTTTAGTAAAGTATTTGTCTGTTTGCTTAAAAATTTATTAAAAATTATGAAACAATGAACATCAATATTAAAGTATATATTAAATCATAAAAGGCTGTAAACTACATAAAAAGGTAGTTGACAAATAAACTGCACATATAGTGTGACAAAGCAAAGCATTTGAAAAAACTATCTATGCAATTGAAAAAAAAACTAACAATGAAGATGAATCTCTCTCATGTTATCTTATATTAAAAAATATAAAAAATAATAATATAAAATAATATATTAACAGTTTGTTTTCTACATTTTTGCTGTCACACCATAGTACACACGCTACAATGTATTTGTCAATTACCCAAATACACGCTTTGTCCTTAAAATACACAGAGGATTCCCACAAATTCCCACAAAGTTTTTAAATAATAACAATGGAAAATATAAATGGAAGATCACATGTGGGGAAGAATGGCATGATGCATCACAGAGATCCACTGTCAAACTATTACAACCAGATGTATCATACTGTAGTATCATTTCAATTTAATATTGTTAGAGGGATGAAGAGGATCTGCAAACTATATTTTCCCTCTGACATAATGCCTGTGCAGGTGGACATATGGAGCGAGATGGAGAGGATGCCACCCTGCAGCAGTATTCAGCTGTGCCATTAATGCCATAACAGACTACAGCAAAATGGCTGTGCGATATTAAAAACATCATATGTACAGGGCTCTGACAATCCTACATCAAGAAAATGATGTAGTAAATGTAATTTGACTTTTCAGAAACAAACTACAGTTGGTGGTTAATGAAATGGGAACTTGGAAATAAATGAGCGACCGGTTGATGTCTTGTTTTAAACTCTTTCTCTTTCAGGGACCTTGCTCACATGCATTTCACAGAGAGTCAAAGAAGTCAAAGATCCATTCTTTTTTTAAGAGACCATGTTTACAAGCAATGAGTAGGAAGTCCAGGATTATCATAATCATATCTACCTGATCTGCATCATGAGTACAGGATGTACTGCATGTTAATGTTATGAGATTAAAATGATCAAAGATAGATCTCACATGACACAGGATACACGAAAGGTATCAAATCTATACAGATGCATTCTTGAGGCATCTCATTGATGTCTTCACTGTTATGCATTTTCTTATAGCAATCTTGTTACTATAAAGCCTGAGGTCTTCAATAGTTGTCATGCCAATGCGGCAACATTCATTAATTCAACCAATCAGATTAAGAATCAGACGAACACACCTCCAGTCTATCTTGAAGATGCCATACAGCAGACAGCATACAGACAGTTGCCTCAAGACAAAAGAATAGATCATTTCCTATATGATTCGCAGCCAAAATACACAAGTACAGCTGTATGCACGGTCAGAGCAAACACGTTTTTCTTCTTGAAACTTCTCCGGGAAGATATCTACAGAAAAATGTCACTCAGCCATCTAAATGACAACATCCATACAATGTCCTTAAAGTTAAATTAACTGCAATACGAGTAAAAACAAAGAAGTTGCTGAGAAATAAAAATGTTGATGTTTATGAATAATAAGATGATATTATCTTTTAAAACGAAACGATAAAATCAAATAACAATTTTGTATTAGGCCAATTTATACCATCTATTTCTAAGTCGAGGCTTAAAGTGATAGTTCACCCAAAAATGAAAATTCTGTCAGCATTTACTCACCCTCTTGTCATTTCAAACCTGTATACATTTTTTTGTTTTGATAAACACAAAGGAAGATATTTGGAAGAATGTCAGTAACCAAACAGATCTCACCCGCCATTTACTGCCTTAGTAGGGAAAATAAATACTATGAGAGTCTGTTGGGGGGTGATCTGTTTGGTTACTCACATTCTTCCAAATATCTTCCTTTGTGATTTGTAGAACAAGGAAATGTATACAGGTTTGAAATGACAAGAGGCAATGACAGAATTAACGTTATGTTTATTCTAAGCTTGCGTGCTACGTTTCAAGTGCGTCTAAACAGTGAATCTTGTATAGTCTAATCAAGCATCTAGTAAAATGAAAACTACATGAATTTCACTACAACTTTGCAGATGCAAGACAATTTTGCGTTGACAATATTAGTGCTGAGTTAGGCTACCTGAGGTAAACTTACTGGTTACTGTATCTCATACTCACCATTAATTCCAAGAGTTGGACCAATTGTTTTCCAGATATCCATTTTCTTTAAACTATCTTTAAAATTAGGGTTTATTTTGTCATAGAGTGCCGGGTTTTTCTGGACCTCTAGCTTTTCCATAGTGTCTGCCATTTTAAATGCGTGAGTTTGAATGGATTTGATTGGCTGTCAATGTTTTAGCATTCATTTGCTGGGAAAAATCCCAATGTTATAGTTGTGTGAACCTCGCTATTCTCCTGAATTAAGAACGAATTTTAAAACTTTATTTTTAATGGTTATAGTTATCGTTATAATGTGAACGACCCTTTAATCATCCCCCCATCCACCTCCTTATAATCTGTCCAACCCCCATCACGTGGTCCTCAGAAAATGTTACCGTCAGCAATTGCAAACATACTCTGTATAATTTAACGCTATAATAATTAAAATACATTGCAAAATACAACAGGGAGTTCCATGTAGGCTATAGTAATCTGTCATTAATTATTATTTTGTTAGCAACCTCTAATGCTGCAATATTCTGCACACAAGAAGTCAATGAATGGCCGTCAATTCCCGCAGCAGATCAATCGGACGCGATGACGTGTGACAACATCCTAAACTTTACTCAAGCAGGTGGCCGTAGCACATTTTCATCGATTTTAGATAAAAAGTTAAACTCGCAAACCCCCGGCTTATGGTTGCAGGTAAATAAATATAATGTAATTCTAAAAATATAAATATAATGTAAAAACATTATATGGTTCAACAATAACGAGAAAACCCCCCAAATGAGATCAATGACGGACGGAGATCAAATAAACAGCACTGAAGTAAACATGCAGAACAGTCTTGTATTTACTTATTAAGAGTAATTAAATATAAACCTTGGATTAGACCTCGCAAATATCGTAATTCGGCATTTATGAAATAGATATTTCTTACAAATAAAAACGTAAACCAAACCTATAACGAGCACGCAGATTAACGCGTCATCACGTGACACTCGGGCTGGCGCTTAAATTATTTCATTAGCAGAAAGACTCTCACCCATGACACTATGCGAAGAATAGTCTGCGGCTGCCGAAAGAAGGTAAGTGGGTCGAAGGTTCCGCCAGCTTTCCCTGCCCCGTATGCCTGCTCCATCCTCCCAGGTTCGTGATTTCTCCGTATCTGAAGTTTTTTTCCAGAGAAATAATTGACCTTGGTGTGGAATCGATTTCTCCTCGCGCATCAAAGACTCGCCTCCTCGCACTTCGCACCCGTCTGCTGGAAAGTCTCGATGATGTCTGTCGTCTCGTGGAGGTTTTCTTCTGAATCGATGTCCCTTCCACTCCGTACCTTTCTCATTTCAAGGGTGGAGAGAGGAGACGGCGTAAACACGCATCCGGGGAACACGAGAGCGCGCATTATGCTGTCAAGCTGGATGCGCACTCTCGAGGACGCTTACGCGCGCAGGCGACCACGTGCCCGAGATAACCTTATAGTTACTCCGCTCTTATGAGGTTGATTAAATCAATTACGGTGCTTTTTTATTAGGAAAGGTCAATTAAATGCAACTAGACTAAATTTTAGTGTCTTCAAAATTAAAGCCAGCATATAGTTAGTGCATTGATCAATGTCATTTATTTTATATTATTGTCCCTAAGCTTGTGCCACCTGGTGACTTCCCACTTTCTGAGGACAATTATAATGCTTAGTCATATGCAGTTAGAATATTTAATATATTTTGTAGTTTATGGTAAATAAATCAAGAATAAGAAGAGTGATGCACTTCAAACTGATCCACAGGTCCAAATAATGTGATTTATAGCATTTATGTACTATACTAGAATTCATGGGATATTATGTATTCTGTTCTATTCTTAAAGACAACATTATACACTTTCCATGAAGGAAACTCAACCCCTCAACTCAAAGAATGAAAACGCAACCATTGAATTAGTGAGATGTAAAGTATTTTTGAACAGTCCTAGTTAAACAGTCCAAGTTATAAGGGCTGAAATATGACAATAAAATGTCAACTGCAGACTGAAAAAATATCAGTTCGAGTGATCTGATGGTAGTCGAGGCTGAAAAATAAAAGCACGAGACCAAACTGAGAGTGTAAATTTACTAAGGTGTTATTTACAAATAAGTGGTTCACAGAGTTTAGTAACAGCGCTTAAGCAATACTCGTGTTTAAAAAAATACGTGGTACAATATTTTTTTGTAAATGTATCCATGCACATCCATTTCAAGCACAATCTGTATCTTCAGTCACACCAGAAAAAAGTCCATAAAAGAAAAAGGATAAAATTTTACTACCACACTTGACAGCTGCAGTGGTTCTAATTTATGGCAAAGGTTCTGATACTCACTGCAGCAAAGATTAGTGCGAAAACATGGTCACAGGTGTCCAAGGTAAGAACCTTCATTTTCATACAACGTAACTGATGCACTGACCCAACAGGAAAGGCATATTCAGAGTACAAAATGTGTATCTGTAAATCTGTAAAAGCAGCTTTCCTAACCATCCTTAAACAAAAAATAAACAGCAACACTGCTTTCAGATCAGTACAAAAGAGCATCTTTTACCAACAGTACAAAATACAGTGTAATTGTGTGTCAAACGCTAAGATTTCATAAGTCACATTTGGAGTAAACAAGATTCATTCAGCAACCATTTCACTCCCATTTTTGAAATGTATGATTCCCACGTTTACCCACACTTCTTAGTGGTTCAGCTCTAGTACGTATCCATATAAAGAAAAAAGTAAAATCCACCACTACAATAAAAGTAAACTAAAATGAAAATCTCTCAAAACTTACACCAGCTTCTTTTCCATTCATAGGAAACATTTTCACTCCTATCTCTTTCACTTAAATGAAAAAAGCTTTTAAGGCTTGTGGATTGCTTACCAAAGTCTGTTTTAAAATGGCTCATGGTCATTCTTACAAAAAGTGGGCATCACTAAAGGGGATTTACAGAGCAAGTATGGATTTAAAGTTAGGTCCGGTGGTCTCAGAAACCAGTGCCAGAATAACATCAGATGTCATTTTCGACATGGCAAGAGTCTAAACTATCTGAAGGACATCTGAGGAGTGAGAATTGATCTGATTCTTCTTAACAATCATCATTCAGTGATTATTCTTTGTGACTAGTCTGGATGCTTGGAACCTGTTCCCTCAGGTAAGTGCGGTGTCCTTTATTGTGCTTGTTCTCCATCTTTTAAACTCATCTTTAGTGAGGACTCATCTCGAGGATGGTACAGACCTGGATAGTGCTGAGCGAGTTACTTGACGTTGAACACCATGAGGGGTCTCTCTTCACGCTTTTGCCAGGGGCTTTTTTTATTCTCTCCATCATCATCATCTTTGTCATCCGCTTCATTGTCATCGCCCGGGCTGGTGACAGAATCTTTCTGGACCTCGCTGGTGCTACTGCGAGTGCTGTTGTCACGACTGCGTCCTTTACGGGGAAAGGTCCCGCCTCTTGTCTGAGAGGTCTCATCGAGCAGTGGGGCTGTGGAGTTCTCCTCAGGCGAGTACATGGCAGAATGGCTCTCGCTGCTCGAGTCCGCCGTGTCTATAACCGGAAGTTTGGAATAAATCTTACCATGAGCTTTTCTTTCACTTGCCTCTTTTACTTTTCGCCGAGTTGATTTCCCTGAACATTCAGCGCGGTGCTCCTTGGGTAGACTGCTGGTGGCCACAGGTGCACGCAAGGCTTCGTTGCCCAGCTCTATGTAGGAGTGTCTAACAAGAGAGTTTGCACGTCCGTCGAGGGAAACGAACCAGGCGCGAGGGTGCGGCTTTACCCCAAGCTCCAGCAGTTTCTTCTCCGTCATCGCCTGCAGCTCTCCATTCATTTGAGCGATGGTAGAGTCATTGAACAGAACAGGGATGCGAACTGGAGACGCGGATTGTTCGGTTTCCCAGTCTGACGGGCCCTCGGCCTGCTGACTCGACTCTTCCGTCGTCTTCTCTTGCTTGGCCTGCTGCTGTTGTTGCTGACTCTGTTGCCGTGGTAGCGTCATGCTAACCTGGATGCTCTCCATATCGTGCTGCATCTGCTGCTGCCTTTCCATTGCCTGCTCCACAGCTGACAGGTCAGAGGACAGATGCATGTAATGTGCAGGGATGACCAATGTGGGCACCATGCTGTGGTACATGCTCTCCTTCATCTGTTCCATTGAGTGACAGAAAATCAACTGGCCAGGCTGCGTGTTCACAGAACTCGGCCGACTGAGGTGATCGCCCGTCTGGGACGCGTAATACTCCGGAGGACTGCTGTCCCGATTGTGATCCTGGTAGTGGCCAATAGATGGTGGTGAAGGTGGGTCAGACGAATAACCTTGGTTGTCTTTAGCATTATTGTGAAGGTATCTGCGTTCATCCGAGTCGTAATCGTCTTGCAGGAGCAGGTCTCGGGTTCCTGTGTGAGTAGATCGAGTGGCCTTCATTGGGAAGCTTTCGGCTTTCTTTGTGTCTCTTTGTTTCTGGGCGGTGCCGTAACTGAAGAAGTCTTCTCTGGAGCTGTGCACGTCACGATCGGAGGAGAGGACGGATTTGATGCCGTCAGGATTGGCGGCTGAAGATGTCGTCTCCATGTGTCCGCTGCTTATGAGATTGAGGTGGGAGGTGGATGTGCCCTGGTCTCTCTTTGAGCTCTCCAGAGTGGAAGAAAGATGCGTTTTACGACGGTGCTGCCGAGGTTTTAGACATCGCCTTCTGAAAAACAACCAGAGCATTTGTTATACAAACAAGTCACCTAATGTTCACTTTCTTACACACATACAAAGAAAGCAAATACCTGCAGTAGTACAATAGCAGACACAGCAGGATGAGCACTATCAGGGCCATGGCACCCAAAATCGCAAGCAAGAAGATGGTGTGATAAGTAGTGATGTCTCTTAAACCAGAGGAATTCATTCCAGTCCCTTTAACACAAAGTATGTCTATTCTCTATTACTCTGGGTAATACATTTCACACTAAACAGAAATATTGAATTCCAGTACAACATAAAATACCATGTGACCATAGCTGATCTCACCTGACGTTGATGGAAATGCTGCAAGCCAGTACCCTAAACTTGGAGCGACGAAACTCCATATCATCTGCGTGTCCTCTTTTTTGATGTAGCCAGCACCGCTTCGAACCCATAAACCTGAAACAAACCAGTCTTTATTACAGAATGAACAGACATGGATCAATGCGAGATCTTGCTTCAGCTTACGAAATGCTCAATTAAATGTGAACAGGCAGCGTGCCAGGGACAGATTAGACCCCAACTGTGCCAAATTACACAGTCAATAGATTTTCATAATTTTAAAAGTCATTTAAGGTTTGGGATCAGTCTAGGTAACTGTTCAATATTATTTAAAACCAATGAAATATGAGAAATAATGTAATATGGAGCACAGAGGCAGGGCAATGGGGGTCACGATTTTTGCAAAAAGCCCCTAAGGACAGTCAAAGGAGCAAAGAGAGTTAATGTGTTCTGACAGGGTAAACTCTGACAAATACGATTACAAATGTCTCTCCCGGATTTCACAACTGGAGCATATGATGTGAAATTGTGTTGATGTGTGATAATGTATCAAGGGCAAACAATAAAACCTTTTTAATGTATAATCATAATGTAATCTGATGTATTCACTGGACTCTGGACTTTAAATAAATTTATAAAGCTTAACTGTCTTATGCATAACTACACAACAGCATCTTCCACAATGCTCTTCCCTCAAAAACAAAGCAATGGTGTGCAATGTGAAACTATGCACACCAGGAGGCGCTATGTGCTTAGCTCAGCAGGGAGGCCTGTGCTCCAAAACAGGGGGCTTTCCCACAATAATAATCCCTCCCAAGAACCATGTGCAACAGCCTCTTCTCTCTCTGTATGACCCTGATTCGTCTATGCTCTAATCTCCAAAACAAATATGGCCTTTGTGACCATGTGACAAACTTTAGGGTGACAATATTTTCATGTTCTGGATTATTTTAGATAAAGGGTGGGCAAAGTGGATGAAACTGTAAATTTGTGTTGTATAAATGGAACAAAAACATAAAGAGTGACTTATATGATGCTTCTAATTCACATTAAAGAGCAAAACTCTTGACAATAGAGTCTTTTGTAGTTTTACACCATATTCGTACATCTGACCATCACATGGACAAAAACACACGCAGAACTGCCCACCACGCAAGACTACAGACCTCTATTCTGCAATAACATGATCTTTTATCTAAAACCCTGTTCTGTCTTGCCACCCACACAAAATGAATATTACGTTTTTTTCCGTTCATGTACAGTATTCTTCATCAAGCTTGAACAAACAGTTATAAATAGATATTTTTCTCTTTGCTTTAAAATAACACATTAAATACAAATGTACTGAGTCTAACTTCATCACTGCAAGATCTCTATCTACACCTTTACCATATCAAACAAACATGTTCAAATCCTGTAGGGGGCAGTATAATGATAAAAGAAATGGTGCCATAAAGAACCTGCAACATCTTTCTGTCTCACAAATGTTCTTTGTGGTGAAAAATATTACGCAAGAAAGAGATGGTTCTTTTAAAAACCATTGACTGAATGGTTCAAAAATACTTCTACAACATCACTGGTGAGGAACCTTTTATACACCTTTACTTTTAAGAGTGTAGTATATTTATGCAACTATATATATATATATATATATATATATATATATATATATACACACACACACTGTGAGTGTTAATTTGACATTTTTAACATTGCATTCAAAACAAAGAGAACAACTATAAATGTCCTATGTGCATCTGCTGAAGTGTTACCCAAACAGTGCTGACTGTTGGGGGTCTTAATAGCTTCCCTGACCATCATTCATTTGTTTACTGGGTTAATGGTAGCTGGGATTAGGCTTCCATAGACTAAGCCGCTTAGTATAAAATCATTTAAGATTTCCCATTAGAGCTAAGACAGACTACATAAATCTTCTGCCACATTTTTCATTTTTGGGTGAACTAACTCTATAAATAAAGAGCTGGTAGCAGAAGGTTGCTGGTTTGAGTCCCATAAGCTTTGCTGTTATGTACAATTAACCAAAATATTCTCAGTGGGTTACCTGTCCTGTCATCAAACCTCCATACGGGGACGCTGGTGGCAGCCTTGAGAGGAGAATCGGAGGGGACTGGGATAGAGATGTGAATGGGTCCAGACACCTGCACCTCAGTGTCATTGGGGCCGGTGAGCTGAGCACACATTGCAGCTAGAGCTGTCAGCTCCACCCAGCTACTGTTGGACCCTGAATCAGGACAGACCATAATAACAAAATAGAGTTGAAACTACAAGCCCACCAATTACATTGTTCTATGTAATATAAACTCACCCGTTGAGTTGTTTTCTAAGGCGAGGGGGTAGGGGAAGCCCCCGAGCTCATACTGACTGCGGGAGGACGTGAGCAGGGCTGTGAGGGCAATATGGGAGGTGTTTAGGGGTGGCCGGATGGCTTTTCTCTGAAGCTGTACCCATGGTTGTCTCCGGGAACCTAAACCAAAAAATTGGGTTTCAGTATTTTCAGCATCCAGTTTTTCTAAATAAGACCTCAGTTCTCAACCCTAATAACAAGCAGCTGTGAGGTTTGTTGTGAAGTGATTCACTTCTGAATGCAGTTTTATAGGAAGAACCGCTTCCTGTAAGCACTCTTGCTGTGATAATGAGCGTGATTATAATTCTCTCAGCTATGGCTGCTACCGTACTTTACCTTTCTTCTTCTTGTGTGTCAAAGCAGAAGAGCAGATATACAAAGTATATAGAATCTAAATAGCAGGACTTTTAGAAAAAAATCTAAGAAAGATCTTGAAAATGCTTCCCAGAATCAAGAAAACTACAGATTTTCAAAGTTTCATTCTAACGTTTACAATATCTCATAATCCACCCCATGCCACAATCTCTTCCCCTCCTCCACTTGACTTTCTTGGTGTGCGAAAGGCAAGTAGTACAGGCTTAGGAATACAACCGTGTATCTCTCACTGCAGGCTGTCTGCTCAGATTAGACCTAGAATAGCTGGTCACTGATCCACCAAGACATCCAGGACGGTGTAACAGTGCTTGAGGCCCAATGAAAGCAGGCAGGCATCCCTCAGTCACATCTATTTATTCATTTACTTATCATATCCATCTCTTAGATTAACCGTGGTCTCCGCTCCATGCACGTAAGATGATATTTAAAAGCAGTATAGACTATTTACAAGTCTCTAAAATCAAACGTGATGCCCTTGGGAGCAACAAAACAGTGCGATCACATTCAATTAATCTATCTTTAGATCTTTGACTCTTTGTTTAATTGCATTTCGTGGCACTGGCAGCAACTTGCATCCTGCACGATGACAAGCGTCTGGCCAAAAAAAGCTCCCAGTTCCTCTAGGATTGCATAAGGATTGGGCTGCAGATGGGTTGATCCCAGTAAACCTGACACTGAAAACTAGGATTATGCTGTAAAAGAACACAACGGTCTATTTGGGTGGTGCATGGCCAATTGGCAAGCCTCCTAAGGAGCTTGGTAATTCTGAAATGCTACGGAGGATCCACTTCATGTGAAATGACATGGCTGGTGTCTACCCTAATGGGACTGTGTACTTTCAGAGGGATGCTCAGTGATAAACATCACAAACATCAGCTGGATCTAGAGGAAAAAATAGCATGAATGTGTTTAAAAATTAAACTCTTTAAATTGGATTTAAATTGACTAGAATAATAAAAATGAATGTTGTATTATTAATCAACTATATAATAATATTATTAATAGTGTTTATTAAATTAACATTAATAACACCAATGAGTATTTATTGAGCAAAATACAGGATTTAGAGTAAATATCCGACAACGGTGAATCCATCATTCTCCATCATCCACCAGCTCCTGAGGGAACAAGCTCACCAACCAAAAACAACACTCATAATAAATGACTAAGTGCATTTCACTCAAACAATTTATCACAATTTCCTTGACAAAGCCATAGATGTTCATGGCATGTTAGATGTCTTTTGCACACAGGGTATTACTGACCTTGTGGCAACCTGTCGGAAAAACAACAACAATGCTATTGAGTTAATGATGAGTGGCTGTAATGCTCTCAAATATAGACACAATCTATATGTTTGGGTGTGGTTTGTCTGGGGTCAGAGGTTCATGGATGTGTACCATCTGCTCCGCCACCAATTAATAAAGTTATTTATAACCCTATCTATGCCATACCATCTATGGTATGTTCATGTCACGTCTATCAGCATTGCTCTATTCTCTATCTTCCATATTAGAGTATGCCAGCTCTGTTTAGGCCACAACAGCAAAACCTCTGAAACTGCCCACATCAGAATGAACCTGCCAATATGGAGATCACTCACAGACTAACATTTTGTCACTGATCATTCAATAGCATTCTGTATCTTAAAGGGCCCTGTGCCTGGAAGCTGTTCATTTCAGCACGTCTAAAGAGCTTTACATTTATCTCACCAGTTTTTTTCTGAGAAGGACTATGCATTTCTCATCTCTCTCTTCATTACACGAGTTCCTAGTTACAGATGTGCTTGAGTTCTGCTGGGTACAGTAATGTCCTTCTGCTTGGCCTGAGAATTGTGCATGTAACAATTGGGGATCAATGTTGAGATCAATGATGCATTAAGGTTCAATATGCAGATTGCAAGATGATACCAAAAAACGTACTGATTACGGACTTCATTGTGTCAATAGGGACAAAAAGCATTGTGAAAAAATATACATATATCTATGAAATAACAAAAATATTTCGTATTTACAGTTTGTCAGTAAAATGATCAAAACATCCATAACACAAAGATTTTATTTAACAAGCAAATAAATAAACAAATAAGGAGCAGAACAAGACAAAAAGATTTACATTTGTTTAATTTACCCAACACATCCTGCCCAGTATTTCCGGAGGTCACGTTTGTCGACCGCATACATCATCAAGCTTGCCTCATTTTAGTTCAAAAACATTATAAATTAACATCTCTTAAGACGTAATCTTTGTAGTTTCATTCTTACCTTAAATGTAACAGTTGCTTTCCTGAAATAAAACCTAAAATTTAAACCTTAATGACGTATACCTCCGGAGGATGCAGCCAAAATCCTCCTGGGCAAAACATGTCCAGAAAAAATGGTTTAATTAAAAAAAGTTAAATGTCTTAAATTACCTTAATTTAAGTCTTAATAATACATAGTTTGCTTTAAATAAATGTTGGTGTCCAAGTAAAAGAAAAATGCCATGATATCCAGAATAATAGTGATCTCTGTAAGATCACAGAAGCTATAACTCTGTAAACAAATACACTACATGTACATGTTTTATCAGTACAATAAATACTGACGTTTAATGTACAATATTCAAGTTATTCTGTAGAAAATAGTCATCTAGTGATCAGTACAACAACAAGCCTCATAGACAAAACAGCAGATCTCAGATCAGGTTTTGCACTGCATGTTCTTCCCACGCAACAGAGCCAGATATGCAACACTTGAATTACTCTCCTCTTTTATAACTTGCTCTACAGCCACTGCCAAAGTTGCCATGGTAATGGGTTTTGAGGCATGAAAATCACACGCCAGTTCTGATCTCTCTCCATTTCCCTCAGTAAACAGCATGGTATTCACTAAGACTTTACTGCAGTAGATGCCCAAACATACACATTTACCTGTCATTTCATATTGCACATTGAATTTATTATTTTGTTTTTAATAATAATCAATATGGGATTCAATGTATAGCTATGAATAAGAATATGCTACAATCTAAAAAAGGAGAAAAATTAAAATCAGAGTATCATTAGTGCATAACATTACAAAGCAATTCTACACTACAGTTTGCCGTAAAAACACATCCTCCATTACTTCAACTCATCAAAATAATTTAAACTCAATTTTCTAATTTCATAAATTATACAAATTGCAACTAGATTTAATATAGATTTAGTATAATATCATTTAAATTCAAGTGACTGGTAATTTAAGGCCGCTTTTGAACTTTCAAAGTTGAATTCTTTACAGTGCAGGTTCGGGTCACACAGCAGGGCTTCGCCGGAAATGCAGTTGTGAGTCTTGGAAATGTACAGGTGTGAGTTCAGTTCCCGTAAATAATCGATCGTATTTTACACCCTGGTGTAGTTTAAATGTCTGAGTCTATTAATGCGGTCTTTTCCTGTGCTGTGACTGAGAAGCTGCCCATTATCTGTGGAACAGCTTGAGGACAGTGATGATATTGTAGAGCGAGAGAGTGTAAAGAGAGCAAGCTGTTGGCTTTCAGCTGAAGTGGGGATGGGTGGATACTGCTTTATTAGAGTGCATCTAATTACTGTGAACATCAAAGACCCCCACACGCAGTTATCGGACCCCTATATGCACAGAAGCATCAAGCTCATTATGTTGATAAGAAAGTCGGATAGAAAAAGCTGCGTCAGGCAACTGCACGCAAACACAAACACACACCCTTTCATAAAGCACATTACATCATAGTTTTCTAAAAACGACACTGAAATAAGGCATGTTATCCAAAAATGTCAATGTAATTAAACTTGTCTTACTTTTCCTTATTTTAGACACAAATACTAAGGTTTGTACATTAAGTAATGAAGTTACAATAAAACATTCGTACACATTTATGCTTGTCAAGTAAATACTGTTAGGGATGCAGTGCACTCATAATTCAAGCCATAACATTAAAGCCATTAAACGGCTGACCGGAACTGTTAAACACATGAGCCACACAATCAGCAGTTTCTATAAATCCTCTACTACACTGTAAAAAACAGCCACCTGCCAAAGTGAACACGTCATCTGATGATGTGTGTAAATTCCTGAAAACATTTACTGAGTGAAAGATGTGATGGAAAAGCTGAGAACGAACACCCAGTGTTTAATGGCATCTGTTTATTGGCAGCACTTGAGATACGAGTCTGTAGTGTTAGCTTGACTATTAAACCTGAAGACCAACTCAGCAGTTCTACACGATACACATGTAAACACCACAGGATGTGTGAATCAATTGAGCTGCTTTCAAAATTGGAAATCTGAACTAATCATGTGGAACACAGATGAGCCGATAAACATACAAAAACCCCACAAATTCTGCCAGCAGTAATGCTTGAGTTGTTTATGTGAGCAGCACAGGTTCAAGTCCAAACTTTGACTTGACATGGGATGCTATTATACTGGTGTACTCATCAGTTTTCCTAACTTAGGTCTCCTTTTTTTCTTTTTCTGACACAACTTATTCATCTATACTCTGTATCCGTTATCACAAACCCACAACAGAAAACAAAAACGTCTACATCACTTCAGAGATCCTACCGGGAAAATGTAGTTTTTGGAAGACTAGTTCCTGGTTCCTGTAACTATCTGGTGAGAAAGTGGCCATTGTGGAACAACCAAGCCATGACTCACCTGGAGAACCCAGCAGTAACTGCACCACGTCATCATACAGCAGGAAGGTGGCCGGTCTTTGAGGAAGTAAGTACAGACTTATGGAGGCGTATACTGAAACAGAGAAAGAACGAGAGAAAGAATAAGTACATATGTAAAGAATGAGACACTTAATAGTTTAATTACATGTTTAATGTTATTGAACTTTTTCAAGTCTTAAAAGAACTGGATTACATCCGTCCCTTCAGAAAACATAACTAAAATCTTTGTATTTGTCTTCAACACCCTCCAACTTCAAATCACTGAAAATACAGAGCACAATAGAGAGTATTTTTCTCTGGTAATATATAGTGGTTCACCAAACTCTGTCACAGCTGGGAAACATGATGTAGCGTCTAAATCTTCAGGGATTCACAGCAGGATGACCACCATCAATCTGAGAACTCGCTTCAAAAGAGTCTCTGACAAATCCAGAGAATATGTGAAAGTCCTGCAGCAACCATAAAAAGCTTCTGGACAAATATAACAAGGTTCAGTTCTGTGTAAAACTAAACTGGTTTGTGTGAACCTTTGGTTTATTTCCAGTTTTACTACAATTACATGACTTAATAAAATCACTTGGGGAGTTTTATACAGCAATTCTTCACATTTTGAAATATCTTTACATGGTACTTCTTGAAATTAATATATAATACACACAGATGGCCAATTCCAGAGTTTCAGATGAGTCACATATTTCACACATATAAAACATTTTTTTAAAGGAACAGTACACACAAAAACTGATAATTCTGTCATCATTTACTTACCCGAGTTGTCCCAAATCTGTATACATTAAAAAACAAAAAATACAATGGTAGTCAAAAGTGCCCCAGAACTGTTTACTATATTATTCAAAAAATCTTATTTTGTGTTCAACAGAAAGAAATTTATAAAGCAATTTTTCTCCTACTAGTCAATGGGGTCAAGAACTGTTTAGTTACAAGCGTTCATCCAAATATCTTTCTCTGTGTTAATCAGAACAAAGAAATTTATACAAACTTGAGTAAGTATGATGACCACATTTTTATTTTTTATTCTTTGTCAAATGAGAGCATATGTTGACGATGCTTCAGAAGACTGTTGCATGCTGGGAGCAGAAATCCTGGGTCCACTTCCCATCTGTTATGACACATCTCAATGCCCCTGCCAAACATTAACCATTCCTCTGCAGAACAGTGCCACTCTGTTTATTATATGTTTTTATTCAGATTAATAACCGAAACCCTTTCTTAAAGTCTAAAAAATAACCAACAGCATCTGATCCATTGCATTCCACAATTCCTTTAAAATATAACTTTATGGTGCACATTTGCATACATGAAGTTAATGCTGGGACCCTAATGACATCAGAAGTGTAGTGCATTCACAACACCCTTGACCGCTTGTCCCTTGTATGAATGGCCTGTAGGAAACGTGACACAGGCATTCGCACACATTCACACCCGTGTGGTTCCGCATAGCTCATACAGACAGCACAGATGCACTGAACAGAAGGACCCCCCGTGTCTTTAATATTCTGCTTGGTAGGTATGTATAGAAAATAGTGATATGGACAACAATACTGCCCACATTGCCTTAAGTAGAAGCTCAATGGACAGTGTATGAAGAATGGGACAACGTTTTGTGGTTTCATTTTACATAACATGTAACTTTATAAAGCATTGTGCCAACACAATACACCCAACAATAAATGTAAATATAAATAGAAGCAAAGCATTAGGTTTCAAAAAGAAAAGACGACACTGCAGAAGACAACGTGTGAGTAGAGATCAGTAGAGCAGACTTTAGTAAGAGTTCAAAGAGATCAAGAAACGTCATAAGTTTTCTGTCCTGAACTGACATATAATAAATAATACATAACATCTGATTAAAACCCATCCTCACATCTTTCCATTATTTCTATTTCTTTTTTTTTAAAAGATTTATTTTTGGCCTTTTATTGACAGTGGTGAAGGAGAGGACAGGAAATGAGGTGGGAGAGAGAGAGGGGGGTGGGGTCGGGAAAGGACCTCGAGTCGGAACCCGGGTCGCCCGGAGCGCAACCGCGCTATATGCCGGAGCACTGTCCACTACACCATCGGCTCCGGCTATTTCTATTTCTTAAATAGCTGCTGGCTTTTAAATGCATTGATCTCTGTTGACAGATTACAGTCACGTTGATTCCATGGGGACTTTTGTAAAGAAGAAAACAGAATGATTCAGCTAAACCGTAACAGAGTAACAAGTGTTCCTGACCTCCAATGATTTAATCTGAGCCGCAAGCAACAGCCTCATCACTCCGTAAAAAAATCACTCACCCCAAGGGTTCGCGTGACTCGCTCAGATTATTAAAGTGCTGCGGGGACAGTTCAAACTCCTCACAGTATATAGTTTATAGAAGCTCTCTTTAAGCATGACTAGGAGACAGCGAGACAGGGGGTTGGGCAGATGGCTATGGTACCAAAAAGATGAGACTTGAAAAATGCTGGTTTTCAAAAAGCTGAGTCACTCACATGGAGACTAGCTTAGACCAGAATGCATTTCCATGCTAACTTTGCATTATGGGCATATGGACATCATGCAATTTTTACTATCCATGTTCACGTTTATGTTGTTGTAATGCAGTTAATGCAGAAGAATGTTTTATAATTTTTTTGCGACATTTCACTAGTGTTCAGCGTCTTTATTATTAACTTATGCCTTTAATAAGATCATTTGGCACAATGACTACATCACATCACAATTAAATCCTTTTTTCTCAATTTCCTCGACCACAACACATAGCATCACCTAATTTGGTTTGACTTGGTGGGAATGTGTGTAATGCCCTCCAAAGAGTCTTATGTCATACTAAAGACAGCCTGGCTGGTCCTGCACGACACGGAGCCCCATTTGCTGGCTGCCTTCATATCTGTAACCCCACTGGCTAAGTGGCTTCCAGCTGCTACTGCAGACAGCTTTATACTCGACATGATTTCACTGACCCCCTCCCCAGAGGTCTGACCGCATAACCGGGTGTGGTTAGGGTGGAGAGTACAACGCCGTGTTGTACAAACAGAATTACACCAATCAGGGACCGGAGAGTCAAAAGAGGACACGGCAATCTGGGGTCTGAGCGAACAGCTGCCGGGTATCACCGCGCAGGCCAGCGTGCTCCACACCCCGGCGAGTGTTGTTTAACATTCCTGTCCGTTTGTGTGCAAAGCTCCATCTGGAGTACAGATCTGGCTGGTCGACCTGACATATAAATAACAAAATGTAGCCAACAGATCGCAAATCAACCTTGAGATTCAAAAAGTTCACCGTGCCAACATTTCTCTATATTTTGAAGATTGAACAACGGCGGTACCCATTCACTTTTATTGTTTGGACACAAAACCAATGCAAGTCAATGGGTACCGCTGCTGTTCAGTTACCAACATTCTTTAAAATATCTTCTTTTGTGTTCTGCAGAAGAAAGAAAATCATACAGGTTTGATATGACAAGAGGGAAAGTAAAAGATGACCAAATTTTCATTTTTGGGTGAACTATCACTTTAAATCCCAAACGCTCTAGCGTTAAGCTACACCCCAATTTTTCTAATAAGGGATTAACATGCTTCCAGTAAAACCCACAAAATAAAGCCCACTGGAATTTCACCAGCAGTTTAAACAGGAAGTCCAGAGGTAAGATGCCGATTTTACTGTCGCTGTTTGAAAAACGTTTAGTGAATAAGAGAGGAAGTACTCACAGGGAATGCGACTGGCATGCCAGGGTGCCGAGTTTGTGACGAATCCATGCTTTGATGCGGTGACGATGACCCACGTTCCTGGTCGATACAGGAAGTTAAGTGTGACGATGCCATCCTCTCCTGCCAGGCTGGATGCTAAGATGGTATGGTTTCCACACACCTGAACCGCTGCATCCTTTAAAGGTGAAAGGTCACTGTTGTCAAAGACCTGCACTTTAATCAGCACCTCTGTGGACAGAAAAATACAGAAAAAACTGTCATGAAAAGGGTATATGATTCTTTTTTTTACGGAACACAAAAGAAGATATTTTAAGAAATGTCTGTGTCAGTCAATGGGGTCAATGTTGTTTGGCTACCAACATCCTTTAAAATATCATCTTTTGTGTTTTGCAAAAGAATAAAAGTCATTTTATTCACAAGAAGGTGAGCATTTTTTTAGCATAATTTTAATTTTTGAGTGAATTGTCCCTTTAAGGCCTTTAAAAGTTGCAAAGTGGACCAGACTCTGTGTCCCAAGGCTACATTCGTACTAAACTAGCAACTATTTAGTTCAAGTCTAAAACACAAAACCCATCTTTGCTTTGACAGTCTAAGTTAGACAACTAGCCTAGTGGCCTATATTCAACAGATAGATCGATGACTATGTTTAGATGTCTCGGTCCTGATCCAACTCACTTTGGCTTGTTTACAATGAAGACCAGAAAGCATTGAGTGATATTGAGCCGGACTGTCTGCCATTATGTTCGATTGACGCTGGGCAGATGGAGTCAAACCGTCTGGTTTAGATCCTGGACATGTGCTCACTGTTTGAAATGGCTGACCCGGTTTAATACCACACAACTTTTACAAGGGCACGATCTTTGTACATGCATTTTCTTGTAAATACCTTCTAATAATGGCAGTATGTTTTTAGTTATTCAACTGTTGTTTATGTACCTTAAAGAGACTTCATGTTGTTTCAACAACCGTATATAACTCTCTGGGATGTTTAGTTAAAGTTATAGACGTTTTCATAGGAAGCACGCACGTGCCTGGCCCAAAGTTAACTAATGGCTAATAATATAACTATTTATATTTTATTTAATTTATAAAAATCTAAAAATTGTTTTGCAATTTTATTCATTTTATTGTATATTCATTTTATTAAATAAACAATTTGTTGAATGTGTCGTGTAACTTTGTCCTTCTATTCTTCTACTGGTAACCCAAAATAAAACTGACTAGACATACTTTTAACTTGCTAGCTAAATATCATTGACTTGTTACTTGTTATTATTATGCTTGTAAACAGAAATAATCAGCAGGGACTCTATTCTTTGTGGATGTCTACCTGAAGTTAAGTTAGGGTCACAAAAGTGTGCATGCGCAGGAACAGCATTTATTTTTATTATAGCAGCTTGAATACTCTGGTATCAATAACTTATTTTGTGTTCTACTGCAGCAAAAAAGTTTTGGCCAAACTCCTCTCTCTTTCACCAAAACCTCTACCTGCCTCATTCACTCAATGTTTGATGAATGTTTGAACCTGCTCACGCTTGCACGCCACAGCATCCTGCAAAACCTCTCGCTCCTTTGATTCTAAATGGGTCAATTGATGCAAGTTACCATGGATACAAGGAGATGTCAGCAGGCTAATTGTGGGAAAAAACGGATCCCTGCATTTCTTGGCGAGGGGACACAAGTTTAGTTCATAAAACAGGATCCTTCGACTGCGGATCTCACAACGCTTATAAAATTCAAACAATCTGTATGAGGGGAACAGAAACACAATCCACTGGATGATCAGAAACGGTCATGTGCTCTTGAAGAAATATTTGGTTATGTTGGTTATGAATAGAAAAATGTTTGCACTTAGATTACAAATCTGCACTAAACATACAGGAGTAAAACGACAAACGTAACATACAAACCAACAATAAAGCCAATAAAATCCATAATGGATTTATTTTTTAATTTAAACAATCACTCACTTCCACTCGAACGCCTGGGTTTCCTGTGTACAATTCTACTTCCTGTCTATTGTTTGAGCGCAAGCTAAATGCTCAAATCATCCAGGAATCTTTTCCGCAATGTAACAGTTCTCATCCTCTGCATTTCAATGCTTACTAAAACCTAAACATTGGTCTCCCAACAAACTATATTGGTCTGCATTTGACTAGAATGTAACCGCAGTCTCCCATGTTTATTTCTGTCAACAATAGTCTCTTTAAAACAACTAACACCTCATTATTTGCTTATATTACGAAGCTAAATCACTTGTGTGTAGAACACAGAGGCTGTTAGAAGTAGCTTGTCCCTGCAGGCCATGTCTCTTACGATTTGTTATAAGCAGCCGATGAGACTGCATGGAGTCCAAAGCACTCGGAGTCGAGAGCTGAGGGTATCAGCCAGCAAAGTCATGTTTTATGATAACAAACACTTCTGAGAAAAACAAACACTTCCAACCCTGTTGAAATGCTATTGGCCTTCTGTCTCTATAGCTCAGAAGTGTCCTGCATAGCAGATCCTAAACATCTTGGCTACCAGTATCCTGACCCCTGGTCTGAGATGTTGCTGGTTTAAGGGGTGAGATAGAAGTATTCTTTCGCATTGTCAAAAAACATGGTTAAGATTTTCAGTAAAACCAACACACACTCAACACCTATAGAAATAGAAGTTAAGAAGTCTACCAGGCCCAGAGGTGTTGTGAATTCTTTTCTTTCTCTGACAGGTGTCACCAATGGACCACCCTGTTGTTTTTTCAGACGGGCAGTTGAAGTGTTAACAGGCCTGCAGGAATGTCTGCTGGTCTGGAGCTCCTTTTGCCAAAAACCGCTGTGTTTCCCTTGGATACCTACAGTCTGTGACATAATGGAAGATTAGCAACAGCGAAACTGTGAGGGCTGCATAAACCCAACACATTTCAGTGCTAAATCACAGAGTTTCGCTACTTGCATGCAAGCTAATAACTTAAATTGCAAGAAAAACAAACTTGTTGATAAGTTGTGTGAAGGAATTTACAGTTTGTTTTTTACTAGACAATCATGTTTTGGTTTTTCAGACATTTTCTGCACTGCAAAACCTTGTGAAGACGCATAATGCTGTATGAGATACACAAACAAGTGTGGGAAGATTATTGCTAAGGGCAGAGAAATATCCAACGCTGGATTAGATTTTAAGGTCCGCACAAACAACCCAGTCAAGCAAAGCGCAAGATTTTGCTGGAGGCTGAAAATCTTCAAAAGGCTCCGAAGGTGTTAAAACATCCCTAGAGAGGAAAATCGCAACAGAAATGTGTGGAGTCAGCACTAATGAAGCCATTGTTGCACAACCGGATAAGAGGAAATGTCTGAGATGCCAAGCCTAATATCCACAACATAATCACTTTTATTCGTTCATCATGTAGTGCATGTCAGTGATGGACTGCCTCTATAAAAAACAAAAGAGATTTAGATAATTTATCATGTCAAAAACAGAATCAGTTTCAGTATAAAAGAAAATCGGACTAAACTTCTAAAGTGTGCAGATAAGAACAAATTTTGGTGTTCTGTTTAAAAGTCTTTCTCTCTATTTATGTCTTACTGTTTACTTACAAAGTCTATCCTCTATGTCAAATTGTATTAATTTCCCCTGAAACATCTGCCAAACCGTCGACTTTCTCCTCATAAAAGGAAAACTGTATGACCAAAAGGATTACAAGCAAAATTAGGAAACCTCTAAAGTCTAATCCAGATTACTGTTTTTAAAACCAAACTCATATTAGACACAGTATTTGTCATACCACACTAGAAGACGTCCCGCTTGATCATGTTTTACAAGCACTGGGCCTTTTTACAAAACCAAGGATTAGTTTTAATGTCGATGATGTAATCTCCAAATTTCCATGCGTTTTTCCTAAAGCTTTTTTACACCCACCAATCCAAACATCTGAAGTCACACTATGATGATGTAAAGCAGGATCTCAGCAGAGGTCGGGTTTACAGGGGTTTTGTCGATGATAAATCTGCCGTTTCCTCTAAGTGTTAGGGTGTCTGGTGTCAACAAAGAAATTCCTACCTTTGAAAAGCTGCCAGGGGAGTTTGCGGTGGGCCGGTGCCCAGACGCAAACTCCCTAAAGATGTGATGGTCCGTGTGACCAAAAAATCCTGCCAAGCTATTCTGTACCCTTCCACCCACAACCTACAGTTATAAAAAGCAATAAATAAAAGACCTGCTGTCAAAGCAGATGACGTCGTCTTAGAAAGAACATTCAATGACTCACAGAAGCACAAACTGCTGCTCTGAATTTGCTCTGATTCAGACTAGAAACAGAAATCAATCCAACTTGCTGGTTGAAAGATAATGCGTATGCCACTTAATATTTGAATTATTTCTCCCTTTTAAAGGTGTAATACTAAGCAGAATGTCTTCGAGGTGTATAAAGACCTTACATATTGAACCGTTATGTTTTTATTATCTTAGAATGAGCTATTTCTATCTACACACCGCATGTCCCCTTTACATGGAATTCACCATGTTGTTTCTACAGTATCCCTAAAACTGCTCGTTTCTTAAATACGTTATCACCTACGGTAAAAAACGTGACATCATCTTTGTCCAGTCAGCCACCGTAGTGCTTCTACAGGGAGGGTTGCAATTCGTAACCTCACTTCTTTTCTTACATGTTGTTCAAAATAGTGCGATTTCATTTTATCGTCAACCCTTCAAATTGTTAGCCGAGTGTATTGTTACTCATCATCTTCAATCATCAGCACAATTCAATTTTTTATTAAAAACTATCTATAATTTATATCTACACATGACCAAGTCAGACAGGTTCTGAATTTCAATGACATCCGATCAAAGCAACATGCAGTACAATGCAGTGATTGTTTCTGAAATAAAAGCATACAGTGGCAAGCCGGGACAGCACTCAAACAAGCGCTACCATAGAAACACTTGTCTTTGCATGAGTAGGATGTAATAGAGGAGAATCTCATGAAATCCACTGTAAGTTGACAACACAATAAATCATTAGGTGGCACCTGGACAGTATTCTGCACCTCTATCAACACAACACAAAAGCAAAACAGACTCCTGGTCTCAATAAAACCTTCCCCACTGTTCTAAAGTCACTCTTTATGACTTGATTCTCTGCCCAAAACCATCAGATGAGGAACTGTACAGCTGTTTTTAGAACTGTGTGAAATGGGGAGGGTCAACACCTGCCTAGAGGCACAGACGGATTCGCTAAAATCTCCAGCAGTCAGTGTGAATTAGTGTCTTGGTTGGTTTGTCCTCGCCAGGCCTTTGTCCTGAATCAGAGGTTCTGGCTTTAGGTGTCAGCCTGATTTAGATGGTGATGCGCATGTCATGCCACAACAAACTCATGAGGATTACGAAATGTTATGCTTTAGTGGATGCTTTGCTATGAACATCTGATGCCTCCGTGTGATTCAGAGAACCGAGCATCAATCCTTTAGTTCACCACTGTGAAGCTAAGCTGTCGAATAATATGCAGGGTTATTCATAAAATCAGAAAACAACCGAAACAACACTTGCAAAATATGTATGGAAAAATCAGCATCACATTTCCTGAAACATATCAACTTAAGCAGAAAAGTGTCAGGAAGCTACCCAGCCATCCTGCTATTGTGTTGAGAGACTTGACCACAGCGGGCTAACAACACTGGCATGGATTAATACAATAATTCAGGCAATTTCTCATTCTCAAGACCTCAGAAATGTTTATTAAAGACAAACGTCATCTGAAAGATTAACAAAATGCAACGGATGAACATTAAATGTTAAATATAAAATCAATTATTACTTCCAGAACCATGACATTCATCATAACATCTAGATTAATCCTCGAATCCCAAAAGTGATTTCGTTACAGTCTGACAAAACTTCACATATGAACTAATGTGGTGAATAACATTATCTCTATCTCTATAATAGAACAAATGCTTTTTCAAAATTAATTTTTAACAACACATGAATATTTATGATTAATATGTGCATAAAGATATTATGTAACAAACACATGCACTTATTCATATGTTAATAAACTGCAGGAACATTCTGACAGGCATTTCTATCAGTGAGACATGGCTTTTAAGAAAAAATAACTAACCTCAAAAAACTAAACAAGTTTCTGTTTGTAAGTTTTTATAGCTTTCCCTAAATGATTAGATATACGGGAGGAAATGATGAGCCCAAAATCTGTGGCCGAGTTTCCAGAGTTTGTATGCTGCTCACAGCACGAAAGAAGCACTGACTGAGAAACAAATAAATCCACATTAAGATTCATCGGAAGTTGCTGAGGAAGAGAAGGGTGCTCACAAAAGAGTTTGCATAACTCAAGATCCATGAGACAAAATTTGGGGCAAGAAAACACTTTGCATTGGTTGGTTTGATACTATGTTGGCCAAAAATCGATTGTTGAGTTATTTGCAATTTACGTGTTTTGCTGTCATTTTATATCTAGGGGATTTTATTTTTTAGACATTATTAAAAAACAAACAACACTCAAAAATATTCCTTAAGTATTTATATAAAACAGGTAACAACTGCTGACTTCAACATTTCTCTCGTTAAAATGACTCTTGCCAACTATCTTACCAACATGTGGGTGGTCTATATAATACAAAACTTTATAGGATTCAGTAGTTAGTTAAGCTATATACTCTTTGGACTAAATATAGAACAATACGGGACTCAAATACCACACACACACACACACACACACACACACACACACACACACACACACACACACAACAGTGTTTATGACGTCCAGGGTCCGTCTCATAACTTCTTAACAGATACGCGCGGGGGTCAACCAAAGGGGCCGAAGAGTTTAAAAGCCTTTGTTTTGAAACTGAATCTCCCACAAAGCTTTAAAGTTAAAGTGCGCAAATCCAACGCTGCGTGATACATTGTAGCAAATGCGCAAAAGGCTTTACATAATAAATCCGCGAATCGATGGCGCGCTCCAGAGAAACATCACAGCCAAACGCGGATGCTAGAATCTCAAGTCAAGAGAAACGACAAACTCACCGACTGCTGTTTGGGTCGGCAGTGATTTTGCTATCGTCCTCCATGCGTTACAGAGGAACAGAAACAGAAGAAAAGAGCGGGATGTGCGCGGTGGACGCATTCTTACAGCGACATCATCTAATCCTCCCTCAGTAACAGTTCATCCATGTTTGGTCGCGGGACGGACGAGACTTGCTGCTCCCGGGTCCCACTCCCTTCAGAGCGAGCAGTGCTGCTTCGCTTCTCTGTCCTGCTGGTCCGGATGGGAGGGGGTGAGTGTGGGGTGTTGTGCTCCTGTGCGCCCTCTGGTGACCGTGGCTACTGCACTGGACTTTCATACGTTTATATTTACCCCCAAATTTAAACGCTGTCATCATCGATTCACCCTTATGGCGTTCAAAGCTTGTACTATATGACTCTTTGAAAACGCAAAAGAAGATATATAGAAGCAATGTCTCAGTGGTTTAGTGGTCCATATAGTGGAAGTCAATGACGGCCAATGTTGTTTGGTTATCAACATTCTTTAAAATCTTTTGTGTTTGCAGAAGAAAAACGTCATACAGGTTTGGAATTATTGCATGGATTGTAAATTATGATAACATAAATGGTGATCAATAGCAAAACAATTACATACAACGTATTTAATATTGACAGTGCAGTTTGCTTCACAATTCCTATTTTAAGACATCTAAAAGATTTAATTAATTACAAAAATGTTCATTATTGCATATATTGGGCCTCATAAATAAAACCTGGTGCAAATCATTTATAAATTCGTGTTTTTGTCAATTGTATCTGAATTGAATGCTATTGGTTATTAAGATGATCTTACACAGAAGTCTATTGTGCTTATGTGTTATGAACAAGTAAACTAATATTTCTGCAGAAAAATCTCAAATGATTCTTCCCCCATCTGTACTAAGGTTAATGAGGACATGCCTTTATGTTGTATTGACATTTCTGGACATTACATTGAAACGTGAGATCATATAGTGCATTAGTTTTCCAATGAATTCTATTTCTGCCTGTATGTAAACCCATACGACTCACATCTTCTGATGGCCACCAAATGCATAATTGACAAACCACCATACATGTTAAATTTAACTACAGAAAACACTGTTGTGCAATAATGGCAATAATCAAGAATGACATTTAATATGTATTTGGCACAAGGTCAAAAGCATGAGCTTTATTAGAAAGTGCATTTTGGTTATTATTTCAAGACTCATGTAATAACCCAAAGACAACACTTAAAAGCTGAAAACGTTATAAAGATTTAGAGCATTAAAAAGCTCAAGTTGCTTCAGTTTGCTCTCCACTCAGTTGCTGCGTGTCATCACCATCTTCATCGCATGGAGGTCGGTTGCGCTTGAAAAACCCCACCTTAAAACATACAGTGATGCATGTTAACATGGATGGAGATTTACATGGTAAGCATGGTCTGCTGTTTGTCCCAAATGACACACACATCGCCCTCTGCTGCTCAAGACAGGAAATACCTTCCAGAAGATGATGTTCAGTGCAGCCAGCAGAAGCAGTCCAGCGATGATTGACACCACAATCCACCACACAGGCACCTCCTCGTGTCCATCTGGCCGTCTCCACACTATATTTGTATGTGTCTAGGAAGGCAGCACAGACCGTAGGGTTACGAAGAGTTGCTTATGGTAAATGAAACAACCGTAAAAATAAAAGACACCTCACCTCTGCTCTTCCACTGGGCAGATCAGCCGGCTGGATCTTTGAGGGCACATCCACCACCTCAAAGTGAGCCATGGAGTGAAGAACGTAGTTTACATACGGCCTCTAAACAGAGACGTTCAGGCAAAAACAGAGAGAGAAAATAATCCGATTATTGTGTTTTATTTCTGTAATGCCTGCTCAATGTTTCAAAGCAGCTTTACAATATTTAAGGCACAACAAATTATGCAAAATCGTTTTTTAAACTAAAGGTGGTTTTTCAGCAAATTCAACTTCAATATGAAGTTTATCTTACATGTAGGAAGGTCTGCACCCACAGTCTGCTCATCACTCTTATTATGGCTCTTTCATCTCTCTGCAGTCCGACAGCCTTACATTCGAACAGAAGACACTGGTCACCATTCGAGCAGTTCTGCCGAAGGTGAGAAATATGGAAATATCATAAAAAAATATGTACACTTAATATATCATTTAATTTAAAGTATGTAAAGATGTGTACAATGTGTATCTTATGCATCTATAGTTGTTATATGTCTACATGTGTTGTATTATGTAAATATGTGTACAGCGAGAGCCTAAATTTCATTGTGCAGCTGTACAATGACAATAAAAAGTATTCTATTCTATTCTATTCTATTAACAAAATTAAAGAAAATATAAGCAAGAATTAAAACTAAATGATTAATTGTTAAAGTCCAGATTTATGAATGACACTGAATCAAATAATATAATGTTGATTGTGATATTTGGGTCAAAGTCTATAAGGGTGGTCGATTGGTACTGTGTGTTATGCAACATCCCCCTCTTCTGGTGGAACTTATTGCTAAAAGCCCAGATCAATGTTTGGGAGATATAGTGAAATAGTTTGTATTTAGAAAGGGGTACAACAAACAACACAACTTATCGGATTCATACAGTGAAAGTTCTTTACCACATGGACAGTTTGTTGCCACGGCTGTTCATGTTCTGGTTTTTGTGACAGGTCACGTTTGTTAAAATGATGAACTTGTGCTACAGAAAGGTTGTTGGACTCCAGCTTCACTAACTGTGGACGAAATTCAGTTAAGAACTGGGTAAAGTTATTGCCATTGAATAAAGCACAAACAAACTCGCACCATAAATATGTCAAATCATTTAATAATATATAGCAAGCTGTTACCGTCTTGGTGCACGGCGTTACCATCTTATCATGGTACCACGTTTTTTGCAAGGTAAAATGCTTTTAAAAATATTACTGTACACAACTTAATAGTACAATAATGTGTCGTGAATTATTATAACCTAAACAAATATAAAATGGTATTTAAGTTGTAGTTACAGCATTGATCAGCAGGGGGTGCTCTTACCCCACGTGGATCGATGTTGGAATAGTCTGTTTGACAGGAGAGGAGATCTTCAGAGGCATTAGCAAACACATATAGCAGATAGGAGCCGTTTTGTGTAACCGGAAACTCTAGTTTAAGATTAACGTTGACAGGACTGGGACCCATATTCCTCAACTGAAGCAGGAGAGAGAACATGTGCAAGTCTATATATCAGTGCTTTTCAAACTCTAGGCACACTAGATTCATTTTTCATCAAAGATGAAAGAAAGTTATAGCATCTGAACATATTTTGTGGGTGAGGGGCAACGGGTCCTGAGATGTTTATAATGTAGAGAAAAGGTTGAAAACCAGTACTGTACCTCATATACATGCTCTACAAGTGGACCGACTTCATCCAAGTCTTTTGGATAATCATTTTCCTCCCATTTAGAAATTGGCAGGACACAGTCAACAGGAGAAGATACTCTGTATATAAATAATATAAGATTCAGTGTTGTTAACAGCACATAAAATGAAAGATTAAAAACAAAACAAATAATGAAATGCTTAGGTCAATTCTAAGAAACTTTGTTCACTATAGAAGATGTATACATTTAAAATGTCCCAAAACATTGATGACTCATTCTGACTAGACTTTTGTCCAATCAAATGCTATATCTCAGTATGGATGCGGTACATATGAGCGTCGCAGACTAGAACTCATTTTGCAGAGGTATAACTATGTTTGAGCACAACCCAAGGCTAAAGTCTTTCATCTCTGATTCTGGCTCATTGGTGCATTTGTATTCTACACTGTATTTGACCAAACAAATCAGTTTCAGCTTTCAGCTTCATTCCCTTTTATAATAGGTGGGAAGTAAAACGGATGAGAGAAGATGACAGCGGCACCAACCCACGCATCTCCAGGGAAGCTGCAGCATTTACATTAACCTGCAATTGGACCAGGTTACTGTCCGGGTTCTGGCTGTTCTTACTGCAAATAATAAGGAAGATCAAGAGAAAAAATAATGAACATTGTCATGTTGCAAACCAACTAGAAAAATAGACATTTTAAATATGGGTTCACACCTTTTTATTTGCATTTGGAAGGTGATGTGGTTCTCCACCTGTTCCAGTCCACCCATACTAAAGTAGAGACCTGCTATCAGCTGAGCGAGAGAACACAAGATTTTATAACACAATGGTCACACCTGAGACAGATTGTCTGTGATGGGTTATTAAGTCCATTGTTATTCCGACCTGATGTCCAGCCTCCATGGGGTTGCCCAAATCACAGACCACAATGACTGACCCGTTCTCTTTCCTCTGACCGCACACCAAGTGACTGAATTCCTATGCACAACACATTTTACATTATGTGACACAACCTTGCAATGATGCTACTATTCAGAAAACCACAAACAAACGTAGTGACATAAAGAGAACCGTCAGATAACATTTGTTTGTCGACAGTTTTTCCAAACCGTGGAGAGCTTGTTTTTGTGAAGACTCACATCTGTACTTTTTAGACTACAGCCAAGACACAAGACCAATAACATTGTTGCCTTTAGTGTTTCCAAGCAAATTGACATTGGTTTCTGCAGGATGAGGACTTTCACACAACAGAACGGACGAGCTTTATGTGCTTTAGCTCGCGTGTCTGTCTGAAACAAACAGGAAATGACTAAACCCTCACCTCCCGGTTGCTCACGACACCCTGATAGTGTGTGTGTGGCGGCGGGGTGATACACAGCTCGGTCTCGTAAGCTCCCTCCCCACGATTTTCTGCTTCCACAATCACCAGAGCTGGATTCTCATCTCCAATCAGGATTGGATCTGTTGATCTGTGAAGAACATGCTCGCTTTAAGATACACGTATGTAACCAGCGATTACCAGTCTATTGTTAACATACGCACTTACGTAGTCGCTTTTAACCTCAGGTCTGGGATACAGATGTTATCAGAACCACAGTCTAGTATTATGCGTGTCTAGATGCACAGAAAGGTAAAATGAGTATAGGCCGTCATAGAGACAAAACCATATGTGAACCATGTGTCTTCACCTGTCCGACAGCGACACTTTGTCCATGCAGCACTGCATCTTGGGAGTCGGCCAGGCTGTAGTTCACAGAGATGAATATTGGACTAAGCTTGTCTTTGAACTCAGGCTGAAATGAAGGGACAGATACAAGACTTTAGGATCAAAATCCTTTTGGTACAATCACAAAAAGACATTTAACAAATAGTGGGCAGCTAACTGTAAAATAAATCTCGTAATTTGATAGAACTTTTCTGTCATTTTCTTACGGATTTTCCACGGAAAATGTAAAAAAAAAAAATCATGTATTTTTGAAATGAGGTCAAAAAACATAAAAATTAAAAAAAAGAAAAACAGAGAAAACGTAATTTTACAGGGAAAAACGGCTATTTTACAGTTTATTTCTGGTGCCGCAGCTGCCAGAAAAGATCATTTTTTAACAAGATTTTTTTACAGTTTATTTTTGAAATATGGTCAAAAACTGTAAAATTACAAAAATGTACAAGAAAAATTTGAAAAACAATTCCTTATATCCTGTAATTTTTCAGGAATATTACGGTAGGCTATATTTTGTCACTCCAGCTGACAGATTTCTTTGTTTTTTTACAGATTTTTTTACAGTGTACAGATCAGAAGGTTCAGCAAAAGACCAGTTGTGCAGCTTGTCAATATTAATAGATAACTGAGTCTAACAATTTACTCAATGTGCGAGGTTACATAATACGCTCAGAATCATTCAGCTGTGTTCAGAAAAAGTCACAAGACTTTAAATTCCCATGTTTTGCTGCACATCGACAAAACCTGAAAGTTGTGACTTTCACACCAGTAAATAGGCAGTGAAATTCCTGCAGACTTCTGAGTTTCTGTCGGGAGAGAGCTGGAAGAGAGTATACGGCTGGTTGGACTGCAACAGGAGCGTTCTTCTGGCCATATTCTGTTTCATCTTGTCCAACTGCAGCTCTGTATTCAGCACTAGCAAGAAAATTTTACAAACAACTGTTAAAAATCCTGCAACTTATTGAGGACACCTATAACATGTAGCTTATTGGCAATGTTTGTTTGGGCAATGTGAATGTGAATATTTTCTGGTAATATATTTAAATTAAAAATATCTTCGATATATCGACTCCTTTATTGGATGCTTTTAAATTCAGTCGAAATCCAGTGACACCATGTATGTATTCACAGTTTTTATTCAAAGTTATTTTAAATATTATCTGTGTATTGTCTTCAAGTGATAGTTCACCCAAAAATTAAAATTCTGTCATCATTTACTCATGACATCATTCACTTCTTTTATGTGAACACAAAACCAATGGGGACCAATGGTTTTCCGTTACCAACATTCTTCAAAATATCTTCTTTTGGGTTCTGCCGAAGAAGCCATACAGGTTTGAAATTACACAAAGGTGAATAAATTATGACAGAATATTCATTTTGGAGTGAACTATTCCTTTAATAGGTATAACGATTGTGTATTTATATTATATGTTGTAATAAAATGAAAATGAAAAAAGATTTCACATTTCACATGGATTACTTACCAATCTCCTCAGGAATTCTGTGGCCCGATACTCTAATGCATGCCATAATTATAAAGCTATGAAGCGAAAAGACAGAAAATATACACGTTTCCATCATTTAAATGAAGAGTTGTTATTCTTTGTCGCTTTCCCAGCCGTTGACAAGATTTTACAACATTTATAACAGTTCCCTGCAATTGACAATTCAATACTTTTTCCAGCGGCTCATGTTTTGATCTGATGTCTGAATTATCTGACAAAAACAGAATTTTGTGTTCAAAATCTTTTGTATTTTTTGTATAAGAAATCTTCCCACATTCAGGAAACGATAAGACAAAATAATATGTTTTTTGCTTGTTTAAAAGCAGAGGCTCTGTTCTCTTATTTGACATGTTATATGTTTGTTCATATAATCATAAAATAAAATAATGGGAGCCATGAAAATGATGCGCTGGCTGGCATCTGGTGAGGAAAGTCTCAACAATAGGAACAAAGCTCAACATGGGATAAAATTCATTGTGCGCACATAAGTGATTTATTTTGTCAATGAAGTCATAATGTCCTCCAATCTGCAATCTGTATCAATAGCTCTCTGTACCATTCCGGACACGACTTCTTGAGAGGTTTTTCACTGAGCATTTTAAATGCCAGCTTCTTGAATAATGATATACAGAAGCTGTTTCTTTTAATAAGTTCAGAAGCATTACCAGGTAATGAAGGTGCTGCTCTGGAGGAGCTGACAAGATTTGTCTTCAGGGTTCAGAAGATCAGGGAAGAAAGAGAGTCGTGCTTGTGTCCTGACTACAGCTTGTGCCCTGAGGAAGCCAAACAAAGACAAGCGTACAGGTTGTGTGCGCACACAAATACACACAAAAAAGTTTGGTTTTACACAGCATGCTTGATTCTTTATTGAAGCATTTAAGGCTGTCGATTATTTTAAACCGCTACCTGTAGGTTGCCACTTTGCTCACACCCCAAGCACCAACAATGAGATCTAAAAAGAAATAAACATAGTCTTGATAGGGAAGTAAACATGGCTTTTTATGACTATTTGAGCATCCAGTGATAAGTTTAAAGGGGGCAGGCTGGAAAAACAGTCTCTCTATGTCTCTTGTGAGAAAAAATCTTGGAGATCATCACTACAGACAGAGACATTGAGATAAAGAGCAACAAGAGTCTCTCTCAAGAGCTGGAGGTGTTGTGTGTCAGAAAGCTTTGCCATGTTCACTGGACCCCAGGGCTTAACCCTCCATTTATATCTGTAGTAAGAGGGACGAGGGATGAGGGACTGACCAAAGCTTTTTTGTGGAGGGGTGACACTTCTGTAAAACCCAGACAACTTTTCAATCTTCTCAAGGGATTGAGGGAAGAGGCTGTTAGAGGAGATTGTTCTTAGAGATTTGAACTTTAAGAGAGATCTCTCACGCTTTGGTTGGCTGCACCACGCTGTTATTCGTGGGTTTAGTAAAAGATGGGTGGGACTTCAAGCATGACTCATTGATGGCTCTTTGGGGATTTTGGGAAGTGACTGGGGATAATTTAATGGATTTATCTAGATGATCAGAGGTCTAGTATTAATGGATGATAAAGGGAGGTGCATCATCAACCATTTACCTTGACTATATTGAGAAAAGCACAGATCTAGGATTTGCTGACAATGGTAAGGAAATTCATAATCTACTTGAATAAAAAAAAACTGCATTGCTAAATAGAATGTGCAATAGATCACATACCTGGGTATCCATTATCATCAATATCTGTTCCCCCTCTGATACTGAAGCCAAACATCGGTGGATCATTGAGGGTCTGAAAGGGGCTTTCAAGGACCTGAGCATACTGGGTGACCAAACCATCACTCCGACCCAGGAAAATGAACACTTTCCCTCCTTCACCAGCGCCAGGTGCCCCCACAGCCAAATCTGAGGATAAAGAGATGGGTCAGTATCTAAATCATACGTTTAGATACTGCATAATAAGGTTTTAATGGAACGACTGGGAACTGTGTTCTCCGGTTGAAGGCATTTTTTAAACACTTGCTGGTTGGGGCAAGTTGTCACATGTTTTAATTAATTTTTTTTTTAAGTTCCCTTTGACTTTTTATGCTGTTTCATGTAATTGTTTAATATTATTTTTTGCTTAAAATCTTAAAAAAGGCATTTTTTGCATGTTTCATTGTAACAGCTATACATAGTGTAAAAACATGCCCATCTTACCGCAGTTGATATGAACCAACTCTCTTCAGTGACATATGACATTTACTTCAGAAAAAACGAAAGCACCTGCTGTCATCAAATGACTCATGAGCGTCATTTGTTTGTGGAAAAATGAGCTTTTAAGTTTCTCATTTAAAACCCATTACCACCTGTAATAATCAATACACAGAGCAATGTCCTTATTTTCTATCAAATATTTCAACATTCATGTTTTTCTTGTACCTGTTAGTGTGTGATGCTAAATGTTTTGAAAAGAATTCAACAGAATTTTTTATTCACTACCATTAAAGCCATCGTGGTCAATGTCTAACAAAGGTGCTATGGCGCTGCCAAAACGCCCATATGCGAATGTTCCCGTCAAAACCTGGTTAGGTCTGGAGGAGAATGAGAAGCCCTCTCCTTGCAGATAAACATACACCTGTCCCACTTCTCGGAATTTCTTAGTGGACAGTTGCTCCATGAAGAGCGGAGCTCCAATCAGGATGTCGTCCCACCTGATGATCATTAAATTGATCTCAAAATGAAATACTCATGAACTATTAGAAGTGAATCTGGTCTTTGCAGAGGTCACTTGCCCATCTTTGTTGATGTCTGTCACTGCTATCGAATGGCCAAAGTAAGATGCTATCTATTGAACAGAAAACAGATTTATATTACACATTTTCAGTATATTCATAATTTAGCTTTTTGCGCAAATGGTCTCAAGCCATTTTGGACCAACATGCTTAAACATTTCAGAAAATTTCAGTAACGGTTTTAACAGTTTTACCTGGGTTCCACTAAGACTCTTCATGATTTGCAGGGGCATCGCTGCACCATTTATTATTTTGACCTGCAAATACACACAAAATCAATTGTTAACAACACAATACACAAAACTAAAGTGTAAAATCATCTGTGTTATAGTGCACGAGTCTTACAGAGCCGGCGGTGTGCAGATCATTTGGGACACCGACAACATAATCTTGAGTCACACAAATATATAAGAATGCAGACAAAAAAATATTCATATGAGCCCAAAATCAGCCATTTAATACATGAAAATACACAAAGAAATTTTGATAATTTATCTGATCACCTGTGATGCCGTCTTTATTGAACTGTCCAGCAGCAACAGAGTATCCTATTACAAAACATTATGAAATTTAAGATATGTACTGTACATACAGCCACGGAAAAAGTTAGGAGACCATTTCAAATTTTCATTGAATCAGCATTTCTAAGGGTGACATAAAGTCATCCGACCGCAATGTGAAAGACACCTGAAAACTGTGATAGGTTATCACATAAAAAATGTTTCCTTAACTTTTCCTAAATACATGAACAAATGTTACTGTTATAAAAGTTAATATGAACTTGCTTTCTTTGCAGTATTTGAGGTCGGAAAAAATACAGAGCATCTTTTCTGACCTGTTTCTCCAGTTTTAATTTTCTGGAAATAAATGCAAATAAAAACAATATTCTTATTTGATATTTGGTATTAATATTGTTACTAATTCAAAAAATAAAACAAAACCTATAATTTTACATAAACACATACCTATAAATAGTAAATTCAGAAAAACGGTCTCTTCATTTTATTCTGTGGCTCGCACGCTCGCACGCACGCACGCGCGCACACACACATCCACCAGAGTCAGACATGACATCATACCCAGGTACAGATCAAAGTAGTCAGATCTTTGTAGTGTCCTGGTCTCTCCGCTCACGAAGTGCACCGAAGAGAAGGTGCTGCCACCTCTCATGATGTTTGGAAGAGGTGCAGTGATGATCTGACCTGACGTTCATAGCAAAGCAATATAATCACAGCAATGTCACTTCGAAACCATTCATAGTACAATGACAAATATATTATACCGATTGAATGATAGCTGACTAGTGACGTTCTTTAAAAGAGACATCTACTTTACCTTGAAAATAGTAACCTCCTGGCGCACCAAGTACCACTCTGCCATCCTGTCACACAATGCGAGCAGGACAAACATAAAAGTAGGAAAAAAGTGAAAAGATTTTTGCATGACAGTTGGTTCTATTAAAGCGCTCAGATTACTTCATGTAGATAAAAAATATGCTAACAATATGCAACTTTTTTTGCTGCCATTAGAGAACAAAGGAGGAACCTTGGTGATGTCTGCAGTGAATCCAGCTTCACAGTAACGTCTGTCAGAATCTGCACATACACATTCATTGAATCATTGAAGGCCAAAAAAAACTATTTGACAAATAAAACAAGCAATAGCATTTAGAACAAACCAGTGCTTAAACATTAGGAGTTTGTATAACACTTTAGATCATTAGATATGGCAGAGATATAGATTTAGGTCCTTACAGCCTGTGGCATAAACTGCATCCACATGAAGTTCCCTGCAGGGGGCGTAGTTCACCACCTGTCCTGTCTGCATGTTCATAAGCTGGCAGTTCCCAACAGGCGTGTTCATGGCTTCCGCTTCGGCCATTAACACATTCCAGTGAAACATGGGGGCACAGGCCTGCCTCACATGAACAATGTACCATTTATTTCTATCAGCAATTTACAGTACATCTACAGTAGTTACTATCGCCACAATGTGTCCAACAGTCTTTATCTAACTGTGGAATTGTGTTTCTTTTATCTTTTCCTGTATTTAAATGGAGAACAGGTAATATACCTATCATCACAAGAAAAGAAAAATATATTTATAGAAGTAACAGAATAGAGATTTTGAAATCATTATGTCATCATGTCATTAGCTTGACAGCCCCCATTCACTTCAGTAGGATATTCGTATAAAAACACCTTTTGTGTATAAATACAATAAATATAATATAATAAATAATAACAGCAATATATGGTGACATCTAAAAGAATATAATATGGTCACATTTGTGCACACTTGAACTCTAACTTACAAGTATCTGAGACTTTGACAAAAGATGATCAAACTGTATTGATTTATTTGTGTGTGAGGTTTTATGTCAACTGTAAACTCACCAAGATGTAGTCCTTGTAGGTTCGAACCGAAGCACCCAGCCACTGGTTAGACTTATGAGCCATCAGAATCATTTTATCACGTATGATTTTTTCATCACCTTTCAACCAGAATTCAGCATTAAAAACATGAATTAACTGCATAAATATCTACTTGACAACTTTGCATATGTGACACTGAACAACAAAACCAGTCTTAATGGTCAACTGAATAAAGAAGCTTTCATTTTGTATATGGTTTGTTAGTATAGGACAACATTTGGCCGAGATATAACTATTTAAAACTCTGGAAAAAATAAACATTGAGGAAATTCCCTTTAAAGTTGTTAATCAGAGACGATGTAGCAGGCTGCTGCTAAGAAGAAACAGGTTTGTTGCTCTCAATTGGGTTACCACTGTAATGACATTGTGGAGAATAGATGAACCTGAAAGCTGAAATTCTAAGCTTTACATAGATACCAAACTTGAGTGGGTAATTCTCAAAGAGAGGCAGTAGCGAGTGAAGTTTGTAGACGTGTTTCCGGCCATTTTTGTTAGAGATTTTGCTACATCCACTCACAAAAATGTTTGATATATTTTAATATATTTACAAAATATCTTCATGGAACATGATCATTACTTAATATCCAATTTTTTTGGCATAAAAGAAAAATCTATAATTTTGACCCATACAATGTATTTTTGGCTATTACTACAAATGTTCTTGTGCTACTTAACACTGGTTTTGTAATTAAGACTAAGATTAATTATTTTGTTACATACAAAAGTATATGCTACTGACCTTTCTGGTCAAACTTTAAAGTCTGACATGATTTTTCACTTGACATCCAAGGACACAGAAACACAGACCCACCACGAGAGACCCCAGGCTGACTTGTGTTTGCTCTGGGTGCTCCGATCACCACACTTTTACTACAGGGCAAAAAATCTAATAAAATGTTGTCGTTGATAATACAGATGTTAAAAGTGTCTAACTTAAACTCTTACAAAAATTTGCAAAAAAACCTTGCATTTAGGAAATAAAATCTAAAATGTTATCTGTGTCTAAAATATGAAGTAAAATATCATTCAAAACTGTAGGTAAAAACTGAGAATTTTTTTTTATAACTAACTCTTACAGAAGCATGTTTTACAAATGAAGACATCCCCAAATTTGTCAGGTTTTCCATACATTTTGGATACAAATTTGTCCCAAAAATATGGTTAAGTAGACCTCCTTCACAAACAGTGTCTCTGTATATTCTATTCTCCAACCATAAACTTAAAAGTTTTTAATGGGTGACCAAAAATATGTCTGCTTTTATTATCTATTTGTGCATCCTGACTACGTAGGGTTAACCCTTAGCACATACAGTCAACTAGCAGACTCCACACATAACATGCATTATGGAGGTCAGATGCACTCACCTTTTGCTGCTTGACTGATAAAAATCCACAGAGAAACCAAAGTAACTGTTTTCCGGGCCAGAGAACACGGTGTAGTTCTTCATGTCCAGGTTAAATCCACTGATGTGATGTGGATAAATGAGAAGTGACATCAGCACAGAGAAAATCAGCAGGCTTACTTTCAACCTCTCCTCCATCTTCTCTATATTTGTCAGCTGGTTTGAGTTTAATACAGTTCCCTCTGTAGATTACAGCATTTACTACACTTGTCTGTGGTTTGTTGAGCTCACATGACATGTGTGTGTCTGTTTGTTTCCTTCAGATAAGATGAGACATGTCACAGGTTTCCTTGATGAAGTTTTGTGGCATCTGAAAAAGAAATAATTTCTTGCAGACTTGTGCATGTTTCACGTGTACTTGAGAGCTTCAGTCAAACAATGAATGTAGGTAAATCACACTATGTAGCAAAAATGCAGTTATGTGCTGTTTTATATTCATACATTTTATGTTGATAAATTCCAGAATGGAAACAATCAAACAGTTCAGAATTGAACCAACATTATGGGAATAGGAGGAATAGTAAATGCAGACATTAGTTTACCATACAACCATAAGAGAACAACTTCGGTTATATATAAGGCGGACATTTTGTTGGGAAGATAACAGAGAAAGTGTCAGAATTGTGAAGCAGAGGTCCGGTTCAGGAAGTCTCACCCGAACTGATTACATTTTCAATGCCGTTATTTAAGAACTGCACATGGACAAACTGCTCTACACATTTGGTAAATATGTTATCAAAGAAGCGAAAACGTGATGACATCTCTGTCCTGTGTCAGCCACAGTAGTAAACCTTACCACCATGAGATGACAGAGGCAGACGGACAGGCCGATGACGGCAGGGGCCGCGGGGGAACATTTTGATTTGGGATGAGTAACAGTCTGGACACACAGCACTAGCTGGGATGTCCACCAACAGAGCCTGATACAGATACAGGGTCGATCTGAAGGAGGAGAAGAGCAGTTTTATCTGTTATGGCTGAACACTATCTCCTTTCCTCATTTACTCCAATTGCGGGGGAAACCAGTTTCTCCTCCTTTCTATCTCCTCCTAATCCATCTATCCCCATCTTACTTTTCCTTCTCTTTCTCGGAGACACACACAAACATCTTTACTTCCAAGTAAACATGCTATCCAAAGACTTATTTGGTTCATATACAGTTGAATTACTATAGACTAATGCTAATTAAATACTTTTTAATTAAAATGTTTGAAGAAAGATGTTTATAAATGAATAAGGATTGTTTGTCTCACAGAAGACTCACAGATTGTTGACAGTATTACATTTAACATACAGTAAAATATGATTTGGCAGATTATGAGCATTTTCTTTAATAATAAGTACCATTTTTAAAGCTAAAAAACATAGCCTTAGTCAAATCTGCATTGAGTATCCATGTTTCATCAGGACTTTCTATAGACATAATGATTTTTATACTGTACAGTTATGTTCTTGACCCTAAACCTGATGGCTGATCCGGTCCCGGTCTCTGTCGGTCCGTTTGCAATCCAGTCCAAATGTGAGTGTTGACAGGTACGACAAAAAATTAACCCACATTTTAAAAATTACTGGCATTACTATTTTGCATTACTATAAACGAAGGGTTTAGCCAGACCCCAGACACATTTGCCATCCATTTTATCGTCTTGTTCCTTTTTAATTTGTCACTTCACTGCTTCTTCCTTTTCCCAAGTGATGTAGATCCATTTCTCTCCCTACATAGTTCCTGCTTCTGTCTCTTCAACAGGTTGCATTTTCTTTCTAACCATTTCTTCTCGTTCGATACTACAATGCCTCAGTATTTCTGTTCATGCACTGTAATGTCATATCGTGCAGACGATGAGAACGTTATCATTATCATGCTGTTTTACAGTTTGCTAATTGTCCCCTATTAATCAGAATTAAAATGCGCTGAAGTATATCCTTTTATTTTAGAATGAAATTAAGAACAATTTGCAAGAGATCATTCGATTAGAAGCTTTACTGCCTGGCAATTATGCTTAATGAAGAAATAAAACCCTGGAGGGGAGTACATTTTTACCAGGTATGTTTGTTGTCATTGTAAATATTATACTCCCTTCAATAAACCCACCGTATTGAAGCTACAGCCAAATGCTTTTAAGGGCACAACCTCTTTATTAAGATATATCAATATCCTATATGTGATGTACCTGTCACCATATTAATCTGAGATAAAGGAGGGGAGTACATTTTTATCAGGTATGTTTGTTGTCATTGTAAATATTATACTCCCCTCAATAAACCCACCGTATTGAAGATATATCAATATCCTATATGTGATGTACCTGTGACCATACTAATCTGAGATAAAGGGGGAGTACATTTTTAAGAGTAGTTTTACTTTCCCGTTAAGATCATTCTTTTCAAACTAAAACTCAATGCTTATGAGGCCATCTACTAAAGATCTATAGTACAGAGCTCTTAAGTTTCATCACAAGTTTGGCGTGAGATTACATGTGCTAGGGGAGGAGCCACTCAAATTAGGCCCAAATTTTGCTATTTCCTCTATTGCTTATATTTGCCCAGCACAATTAAAACTGATAAATGACAAAAACAAAGTTTAAGGATGATTTAAGCAAAAAACATTGTTAATAGCCCGATTATGATTGTAAATACCAAATAAAATATTAAAATCGTTTTTGTGTAACGGAGGCCAACTAGTGAAGAGCTGTGCAGTGTGTAAACCTCACTCCCCGACCTCAAGAGGTAATCTAGCGACAGACCTATAGCATCCTCGTTAGAGCGCCCGACTCCCATTCCGGACAGACTCGGTTCGAGGTCCGCTCGGAGCAGTTGCGAATAGGACCGGTAACATTTGCCACTTTAGAGCCCTGATAGTAAGCATAACTGCTACTGCATAGAATATTTAGAACTAAATCGAAATAGTAAATGCTTCTGGGCAAGTGATGTTTTTATAACCCTGAATGGCCTGTTATATAGCCTAATACAAAACAACTTTTTCATTTTTATGAAAAAGTCAGCCAACTTGAAATAGTTATTTTGTAATTTTAAATATATATATTTTTTGTATTTGCCCTACAAAAATGTAACGCTGAAGAAAAAATTTAAAAGTGAATGAATGTTGGCATACAAGAAGTATGGCTACATATAGGCTAACTTTGACAAACTGTGTACAACGCGGTCTTCTATAAGAGAACATTAAAAACTTATATAGGCTATGTACTAGGCTATATAGGCTATGAATATATGTATTTTAAGAGCAAACACAGTTTTGCACAGATAAATGATTTTATTTATTAACCATAGCTTTATTTATAAAGCATAGTTTAACCTTGATATTTAGTGTTAAACACTGGGAATCTAAATTAGTATGAAAAAAACTGATTACTAGACTTAGCTTATTGTGATAAATCCATGGTGAGTTATACGGAGGCTCGACAGTTGATCGAGCTAAATCGATCGACCAAGTTGTTGAGTTTTTACTTAATCCATATTAAATCCTAACTGCTAAGCGTCGTTGATAGTTTTTTTTACAATGCTTACACGCTCAATTTTGGTCCTAAAAGTGTAAAAAAAAAAAACGGCAAGTATTGCAGAACTCTTAACTCCGCCTATCAACTGTGTAATGCGCGTGCACGCGAGAGGAGTGATTTGTCCGGGGAGTCGGATTTCGGTACAACAACTATCAGCGATGCACCAAAGGCTACACAGATTCTCTCAGTATACTACATGTGCTTTATTTCCTTATTCCTGATCAAAACCCAGCAATCCCTCTGTATGGGATTTCACCTGCCTGAGGAGTTACGCTTGAGGGTCAGTCTGGATTCTATCCCTTTATCAAAAACACTCATATTCCCGAGATAGCGGCGATTGAGGGAGATTAAGACGTGTTAAGATCTCTGTAGGTGATAAAGATCAGAGAGGAGTCAAGATTTTGAGTCTAAAGGCATATTTTGAACTAGAGACATTGAGTAGGCTACTGTTCAACTAAATATCAAAGTAAAAAGACTTAGGGAATTTGCTAATGCAGGAAAGGGTTTTAAAGAAATTTGGAAGGCTGAATGTATAGAAAGTTCTCCAGGTTGGTGTGATGGAAAGGTTTGTGCAGTGTATGTTCTAGAAATGTGAAACTAGAAGTAAACAAAGTGTTTCATCCAAAGCGACCCATATATTATGCTTTCAGCTGTTAAATAGATATCAAAGACCTCATATTGTTATACAAACTGTAATTTAAATAAATATAAGTGGAAATTACACAAATATAAAGTAGAAATGTAAATGTAAAGAAAAATGGTAGTTTCTGTAATGTTACAGAAAGCTAAATGATACAAGTAATGTAATATCATTTAGCTTAATGTGTTTATTTTATTTTTTCCAAGAAAGACACAATATTCCTGTAAAAACTATTCAGTAATTTCTTTAATGGCATACAATTTAGCTTAATGTATTGTTTATTCTTAAATAAAAAGCTATTTATGTTGATTTGCATTCTTAAATTAGAAAAACAAGGCAATATATATTGCAGAAAAGGCAATATATATTGCTCATTTCAGTGGGTTGGTGGTGTGTTATTATATGACCACAGTCTTTGGTTTAAGCCAGCTCTCAGATTTATGTTCATATTGCTGAGCTCAACCTGTGGTCGTGCTGAAATCTGTAAATCATTTTCTGAGCGTCTACTGGCTTCAGAACTATGTATTGAATTTAATCTGTCACCCTCCTGCATTTCAAGATTACATGTGGCCACCACACCAGCACCAGGGATTTCATATAAGAAATGAAAAATGGTTATTTGAATTCAAGTCAAAAAATCATCACTTGTGGATTTAAAAAAAAAAACATTTCTTTCCACCAGTTTTTTCCTAGTAAAATTCTCTGGGAGCTGAAATCAAACTATTCACATTTCCTGCATATCAGGTCAAGAGTTGCTGTACATTTTATACAAAAGTCAAGTCATACTTAAATGAAAAATAAAATAAGTTAAAATTCATCAAGTCATGAGTTTTGCTAATGGCCAAGGACTGGGAATTTTAACTCCATAGGTCCCTACATTTTCATTGTTACAACAAATGGTAACCACACACACAATTATTAAATACACAGGTTGAACTCCACCCCGACTCCTTAATACTGAAATTACTCTATAAAGTATAATGAATCATTTATGCTCTGAAGCATGCTGGGTAACCACTTGTACAATATACAATTGTTAAATTGACCCACTTGAACAACTCTCAGCCTATAGATGCCCTGTCCTTCACACAAGAGTGTCATTCATCATCAGCACCTCCAGAGGTCGAGTAACACTGAAGAAAGATCTTCCCCGACACACGCTTAGCTCCGCACAATCACATGCGATGACACATCCATTTTCACGCCCTGTCCTCCAGCAGAGCGGGTGAAGACGCGCGTCACCATCATCCTGCCGATAGCTGTGGTCCTTTGACTGCTAGTTGACCTTGAGTCATTTTAACACCCTGCCAATGACATTTCTACTTCAAACAAGTCTTTGTTGAAGGACACTACTCTACGATTGCAGCGTGATGGCTTTTTATTTGAACCAGAAATAGATTGATTCAAACCTAACATGGCAGACAATGACGGTAAAGGGCAAGGGAAGACATACACAACAATATATGAAATGAAATCAGTAAATCAGTAAATCAGTTTGTTTGTGTTAAAGCCATAAGCATTTTCCATTTACATGTTCTTCACTTATTTGTTTCTATTTAAAAAACATTGCACAAAAACGTTTTTTTTCCTTCAGAGTTTCAAGATTATATTCAATTCAAAGTGTTACGTGACACACATTTTTACTGCACATTGTAACTTTTTCATCAGTTTAATTGCACAAATTACATAATCAGTTTAACTTCTAGCAAGAGAGCTATTCAACTTTGAGCAATTAAAATTGAATGATTTTTTCACTGAACACTTTTCAGTAAGCAAGCAGAAAAGAGAGGAAGAAAATCAATTTAAAACAAAGATTTTGAACAAAATGATATTGAATATGCGTCACTGTGCTTTTTTACCAACCACTAGATGGCAACCTCTGCATGTAACACACACTTTGAATTATAACTTTTAAAACTGTAATGTGTCTAGTGGTATGTGATAAATTCTATTGGTTAGACGTTAAATCCTATTGGAATAATGCCCAAATCACAACAAAATGGAATTTTGTAATGGATTTAATGGAAAACTGGAGCTAATGGTTCACAATGCTATTTTAATGGAAACCATTAGAATTTCTGGGATGGTTTCTATCATGCTGAAAAAAACAATAGAAACCATTAAAGATGTTTTAATAGTTTTAAAGTGATTTGTATTGGTATTAATGGAAACTATAATGGTGTCTACTGGTATGTGATTCTATTGGTCGGATGTAAATCCTATTGAAATAATGATCAAAACTGACCAAAATTGAATTTTGTAATGTTTTAATGGAAAAAGCTAATGGTTTATAATGGTATATTAATGGAAACTGTTAGAATTTCTGTGATGGTTTCTATTGGGTTTCTATCCCTGCTGAATAAAACAATAGAAACCATTAAAGAAGTTGTATTGGTTTGAATGGTTTAAACTGAATTGTATTGGTATTAATGGAAACCATAATGGTGTCTTTTGGTATGTGATGGATTCTATTGGTCGGATGTTAAATCCTATTGGAATAATGCCCAAAACACAGTACAAAATTGAATTTTGTAATGGTTTAATGGAAAAGCCTAATGATTCATAATGGTATTTTAATGGAAACCAATATATTTCTGTGATTGTGTTTCTATGTTTTTTTCCAGGGATGCTTTTTCAGCAGGGAATCCTGAAAAATTAAATGGATTTAATGGTTATAATGGGAATTGTATTGGTTTTAATGGAAACTATAATGGTGTCTCCTGGTATATGATGGATTCTATTGGTCTGATGTTTTCTGGCAGATGGGAACCAATAGTATGCAGGTAAATCCTATTAAATCAATCATAAACAAATTACACTACAAAAAAGAATTTTGTAAGGATTTTAAGAGAAAAAGCTAATAGTTTATAATGGTAATTTAATGCTAAACATTAGAATTTCTGTGATAGTTTCTAGTTTTTTTTCAGCAGGGACATCACGGTTTGCAGTGATGTCATTAGGCATTGACCATGCTGTGTGCTGTGTGACTTTGGCACGCAGGAGGATGCAAAGTGTAAACATTTTCTTGCCAAACCTGTTGCTATGATACAGTGTGAGCTTCTGTTGTGTTATTTTAACACAAGATGTAGAGACAATTAGTTAGGCTATCATTTCTAGTAATGCCTTTAAACAAGTGATGCCAAACAAATTCCCCTGAAGGTTTAGATTTGTTTTTTTTTTTAGAAATGTACAAATCACCTTTAGAGATGAATGGTTGCCAATATCTAAACACCCATATTCATCAGTAACCAAATACAGCCGAGGTTAAAGCAACACACGCGCTAGTCATGCGATGGCTAATCGGCGACGGCTAGCATACATATTTTGACACTTCTCTCAAGTGTTTTCCAGTGGCCGAGCATCCAGCGTGCCAGTCGTGAGCATCTGTCAGGCCTGAATAGCACTGTACTGACCCCACCTCACAAAATAAAACCCTATGGTCAGTACTGTGTGGCAATTTCACAGCGACTGCTTTTGAATAATGACATAGCATTCTGTGTTATTTCTCTAGCAGATTGCCAAGCGTCTGCCCTTGTTTGGGTATGATGATACGAGCAGAAAATGACTTATTGCGTTGAGAGTTTTTGCTGAGAGCAAAAAATAGCCAGCTTATGCTAACACAAGGTTCATCAGCCTTTCAGTGCAAACGCTGATCAAAAAAGCACGGAATCGCACCCGTCTCGCCTTCTGTTACGTTCCATATGCTGCGTGATAGTTCTGCACGATTTTATTTCAAATAAACAAACAAAATGGACTCTTACTTTGGTAAAATACACACTGAAAATGACAGCAGGACTGAATTTATGTTCAAACTATTATTATGTACACAAAACAAATGGCCAATTATAGTAATGATAATAAATGTAAAAATGTTATCCCTTGGATGGTTTCTTGAAAGCATGCGATATAAATCTGTCTTCACAAGCATGAATTTATGACTAATTGAATCTATTCCATGGGCTGTTTCGAAATGACTTTCAAGAACAGGTCACCCGAACCACAGTGATTTATGTTAAATTGTTAATATGGTATTGCTCATAATATGCATGCTGTGCTTGAAAGAACGCAGAAAAAGTTATGCACAAGGAGCTGAATATGTTAAGGAAATACTTTGTTCAAACATCAATATGGATTTGACTTTTTAAGTTATGTGAACTATGTGTAAAGAAGCCCTACTACGCCCTCCAAATTTATGTGCATTTATAGTAGTCACAAATTTTTGGTTGCTATCACACCAGCACAAAAATCAGCCGAATCTTCAATCCTTCAGCGAGGAGCTTGTGTCAGTCCTGGAGAGTGGATTGTTATTTTTGTGTGGGGTTGAAGAGAGAGTGGGTTTATCTTGGACACTTATCTCAGCCGACTTGTCACACGTGAGGTCCCGAAGTGACAGTTTGATTTTAAAGAATGTAATGTTTCTGAAGTGTTTAGCTTAATTCAGTCAAATGTTTTTGAAAGCAAAATGAGCTTTTTTGATATAACCGGTTGTGTTGTCCTTCTGATGTGAAACGTTCAGTTTTCTTGAATTCATTTAGAAATAAAAATGTATCTTGTGTGTTCAAAACTTGGAACATAATGTCATTTATTGAAATTTCGAGCAAAGAAAAGTGCAGAATGCATTTTGAATTAGTTATCCATAATGTAATGCACATGCAGACCATCTGATACATCAAATCAAAGCTTTGCTTCAGGGATAAATTGGATTTACCATAAATCAGATGGCACAGAAATTCAACCTTTTTACTGAAGGGAATGTACTGCAAAATGGCAGACCCCTAGAGTCCAAAATGCAGATAAAAACCAAGGCTTCCTGACCATATCAATCTTTTGCTTAAGAATCAGACTTGCACGCACAGTCTCCTTAGTCAAGCAGATCCCATTGCCTCTCATTACTGAACGTTCAGCATCAACCGCAGCACCACAGACTTGTGGTGTACAGCGCACATACCTAATGGAATGACTCTGTATTCCACGCTAAGCTATATAAAATAAACAGCCCTCTGGAGGCATGCCTCTTAACAGTTTTATGTCACATGTACTTTGACAGGCTTCTGTGCTATGAGTCATGAAAAGCATTCGATATTTAATGGAGATACCTGAAGTGGCTTTGGCCAATACATATAACAGGGCTATTCAGCTCCGGTCCTGGAGGGCCACTGTCCTTCAGAATTGAGCTCAAACCATAATCCAACAAACCTTTTTCAAGTTCTCTTAAATACAATGATTTTCTTGTTGTGCAGATGGACTTTATTAGTCAGGAAACTAAAGTCAGTGGCTTTCCAGGACTGGAGCTGACAAACAGCAAGTTTGTGAGTTAGGAAAGCCATGTCATTTCAGGAAAGCCCATCTGGGTATTTCTCACATATTGTTTTGCACAAACTAATCCTTTTGCACACATATTTTTCACTACTATATGTGACCCTTGATCACAAAACACGACAAAAGAACGCATTAGAACCCATTATAATTAAACATTTTGTCCACACTGGATGTCCACAATCACATTAAAACAAGCCGTGTTTCATGTTGTGTCCGGTGCAGACACAGTGTTAAAGTAGCACGAGAACATTAAATGTAATAGCCAAAAATACATGGTATGTGTCAAAATGATCGATTTTTCTTTTAAGCCAAAAATTATAAGGATATTAAGTAAAGATCATGTTCCATGAAGATATTTTGTAAATGTTCTACCGTAAATATATATCAAAACTTTATTTTTGTGAGTGGATGCCGCAATATCAAAAAACAAAAATGGCCGGAAACACGTCTACAAACTTCACTCGCTGCTGTCGCTCTTTGAGAATTACTCACTCAAGTTTAGTATCTATGTACAGCTTAGAGTTTCAGCTTTCAGGATCATCTATTCTCAACAACATATATCAGCGGTAACCCAATAGAGAGCATTTAAACAAACCTGTTTTATCCCAGTGACAGCTTTGGTACATTTATTCTGAGACTGTACCTTTTTTGCTGAAGCACATGCGACTGAAATGATGATTGTACAGTTTTAATATTACCTGGTTTCCCACAATTCCTGCAGTATTTTTGAAGTTTGCTTCTCTCGCCCAGGCAGTCAGCAATTCTGTCAATGGCACAGATAATTCACATCTTTGATGTTAAAAAAATCTGTTGAGATTTCATCTCAGTTTTATATGCAGCACCCAACATTGCTGAACCAAAGCACTCAGAAGTTGGATAATCTACCAATCCATTTATAAACTATAAAATATAGAGCTTAAATCAACCATGTCATTCCATTCTAAAATGCATTTGCCTATAAGTAGAAAAAAATTATTCCTTTTAACCAGATGTCTAAAAATGCTTGTTCCTTTTAATCTCCTAAAATCGCACAAAAAGCTATGTGTGATGCATCAGAGTTATCTGATAATCTGCTAACTTTCTTCTATGACCTGATTGTCATTTTAAATGAACATCCAGAAATGTAACCATTTGGTTCACCAAAAAACCCCCCCGATTCTTTGTCTTACAGCTAATCCTGCTTTATACCCTCACTAGACAAATTATCTTCTACAATCTGGCAGAAAACTCTGGGTCCTCTGATGAAGTCAGAGATGTCAATGTGAACATTTCATACGTAAAGGAACAGTTCACCCAAAAATGTCTTTGTTCTGATGAACACAGAATGTTCTGAGAACATTGTCTGAATGGTTCACATCATTTTAGATATATGAACATTAATAAGTCTTTATCTATGTCTATATATGTGGGGCAGTTGTGGCCTAATGGTTAGAAAGTCGGACTCGTAACCAGAAGGTTGCCGGTTTGATTCCCAGTACCGGCAGGTAACAACTGACGTGCCCTTGAGCAAGGCACCTTACCCCCGTTTGCTCCCCGGGTGCTGCAGTGTTAGCTGCCCACTGCTCCCGGTGTATGTGTGTTCACGACTTGAAGTGTGTGTCACTATTCACTGGTTGGGTTAAATGCAGAGGTCACATTTCAGGTATGGGTCACCATATCTGACAAATAGGTCACTTCATCTTTGCCAATAAATTAGATCAATATAAATCTATGGTAAGTTACTGACAAACTGCTGCACGTAGTACTGTAATTTCTACCGAATTTTTAACAGTGTACCGCCATTGAACATTCTTTAACATATCTTCTTTTGTGTTCTGCAGAAAAAAGATAGCGAGTAACTAATGACAGATTTTTCATTTTTGAATTAATGATCCTTTTTAATTAATTTAACTGTAGATGTGTATACAAAGTGATATCCTCCCCTCAATATTTGAACGGTCTCCACATGTGCAATCCCAACAGGAAAGATTATGCTAGTTGGAAAGGAGACTCTGCTGTTGAAAGCACATGTTGTGTAAGTGAGTTCACAAATCTGCATACCTCCAGGTTAAGCCAAAGCCTTTGAAATACATTTACAACTTCCAGGAGAAGAGTAGGCATGATTAGAAACTCTGTTGCCTCCTACCCAGGGAGGAATCCTGTTTCAAATCCATTTATTGCATTTGGAACCCTGTTTAAAGCAGCAGGCATATGTTTGCTTCTGGTGTTTACATTTCAAGTTTAAGAAAAATCCACACTGCACAACACGATGAAAACATTGACTTTCACACATGGCAAAAAAATGTTAACGGCTGAGGTAAAACAGCTGAAGCATGATATACATTGTTCAAAAGATTTATGTTACGTGTTATAGTTTCACATTTTTAAAGATGTGATCTTATAAGTGAAATATAAGATATATAACATATATAAATCAATGATGATTATTTAATGACAGGACTGTACATACCACATTTTTGGACATGTTCGAAACCCCTTCTGATTTACAGAGGGTAACCCAAGGAGCAATACATCACAGGCATGTGTTTTTATTTGTGTACAGACCTTGAACTCGGTTTAGAGCTCGTCGATTTATTGCAGAAGATAAACAACATGGAAGCCAGCTGTTTTAATACCCTGATTTTAATTCCTGGTGGAACACTGAAACATACAAAACTGACATAAATAAGCAAAAACATGAAAAACATTACAAGATTCTGAATGTACTTTCCTTCATTCAAGAAAAATTAAAAAAGAAAAAGTTGAAATATTGTGTTCTTTTATGAAATAATAGGACAAGTGGACAAATGTGAGGTTTCTGAACTAGGGGTGTCACCAAATGGAGATGCAAAAACAAGACAACAGTGGGTCCAAATTTACCTAAAAAGTGTAAAAGCTGTGACACATTTAAAATATTACTCTGTGTATATATAAGAATTTTCACCATCAATGATGCTGGTGGCACAGAAATGACACACTTTACCTTTTATCTAGGTCTATACTCTTTATTGCTTCTGTTGTTTTTTGTCGCAGCTATAGGCTACACCATCTACTTTTTCCACTGAAATAAAATCAATGTCTCTTCTGAGAGCCGTACTGCATTACAACGGCATACAACCTCCTCTGGCTCATTCACTCTCACACCTACACAATCCACATTCACACGCCGCATCACCCAACAGTGAAATCATCTTTGAGGGCCTCATCTGCTCACACGCTTACGCACGTTCTCCTCCACCCCCGCTGTCTTTTCCGTGACAGATTATGGCATCTTTTAAAACGCTCTGACTATGAGCATCTCACTCACTAATCTGACAGAACTTCAGGACAAAGCTGCTGTACCTGAATTCAGATTTAGCAGGTGAATTCAGGTCAGCAGCTGGTACGGTTAATCCATTGTATGAGAATTAACATTTCAATCGTTTCAGGAAATCATTTTAATTGATCAGCATTGCATCATTGTATAAATGTTCATTTATTTGATGGGGTAATATACTGAAAGGCTGGAATCTGCTGCTTTGTAACCTTTTGATACCTTCCGCCACTTTGTCTTATGGTGTTTGCACTTGTTTCAGGCAGCAAATTGAAATATAATTTTATGTTAAAACCAAAACATACTTTTAGTACACTGCAATTTTTTTACACTCACCCCATTGGCAGATTTTTTGCTTGTTTTAAACATAAACTTACCAACATTTTCAGGTCTTCTTGCTGCTTGTGTAACTTTTTCAATCTTAAAACACATACAGTACATGAGATATATGAAGGCATACAGTAGAACTCATTTAACACACAACATAATGTTCGCACGAAGCATGCAGTTTCTTCTAAATCCCAACTGAATACAACAGCTGCATTGATATTGGCACTAAAGACATTTTTGAGTCAGATTCCCTTAAGCGATCGGTCATTCAGAGGCCATTGATAGCACAGTGCTATTTAAGTGACAGGCCTGCAACCTTCACCCATCGGTCATTTATGGTAAAGTTAATATACTATGTTTTTCGGTTCAATATAAATATATAAGCAAATGCTTACTGGAGCTACAACTGAGGTGGTTTAGTGCAATTCTTTGGCTGATACTATTTACACCACATATAAGTCTTTCTGTGAAGCTGCTGTTATTATTTAATGCCCCACTTTCCTTTCAGCTCATCTTGTTTTGATTTGCATGCGGTTCTCGTGCGGTTTTCCTCCCTCATTCCTAACCTGCACCGATGCTTCCGGAGAGAAATGAATGATGGTGTATCTGGCTGTCAAAAATACTACATAAATACTGTATATGTATAGAATATATATAAAAACATACTAAGCATTCTTCCATAAAATACATAAATGTGGAGCTGTAAATGTAAAGCTTAAAAACGATCACAAAAGTGATCTGTATAAAATCATACAGTTACACCGTGTGAAGAAAAGACTAAAATATAAACTTTGAATGCTTTCATGTCTTTATCGCACATTTTAGACCTTCACGGTTCCTGTTCACTTTCACTCTTTTTGAAAAGAGAACCTTGAAGATTCAGCTAAACCTCACCTTTTTTGTGTCACAGAAGAAAGACGGTGTGAAAGAAGAGTGACGGTGAGTTAAAGATGGCTCTTACATTTTTATGGTTTTTATAACAGAGTATCGAAATACAGAACATAGTGTAGGCATAAGATCTTGGATAGCCAGCTATTATAAAACAAATCATAACAAGTTAACAAAAGTATTACTTCTGATTGGTGAATGTACAAGTTATTTTGGACCTAAAAAAGTCTTGAAATTTAGCTTTATATCTATGAGAAAGCCAGTTTAATTCAGAGAGCTTAATTAATTGATATAAAAAGGCTACAGACATTTGTCCTCTAAAGCTGCACGGCACTTGCTGGGACTGGCGGATGACCTTTCAGCTAAAATGTTCGGGCTGTAAATGATAGGCTGATAATGTACAGACATTAATAGGGAAGAGAATTAGGCAATTAGAAAGTGTGGCTTATGAGGGGTCACTTTGCCCTCTAGGATCATTATAGTTAATTTCATGCCTCATATTGATAAAATATGCACCGTGTGCCCTGAAAACAATAAATCCGGGAGTAAGTGACTCAAATACGCTGACATTTTGTTTGCCGTCACTTCCCTGTCAGGTTCAGTTTGTTATGTGTCAAGTGTATAATGTCTCATTACAAACTTTAAATGACTAAATGTTAGTTCTAAAAATAGTTTGTTATAGCTACCTAAGTACACGAGAACAGGGAACATGTTCAAAAGGAAATTTGTTTTAAAGTTTGTGGATGGTGTGAAGAGGACTTTTTTCAGATTTTCATTTCAGGTGCAATTTATGTTCAATGCTAAAAGCAAATGCGGTACACCATGGCTCAATAACACCAAAGCAGAACCACAGGAAGAAGCTAGACATTCCACTAAGACCTTTACTACTGCTCTTTAATAGACATGGTGCTTCAAATGATATCATTAAAGTTACCCTGAACCGGAAGTTGCGATCATTTTCAGAGTGAAACGGAATTTCTAAAGGGAAAATATAGTGGGCGTGGCTTGTTGTTTTACTGCGATTTGATTGGATATATAAAAACAGCTGTTGCATTTTGAAATGGAACTAGGAGCAGACTGACAGTTAAGGGGAGGGGTTAACAGATGCCTTATGTCGGAAGTGGGCAGAAGTGCATGTTCAAATTTTAAATGAAGATTATGAGTGCACGTGAATTTTAAAAAGAAAATGATTCACATGGTACAATAAACGCTGCAATATTTCATGACAAAATAGGAATTTAAATTTTTTATTTCACTAGGACATTAAATAGAAAAGAGGTCATTTGTTATATATCTTATAACAGCTTTCCACTATTATAATCTTTATGGATTTTTATAGACAATTACAGGTTGTACAACCTGCTGCAATTACAGCACAGACCAGAAAAATACATGTTACACACTGAGCTTTTGATGCAGAATAGCCATTAACCTAATTCACAAAAGCTTTTACTGTGTCCCAGATATAGTTCTGCTGTAGCTTGAGAATGACAAACATGACGTGACTGTCAGGAAACAGGAGAGAAACCCAAACGCAGACAGTAACTTGACACATTTATTAACAATAAAACGGGGAAAAACAAAACCCACAAGGGGGTAAAACAACAAGGAAAAAATACAATAAACAGACTAGACTAGATTTAAAAACTAAACTGGACTTTGGATTTGACCTATAGGAGAGTTCCAGGCACTAGGCAAGAACAAGAAATACGAAACAAACTGGCACAAGACAGAAAACATGAGGAAATAAAATAGGGAACCAAATCAAGAGGGGAACAGGTGCACTGGTGCAGGTCATGAAACCATTGCATAATCAATAATAGGAAACAAGGGGGCGGGGACAAAGACGAAAGCGGAGAGAGCACATAGCACGCCAAACACAATGCCATGTCTCTCTCCCACACTAAACACGTGAGTACTGAAACGATCCTGACACACAACCAGAAAACCTGAACAAGAGAGCAGGATCTTAACAGTGACTAGCCTATGTTCAGATAAGAATGACAGACTAAATAAGACGTAGTAGTCGTATGGGAATGAGTACTGTATGATCATGCAACAAGGTGTGAAGGGTCAATACCTTGAAAAGTTTATTTTATCAACACTGAAAATATAGTAATGCAACAATCTTTTAATACTTGAAATAACTTTGTCATCTGTGAAAATGTTGAAAATATTTTTAACGATTTCCTATAGACTAAAACCAAATGCAGTGCACTCATTTTTTACATTTTATACCTTAGCACAGCAATGTAGATGAATGTGCAATATTTTAAGAAATCACACTTAAAATTTTCATTTTTCGCTGTAGTTACCATTCATACGCCTATGTTTCCAATATAGAATCCGTTCGTCACGTGCAATACATTCTATTTTCTATATTAGAAATTTTCTTTACGTCCAGTTAGGACAAAAACCTACATGTCGAAAAAACCTTTTATATCACGTTGCAACGTTGTGTGTCATGGTTCTGCCCGATCTCGTCTTGTAAATTCCTAGAGCCTTGTGGGCAGGGCCATGACAGTGCCATGTCTCCGTGTTTGTTACTCGTGGAAGCGCGTGGCCTGGGCGTGGTGCGCCCGTGTCACGCGCCCTCCGGTCTTGCGTCATGACCACGCCCCCCGGATACTTCCGCAATCCTGCCCTCCTTGTTTATGGCTAGTTTTCATGATCTAGTGGGCAGGATTGCGTCAGTATCTTGTCTTTGTGTTTACGTTCTGTGGGGAGACACGCGGCTCGGGTGCTTCCGCCTTTTGCCGCGTGTTTTCATGTCGCGCGTCTAAGTCCCGCCCCCTCGTTCTCCGGTAATTTTCCCTGTTAATGTTTCTGATGATTCACACCTGCACCCTGTGTCATTATCCCTTGTTTGTTCCCCTATTTAAAGCCCTCGTGTTCATTGTCCTGTGCTGGTTCGTTTTGTAAGTTCGTGAATTTTGTAAAGTTCGTGGCGTTTTGTGAGTACTGCGTGTCATTGTCATTGTCATTGTCATTGTCATTGTCATTGTCATTGTCATTGTCATTGTCATTGTCTCTGTCTCTGTCTCTGTCTCAGTCTCAGTCTCAGTCTCAGTCTCAGTCTCAGTCTCAGTCTCAGTCTCAGTCTCAGTCTCAGTCTCATCCGTACCGTTTGTTTCTGTTTTGCCCCCACGTGGGAGGTCTTTGTTTTTTTTAGTCTTGCTTGTTTTTGAGTTCGTGTCTTTGGCTCTTTTTACCCCATCGTGGGTCTTTTGTTTTAGTTTTTTGTATAATAAAAGTCTTTTTGTTACCCCTGCACTGCTGCCTGCATCTGGGTCCTCTGTCCCCATCATGACAGTTGTGTTTGGTTAGGACACAGTATGATACCAGAGTGTTGACTAGGCTACTTGACATGTGCTGTGCTTAACACTGTGACCTGTGCGCCTCATTTAAAAAAGGAAACATCATGACCTGCTTCCTTTAGAAATTGAAACTGTGACCTGAATAACAATTTAAATACACTCAGGTAATGAAAAATGTACATATTTATCAAAACCATACAGGCTAAATTACAGATGATATTTTACAAATCTGTAGTTGTTAAACACTGTATTGCCTTACTGGAAAATACAAGCTCTCCATTTACTAGATTAATATTTAGATATCTAATATTTCAATATTCCCAGAAACTCAGCAGCAAATAAAATATGAGTATCACAAACGGGAGGTTATTGCTTTACTGCTACATGCTGTGACCTTGGACCACAAAACCCGTCATAAGTAGCACGGGTATATTTGCAGCAATAGCCAACATTACATCCTTTAATGTCAAAAATCCATGAAGATATTTTGTAAATGTTTATATATATGACAGGAAACTTTATTTTTGTGAGTGGGTGCAGCAAAATCGTGAATGAAATTGTCCGGAAATGCTGCTGCCTGCTCTTTAGGAATTACTAAAGTCAGGTGTCTTTGTAAAGCTTAGAATTTCAGCTTTCGGGTTCATCTCTCCACAACATTATTACAGTGGTAAGTAAAAATAAAAGCGTTAAAACAAACCTGTTTCTTCTTAACAGCGGCCCGTTACAGCGCCTCTGATGGACAACATTAAAGGCAATTTTCCTGATATGTAAATGCTTTGTTGCAGCCTCAGATTCCAGATTTTCAAAGGGTTATATCTCGGCCAAATAATATCATATCCTAACAAACCATACATCAACAGAAAGCTTAAATGTTTAGCTTTCAGAGGTACAAATCTCAATTAAAAAAAGACCCTGTGACTGGTTTTGTGCTCCAGGGTCACACATGTTATTTTGCAAGTACAGCTGAGTCATTGATCTAAAACGTAACCTTACACGATGCACAATGAAGTCACTCCATTGCATTTTGTTTTGCATGTGCACAGGGTTGACATCAGTATGGGTCACATTGTGGTGGTGAAGACAATGCTATTTTAAACAACAATAATTAATCTTAAGGAAGAAACAGAAGATAAGACATATGCAAAGAAAAACAGCTAAATAATCCCACTGACAGTATATTTTAAATAAAAAAACGATTATACCCAACCATCACTGCGATCCTGTGCAGATCCTTTGGGTTTAACTAATGTTTCACCTCTGAGATCCAGGCAGAGCTGCTTCGAAATCTCCTATTAGTTTATGCAATGCAAGCTAGCCCAAAAAACCCACCATGTCATTAGCATGAATCTGCTGTGGGTATAACACTCTCCTTTTCATAGCCTAATAGATGTGTTTGCAAAACCGCTCTCATAATCATCACTTATTAACATGTATTAGCATCGGTTATGACTTTCACACACCATTCGATGTTTAGCAATGACCCTACGCAGAGAAGCTAAACTTAGCATAGTTATTCTGCCGTGTACCTTCTAATATAATGGTATAGTATAGCACACCAGAGGGCAGCTAGGGCATTTAGTTCTTTGTATTCCACCATCTATTTATTTACAGATGAATGCCATAGTATGCCCTCTTCTCTTCAGTGGTGATTCACAAAGCATACAAGGGCTCAGAGGTGCATTCTGAAATAAAGACTGACACTAATTTAATTTTAATAAACCCGCAGTAAATAGTTATTTTTCTATAGGTCAAACGCTATGTCAAAGGTTGTGATGGTTATGAAGTGGAGCTATAATTGTTTACTTCTGAGTTTGTGTGTGTTCAGCAAGGATGACAGAGCTCTTGACAATCGAAGCATTCAAACACCTGCTTCACACTTGTTTTGCTGAGCTGTGCCAAATAAAGCCTCCTGTCAGTGGAGGATGATTCATGACCGTCACTCCAAACGTATAGCAACGTCAGTCGCTTTGGATAGAATTTTGAAGGGCCAGACCACCAAAGTCTGTCAGAAATGAAATGACAAAAAAGAAAACTGTTGAATTTTCCTATAACCAAGAACAACAAAGGGCCCAGAAATGGTTAATAAGATATCGTATAAAACCCCTGCTTCTCCTGAGACCCCCATGTTCTCTAGCTGCAACTCAACTTCAGAGTGTTCTTACTCGAATTGATCTTTTCCAGTGGACATCACAATGAATGGGGAGAAATGCAACGCTCAATATGGCTGCTTGAAAAAGGTGATTTAGCTTAGCAAATTTAAGCTTAGCCAACCAAAGCTATGATACAGTTCATGTCAGCTTTAAATATTGATTGGAAATATGCTATTTAAATCTATTTAAATCTGCCTGTTGTTTTGCTATGACGTAAATAGCTTCCTGGAGGCATTCTTGCTATAGCGTTTTAAACATGGCCACCGAGTGGCACGACTTCCGTAAACGGACTTTGGCTAAACAAAACTAGAACAAGCTAACAACATGCTAAAACATGCCATCATGATACCAAAACATGTTTAAACATCTCAGAATTGTGCTAAAACATGTGAGCAACATGCTAAAACATTTAAACAAAAAACAAAAGTGAACTATTTTTTGTCAGGTATAGTGACCCATACCTGAAATGTGACCTCTGCATTTAAACCTACCAGTGAATACATGTTAACATGTTAACATCATGATAAAATGATAATGCTACATGTTAAAATATGCCAGCATCATGTTTGATTGTGATAATACATGCTAGCAACATGAAACACTCCACGTCAGACACTCTAGCCTACATGCAAAATCAGCCAAACATAGTTCAAAATCTTCTTCTTCATTGGTGTGTACCAAAAAGGAAACCTGTTTAAAAAGTAAAGTAAAAAGCAAGAAAAAGAAGAGAGATGGACCCCAAACTCCATTTTATGAAGAATCTGTGTAGATGTTAGTGTTGTTATGATAAATTATTGAATTCTCTGACATTTTACATTGTTAGCAAAGGACAAGAAGCTTTATATAGAATATGCATGCACAGTGGAGACCATGACGAAAAAAAAATGTCTGCAATGAAATTAATCATTTAATATAATGTGCAGCTCCCGTTATGATTTTGATATTTTAAGCAAAATGTCAGCAAACTCTCACGAGAGAACAGCCCACTGGCATACCCAAGAAATGCTTTACTGTAATTACCCTATATGTCATAGCTCCATCACAAAAATAAACCAAAAAATATTCCTAAAGATTAGCATTCCATTAGCTTTGTGTGGAACACAGTTGTGCTTGGGCGTGTCGAATGTAATCTGTATCCATTTGCATTACAAAGTGGAGAGGTTTAATAGTCTACATAACAAATCGCTTGTGCATGTCATTAGTTAGGAAAAGCATGACGTTGATTGATGTGCATACAGTGAAAAGAGTAACAAATTCAGAACATGTTCAAAAGGCAATTTGGTCATTTTAAATCTGGTAAAAGAAATTTTAGAAAAGAAAACTAAAGCAGACACAGAAAATGTTGAGTTCATGTCTGATTTCAGTTGAAATGAATCAAATCAGTGCAATCAGTGCAACTAAAACAGAACATAATAAGATCCGGCTCCTGTTAATACATCTGCTAGCATAGATTTGCAATTTTAGCTGATTTATGAAAAAACATGAAGTTCATTTATTTGAATGTGGGAACTACACCTGTCTTCTTCTACATTCATTATAATTCCACCTCTCACTCAGTTGTACTGGTGCAGGAGAACATATTAGAAATTGGTAAAAATGTAGCCAGTCAGTTTGCCAGGCCTCTGCATTAATGAAGATGCACGAGATTCCAACACTGCATATTTGTTACTTCGTCCTCACATACGAGCCTTGGGCACATAGATTAAAAATTAAGAAGCACAGACAACCAGTATGCTACCAACATATAAGCCAATAGCTAAAGTACAGAAAAAGTACATCATACCCTTTCTGATTTTCTCATTGTCAAGGTGAAACTGTATAAAGAATAACATGACAGCATGAAAAGTGATGTGATACATACCTTGAACATCTTTGTGTATCTGTTTCTTTTACTATTAATTTGCATTAATGCATTTGGCAGATTATTCAAAGCGAAAGAAACTGCATTCATATAAACTGATTCACACATTAAGATATGAGCAATTTAATGAACAGAAATGCACAACATGGGCTTATTAAAGGGATAGTTCACCCAAAAATGAAAATTCATTATTTACTTACCCTCTTGTCATTTCAAACCTGTATGACTTTCTTTCTTCTGAAGAACACATAAGATGTTTTGAAGAATGTTCCGAACAATGGCGGAACCCATTCACTTCTATTGTATGGACACAACACCAATGCAAGTTAATGGGTACCACCATTGTTTGGGTACCAACATTGTTCAAAATATCTTGTTTTGTGTTCTGCAGAAGGAAGAAAGTCATATGGGTTTAAAATGACAAGAGGGTGAGTAAATGATGACAAAATTGTAATTTTGGGGTGAACTATCTCTTTAATACTGTGTGTGTGTGTGTGTGTGTGTGTGTGTGTGCGTGTGTCTTTCATTTTGTACAATATGACAGAAGCTGCGTCCCCAACAATCACTTTTACACACATACAACACAGTCTTGCTCACCCGTGCATACCGAAGGTCCCCCCCGAAGCGATGACAGTGTGGAGGTGAGGAGACATGACAGGTTTGCCCCTGATTGCCACTCACTGTAATCACAATAATTACAAAAACTCTTGGCCTTCCACCACGGCTCAAAGGGGCACTCATTAAACGGAAGCTCGCTGAGGGCACCACACACAGAACATGGTCACTGATGTTTAAAACACTGGTGTTTCTTGGCGTCATCACAAACATTTACACATATCACGCTAGTCTGATGTCTGCACACTAGACGTATGCTTCCTACTTTGGTAGGTAATATTTGAAGTGCTACAACAGGGTTGAAACCACATGAGGGTAAATGACAGAGTTTTCATTTCAGGGTGAACTATCCCTTTAAAGCTCAATATATCTGGACTCAGTCAAGAGCAATTCTTCTATTAAACAGTGACAAGATTGAGAACGAGAGCTAAATCTGTCTGAGAGCCTCTCGGCTCATCTACAGAAATGTCACCAAAATCAATGAATCTCTGCTTTTCTTACCGCTGAAAGACTAATGTTTCATCCTCACAGGAAATGTGAACCGGTGTCCCCATTGATTTCTTTTCATTTCTTTTTCTCTGTAAAACCCTTGCAGGTGAGTGAGAGTGTAGGTGTGGGTTGATCCCTTTTTTTCGAGGTGTTTAAAATATCAGAAGGACTTATTACGGGACCTGATTTCAAGCACTTTTCTAAAGGCGGGATAACACATCTTGACTCTTTACCCAGTTTGGCTGACGGATCACAGATGACATGAGCGTGTGACTTGTGGCTTATTTTCTTACTGTCTATATCAGGGCTGTCAATCATTTTCAGGTATTGTGTTGGTTTGTAAAAGCAGGACAAACGTCTGGTAAATGTTTGCTTCCGTGAGATGGATGTACAGGGCAATCGACAGTCACACATTGAATCCCAACAGTTTTACATTTAAATGGAAAAGGCCTTAATATTTTATAGCTCTGCAAGTTCCATGAAGTGCAGGGTTTGGGACAGACAGCAAGTTCTCAAAATCCGGAAAAGACCATAACAACATTTGATCTGAGAGGTGCCATTTCCTAGTCCAAGTGTTGCTTTTCCCTTAGGCTAGGTGTACGACACCCACACATATGATCTGCTAACCTATAAATCTCAGAAAATATAGATGATGAGACCTTCAACACCAACACATCACTGCTGTCCTTGTTGTTTAATGCTGGTTGGAACAAAACGGGTAGCACTTATGACAATACTGAATATAGGTCAAACCGACACATGCATGAATTGGAAGAGATGTTCTCAAGCAAGCCTCACCATCTCTCAAACACTACTGTTAACTTGTGGAAACTGTGGGCATACTAAAAATAGCCTGACGTTAAATATGCATTAAAGAAATCTATCAAGAGTCTGTTACATTGTTCGGTCTATATGTGAAAGTTATGCTCAATCTTTATACAGTTGTCTCTTCAGTTTCAGCAGACTAGTAAGCTTCGCCTGTCTACTGTCATTTTACATCCTCCTTACCAGGTGAGGCCAAAAAATAAGTAATTGGTTTCCCCCTGCAGGCTGCTGCTCCAAGACGCAAAAGCTGTAATGAAATCACCTAAAACCAGAGGGGCCCTAGAGGTTGTTTCTATAAATACAAAGCAAAGACATATTAATTTTCTACCGGCACATCCAGGGCTCGCTGGGGTAGTTAAAAAAATGTGTCCAGACAGTCGGGGTGGGGGATGTGATTGGGGGCTTGAAGTGGAGGTCTGTTTGAATTAATGACCTCGCACACAGTCGGTCATGTAGGCATATTATGTATGTAGGCTATGTCTCTAGTGTTATTAGTGTCTTTAAACCTCATTCTACACTGTTGATGTTAGCTTTACATTCTATTACAAAAACTATTCCAGTCTTGTGCTGACATTTGCTGAAGTTTTATCTTTATTGTGCATACACAATGTAAAAGGTATTGTGTATCTTATGCATATTATGACGTAAATTAAGTAGGCATACCTCTATTTATCGTCGAAACATGATCTACCGTGGCATCATGGGATAGAGACGTGTCCATCCGATGCACACTTACAAATCTCAGCAGAAGCAGTAGACCACCCGGGTATTGTTTTTTGCATACTGAGGTGTTAGACATACTATTCATATTTATTTTTGCCTACTATAGAGTATGAAAGTGGAAAATGTTTGGTCTTTTGGGTATATAATTGTACCCTATTGCAATAAATAAATATATATATATATATATTAAAAATAAATAAATAAACATTAAAATAAATAAATACATACTAAACAAATATTTTAAATACATTTTTCTTTTGCCATTTTTTTATTTGTAACAGGGTAGAATGGGACTTATTGTGACAAAAGAGCCTCACAAAATGATGAAAATTAGAAGAATTTTGCAGCACAAATATAAAAAAAATGTCGTCTCAGCGTTCCTCTGCATAGGATATATGTTGAATGTCACATGACCAAACCGGAAAACAGGTCTTGTTATTATTGGAGAAAGTGTTAACAGCATTAAGAAATATAACTGTTCTATTGATATATAAATATAACTGCGACATCTATTGATTTTTTGAAGTAATCGGTAACCTAGCTTGCTGCTTTCATTTTTAGTATTTTAGTCATTTTTTTTAGATTCAAGTGCGAATGAAAAGAAAAATAAAACAAAACTTTCATTTTCATTTCAACCTGCATGTATTATGCACATAGAGTAAGCTCATCTTTGGAATCTTTCCTTAAAAACATTTGTGAGTAAAACATGAGTAAATACAAAAGACATCAACCGAATGCGACAAGACCTGTTTCCGTCCGGCATAAAGCCTAATTGAGGAAGTGATGAAAAAGTCCTACACACCTCTGCTGTGTGTGACATCACAAGTGTCTGACCTCAGCTGAAAGACCAAACCCCATTAACGTTCTCCACCCTTAAACAAACACAGACGCACACAAACCCATTCACACTTGTCAAACACAAGCACGCAAACCACTTTAATTTTCACCGACGTCCCGTCCTGTCATAATCCTCCATTGTTTGCTTGTGTTCCTGCACTGACCTATAAAGGTCATTGTTGCCACTGTTCAGAGTAATTAGAAGAAACAAATGTTTCACAGTGAGGGAGAAACACATCGTCCTGTGAGTGAGGACAGTACAGCTCCTGGATTATCTATACACATGACTTACAGTCAATAACGTATAGCTACTGAAACACTGACTAACCATCTGTTAGTGGACTGATAATTGACAATGGGTAGACCTAATATTGACATTCTTTCAGAGAGAGAATATAAAGGTTTATATTAGAAGAGACTGTTGAAAATATTGAGCCAATTAAATCAAAGCAAACTTTGGAATCCACAGTGTAATTTGAAATATATTAACTGAAATGATAAAAACAGGGCATTTGTCACAAATCATTAACCTGGTTTGATAGGAAAGGTAATAATAAAAACATAATTTTTAAAATGCATTTTTACAAACAGATTTGTATTTTTATGCTTTGGTTATATAACCCACCAATGACACTATGTTTGCATCACACAAATACGTGGATGTATATCAAAATCAAAACTTGTTGAACCTCCATGAATGTAACAAGTCAAACCCAACAGTCACCTGGTCACGATTCACAATGAACTGATGACATCCTAATTAAATTTTTCAAATGATATTCATATCCTCTTGTATTTTTAGATATGGCTATTTTTTAAAACCTTTTTTAAGGACAGTGGAGAGCAAACAGGAGAGAGTTGGATATAGAGACCGGCAAATGATGCTCGAGGCGGGAATCGAACTTGGGTCAGGCTGCAAGTGCACTGGCCAACTGACAGTGGGATTTCTATTTGCTCAAGTGCTGTTAAGAGCCCAATTGTGTTTTTAGGTGGAGAAAATCACAAATGAATTAAAATATCAGATCTGTGCATTAGTGGCTTGCAGTGTAAATGTGACCTGCAGCTGTCTGTAATGTAATAATATTAATGAATCCACACAATATGTTTTCTCAAAGCAAAAAAGACTCAAACAGAACAAGTATGTTACAGATGCATTTAAGACAAAGTGCAGACATGAGAGAAAATTGCCAACGCTCGGTCTGAAATTCTATCCCTCTTATTTTAGAAATGATTGTTACGCCTCCGGGCAACAGACTGGACAACTGTAAATCTATTCCACGCTTATAAGAGCCTCGCGAAAAAGCCACTGCTACAACATATACTGTGATATTCTGACACACGCAAAAATTGTTCTAAAGAACACTCATCAAATTTTGAATGGCCATCAAGATGTTAGGTGGAACCGTTTAAGCATCTACTAGGATGATCTGACCAAGCATTTATCCAATATAAACTTATACACAAGGCAGGCATAAACATAAAAGTATAGAAATGCAGACTGTTCAAAACTACGAACCGAACTATTTGGTAAGAGGACACACATTGAAACTCAATCTTTCAAGACCTTCGCTCAGAGAAATGCAATAATGTCTCGTGGTATATTTAGTCAACGCATCATTTTTCATTTAGCACACTGAAGGCAGCCCACACCTGAGAATAGAACAGGATGATATTTTATTCTCTGATTTTCTCTGATGTTGAGCAGATGCACACAGCTATACATACAGGCAGGCGATGCAATTTCTGAATGCATTCTGAATTCATTTCAATGTACGTGTTTACTGGAAGCATGATTGGCAGGTACCACACTTGCAGTGAGTAAATTGCATTCCAGGAGCGTTTATGCATCGTTTTTCCCAATAGGAAGGCATTTGAGACGCTATTACATTTATTGTTTAACTCCCACTGCAGACAAAATGAGCTTTTTTGCAATACATTTCCATACACACAGACATCTGTCAAACCATATCTGGTCACACGTCAGTCTGGCTAAATTCTTTTCTCAATTCACTTTGTCTCACAAAATGTAATACCTCAATAAATATTACAGCTAATGTTACAAATAAAACAATTATTTATTTATAAACACTATTATATAAAACAATTTTCCTAAAAAAATATCTAAAAGCAAGTCAAGTTACACTAACTTCCAAATAAAATGTCTTTTCGTGATCAACAAAAATACCTAAAATTACCTCTCATTCATACTAAAGTGAGTTTTTAATTCTGCGTTTATACTAAAGATGAAATAACAGCTTATACAAATATTGGCAACACTTTACCACAGGTGAGAGTTTTATTCCTCCCACATTAATATTGATCTGTTTGCATTAAAACAGACACGATAATGAGAAGAAGGCCTTGTGATGTTAATTATTGACGTCAATGCAGTACGATGAATGAATGATGTATCATATTGGACATCTGTATTTACAAATATACTACTGGGTTGCAAAAACAACATAAATCAAAGGCAAAGCTGAAATAGACGTTTGTTTGGATACTCCAACAACACAAGGCCTTTTTCTCTCTCAATGACTTCTACAAGGAATAACCTGCCTAAAAATGTTTCATTATCAAAAGTCAGTAGGTGTATTTTTTTATTAATTAATTAATTTATTTTTGTATATATTTGATCTACTTTTCTATTTCCAACAATAAGCAAGACATGTAAATCAAGTAATACTTTTATTTCCTTCTGGTCACAACATGAAATGTCATGCAACATTCAATATAGTTGTACATATTAAAGTCATTGTTACAAGTTTCTTTCACAAGTTTGCACTTTTGCAAAGCAGCTTTACAGAAAAAACATATTAGCCCTAAACAGAGACATAAGAAAAAGTAAAGAAATACGTTTTAGCATTTATATACACATTTCTGTATATAAGGAAAATTATAAAAATGCATGATTGCTATTTGAAGCTTCAAGATTATAAAGCAAGCAGTTCAATCAAGCAGTCAGACAGATAGTAAAATTATTTCATATATATTGTTTGCTGTGGCAGATACTACATCCATTGTTTTTTATGTGTGGCAATGATGTTGAGTTTCTGGTCAGATAAAATGTTTTGGCAGCATCTTGTAGACCATGGGCTCAAATCTGCATGATCATCATAGATTCCCATCATTTTCCAGCTGTATCTATGGTCATATTTGAGCATCAGGCCGAACCAGAGCTGGGTCTGTCAGCCTTGGGTGTCTTCAGGAGCATGAAGATGAGACATAAAGACAAAACAAGCTGATGTTAGTGCAGCGGCCGTGCACTCACATATGTAAAAATGTGGATATGACAGTTTGGTTGAGCTAACTAATGCAGTATAAACAGGTTAAAAGATGATGTTTGGCTAAAGATTCATACATACAATTCATACATTTTGATGACTTACCCATGAATGTGTCACTGAATTTGGCTTATGATTCACCTAAAACAGAGACATGTATAATAAGAACACACACAACTTCCATTTCCAAAATGATTTTTACAGTAAATTACTGTCATTTTAATGTGGAAACATCACATATAAAACACCAGGTATGACCCAGTTGTAAGATTTCTGAGCTGAACTGATGCTTGGTTAGCACTGTGAGAAATACATGTCTCTTCCAAGTTCACTCCCAACACAAGCTTACATACAAAACACTGAAATATCAATAAATGAACCTAAATACATGTTGTACCGAACACAATTAAGAAACATTCATGTGCATGAAAATATTTGATGAGAAAAATGTTTTTGGGCAGTTTCTGAAGTAAATAATGATTGATATAATTTTACCTGATTTATTATCAATGTATATGCTTAACATTTTAACAAATTATTATCCTAAATAATTGTTAAAGCAGATTCCCATCAATTATATAACCATAAATATATGATTAATAACTGAATAACTATAAAATATATCATTAAAACAGTCTGAAGTTTACCTGTGTGGTGTTATCAGCTCAGCAGGACTGTTGAATCAGGACTTTGAAGCAGGATCAGGTATAAGAGCACACTGTTGATTATATTGCCTGGCTGATGTTATATTCGGATAAAAGTATAGGATTGCAGGAACAATCATTTTCTCAGAAGAATAACATGGTTCCTGGTAATCTCTGATGATCTTTTCTGATTGCTGACTTCATGACGGTTCACAAAAGGATTGAAACTGCCGGACTGAAAAACCTGCCATTTGAACTATGTGTTTCAAACACTCCTTTTGGGGCTGTACTTACTGATTCCTGTAAAAGATTTGGCTAGGAAAGAAACACAACAACAAAAGAGCTTCCAACAGATAAAAATGTTATATAAAATATATATCAAAATATATATTTAAGCATTAAAATGTTGTTCATATTTACTGCATGTGCGAAAAACATGGGATGTTGACCCAAAAACACAAGCTTAAAGTCAGGTTTTCATTACTTGCACTTCATAGATAAACACAGGTTTACAATGAAGTACAAGCCGGTCATTTTGTTCTTCATACTCAACAATAGACCTCAAAGATGCAGAGTGCTGGGGAAGCATACGTGAGGAGTCACTCTCTGGATGAGTAACGCTGCCCGCGATAGCCAGATAATCTCATTGTCTGACTGCCGGTGCAGCCAAAGTCGTGTTTAACATCTCAGTGAATCTGATGTGATTAATCATCGTCTGGTGCGTCACAGAATGCTGAGGTGTTCTGCAGGGCCTTCAATCTTCATCAACCAAGGATATGAGGGTCTATAAAATTGTAGGCCACATTTAAGGATAATGGCTACCGGAAGTTAAGTTTGGACCCAAAAGCGTGCATGTGCAGTAGGGGTGTGCAGCGGCACCAGTATCTGTATTTGTGACAATCTCAAAACTATTTGTATCTCTATCTGTATTCGGATGGAAAAGGAAGTGGGAAGTTCAATATTAACACCTTCAAGCACAGCATCTTGGAAGCACGTGCTATGACAAAGAAAGAGAAGAATCCCTCGTTCACTGATTATTTTTATCATGCTCCCGCTCATTAAATTCGAAGGACTGTAACATGTAGGTGTCTCCTAGTGACTGCCTTAGTAATCCCATACTGATTGATTGCTTCCATATTGATGTGGGCCACAATAGGGAAGCTCTCATGGATTTATCATGAAGCGTAGTGCTGCCACAATGGGATGAGGGTCACTTGAGAAGCTACACAAGTGTAACATCTTCTTTCAACGGGGTTGCAGGGGCGGTAATGATAACAATAGGATGGTGAATCCGTTTAGCCTTGTAATGTGTTATTTGAAAGTAAAGTGTTATCTGAGTGCTGTCAAATAAGACAACATACAAACACAGACTCCAACTTTAGCTTCTGAGCCACTGATAATCTAAACAGTCCCATATAGCCACATTAGCAGTAATGTGTGGTAGTTATTATAAGCCAATATTAATAATATGCCTTAATGTGGCTGCCTCTTCACCCCGATTAAACTTTAAATCTCATTCATACAAAATCCAATAAAATGTTAATTAGAAAAAGAGGGATGCTTTGACAGGATGGTCAGCCTTCGTAATGAAAAAAGATCATTAAATGCAAATAGGTTGGTATTTAACCTCCACGAAGGCCACAAGGGAAAAATTTAAAAAAAAAGTTCAGAGAAATATGTAAATATCAGGCTTTACCTTGTATGTGAGTGTGTCCAGTTATATTTAACTGCAGGTTATTTATAGGATGCTTTCAATTACCTGTTAAACCAAGGCTAATATTACAGTGCTCACACTGTAGATCTACAGCGGTGTATATAGGCCTTTACTTCACTGTTCGTGCTCTATTTATTCTCAAAACATGTATATCAATGAGCCTACAAAAGACATGGTAAATTTGGACAAAGCGAACAAAAAACAGACTTACAATAAACAAGCTTAATCTGGCTATATGTTCATAACGTGGCACATTGGCACGCTGCGAATACATCACCGTGTATAACATCGCTTAAATCTCTGCATTTGCAACACATTTTGGTTGTGTTCAGTTTCATTGTCCCGAATAATGATCTCTCCATGGCAACCAATGTCTCGCTCTGTTGTTGCATAGCAAATCACGATCATTGTATGAATGCGCACTTGACATTTGATCAACATTTTGCAGCGTGTAATCAAATCTGTTGTCGTAGCTGTATATCAGTGTGAAGCAAAGCTGCAGAACAGAAACCATTCATTACAGAATGCGAGAGCATGTCCTATTTTAAGGATGATTATAATAAAGCACTAAAATGCACCATGGTTTCACTCAACATGGATAATGGATATTTATGAACAGATTCGAAACAGCCTGTATATTCCTTTAATCACACATCGGTTGCCAAAACTTGAGAGTGTTTCTAGTGTTTTAGTATAATTCAGAAAAATCGAGACCTCTAGAGATCTTCAAGTGGAAAATCTTGATCATTCACTTTGTTGCAGTTAATTTAATAAGGTCAATATGCACACTGGGGAAAACTTTAGTAGTTGTGTTGGGATATTAGCTTTAGTTTCCACGTCATTGAAACAGCAGGGAGGAACAATTCTATTCTGGTTCAATAGAACCAGCTTTGCTTTTATGTTTGGCAGAAGTACATTTTTAAATATAGTAGACCACCCCTTGTTTATTTCATTTATGGGTGAACTGTTCCTTTAACTCAGATAAAGTATTCAGTACGTTTTTGTAAGTATCGACACACATTCATGTTGTTGTTTGGTTTGATGAAACTCCATGTATTCTAGATTCACGTAAGCTTATATCTGTTGTAGACAGATGTAGTGGCCTCATGGTAAAATTGTGCTAAAACGTCCACAGCTATTCACATGTCCCATCTCTTGTCTTCCTGTTATGAATAACTCTAAAAGTGTGGGTGCTGATTGATCTTCACTGTTAATTCCTGCCTCTTCTTCTAATATATGCTTTCAGTGACAGAGCCAAATGTGACGGGTACTGTTTCCCTAGGAGAAAAGATTCTAGCTACAGATTTAAAAGAGGAGCAAGCTGTGCTATGGAATAATGGCATAATCATTTATGTTTAAAACACCTGTCTCTGCGATCATCTGTAAACTGGTTTTATGATCAGATAATATAGAAACCAAGTTGTTTTTTTGTGTTTATCAGTCTGTGTGCACAGCACAATATACTTGAATCTGTCAAAATCGCAGTTTTCAAGCTGGAAGTCTGGCTTCATGTTGTATTTAACTGCACTTTTTTATTTCGGACGTTGGAAAGTCCAGTGGAAGTTTTTTAACTACTAGCTGTAATTTAAAGCTCCTTTAGGGCAAGATTTCGTCATTAATGCCCTTCTGCTTCTACAAAATGAATACTCAGCACTTTCAAATGTCCTATTATGGGACACAATGGTAATCGCATGCAGAATCATATTCCTGGAAATAAGACGTGTTTGATTCGCTGGTTAAGCGAGATAAATTGTGACCAGATGTATGTGCCCTGAAGTAATGCAGTCAGAACACAGTCCTGAATGATTCCAAACAGACACAGTAACTACCACACATGACATTTATTAAAGAATATTACATTGATTCTTTCATTGGTACCAAAATTAAACCAGTGGAGCTTGTATGACAGCTCCCTGGAGCAACATGGGATTGCGTCACAAAGTCGATATCTTGTGAGGAAAACTATTGTATAACAACTTTTAGAAACAGCATTTATAGAGAGTTTTACAGAAAGCAATATAAAGCAATATAGGCCAATAATGTGATGCAATTTTTATTCAATTTAGTCCCGAATTTTATTTGTTTATTTGAACATTTGTTTGTTGTTTTCATTTGTTTTTTCATTAATGTGTTCGTTAATATGTTCATTTATTTACTTATGTGTTCGTTCATTCGTTCATTAATTATTTCATGTGTTCATTCATTTTTCTTTTTATTTATTTCCATATAATATTCCCATTTATTTATTTATTTTCATATTTTGTTTTTGCATTTCTTTACTTTGTCTTATAAAGATCAAAGTTTGGGCTTTTAGTTAAATTATTAAAGTACATTGAAAAATGCTATTCATACACACTAACTTAAATTGCTTGTTTTAAAATGTATTTCTTTTGACTTTATATCAATACAGACTCAAAATGAATGTGAGAAAGTGAATAATCCAGCTTGAGTGCAGTATATCTGCTAAACACAATGCTGAGGTATGAAGCAGCTACACAACGAATGCAAAGAACCTTCAGATCAATGCTATAAGACATGGGTGAAGTGATCTGTGTTCTGGATTTATGTGATTCCTCAATCCAGAGATCAGCATTCTCGCCTCGATTATTGGCTTCTTGAGTTTTAAACTGCAACCTTTTGATACCAGCCCAGATTTTTAACCACTAGTGTGCCTTTAAGCAGCCAAGAGCCAAAGTCTCCGAGTGCAGATCCATGTCTGATGTTAAACGTTCTGACTGAAGAGCCCTCTAACATGTTTTCTTCTTTCAATAGCAAAAACCAAGTTGAGCATGGTGGGAATAGTTGGACTCCAAACCCTCCCGAAGGACAGCATGCCACTTGTCAGTCAAGTTCGGCTGTTGTCTTAAACCTCTAGAGTTCAATACCGCCTCAGGCTATTTATCTGTGACCACACTTATTGGCTCTGTGGTGATATAACCTGCCAGTAATGCCAATAATAGAAAGACTTCAGCTATACTTGGAGGTTTGTACCATCAAAGGCTTTGGGAAGAAGCACCGGCACATCTGCTGTAGAAATCAATCTCTGTGCAAGCTCAATAGTTCTGGGAATTCTGACAAAGGCACTTATTTTTAAGGAGTCGCACACATTGAAGTAGATACAATGGAGTAGACAAATTGTAACCGCATCCATTATGGTGAGGAACACACTGCGCTGAGAACTGGAGGGACACGTCCACCTTTATTATTCTACTTCACAATTGTCATTTTTTAGAAGTTTAGTCTGAACTATATCTGTTTTTAGTCTGATTTTTATGCTTCTGGTTGATTATAATGTTAATGTTAATATTTTGAAGAATGTTGGTAAACAAAAAACCATTGGTCCCCATTGACTTCTATTGTATGGACAGAAAACCTATGCAAGTCAAGGAGTACCAACGGTTCACCAACATTCTTCAAAATATCTTCTTTCATGTTCTTGACAAAAAGTCATACAAGTTTGAAATGACAAGAGGGTGAGTAAATGATGACAGAATTTTCATTTTGGGGTGAAATATCACTTTTAAATGTGCTTTCTTTTAGAAGAACATTATAAGACCAGCAGCAAGTCTAACAGCTGTTTGCAACACTTTGAAATCTTATAAATGTTAAAAGATTTATCTATACTTTTTATGATGAGACAGCAAGGACATTCATATCCTAAGTTTCTAGAAGTCCTCTGATAATGGAATCGCCAGTCGTGCACCTCAGGCTACCTGAGACCAAACTAAAGGAAACTGTGGCATTCTGTTATACTATATTCGACTATTTGGCCTGGTACTCAGAATAGCTGGATTAAAAAATAATGCAAGTGGCTGCATCTTCCAAAATGCAAAAACTGGATATGATCCACAGTAAAACTCTATGCAGATGTACCTACATACAGATGTTTAATATTTACACTAATGTAATAAGTTGCATTTATCGTCAGATGGAACGTTTACACTTCTATTTAATATAGAAGCAAAGTGCAAAGACAGTGAGGCATGCTAAGCGGTCATTATACACCTCAGACCATTTTTTTATAGCATGAATGTATTGTTTAGGTGTTTCTATGTCATTTATGAAATATTCCATCCATTTTCTTCAGCATTTCTTCACCGTATGTGTTGACCTCCTCCATGAAGAGGTTGAGCGTGATGCATAGTATCTCTTTTTGTTAGCGTAGACAACTTTAAAGGCACTTAGATCACTATTCTGGCTTACGTGATGGAATTTTTCAAATCTAAACATGCAAGTGACATCTATCTCCATTGAGAGGTGTATTAAAGCGTGTTGCCCCTTACAAGCATAATCATATTTCTATGCAAAATCTTTTCATTGGCCGGTCCTTCGACTGTTAGATGATACTTCTGTGGCAAATCCAGCACCAGCCGGGGGTTTATTTTTTTAAAGGCAGTACAAACTTTCATTTAATTCAATTGTTTACTTGCTTGGGTGATCACTTGTCGATTCGGAGTGTGAACTGCTTTGAAATGAAAAGATGCATGAATGCCTTTATTCTTGGTATAAGAGCTAAACACAATAGTTTCAACAGTCCTTAAAAGGATATTTCACACCAAAAGGAAAATTCTGTCATTATTTACTTACCCTCTTGTCATTTCAATGACTTCTTAACCTGTATGACTTTCTTTCTTCTTCAGATGACAAAAGAAGGTATTTTGAAGAATGTTGGTAACTCGACCACGGCGGTACCCATTGACTTGCATTAGTTTTGTGTTCATACAATAGAAGTGAATGGGTACCGCCATTGTTTGGTTGATCATTGATTTTCTTTTGTGTTCTGCAGAAGAAAGAAAGTCAAACAGGTTTGGAATGACAAGAGGGTGAGCAAATGATGACAGCATTTTCATTTTTGGGTGAACTATTAACCAGAACTTCCAAAATTTCTTTTTTAAACTTTGTGGTTTCATCAAGTAATAAAACCTGACACTCAACAAAGTCAATACTTCACGACACTAAACTGCAGTATGACCCATGCAATCTTTTGGAAAGTCATTTAAACTGTTTGTGCGAAGTAGCTCACTTCTGTGTTCTTCTGCATCTACAGGGTTTTCTATCTAGAGGCTAAAGCCTGAGGCGTGTCTCACAGTGGGAATAAATCAAATCCAAGGCCAGAACCATCCCGCAATGCTGTCTCACACCGCACACTGAACGAATGGGCTTTACAGCATCTTATATCATGCCAAAAGTCCCCAGCACTTTCGTCCGCTGCTGCTGTCATTTTTATAACCATGGCATCCGACCAAGAGTCTGGTAGTATGAGCTGTAATGTTCCACTGTGGGGTTCTTTTGATAGAGGAGATACCGCCAATGGCAAGCCAGCAGAAAGATCTATAAATGGTGTGATATATAATGTGCAGCAGTTTCATAACAAGCATTAACATTTGGATGAGCCAGTGTAACCTCAATATATAGTTTGCTGGGGTGTAATAGTCATTTTTCATTAATGTTTAATGCTTTTTAGAGCATCACAGAAACTATTAAGTCTAATAACCAGATCTGAATATGTTAAGAGAAATTGACACATTCATCTACAGAGGAGTACTCTTGTCTGATATGGAGTAAGTACAATAAAAATACACATAACATTTCTTTCAACTTTGGTTTTTGTTGAGTTTTCCAGTGACTTTTTAGGTTTATATTCTGTCCAGACAAAATCTGTCCGTCTTAGAGCAGACCTGAGCTCAGAATATGGGGAAAAAATGTGGAAGGAGCTCATGCCAAACAGGTAAAGCCTGTGTGATTTATTACTTTTCCACAGCTCTAAAATGTTTCTAAATGAGCATATCAATCATATGGATATGTGATATATTTTTTTTAACCTCAACTTTGATAATAATATTTCATGATGACCACCAAGACTGTGTTTTTTAAATTGTAAAATTTGGACAGATTGACTCCACCCATGCTGTCAGACTGACGACAAAGTTGTTGCAGTAAGACCAGCCATTTATTTCCTTGGAAGTAGCATGCATCAAGTATGACCCAGTTTGATCTGATGTTGACATTAATGTGTGTCAAATCACAGTAACACTGCTGATGAAATTATACAGCATGCTTCTATTACAGCCGTGTTGTATTTTATCTCGAATGATTTGTCTGTTAAATCGAGTCCAACAGGTTTTGTTTTCTTTGAAGCTCTTGTTCACGCTGTGATGTTATTGGTAAACAACCCTTTTCCATGTTTACACTCGGATTATTACAGAGGTTACCCATCGTTGAGCAATTTTCTTAAACATTACAGTCAGCTCAACAATAAGCATTACACCATCAAAAGCAAGTGTTTTAGTCTGTGAAGTGACATGAGGCAGTGATTTAAGAAGATATTTGTTTATCACTTTATGTTCATAATAATGGACCAAACATTAAAGGACAAATTTTTACTCAAACGACAAATGTATTACATTTGTATAATTAATACAATTAATATATAGTCTAATTAATATGTATAATAAACAAAGAATATTATATATATTATAAATAAATAAATAAAATGTTTTTAATTGAAATACCAACTAACATGTAGAGATAAAGCATTATAAAATCAGTTTTAGCCCAAATCTAAAAACTGAATCAATAAGCATCCTATTTATTCCCAACCTTCCCATAATGCCACAGATGATGCCAAAATATTCAGTTCATTTAAAATCCATCACAGCATGATTAAGACTAATATTAGATAGGAGGCTTTTTCAGAATCAGAGGAATCCTCTTCAGTTGAAAGCGATATTCCAAGAATATGTCTGATGCGTTTTAAGCCTCAAAAACAGAAATAATCAATAAACCATCAGACCATCTGTCACAGAAAACAGATTTGACGGAAAAGCCAAAAAAGGTGAGAGATGAATGATCATATTTCAGCAAGCTCAAAGAAGTGATTGCGTTCAGAGCTTTCTTTTTCAAATAACATAAAGGGAGAGTCACAAAAGTGCTCCAGTGACTGAGAGGATCTCAGTGTGATTCATTGTGCAGGGAAAACTTCAAATGAATTTAAAAGAACAGGAGGAGGGGGAGAGGTGGGATTTAGAGGTGTTTTTAAGCAGCCTTGCTATCATTTCCGCCCTTTAGGGGGGCTCAGTGGAACCATCCCATTTCTCAAAATAGAATTTTTTATCCCTAAAAAACCTGTGCTTTATCCACCAAGACTAAATTAGGACATAAATTGTGCACAACCAAGAAAGTTTAACAAATTAAACAAGGACATGTTTTTTCAAATCTTTTAAAAAGTGTGGAATTATAATATTTCTCTATTAGTCTTGGTAACCGGGACAGTTTCTCTGCCACGAGCACAATATCCATGATTTGTGAAGGGAAGCTGAACACGGAAGCAAATGATCCAGAAGATAAGTGTTTGTGCTTTCCGTAGCTCACGCAGATAAATAAATAACCATGCCGTCAATTTTCCATCATGTAGACCTGCCAGACTGCAATAAAAAATGGACTGCAATGAAGTGCAGGATGAAATTTGGCTGTTGTTGACGTAAAGTGGGCACAAAAGCATATTCCTGTAGTAGTTTCCACTAAGTGCAGGGTTACGTCTTGACAGTCAGCTGTATATGATAGAGTGGGCACACACTCTGTGGGTCCTTTCTGGAATTTCTGGAAAACAGAAGGTAGAATTCAATAATAATTCATTTATTTAAGATGACAAATAAATTAATACATTTATGATTTAAGAATGTGATTGTAAAACATGTCAAAGGCTGCAAAAAGGTCTAAGAGAATGAGAACGGATGATTTGGACTCAACTCTTCCCTTAGAGCATATAGTAAGGCAGTTTCAGTCGAGTTTCCGCTCTTAAAGCCTGACTGGTTAATGTCCAGCCTGTCGTTATCAAATAGTAAAGTAGACACCTGATTAAAAACAACATGATCAGGTGTTTTTGCTATAAATAAAAGGAGAGAGACAGGTCTATAGTTCTTCAGCAGGGAAGTGTCAAGTGTCGTTTTCTTAAGCAGCAGGGTTACCCGGGCCTGCTTGAATTCAGTGGGGAAAATTCCTGTAGTTAGAGATGTGTTGATGATATGAGTGAGCAATGGTAGGAGTGTGGGTGAGATGGCTTGTAGTAGGTGTGAGGGGATGGGGTCTAATGGGCAGGTGGTTGGGTGAGTGCAGAGAAGAAGTTTAGAGACATCTTCCTCTTTAAGGGGCTGTGTCCACCGAGACTTTTTTACGCGGCTGAAAACACCAGGAACTCGGCTGAAAATGATTGTTGCAGGCTCATATGAGCTGAGCCTTCTGCCCCAAGTTGAGCATTTTTCAACTCTGGCAAAGTTTTACTCAAAAATCTATTAAATTTAAAAGAATTGTTTGAAATGTTTGTTTTTGTATTCTAATGGGGACATTCCATAGACTTCCATTGATTTTATATCAGGCTTTTGATATATTCTTTCCCCTACACCTACACCTAAACCCAATAATCACACAAACATGTGCAACACAGTAGATTTAAAGAAAAACACTATTTGAACGAATAATAAGCCTTTTTATTTAGTGAGGACCAGCAAAATGTCCCAAGTGGGTTGTAATGATAATTCACTGTATGACTGAGGACATTTGGCCCTCACTAATATAGATAAACGTGTACATGCATGCATGCGCACGCACACACACACACACACACACACACACACACACACACACACACACACACACACACACACACACACGCGTGTATATATAGTGTGAGAATAGAAAAAGTAGGAAGGTAAACATGTCATATTTTATATACACATACATACATATATTTATACCTCCGTCTGAACACTGTCAGTTTTTTGAGCTGTCCTTGTATTTACCCGGCCTGCTGAGGTCCGTCTCTGTCTTGCAATATTTACCTGAAAACTCCTCCCAATATTTGGAGTGTCAGGATGGAAAAAGAGAGACAGTAATGAAGTCTCCGAGCAGAGCAAAGCCCTTCAGCTGTCTCCATAGAAGACACCACTAGTATACTCATCACATCTTTTCCCGTTGGTTAAATATATCTCGAGAGAGAAATGAAATAAAAATGAAATGCTGAAATGCTGTTGCACTGCAAAACCTTGAAACAAACAATTCAAACTAATCATAGTCATTTCAATGAAACAGATATTGCCATAGGATGATGAGTGCTGTTCTCTGAATATCAACACTAAATTTCATCAGCCAATTGACAAATACATCGCACAAGCTCAGCATGCGGCAGTTGACTTCTGTAAACAATGCCAAACCGCTGTTCTCTGAAACCACAGATTTAGATGTCAGATTAAACGTGATCTATTTATGTTTACCCATAAACAATGAAAGCAAGAATGGACCACAAAGCAAAACATGAATGACAGTGCGAACCAAAGAAAATGTCAAAACTGAGTGAATAGCTTGTTGTCAGGCCTTAAAACCACTGTGAATTAATCCTGTTGCGGTGGCCGTCTTAGCCCACGCAGGAGAGGCTGTGGGACAATGATAGATATGCAAGCCAGAGTCTATCTGTCAGCCAAATACACACCACAACATCTGCTCACGCGGTACTACAGAGAGCGGTCGGGCAGAGAGGAAGCCTGACATGAGACTTAAGCAAGAAAAACATTTGAGAATAAGAGAAGCAGACGAGGGGAGAAGCAGAGGTGGCGGAGATTCGGTGAAATGTCAGAGCTAAAACCTGTGATTGATTATCAAGTGAATTAGCATGGCAGTGCTGCACTGGAGACCCTCAAGATTATTTCCACAGCAGAATATCTGATGATCTGTGCTGCTTTGGCCAGGAATTATTATGAGTTCTGAATAAACACACTGACTAGCATCAGATAGTGACAGCTTAGCCTGTGGTCTTAAACAACAACAAATCCTGCCTGGTTTCATGTGTTGAACTCCTCTCTGTTTGTTTAGTCCAATGTAAATTCATATTTTATTTGATGGTTATGAGGTTTCCAGTTTATAAAGATTAAATAACATTCTGTGCTTAAATGGACAGTTCACCCAAAAATTCAAATTCTGACATTATTTACTCACCCTCAAGTTGTTTCAAATCTGTATAAATTTATTTTTGTAGGAGCACAGAGAATATATATTTGGGAAAATGTTTGTAACCAAACAGTTCTTGGCCGCCATTGTAAGAAAAATGTATCAAAAGTACCCCAGAACTGTTTGCTTTCCTACATTCTTTGAAATATCTTTCTCTGTGTTCATCAGATCAAAGAAACTTTAAAACAACTTTAGGACGAGTAAATGATGACAGAATTTTTTAGGTGGACCATTCCTCTCTTAGATTATACTTGACCACGCCCCCTGTTACTGTTATGATCCTGTCCTTCTTGCTAAATTCCAAATTCCTAGTTTTGCAGGCAGGGTCGTGACAGTATCATGTACAGAACGCATGGCGCAAACAAACCACGCCCAGGCCATGCGTTTCCTCACATAACATAAACACAAAGACATGGCACTGTCACAATCTATAATTCTCGGCTCCACACACCCAGGATCCCACACCACACATACACACAGCAGACCGTCTTCTATCCTCTTAAAGAGGAAGATGTCTCTAAACTTCTTCTCTCCACTCATCCAACCACCTGCCCGTTAGACCCCATCCCCTCACACCTACTACAAGCCATCTCACCCACATCGCTCACTCATATCATCAACACATCTTTCACAACAGGAATTTTCCCCACTGCATTCAAGCAGGCCCGGTTAACCCTGCTGCTTCAGAAACCCACTTGACACTTCCCTGCTGGAGAACTAAAGACCTGTCTCTCTCCTTTTATTTATAGCACACATAACACATGTTGTTTTCAATCAGGTGTCCTTCTTGCTGTCTCATAACGACAGTCAGGCTTTAAAAGTGGGCACTCAACCGAAACTGCCTTCTGAACAGTTACGGAAGCTCTAAGGAGGGCAAGAGCTGAGTCCCAATCATCCGTTCTCATTCTCTTAGACCTTTCTGCAGCCTTTGACATGGTTAACCATCACATTCTTCTGTCCGCCCTCTCTTCATTGGGCATCACTGAAACTTCACTTTCCTGGTTCAAATCCTATCTCACAAATAGATCCTTCAAGGTAGCTTGGGGAGGTGAAATCACACAAACTAGTCGCTGGGGTCACTCTTCTTTATTTGGTTGATTTAAAAAACATATTTTTTTAAATTTTGTTGTGGAATTAAATATTTTCGTATGCAAATTTTTTTTTAAAAGGTCAAAAGTTTTTTTTAGATCATGAGAAACCTTTTATTGAAGTGACCCTAAACTTTTAAGTTTTTTATTTTAATGTCCCATCTACTGTAAGTCTCATCAGGTATTGTTCTGTACATTTCTTTAAAAGAATAACTAAGTTAAAAAGCATATTTTGTATCTTTTTTGAAACCACTTTGTTCAGCTAATAATCATTATTATAAAAAGGATTCAGCAAAACCTCTGTAAACTAACCAAGTGTAAGGTTTTTCACAGAATATCAAAAGTCAATTATATGAATTATTACACAATCATTTTATTGCTGAATCTACACAATGTTATTGTGTAACGTTGTGCTGGTCAGTTGATATAAGTCAGAGTTCATGTTGTAATTATTAGTTTAATAGCTGTTTACAAGTTGGAATCTCGTAATTACAGTAATTTTATTATAAATTTAACCTGCCAGTGGTATTAACACAAAGGTGAGCCTAGAATAATCAGCCAATCATAGCACTGCCTTCTCCCATGTGACCTTTTAGGTTGTATTTTGTCTTAATCTTCCTCACTTAACTAGGATATAAATAACAAACCTGCCTCTTTCTGAAGCAACATCAAAACAAGTGCTTTACATGATATTCAATCTCATTTCATAATGTTTGTTTGTATTCCAGATTACCTTCCCTAAATGCCCCTGCGCCCCACCCACAAAACAACCCGACGATGCTGCCGTAGCACAGCCGCTCAAGGCTGGTGGATCCATCAGGTGGAGTGTTCTGGCAGGTCGTGCTGTAAAGCTGTCAAAAGATCCACTCTCCTTCCATCACCTAATACATTTATGAGCGACGAGTACCGTGCGGCTCTGCTGCTATACCAAATCGTAGCATGGTAACCAGAACTGAGTGGCAGAAAGTCATGATGAAGTGCGCAGATGAAAAAATGGCTGACGACTCTTTCCCTAGTCACCGTACATCACAGCGACTGGCCGTCTCTCCAATATGACCCGAACATGTCACGTCCTGTTTTCACTCCAAGGGTTTAATTCGCCCATTCAGCGGGCGTGCTGGAGATGAATGACCGTGTCTCTGTTTCTGTGTCTTTCTCGCTCTCTTTTTCCTCACTTTCTGTCCTCTCAGCTGGCGTGCTGGAGCTGCATGACGGCCCAAGAACGCAAGCTAGCTGGTGCGATATTACAAATTGCAAAATCAATGGTGCCAGTCCGCTCACCTCCATCTGTCCATCATCTGCTGACAAGATGAATTCATCTGAACTCTGACAATTACCTGCTGCTTGTTATGTAGGAGAGAGGGATTAGGTGGGGATAGGTTGAAAGGGTCATGGGGTTTATTGCTAGATTACATCCCATATATTTTTGACAGTTATGGGAGAGCTTGGACATGAAGCTTTGTGGTTTTTGATGGCAGGCTTATTGTGAGATTATTGTTTTATTTCAAACTTACTGTCAGGGCCATCTTTAAGTTTCGCAGTTAGTCAACGGAATTATTAAAAAAAAAATTTTTTTTTGCCATGTAACACCTTTAAACTTCATTAAGTAATGACATACTTTTGATCAAATGAAAAGAATATCAAAAGCTGTATTTCTTCTTTTGTGTAATATGACGCATTGTGTTGCATCATATGTTCTGGCCTTCTTCAGTGTTTCAACTGACTAGACACTTGAAAAAAGTTAGATATTCCAATGCTGCCATTCCACTTTTACATAAAATATTATTAAAAAAAGAACTTAAACAAAAGAAGAGTTAGAAATGTTGCCATAAACTGAAAAAAGTTTAAGTTGGACACTACTACTTTTATTAACTGGATAAAAATGAACTAAAATTGAAATAAAAAGGGGAATAAAAATGTATGAATAAATAATATGACAAAAGCTCTTAAACGTTTACTCGCATAATCACATTCTGAATAAAAGTTCGTTTTTACATAATATACTGTATGTCAGTGTACTTTGCATATTAATGCAAGCAAACTGTTTTATTTGCAGTATTTGAGGTCTGTTATTTTGACATGCTTGTCAAGTTCTAATTTTCTGCAAATAAATGTAAATAGAAACAATATTTTCATTTTTTGAAATTTGGCAACAATGTTGTTAGTAGTTCACATAATGAAACAAGAATGACCATTTTATATAAAAACCTACCTATAAATAGTAAATTCAGAAAAACTGAAACAATTAATTATTAATTATTTCTGCGGCTGTATATATATATATAAATCACGATAAATCATTTGACATGACAAAATTGCTAAAAATTTAATTAACATGAACAAGAAGTAACAAATAACTTAAATAAACAAAAAGAAAACCCCATGACACTACCTTACCCAATAGACAGTGTGATCCATTTTTTTAATATTCATTATTATTTTGCTCTTTGATGCCTAAAGCCACAACCACTGTCTATATTTGCTCTGAAGAGATTTATCTTGTTCTCATTTCAAATGTTCAGTTTTTCAGTTCAATCAAGGCCATTACATAATGAATGTGTTCAAACCTCTACAAAAACAGACTGACTCCACCCACCTGCTCATTAAATGTCCATTCCTCACCTTAACTTAAATATCTAGGTTATAAACATATTTCTTTCTTTCCATTAATTACAGATTTTTATATCTTAGTAAAGAGCTTTATTGCTTCACTGTTTTGGCCGCAGCAACTCTTTAGCCCTCTGGGGAGCTATCTTGCAGTTACCGTAGTTCTTGGCTAAGCTTTACGGTCTAAATAATGATGTTTAAAACCAAATCTCAAACTTGAATATTCATGAAATGCATATTTACACGCACAGTAAAATTTTACTTCAAAGCCAAGGTTATGTTCTTAATGTGCTTACAGGTGTTGAAAAGAATCACACGCATGCACGCACGCACACACACACACACGCACGCACAAACTCATGGCAGGGCTTCTGAGTGGCAGGTTTAAAATGAAAATCAACATGCATTCTTCAGCTTAATCATTTCTTTCTGACAGTTCTGACATTTAAGAACTGTAATATTTCCTAATACCATTACAGAAGATAATGTCAGCAAGAGTGAATAATATGTCACACACACCTGCATGCACACACTTTTATAGAATGAAAAGAGTAAGTGGTGTTGGATCTTATTCTGCCATCTGCTCCTCAAGATGCTCATAAAAAGTCATTCAGGATTCACTGCTGCCACTTTATTATGGCTTCATTTACTTAATGGAAAGTTGCTGTCAAAATTCAATCTACAGATTCTATAGTTTACCTTTAATATGAACAAAAACATATATTGCATGTAAAGAATATTTATTATTCTTTTCATATTTAAGGTCGTGTTTGATGCACAGATTATAAAACAATATGCTTGAGAAAAATGCATGACATAATTATAATATGAGAACAATTATCAATCACATTTATAGCATTTTAATTCTAAACCAGAATCCTGAAATCATTGAGGTTTCAAGGTTCCATGTGGTTGTTTGGTGTCAGTGTTTTAGCTCTGGGCACAGAATCTGACAGGGTTAAAAGACCTGGGAAGTTCTCTGGTTATTTGTCAAAGTAAAACAGGTGTGAAGAGCTACGCTATAACCCGCGGGAGTCAATACTGGCTTTTATCATCTGAAAACCTCATAACAGGTATCGACACGACGGCTGATTGTGTAAGACAATTGCAAGGGTTGTTTTGGAGATGTTAGTGTAATGTTCAGTTTAGGAATCAAGGAATCGACTCCGGGCCCATTTCATTATGCAAGCAGAGATGTCATCCAATTAGTTTTGATGCTGGTAATGTTAAAGGTGCTGTGTGTAATACAGAATTGCAATATGATATACATATCTGTGTCTTCATGTATAAAGACTTTACATAATGAACCGTTATGTTATTATTACCTTAGAATGAGTTATTTCTATCTACATACACCGTGGGTCCCCTTACATGGAATTTACAATGTTGTTTTTACAGTATCTCCACATTGCTCCATTAAAGAACTTGAAAAGCTTTCGTATATGTCAAATGTATAGTAGCAGGCAACCTTAACAGGTTCTTTGGTCCTGATAATGTCATAAATACTGTTTTGATAAAATTAGCAAATTATTTTTGAGCCGTTGAGAAGAATTAAATCACTCCTGTTGACAGAAGATGAAAGAATTGCCAAGCAACAGTTGCTAAGAATTATAATAAAACCTTTTGAAAACCTTTTCATCTCTACAACAGCTGCACGGAGGAATACACAACATGTATCACTAAAGAGCATTTATTATTAACACTGTGTGAAAAGAGTCAAGAAAGAGGTTAAAATTTGCATTTTATTTTTCAAGTTGGTCGGAACAATTCAGCACAGTGTACTAGCAGATGACCTTTAAAGAATATTTTGTGCTATTGTGCTATAATGTGTTTTATTTGTTATTTTTATGGAATGGCACACTGAAAATATCCCTATTACTTGACAGATATAATAGAAATAGATGTTAATGAAATATCAAATGTCTCTGTAACATGGTTTAGGTGTTCACAGCTTGTCATAATGCAATGTTAACGTACTTTATACAGTGTCAGAAAATTGTTGAATTTGAAAAAAAATCCAACGCTTATACTTCTTTATTCCCCCCTCCACCGGAGCCAGAAAGTACAAGTGAATAATGGCTCACAAAGGTGGTCCTTCACTTTTTTTAAAAGACATGTGTAAATGGCAAAGCATAGAGACAATCATTGAAACCGAGCACCTCAATTTCACCGAAAACAGCCTCCTCTCTCAAAGCAAAGAGGCCATAACAACATTCACAGATCATACGGTGGAGGTCTCTGCAAAATGGCTGCACACACAAGACTCTTAATCAAACAAATGAGATGTTTGTAAGCGGCAGGCACGTCCACACTCGCAGGTGCTCGCTTCTCTCTTTTTTTCCAACGGCTGAACGCACATGAAGTTAATTTCATAAATCACTAGCTGCTGGGAATGCCTCGTTGTTCACGTCAGTGTTTAATCAGGCAAGTAATGCTGTTCCACTCCGGTCTGGAATTTGACAGCCCCCAAGGGCAACTTCTGACACCTGTCAACATTAACAATAACCCATTATTGCATCACAGTAAGCATGCATGCTTTTTACATTCATGAATATTCAATAGCAGTGTTGCAACTAATATTATTAGACATTTAAATTTCTGTTGCAGATTAATGATTATATACACAAGGTGGAAGGTGGTGCCACCATCAGATTTAGTGCGAAAGTCTAACAAGATTAGGGTTGCCAGGTTCAGGGAATTAAGGAAAACAAGCGACACAGCAGTAAAATACTGCTGTCATTTAATTTCTTTTTGGTTAGAAATGGATAAAACACTGTACTTTTTAAATGATAAATTATTGGGTTATTAAAGTTGACAAACACTTTTTAATACTTGTTATTGGTTAGATATTTGCAAAGCCTAGTGACACACAATAAAAATGTAAATTCAATTCTTTTTTTGGGGAGGGAAATTTATTTAATGAATTTCCTTACTGTAAGTGAAAGCCGCTGACAAACATTACCTTGAATTTTTCCTTGTGAACTGTAGGCTTATGTGTTCATTGAGTACAAACTACAAATAATTTAATAGTTTTAGTTTTGTTTAGTTTTGCCGTCCATAAAAAAGAGGATGTGGTGTATAATCATGGTGAGAAAGTGCTTAGTAAAGTTGAGAGAGTTTTGTCCATGAGTCCGAATTGTCACACGTTCTTTTAAACAAAAGTCGCAGTGGCTTGCTTTCATGCCTCAGCATTGAGGACCACAAAGAGCGAGGCGCATGGTGGCGAGCCATAACACGTGCTCGGCACGTGTAATATCTTCTTACCTTTTGCTGCTTCCTTTTAATAGGCAATAGATATTGCATTAGTTAGATCACTGCCACAAGTCATAATTTGTTTAAAGGTGTTTGGCACAGACCAGCAAAGTTTTTCCACCTCAGACCCAGTAAATCATTTCTTAATGGATCTGCTGTGTGCACAGGGACAACGTCATACTGGAACAAAACTCCTTTACAAATGCTTGTTTAAGGCGATTGCATGCTTGATTTTATGCACTAGCATTGAGTGTTCCTAAAATAGCCAAGCCCATTAATTAGAAAGGGGTGTCTATATGCTTTTAGCTATGTAGTGTATCAAAATTCATCTTCAGTTTGAGCCAAACATTAAAACTAATGATGCATTGCATGCTGCAGTCACATTCCCATATAAACGCTTGGAGAGGAAGAAGTTTAATGTGTAAATCTATTCATGTCCCACCTCTCTGTCTTAATGTAGCCTCATGAGAGGCTCATGACTCACGGCAGCGCACTAGACAACAAATAGATTACAGCAAATATAGAGGAGGAATGAGTGAGCCACTTTACACAATAAACTCCACAGCCACTTACACACAGTCACTGTTCTGGTAAGTTTATTTGGAACAATAGAGAAGTAAATGTGAAGAGATGGAGTGGCATGGGTTATGGGATGAGAATACACAGCCAATGGCATCTCTAAGATGAAATCCTGGTGTGGTCAATATAAGAAAAACACACACAGTAACATTAACACACAGCGCTCTCTCTCTCTCTCTCTCTCTCTCTCTCTCTCTCTCTCTCTCTCTCTCTCTCTCTCTCTCTCTCTCTCTCTCTCTCTCTCTCTCTCTCTCTCTCTCTCTCTCTCTCTCTCTCTCTCTCTCTCTCTCTCTCTCTCTCTCTCTCTCTCTCTCTTGAAAAAAAAGATTTGAACATGTTTATTTTATTGACAATAATGTAGTATTTAAAGATCTACTTTTCCCTGTTTATATGTTTAGCATTTGTTTACTCAAGGAAGATTGTGTCATATTAGTTAAATAGATTTGAAATTAAAGCCACTCAATAGTCCAGATGTCTTGGTAATAAATTCAATTTCAACTTCAATAAATAAATTAAATGAGGATTTGCTCTAGGCACATTTTGTACACTACATCCCCACAATTTACCAATACAATATTTCTCTTCTTTTTTATTAAAATCTTTTTAAAATAATAGTAATAATATTATATTGATAATATTTGTTTCTGTTTTTTTGCTAATTGATTTTCAGTCATTGTTCTAAACATCAGTATGATGAAATGGCAGCAGGTGGTCTACAGGCTCACTGTCACGGTCCTGTGTTCCTTTACCTGTTTCCCGTTAGTTTTCCTCATGGACTTCATTTCCCATGCTCCTTCACAATCCCGCACCTGTCCCATGTTTGCAATCCCCGCACCTGTTCACGATTCCCTCATCACCAGAACTCTGTATATATCCCATGCCTGTTCCATTGCCCCTTTTCCAGTCTTAAATGTAATACTCTTGTGTATGGTTGTAGCCTTGTTGAAGTGCTTTATTAAATATCTTGTTTTTGGAAACGCTCTTCTTGTTGTGTGTCCACTCCAGCAACATATCGTTACACTCATTGGGTCAATGATGTGCCAATTTTTAAATACAAGTAAATAATAATATCTTATTGCAGTTATTCAAACATTATGAATGTGGTATACACAAAAATGCAGATACAATTTTTAAATTAAGCAATTTTAGTCTTTTTCATCTATATGAAAAATGTCATGTGGTGCGACTGTGATTTATCTTAAAATTAACTCATTTACTTGACATGCTAATTTTTTTTTTTAAACTTCAGTATTTAAAGTGTTTAGAAAAAAAACTATTTGCAGTTTTAGTATCTCATATTTTTGTTTTCTTAAATTAACAAAATTAACGAACTTATTTTTACTGAAAATCACATACAACTAATTTAAATGTTTTAAACTACCATTCACTTAAGAATACTATATCAGAGATTCATATATTAACCACACATTAGATTAGCTTAGCAATGCTAACACATAAGCATTTTATTGGGCATCTTGGCACCCATGTTCAAAATGAGTCTTCTAAAGAACACCTGACCAAAACGGCTGGTATGCAGTTTACCAGAAACACAGCCTTTGTGTGTATTCAAGTAGGTTTGTCTTGTTCTATTTCTGTTGCACGTTCCGCTTGGGCTTTTGTTTAGCATCAGGAGCTGTTGAATAAGATTAAGAAAGTCCTTTGAGACCACACAAACCAACGTTCCAACACAAACCAAAATGTGTATTGAAATAATATAACCATTTGTGGCCATGGAGTAAAGGGATTTGTTTATATTGTTGTCACAGTGTCTTAAAATTACAACTTTGTTCTTGAATATTAGGCACAAAAATGTTGAAAAAACCCTGGGAAAGTGTGTGCACATTTCTGCGCACGGCTGTCTTGCATAAAGATTACAATGTCACATGATTGCTCAGTGTGTTTGTGAATCTGTATGTGTGTTATTTCTCATTGCGTTCCAATCTCTCTGTTCCATGACTATCTATCTACAGTATGTGTGTGTTTTGTGTGCTCAATATGATCTCATTAGTATTTGAAATGAACTTCTAGTTCAATATAGACATTGTATGAGTGTGTGTGCGTGCGTGCGCCCTTCCGGCTGACCTATTTAAAGCATTAAACTGACAAGAAAAGTCAGATTTATAATCACTGTCTAATAATCTCAATAAATATTTCAGTCTATTTCCAAGTCCATTAATTTTTCCCACTTGCTAATATCCTGCCAAGAGTTTACTGTTATGATCAGAGTTATTATTACATTTTTTAAATTTTAGTTTTTGCTTGTTTTTAAATTTGCCCTTGTTATTAGGATCATTTTTAGTTGGTGTACTTCATGACTGCAACTTTTAGTTTATTTTGTACCAATTTAAATATTGAAAAGACTTTACAGTAACGTCTCAATCCTTACCGTTAGTATTTACGTGCGCGCGCGCGTGTGTGATTGTGCACAAATAATCAATGTATGTGCGTCTGGATAAAAAGCTGAATTCTTGCCATCAAACTGTACATGTAAATATGCCTTTATCAGAAAAAGTTCACTTCTGTTCTCTGAAAACAAAGCATGCCCTACATTTCACCACAGGTGCAATTCAATACAACCATCATTGATTCACACTAGGGGATGACAATCAAAGGGTCTCTCATGATTGATTTAAATAATAGGTAGAAAACAAACAATGTAATATAGACTGTGTGTGTAACATAGCAGTATTTATGATTTATTTAGCAAAAAAATGATTTATGTGAAATAAATGATGCTGTACATGCAGAATATACAAATAGTATGGAATTAGTAAAGAAATTTATTTGGGCAATGTAGTCTGCTTCTTTTTTTAGTGTGTAAGATAAAATTTTGTGGTCACTATTTTATCTCCAGTATGTAACATGAAACAATACATTACTAGTGACTGGAGCCCTGTCTAAGGAGCTTACTGAAGCCTCAGCCAAATGACATCACACAGGAAGCTCAGAATATCCAATAAAGGAAAAGAATGCATAGCCAGGACAGAAATGATGATGGTGCATACTCAGACATTTCTATCCATAGGACATTAACAGCACAGTGTATTTAATGTGTACATGTTTGTGTGTTCAAAGGAAGTATTGTACATAAACAATTAGTCTAATGTTATGCCAGAAATCACACATTCACACGTCTAAATAAATCCAGTCGAGTTTCCCTAGATTATTAAAAACTTCTGAAAGAAAGAAATGAAGAGCCAATGGAAACAAGTCATCTTTATTTTCTTCTGTCCATTATTATTGAAGTGAAAAGTTGGTTAATGACTGTCATCTGCTCTTGACAGCGATGACTGAAAAACTCCCTTCAGTCCATTTGCAGAACACGATCAACCAGCGGCGAACGCTTTTTCCACATACACTAAAACAAGGCATTTTGTCACATTGTGCTAAAAGGGCTTTGGGGGGCAATATTTTTCATTTTATTGTCTCCTCGCACACAGTCTTCCACTGCTGTCAGTTTGTAATGGCAAAAACCTGGAACACTATTTTAATCTTAATGGAAATAACTGCAGTGTTGTAAAAGGAAGAGTTGAGAATTTTTGCTCTAAATGCAGCTTTAAATTAATATGTTTTAAGATAAATGTAATGCTTTTATGTATGTCCCCTTAAGTGTGTTAGTCATGAAAACCCAGCAAGAATATAATGAAGTGTATCATCATTCGCTTGTCAACACAATGCTCAGTATGAGCTGCCAATTGAAAAGGGTCTGTAGTATGATTCACTCCGGTAGCATGAATAAAATGAGATGTCCTTGACATCTATCAAATATCAAACAATCTCTTCAATACAATCACATGCATTGATTCAAAGCCACATACTGTATTGTGGGGAGAAATAAGTCTTATTGAAAAGAGCATCATAATTAAAGTACAAAGCATAGGGGCCTCAGCAGCTCTCAATGACAAGTCAACATCATTGGAGTTATAGGAACAAACATTTTAAAAATCCCCTAAAACCCCTAAAGACCAGATGAAAGAAGAGACAACAAAGCTTCCTCTGAGCTAATACCCTCTGTTAAGATAGCAGATCTTCCATCAATGACAAAAGAAGAGACTGCAATAAAAAACAATATTGTGTAAAATTAAGTTTTTGTATTTAGAGAGAAATCACTGTGAGCTTCAAAATTATAGTGCCAAGAATCATAGTGTTAAATGAGTTGTTCTGAATCAAGGGTTGAAAAAATAAATTATACGACAACCGTTACATAAGGTTTTTGCATTTCCACAGCAACTTCGTAAATGCCAGTCCAATATATGACAAAATTCCTATCCTGTGACTCGTAAATCTGATCAACAAACACAGACCGGAAGTTATGTCCGCTATATTTACTATTAAATGCATAAGAAAATAAGAAACATTTTCAGCTGCATACAGCATAATCTTAAAAAAACAAATATATACAAACCACTTTTTTACCTATATATTTAGATATCATACTGGCCAGTTAATCAGCATTAAAGTCGTCTGTCTATTAATAGCACACGGCTGTTGATTGAATCCCTGCAAAACTATACATCCTAATTCTTCTCTGTCAGCTTGCTATAAAAGCTACCGTCCCTAAATCTTGGGCCAGTTTCCCAGTCTCAAAGACTGCTGAACAGGGAGAAAGTGCCTAGACCACCTGGCAAGAGAGAGAGAGAGAGAGAGAGAGAGAGAGAGAGAGAGAGAGAGAGAGAGAGAGAGAGAGAGAGAGAGAGAGAGAGAGAGAGAGAGAGAGAGAGAGTGAGAGAGAGAGGGGGGGGGTTGGGATAGAGCTCTTCTGGTTTTATTCTTTAGCTCTCTCTCTCTCTCTCTCTCTCTCTCTAGAGAGAGAGAGAGAGAGTAAGCCTTTTGTCACAGGTGCCATTGCATGGATGGATTGTTTTATATTCGTAATTCACTCGAGTTCCTTCAGAAGTTCTGAGGAGATTCTTTAGAGAAGCAAACTGCTGGTTGATTCACCCGCCGCATGCATCATAAACTTTACAGTTTGCAGATTAACCAGGTCTGCTTCGTAATGAATGCCACAGGGTGACTATATTTAGATCTACGAGGCACTAAAGATTTCTGTAAGGTCTTGTGATGTTGAGGTCCAGACAGATGTTTTCTTGGATTGTCGTCTGTAGGCTGAGCTTTAGCAATTAATAAAAATCCTTCTTCCAATAAAAAAATGTATTTGGAGAAGCTGATGTAGTTCAAAAGACATGGTGAATGACAATGTCAATGTTCTTGCCATGTCCATGAGATGTGGCCATGTATTATTAAGACTGATCTCTGACCTTTCATACCCTAAAAGTCTCCTGGCTATAAGATTATAAAATCAATAAAAGCAAAGAAGTAGAATTTATGTGTATTCCAGGACTTTGAGAAAGCAATATTGATCTCTGAAGGGGTAACGTTAACTAGTACACTAGATTTATGACCCATGAAATATTTTGATGTTTTTCTTATGTACTGTAGGTTTTCTGTATGTAAGAATTTACCTCGTATCACAAAACATACACTGTAAAAAAAACCATAATTTTTTTTCGGTTATTTTCTTTTACGATGCAGTGCAAGTACTTTCTTTATACCTTTATGTTAATGTTTTTTGTATGCACGTTTGTATACCGTATGTTTTTAGAATCAGTCACTGTATGAGGTTTCATTTTAATTAGGGACCGACAGCAAACCTGCTCACTAGGATAAACGTGCAGAGAAAAACACATTTAAAAATGAACAGAAACTGTAATATTTTGTTCCATAACATCAGCTTAGCTCATGGCTCTCAAAATCCTGTGTTCTTTATCACGCTGTGCAATGCTAAGCAGATCATTCATACAACTGGCTACTTGTTATATAAGCAAACTGGTAAACTCAGATTTCACAAGCCTATAAGTGTGAAGCTTTGGTTTTGGGATAATTTCATTTAACTGTATTTGGCTGTATTTACTTTCCACCATAAACACACACGTCTTATGCACATGCACGTTTCTCCTAAGAAGCATGTGATGAGGCCAGATGACTTACTCAAGAGTTAATGACCTCCACGGCCACTTGACAGCTCCACGGTTCGAATTAGCTGGTGACAGATTTGGTTAATGATACATGCAGTGGCCATGTGCAGAAATGAGGTTTGGAGCCAATATGGCAAGAGGAGGGTGCAGAAAGCGTGTAGCATGCACCAGGCGACTCTCAGGATAAAAAGAGCAGCGGCTACTCGTGAAGCCTGGTCAATAGCTGTCTGTGATTAGTCGCCAGCAAAATAGTGGCCACCCTGAGGACATGAGCTTCTTATCTCCAGAGACACGGGTCAGGAAGGATTCAAGACCACAGCGAGATGAGCGAATGTCATCTTGGTTGCTGTCGGGATGCGTTCCACTCTACTGATCGCTGAAGAGCCATATGGCAGCTAATCAAAAGCTGCTTTTGTGAAGAAAGCTCTTGTCCGTGTTCCTTCATGATGAATCAGGTGATGAAACCCTCTTCTGAGTGAAGTGTTTGTTTTCTTAGCATCTTCATTCCAGTTAAAGCTCAGAATTTTCAAGGCTAGGCACATGTTTGTGTTGAATGAATAAAAGTGCTTGCATGAAACAAAGACTTTTACGAATGGTATACATTAGATGCTGCCGTCTAAAACACATTCTTCTGGCCAAATTCTTGGAAGCATTGCATGTTACTCCGAAAGCAATCCCATAATGCATTGCATTCAGCTCAGTGAATAGAAGCGAGTGAGAGAAAAGTAAATAAAATCGTTTTCAATATTAATATCATTATTATGAAATACACGAATTGAATCCACAGTTGAAAACAGCTGAATCAAATTTAAATGGACAACTTTATATTTTATGCTTATTACCTTTATAATATACTATTAAAATGTGAATCAAATTTCATGTGGACTTCATGTAAAGAACAGTATTTGTATTACAGTTGCTTAGGTTCTTGAGGTTCCACTACATTTACAGTAGGGTGTACTCACATTAAGCCCGGTTGTCCTCAAACGCGCCAGAGTGTTTGGTCACTCATTTCAAAAATATTTTTGACAAACCACTTCTAAACACATCATGTTCGGGCACAATTTGTTAAAAACCTTGTTTTGGCATGCAGCCTAGGCGATATATAGTAACAATACACTTTTTGCAATAGCCTACATAAATAATATTAACTCAATAACAAATGGTGTTCATATTATTTTGTCCAACCCCTGTCATGCTGAGGACAGAGGACCCAGATGCAGGCAACGGTGGGGGGTAACAAAAAGACTTTTATTTGGACACTAAACAAAACAAGAGACCCACGATGGGGTAAAAAGAACCAAAGGCACGAACTCAAAAACAAGCAAGACTAGAAAAACAAAGACTTCCCACTTGGGAGCAAAATAGAAACAAACGGGACGGACTAGACAGAGACAGATGAACTAGACTTGACTTGACTTGACTTGACTTGACTTGACAAACTTTACTAAACGAACCAGCACGTGTCAATGAACACGAGGGCTTTAAATAGGGGAACAAACAAGGGATAATGACACAGAGACAGGTGTGAATCATCAGAAACATTAACAGGGAAAATTACTTGAGAACGAGGGGGGCGGGGCTAAGACGCGCGACATGAAAACACGCGGCAAAAGGCGGAAGCGGCCGAGCCGCGTGTTTCCACACAGAACGTAAACACAAAGACAAGCCCACTAGATCATGAAAACAAGACAAACGAGGAGGGCAGGATTGCGGAAGTATCCGGGGGGCGTGGTCAAGACGTAAGACCGGAGAGCGCGTGACGTAGGCGAACTCCGCCCTAGCCACGCGTCTCCACACAAAACACATGGGGTCTGTCATGATCCTGCCACTAGACTAGAAAATCATGAAAAAAGGCAGGCAGAATCATGACAACCCCAGATGTGGCTTTTTTAAGACAAGGTATAGATTGTTTTATAGGACGCACACGCCTGGCAGATAGGTGTTTTACTTACTCAAACGTGTTCTGAGGGCAGAAAGAAAATGTATTGGTTAGCGGAGACAACCAATGAAATCATATAGGAGGCGGGACCAGAGGCGCAAAATTTGGAGGGGATATTAAAAAAACATCAACGGATAATAGCGAGTCGGAAGACATTTTTGTTGTTAATTGATTGCAAAGATTATCAGTAGTAACATAACAGGTTATATTATAAAGATCCCGTTTAAACTAGAAAAGCCTTAACTAGCAAGTTGAGTTTATTATGTAAACTTTGCTTTCTTTTGCCCAAGTCCGACACTTCCGCTATTGCGTGGCATTATTTCATTGCGTGCATTTATTAAACATTTGTTTCATCAGTCTGCCATGATAATGTTGATAATAGGGGTCATTGCCATAGTGCTCAGAAATCAGATGAACCTACTGCGGTTTCCCGCATTTCCGTTATCCACAAAGTACACGTGTGTTATTTTCTAGGTCTTTGAAAATCAGACAGTAATCAGGACAGATATTGCCTTAATCTATATTTCTATGTTTCAATATTACAGTGTGCTGCTCTCAGGGCAGGAGTATTCTATAGGTCAGTCTATAGGTCAGTCTATAGGTCAGTTTTACAGTACAGCATGCTGCTTTCAGGGCAGGAGTATTCTATAGGTCAGTCTATTGGTCAGTTTTACAGTACAGCGTGCTGCTCTCGGGGCAGGAGTATTCTATAGGTCAGTCTATAGATCAATTTTACAATACAGCGTGCTGCTCTTGGAGCAGGAGTATTCTATAGGTCAGTCTATAGATCAATTTTACAATACAGCGTGCTGCTCTCAGGGCAAGAGTATTCTATAGGTCAGTCTATAGGTCAGTTTTACAGTACAGCGTGCTGCTCTCGGGGCAGTATTAGTCTATAGGTCAGTTTATAGGTCAGTTTAACAGTACAGCGTGCATAACATAGTATAATGGTATTAACTTCAGGAATGGAATGATAATTAGTTAATCGTGTAACCTCAGGAGATGTGGTGAGGTACAGGAAAGTTGTTAACCCAATACCTCGGTTTAATTTGGAGATTGATGTGTTTTGATGTCAATCCCATTTTGTGGATGGCTTGTAGTTATTAAAAGCCATTTTAGACATAAAGTGAGTCATACGTTATGTTCGGGGTTAAATGCTTAGGATTGACTCCTGGGGATAGATTTGAATGTTTCCTTGTGGGAGGATTAGATTTCTGAGTTTGGGGGACGATTTTTGAATGATTTTGAAAGAGCTTGGTTTCAAATACATGTACATTTATTCATTTGGAAGACGCTTTTAATTTCTGAGTTTGGGGGACGATTTTTGAATGCTTTTGAAAGAGCTTGGTTTCAAATACATGTACATTTATTCATTTGGAAGACGCTTTTATCGAAAGCTACTTACAAGTAGGAGAGCATAAAACATTATGTCAACACGCTAAACAGTATCGATAGTTTACAAGGCTATGTTACTAGGGGGATTGGAGTAAGCAAAGGAGAAAATGAACAACATGATTTTTTTTATTAGACAGTTTTTTGTATACAAATATTTCACAAATATTGTACATTACACATGTGATTTACAATTGAGCGAGAGAAATTACATTAAGAAAGCTGTTGTAAGTATTATATCTAATATCGATCAGTATTGTATTTTTTTTGTATATTTTTCCAGAACACTGCAGGTGTTTGCTGCATAATGCACTTTGAATGTGAACCTTTTTTTTTAAATCAATGCCCCGACATTTTTTTGGAAGGATGAAATTTAGCAGAGAATGACTCACCGTGCTTAAAAAATAACTGGACTGCCTTCCTTGGTGTTTTGTGCCACCTTCTTCATGCTTAAAGAAATAAAAACGAAAACCCAAATCTACAACGAAACTGAAACATAGATACAAAATCTACTCTTACAATAAAGGAGAACACCAGCACTCCAAACTCAGTTTATTTACAGCTGTTATGTTGAGCCTTTTATAGGTGGTCTTGTTATAAATACTACAAGGCTGACAGCAGAAACGAAACCACACTGTCCTCCGAGTGTGAGTTATGTCTCAACCTGTCTCAACTCTGTGTGGGAATTCAATTATCTGTATGCACAAAACAGCATCCCTGCAAAAAAGGTCGGCGTTTTCAAAGTGTTGCTCTCAATTCATAGCCACACAATGAAACAGGAACTAATGCATTCCTCTGAATCTGCCCGCTGCATTGAAAATGACATTCGGTGAGTCGCGGGGTTAATTAGGTGTGCAATTTTTAACAAGCAGACACCTTCACTTCACCACCAGCATATTACATTGGCTGTGATCACACAGCAGCAGAATATCAGCCTGTCTTGTTTAAACCAAATTGTATATAGACAATTGTTTACATTGTATAGACTCTGCACACTTTTGAGTTTGACTTCAGATCTTTTATTCATTGAGACAGTATTCGATCTGTTTCACTGAGCTGAACAAGACAATTTGAGTCAATGCACAAGGCCACAGCTCTGCTGGGTCATGTTAAGAACCGAAATAAGTGCCTGAGATGTCAGAGCAATCACTGGAATTGAGCATGATTCAGGAAATGACGAAATCATCATCGCTATTCACTTAATATTGTGAATGCTGAAGAAACGCCCACAACCAAATGGCAGAAACTTGTATAAAGTGCCTTTAAAATGCTAATCAAATTCAGATACAGGTTTGTATGAGATCAATGAAGTTGGAAATGGTGATAAAAAGACGTTTAAAGGGGGTGAAGCCATACTCGTAAACAATCAGATGGAAATGACCTCTCTTCATCTATGCTTTACAAAATGAGATTCATTTACATGTTAAGTGGTTCCTAGCAAAACAGCAAACAATGATAATAGGAACAAATACAATATTAATCACGGACATCATCAAAAGCCAATGCAAAACCGCTTGACAATGACAAAGAAATGCACTGATAGGAACGGACCTAAAAATAACAACTTGTTATGGTATTTACACACATAATGAACCAGGGAACAAACACCTGCAGATGGCCTGTTGCACATTTAATTTATATTACTATTCAACCTCACCAGGGTAAATTACCTCTGAATTATTTAAATGAAAGTATATTTATATACGCTGATGTTTTGAATGAGCACAAGAAGCCCCAAATATGAGAAGCACTGACCTGATGTGCACATTAGTGATATACATGCTGTTGTTATCTTCCCTCAGCAAAACCTCTGTATGTGATTGTGTTGTCCACAATAAAACAGAGAGAGGGAGAGGGAGAGAGAGAGAGAGAGAGAGAGAGAGAGAGAGAGAGGTTTATTTCACACCTTAAAATAAATAAACCAAAAATAAAAATCATCCTGTTAGGGACAGTTCACCCAAAAAATGAAAATTCTGTCATCATTTACTCACCCTCTTTTCGAACCTGTATAACTTTCTTACTTCTAACACAATATATTTTGACTTGTTTGGTAATGGGTTCCGCCATTGTTCGGTTATCAACATTCTTCAAAATATCTTCTTTTGTGTTCTGTAGAAGAAAGGAAGTCACACAAGTTTGAAATGACAAAAGGGTGAGTAAAAGATTTTTCATGTTTGGCTGAACCTTTAAGTCTGGATGAGCAGACTATATCTGCCCATCTGATTTGAGCTTGCAGTTGTACAAAGAACTGAATACAAATTAAAACCTTTTTTGCACACCGTCCACTTCTGTTACTTACTTACATTTAATATAGTTATTTGCAATTTAACAATTCTACACTGTGTTTGGATATTTTAGCACAAAGCAATGCATCTCATTTGAATGTGACATTGTTTTATGTTAACAAAACACAGAAATGTAATTATTATGATGACTGCATAATCAGAAGTGATTGCAACCAATCTCATTTGCATTCATTTATTATGGAAAGCTGGGCAGCAAGCGCAGACAATAAGGAAATAAATAGTTGAGAGAAATAACGCCAATATAAAATGAAAAACTGCACCATGCAGGACTGTGTGTTGTTCGGAAATAAGGTAAATCATATTTGAAGAAAATCTAACCTGTACCTGTCCCCAGCTAAGATGAAGACCTTTGTTGCATGAACTCCAGGTCTTCTCTGTAAGAACAAACCACTTATGTAATCATTTTGCTTCATGCACCGAGGTCAACCCAGAAGTGTCCTGGTTTGCTGGCTTCAACTGGGGGAACAAGGTGAAAAAGCATTCAGAGGTCAGGAGAGAGAATCAGCTGAGGGAAGATATCTAAATGATTTTGTACAGCCCCAGTGCCCATACACACAGTAAATGGCTATACATCTTGCTAGCAATGATGCATAAGGTTCTTACATCACATGCACATACACAGAATGAGGCACGCATACATAGAGATCCACTATAGTGGGTTGAGTTAATGTTAGCAACATCAGGAGAAAATAATGTCATTTTTAAAACCTAATACTGAAAATGATTCCTGACTGTATTATTATATGTTCTTATTATAAATAATTATTCAGGATTCCAAAGACAATTAAAGGGATAGTTCACCCAAAATGAAAATTACAAAAATAAATTCTCACTCTCTGGTTGTTCCAAAACTGTATAAATGTTTTTGTTTGGATAAACAGAGAAAGATATTTGGACGAATGCTTGTAACCAAATAGTTCTTTGCTCCCATTTACTACCATAGTAGAAAAAATGACAACGGTAGTCAAAAGTGCCCCAGAACTGTTTGATGTCCTACATTCTTCAAAATATCTAATTTTGTGTTCAACAGAACACAAGTAATTTTTCTTATATGGTAGTCAATGGGGGCACAGAACTGGCATTCTTCAAAATATCTTTCTCTTTTTCTCATCAGAAGAGTGACAAATCTCCCAAAAGCACTGGTATTTACCGGTACTGGTATAGGTACAGTGGCAAGAAAAATAAGTGAACCATTTTCCTGGTTTTCTGCTTGAATTGGTCATGAAATGGGATGTGATCTTCACCAAAGTCACAAATATCAACAAACACAATATTTCTAAGCTGATAAAACACAAAACAGTCATGATCTTGTATGTCTTTATTGAACACACTCATTAAACACACAAAGTGATGGTGGAAAAAGTGCTTTAATCACTGGTTGAAACACTTTTGGCAACAATAACCCAAAGCAAGCACTTTCTAAAGACTGTAATCTTTACAGAACTGCTTCAGCTCATCCATATTCTTAGGACGTCTGGTATGAATGGCTTTCTTGAAGTTATTCTGCAGCATCTCTTTTGGATTGAGGTCTGTGCCCTTCAAAAAGTAGATTTGATGTCTCTGAAGCCATTCTGTAGTAGATTTACTACTCTAATGTTTCCGATCTTGCTGCATCGCCCATCTTCTTCTGAGCTTCATCTTGAGGACAGCCACTTTGAGATTATCCTGTAGAATTTTCTTTTAAACATGGGAATTACTTTTCTTCTCTACAATGGCAAGTGGTCCAAGTTTGTTGATATTTGTGACTTTGGAAAAGATCGCATCACCTTTCATGACCAATTCAAGCAGAAAACCAGGAATTTGACAATGGTTCACTTTGCCACTGTATTTCTGCACATTAAATCCATAATGGCTATAATCCATAACACACCGAGTATAGATCAGCATTATTACTCTTCACCACTAGAATAATTCTTAATTTGATTTAAAAGAGGCCAGACCAACACCTGCTTAATCTGCCTCACATAAGCACACAGGAATGAATTTATTCATTTTTGTTGTGTGAAGGGGTTCTGACTGTTTCCTTCGCTTTCAAACACATTTTTAAAACACTGCATGACACGTCTGTTAAATGATTGAATTAATGTATCCACATTTTTACAATCTTTAAGTGAAAATTGCTACAGCATGTTCTTTTTGGAATCAGAATTTAAATTTAGAATTTAAAAATCAGAATTTAAAGGTTTGCAAATAATAAACCTCTAGCAAAAATATATTAGGCATTATGGGGTAAATCATTATGACTTGGCCATATAAACATTGTTACTTTAACAGACTGATGTATACATTTATTTATTTATATTTATACTATTATCAATAAGCACCAAAGTTAGATTTTACCCATTAGTGTCACTATGATTTAAATCTTTGACATGACTTTACTCAAACATTAATAAAGATACCAAGGTAATAACAGGATGTTCTTTAAATTATGTACGATGTTTTTTTGTATAAAGGAGTAAATTGCAAAAAAAAGACGAGTTTTGGGTTTTCAAAGTCTGTGTTACATTTTTTTACAGTTCTCTTTTGTATTATTAAAGTGTGTGGCACACAGTCATAGATTTCAAATCTGAACGGTCTTTGCTTTGATATTATATAAGTCCAATGCTTCATTCAATAATGACAATGCTTACATTCTATACATTAAAGATCTATTCCCTAGATTATACACAGCAGCTTTGAGGATGAATCCTTTCTTGTGTGTGGAAAACACAATTCTGCACTGTAATCAAATTGATCCCTGCCGTGACTGTTCAATAACACACTAAACTGATGAGAAAATCGTTTCATGTTCAGTGAAGTTCATATATCACATTGCAATTCATACTTCTTAACCGGTGCATGCTGTAAACATTGACATCTTAACATAACAACAGTAAATGGGAACATTACATACGCTACCCTGGTCTTAAGTAACACGAGGACATTTGTAGTAAAAATTTAGTTTTACCACAATATGTACAGGAACATTCTGCTTTCCTTAAGTGGCACCGACTGGTGATTACATCATTCTTCTGAGCGAGTGTACTGAAGTTTACATCACAGGATAGGTATTTCAAAATACAGGTATAGATTCGTGTTGCTCCCGAATTTATCGTTGGAACATTTTAACCAAACAAACAGTGATAGGCACAAGTTTACGGTAGATTGCATTTACATACATTTAGCAGGCAAGAAAATCTGTTTTTATGTACTGTATGTATGTTAAATTCAATCTTTTTGGACCTCATGCTGATTTCTTGCAGTTTTCTCAATGTATCTGTCTGACTATAGCCTATTATTAAGACTATATGATTAATCTTCACCGAATACACAACTACATCTAGGTTAATGTCAGATCTGATGTTTCTCTTTCTCAGAAAGTAAATGAAATTCATCTGAATGGTTCTGATTCAATATGTACTAACTGACATTGTTGACATATAAAAGTATCTGTGTAGCATATTTGACCTTTTCAAATAACTAGATAGGGAATGATGAATAAGGAATGTTTGAATGAAGGAAATCCTTCTTCATGGCCATCCGATGGAATGAAGTGGCGCAGGCTTGATTTCTCACATGAAGCTTTCTCTGGGAGAAATGAGGCAGATTTTGGCAGAAAGTGACTCTCCATTGGAATTCTACACCATTTGAAAGAGCCCTTTCATTATTATTGAGCTATACACCCTATGACCTGTCAGACTGATTGAATGTTGAGTTTTTGGGTGGCAGGACTCGGTTCAGTGAACCTGAGTCTTATTCTTATTCAGTTTGCGGCCTGTTTATTTTTACCTCTAAAGGCAAACAGCCTGTTTGGTTTGATCTCATTTCGTTTTAATTCTGTTCTGTCTTTCGGTCTTGTCGGCTGTGACTTTCTGCTCACGTACTGTACAAATAAGATGGATAAACAATTCAGTGGATATCAGTTATTAATATTCATTCATGAAGAAAATCTTTGTTGGCTGTATAGTGGGGTCAGTAAATACTACTGAAAATTATTCTGCTTTGTATTTTCTAAGCTATAATACATTTTCCTTTCCGAGCATAACGGTAAGAGTGAAAATTGAAAACTGAATATTAATTTTAGTTTTATTGTTATGTCCCTGTTTCGAAGTGGCATGAACTAGAAGTTTGTGTAAAATTTTAGGATATCACATTTTCAGCATGATTTGAGGATGACTTGTGTTGTATTAAATGTCAATGTCACAGTTTCACCTATACGTTTAGTGCAGAATCCTAATTCTTTATATTATGTTGTAATATTTATCTTTCTAAAATTTGGAATTTCAGATTTTTTTATGTGATTGTATGTAGTTTTTAATACCGTACTCTAAATATCCTATAATGTAATATCAGAGACGAAAATGTATTATTCCAATTGATAGCTGTTATTTGAATTGAAATTGTTACTGCACTCTAAAGCTGTTATTTGGCAGTGTTGTATTAAAAATCATTTGGTGTAATTTACTATTGTGTGACATGCGTTGTGTGAATTCAGTCCTTTTAATGGCTTACTTTCCGCAGTAAGGCCAGGTTTACACCAATGCATTTATTGTAAAACTAAGAAAAGATTTATATATTGGTATCTGATATAACAAGCTGTACTGTCCCATAGATGTGCTCGGTGTCTGGCTCTTCCACAAACTCTTTTGTTGGCTAATTGTACTGGCCTGTTCGCTTCACAGCAATTGTACATTTGTCCAAATAGCTCAGCATCTGAGTCTGCCCTCTTACAAATCCTCTTATGGAATGATTATAAAGTCAGTGTCAATAGAATCAGCATCTGAAGTCTAATTATAGATAACAAAGTAAGAATTAAAAGGCCAAGAATACAGGCTATATAACATGATATGTTAATTGCTCCATATACACAAAATGTAGTCGTTCATCACATTTCTTAAGGTGATTATAATGTTATGCTGACAGAAGCGTTTAGGGAGATGAGACAGATCTTTAAAGGGCATGTGAGTCATGTTTAAGGGCTTGTCAAAACTTCTCTTTTCCTATTCTCCAGGCTGCTGGGGAGAAACAAGCAAATAAGAGGGTTTCATTGACATTTAAACGGGGGTTCGTGTATTAATTGCAGGCCATCGCTGATTCATTTCCCCACGCGCCTGTTTTTTGTCCATCACAACACAGTGAAATGTACATATCGCACGCAGCAAGTAGATGATGTTTCTCTTGCATGGAACAGAAGGTTAAGTGATCATTGAAAACAATAGAAAAACACAACATGCATCAAGGCTGCAGTCGTATACGCATGGCGTGACGCAGAAATGTGGTGCTAACCATTACCATTTTATGTTCATTGTCATTCACGGACGAACGCTCTTAGGATATATTCCAGTTCATTTTATTCTACTGTAGAGCACACACTAAAAGTCATTTTTTGTCTTGTTTTCAAGTCAAAAAACTAATTTACCAAGTCAAGCTTCTTGAATTTTTTTTTTTTTTAATTAACTCTGGTAAATGTTTACTGCTATACACTTTAATTTAAAATATAGTCTCCAAAAAGTCTCATGAAATTCTTCTCATTTTAATTTATTTTGTTTAATTAGGGCTGTCAAACGATTATTTGCAAGTAATCGCATCCAGAATAAAGGTTTGTGTTTACATAATATATATCTGTGTATTGTGCAAATTAATTTTGACGAAATACACACACACACACACACACACACACACACACACATATATATATATATATATATATATAAATTATATTTATATTAACCAATGATTGAAATTATATGTAAATGTTTATTAATTTTTGCATTTTGTTAAATATATGCATGTATGTGTTAAGATTAATCATTTGACAGCCCCACTTTCAATTAGATTTGATGATTTAATATAATTTTTATGTAAATAAGCTGTTGTTGACATATGTCAGCTTGGTATGAGCCACTTAAGTCCCCAAGTAAAAACTAACAGACAGGTCTCCCACAAAGATTCTGTGCAATCTGTTGTGGCTACTAAGGAGTTTAAACTGGCTAAAGCTGCTCTTACCTACATGTAGCGATTGTATTTTCTTAATAAGCCCACACTGATAGCTGCATCTCCCTCGTGGGCCTTATCATCATGGAAACAGTTGGCATGGCTTTTGTGCCCTGTTGTCCCTTCCCCATCTCTATTTAGACAAGCTGAGAATTTGGCAACAAGAATGCCCAGTAAATAAAAGCAGTTTACAGTGTCTCAGCTCTCGTCTGCTTTATGACCCACAGCTGTCATTCCCGGAAAGTAGGTTGGAAGGAGAATGTCATATATTGGTTGCCCGGCTGTCGTAAAAAGATCAAACAGAAAAACAGGCAAGGTTTGCCCGAAGTTTACCACCACCACCATGATATTGTTATGAGTCTAGCCGTGTTGCAGCTCACAGGCATTACTGACCCATGTGTCATGCTAAGAACTGACTCTCGTGCTTCTGTGGAGATGATGACATGGTTAGGAGAGCATTATGGGTAATATGTTTAAAAGGGAAGCGTGTGCCAGACCTGAACTTCAAAGTTCAGAAATATTTTGGGAATCAGCAAGACTTTAAATCTGCAACCATCATTCATGCAATGTGCAGACAGTCTTTAGAAGTCTTTGAATGTCAGTTAGAGGAAGATATTTATAATGAGAATATGTAATTTTGTTTATATTTTTATAATATCATTTTTCTAATTTTGGTTTATCTGTTTTGTTTATACATCAGAGTAGTAATATGTTTTCAATTCAATATATTTATATATATATATTATTAATATAGATTGTTATCCCTAAAGGGGATTTGAATGAACTCAATACTTGAGAAATCTTGAAATATGACTCACAGACGTTTATTCGGGAAACATAGGGAAAGAAACTGAAGTCTGGCAAAGGTTTTTTTTTTGTTATAAGTCAGAGCTCAGGTTCAGAGGACAGTGTACTGTACTCTAAATGACAGGGCAAGGATTCCCACTGGCCATCAAATAACTGAAAGGTGTATGCCCAATGGAACACAAAAAATTGTCATAACTTATTAAAGTCAAATTTCAAAAGGGAATATATAGCGTTAAGATTTCCAGGAGCAAAGCCTTCAAAGATTTCCATGAGGCATGATTTAGTATTCATATCTGTGCTAATAAATTAACCTTCTGTGACTTCGAATGCGTTGTCTCCTTCTCAGATGTTTAAATATTCATGTGCATTACTTGCTCGGCTGTTCGGAAAGTATATTGTGACCTAGATAGTACAGCTGTAAAATTGCACTTGTAGTTTTACGGAAAACCTTTTTGTACATTGGAACTGCATAATTGTCGACGACCTGTACTTTAAATCTGATTTTTTTATGTTTTGTAGAACAAATGGTACAATTTGGAATATTAGTGGTAAGGAGGGAAAACTGGGAACGTTTTCCAGGGCCTTGTGATGGGCGTTCTTCAAGGTCCTGGATGACCAGCTTTCTCTAAGAGTGTCAATTTCATGAAGAATGAGGACTGCGGTATTTGGCTTTACAAGGGTTTATGTGTGCATACAGTATGCAAGTCACTCGATCTGGTTAAAATCTTCCTTGTCTGAGAGTCTCAATAAGTGTTGACCTTGAGTGACTGAAATCGATGGCTGAACCTTTTATGATCCGGGCAACAGACTCATTCCAGTGTGAAATAAGAGCGTGTAGGTCACATCATCTCTTGCTGAGGAACCGAAACTACTATTATATTCTAACCAGAACCGTATAAACTAAGACAAACAGTGTAACTTCCTATCATTGAAATATTATGTTAAAGCGCTCTTGGAATGCCTCTTTTCCCATAAAATTAGTGGTTCGTAACGAACTGTTTTATAATAAATAATAATGAATATCACTGCGGGCAGCAGCAGCGTAACCATCACGGTGCATTTGAGCTACCGTGGGCCAGATAGCGGGGATATCGGAGACAACTGAATGAATGACAAAACCAGAACACCTCATTACCAAACACTCCAAGGTATCCAGTGACAAGGACCTAAATATATTGGACTTTTTTCTGGCCCGTCTGAAAAGGTTACATTGTACTGTGGCATTCAGAATTTAAGAGCTAGCATAACTGACTTGATCACGCTACAGGCCTGTCCTCAGGTGACTTGTGAATAATTAATAGACAGGAAGTACATTTATTCATTTGGCAGCACTTTTTTCCAAGTACTAATAGCTATAACATTTTTATATTCACATAATACTAGAGGAAGACGGGACTCGGCGCGTCCGATTATTAGACCTTTTAGAGTCTGGAGTAGCCAGTCATTACATTATACGACTGATACCGTTTAAAGCTGTATGTCGGCCGGAATGAGTTCGGACATTCAGGCAGTACATTTTGTTGCATAAAATCAATTTGCCTGATTTGTCAAGAAAGTATTTCTACACATGTTGTATCAGATTTTAAGAAATACATCCTGGTCAAACTCTAACGCTGTTATTTATTCACTATAGACGGTTTCATCAGACGCACGCACCTGGCCCGTTCTGTGTTTGTTGATAGGTCTGGCTAGCTAATAATATAACTATATTTTATTTAAAATATTAATAAAAATAATATGAATATATATAAATGTGTAACAATTGTAAATTTGTTGAATGGGTCGTATAATTTAAAAAAATAAGTTTAGACAAGTAACGGTTCTTCTACTGGTAACTCAGTTAAATTAATACATTATTAAAATCAGAAGTTCTAACTGTTAACATTAGTTAATGCAACCGACATGAACAACTTATTGACTCTCATTTTCTCATTACTTCTCCCTCCGTTGCCATTGAAGCGCATTTGCACTCAAATAACATTCAGTCTCTTCCAGCATCTTTTTTTGAATATTTATTAACGAAACTTAACCAAAAAAGAACAAAATATTACAGGTCAAAAAACTGTGTCGCTCCAATCTTTCCTTCCTGTACCGCACCCTTTAGACGTGACGTAACTATTTTACGACTATGTTAATAGAGCTTAAACAATAAAATTTTCCAAATAAATTTTAATTGTACAACTTATTAATCATATTATTTTAACATTTTAACAAGTTAAGCTGTGACAAATTATGACTCTTACACAACTGTTTTCATTATTTCTTAAAAAATATGCTAACTATTCAGCTTTGAGCTTTAATTGACGTTACTATCACAAATGCAGGAAAGGTTTCATGTTTACAAATCACATGTTCTCCCTTGCGGCGCGATACAACATGAAAAAAGGCATTATAAGTCATTATATTCAATAATTATCCGCTGGATGCAACACATGCCTCGTTTATAAAATATTTTATTGTCTTTGTCGCGTCTAGACACAGCGTCACAGGCTACTCAAGAAGTTACAGTTTAGTTTAGTTACAGAAGTTATAGTTTGCTAACAGTTAAACATGATCTGTTTGTTTTTATAAAACCATACCGATCTGCTACACTCTGCTGAAGTCACGCTTCAGTAATGTACGGTATGTGAAAACAAAATTTGAACCGTAAACTACATAAACACACTGTATTACACCAAATACACACAATAATGTTAGTTTAAGTCACATCATACGACCCCTTTAAAGAACCAAAACAGAAAGTTCTTCTCGACCAGCGCTGAACCAGCAATGTGAAGAAGTATATTGGCAGTTATAACTAACAAAATAAAAAATGCTGTAAAACTATATTGTTCTATATTTTTAGCTAATGCATTTGATACAATCCTATTGAAAAGTCTTACCAAATGTTCTTTCCCTCATGTGTAACAAAAGATGTCACGTGGAATGTTAGTGACTGACAGCCTATCCCCATTCACCTTCCAAAAAGCACTGTCAAAATTCTTTAAAATTGCTCGTATGTATTCACAGCAGTTTGAAACAGCAGGAGGAGTTAGTAAATGAAATTTGTGACAAATGACAAACTGTTCTTGTTTGTTTGAACTATTCCTTTAAGACGTATATGACAGGGATATGAAAATGTCTTGCACAGTAACCCAGTCGGTCCCCATCTGCCGCAGCAGTAACAGATTGATTGACTGATGTGTTGCACAGCTCCGTACTTCATTTCAGGTAGAACACATTTGCATTCGCCTTGACGCTGTTGTTAAAACCACCAAAACAGCTTTGGACTGCATACATTTTGTATCAAGCTTTGAAGAAAACTTTGATTATAGAGGCCAACAACATTTTATTTCCATTGTTGGATGGTGACTGCATTTTGATGACTGCAGAATGAGTGCTGTGTTTATGCCCCGTTTCTGGTTCCAATTCCAACTATTTCACCTTTTTCCAGACGTGCTGTATGAAAGACAGGAACGATTGCTGTGATTTGCACGAATCTCTTGGGGATGGGAACTGGGTCAGGGGTTTGGCTTGTTTGCGTCTGAATGTAGTCCTCTCATGTTACGCCATAGCGCATAAAACCACGGTAATTGAATTGCACAGTACTGAATAAATCAGCAGAAACTGGAGACTAAAGCGTATATATGGGGGCAATTATTCATAGGAGAGTTTATTGTGTAAACATTCTCTTAGTTTTTCTCTTACAGTCTTAAATATGCTCTGTTTTGATAGATCATAGATTAGATGTTTTAGATATGTGATATCTTGAGGACGTGTGAAGTACATCAAACAAACGACATGCAGCTTTCCTTAAACAATTCCATTCCTACACGTCTGGAAGTCTTTAAGGCTTTAAAATCAAGTTTATTTTCTCTTAACAATCGTTCCAGAGGAAAACTGTATTAGTTGCTCATTAGTTGCTCCAATTCAATCTCATTACAGTATGAGAGAAACAGTAATACAAATAACTCACTTTGGATTTGTCTTTTCTCTAGGTAGAGTAGAAGAGTACAGCCTTTGCAAACATTTTGCACAGTAAGCGCCAAAAATGCTGGGTCATCTTCAACCCAGCACTGGCTCAAAAGGGCAAACCCAACTATAAATAAAATATGCTGGGTTGCTTCAACCCAAAATGGTGGGTTTGGGTTGAATATAAATATTTTCAGGTTAGTTTAACCCAAAGGCTGAGTCTATTTTTATATTAATGCTGGGTTGAAAATAGCCCAGCATTTTATAGTGTACTGTAATGAATAAATTAACTAATAAAATGTCCAAATATGACTCAGCTTTGGGTAGAAACAGCCCTACATTTTGGGTTTAAACAACCAGCCATAGATTAATTTCTACAGTTTGTTTTGTCCATATTTTACTGTAAAAAATAAATGTTGGTTCAGCTTTAAAAAATAAGTAACCTGGCTGCCTTAAAATTTTGAATTAATTCAACTTAAAATATTAGTTAACATAACGAGTATATATGAAATTCATTCGTTTTTTTAAGTTGAATGAACTCAAAATTTTAAGGCAGCCAGGTTACTTATTTTCTTAAGCTGAACCAACATTTATTTTTTACAGTGCATTATTTGAAACAGGGATGTGAATATTGCGCACAAGCCTTGCATCAGGAAGATTGCAGTATCTTAGTCTAAATTGTTTACTCTGAAACTGTATTCATGTAACATAAGACATATTGCAATATTGGTCTAAGCAACATTTTAGTCTGACATCCTGTATATGTGACAAATCTTGACCTCAGCCCTTACAGTACTGTCAGAGTTGATCATATTGCATTCAAATCTCTGGATTTTTTTGGACGGATACTTTCTATAGTACTGTACTTTTTATATAGTAATATAGTGGCATGATATTGTACAAGCATAGCATAGTGCTTGCATATTAGCAAAAGCGTGTCATCAACCTGACCCCTGTGAAACAAAGGAAGCATGTTAGACAGCATTCTGATCATTTATTGCTCTTGGAAAAAATGTTTGGAGACAGTTCTCAGTCTAAAAACTGGGACATACAGTAGCAGATCAGCATGACATATGAGTCACAGTTATTATTACTATTTCTGGAATTGTGTTATGGAGTGTGGAACAGGTTTTTCAATAAGACACCGGTGCGGCAGTCATAACAGTGAAACTTGAACTCGGCATAATTCCCATCTCAGATGAAGATTAGAGACACATTAAATTAGGATCTCACGCTCCCTGCTTGGCACTGCTGGTTAAATTCTGCAAACTAACATGATCTGATCATTTGTCTCTCGGCACCATCGCTGCTTTCACTAGAGACACGAATATGTGGTTTGGCTTCACAGAGCTTAGCAGATAACATATACCGCAGAGAAAACTTCAGCTTGTGTTTTGTGGTATGTTGTTGTGGATCACTTCGGACATGCCACTTGTCACCACCCCGTTCATAAAAATACTTTTAAAAAAATTTGCTGGATATATATATTTCACATAGCGTTACACTACGCCTGTGTTTATTTTAAGAGGAGAGACAAGATTTGGCATTCGGAACACAGTTTGTAATGAAACGCCGGTGAATGTGTTCATGTTCAGGTTAATACATATTTCCAGATGCTCTACAGATTTTATATAAAAAATGGAATATAACAACAATTTCAACAATTTCACTAATTTTAAGTCATTTTTTTCTTTGTGTGTGTGCAGATGTGTTTATGTAGCCTGAATGACTCATAAACTTTGTGCCGGAAGTATGAGGGCATCTAAGTATCAGGCTCTTGACCCTTGGCTAGTGTTCTTTTAGAGTAAAAACATTCATGATGTCATCCCTTATTTCTAAATTAGCAATGAAGACCAAGACAAATTTCACAAAACAGCCCCTCAAGCTAAAAACTGCACGGCATCAAATTATGTTACTGAATATGAAAAATGCTGGTATCAGAGAAAGAAGCCATATTCCCTATTTAAACAGAAAAGGTTTTTCCGTACAATTACATATTAATACACTGCACTCGTAGTCAATTACACGTGCATGCTATGAATGGTTTTCTAAATAAAAGGTGAATGGAACAGATGCAAGAGCAAACACTATTAAAAATGAAAAGAACACTTATTACCATTTGTAAGCATTAAATGAAAACAGCCCCTGATCTTGTTCAACATAAAACGCATATATTAATGTCTGTCCCTAGAAGAGCTTACTCAAAAATTCCTGTTCAGTTCCCCTGAAGCAGAAATTGCCTTCAGGGAGTTCCATTACTTCCCTGTTCAAAAATGCTTCAGCGCCGATAGGTGACAATATGAATGAGTCATGCATACCGTGTAAGCGCAGCAGCGGATGTCAATGTGTCATTAGAAAGCTGATAGCATGTCACAAAAGTCAAATGTATGAGATATGGAGCAGCAGGTGTTGTGATAATGAATGGTTTTGCTATGAATGGTTCTCTCCTGGAAAGTGTGGAAGAGGAAAAAATCTTGAAATCTTGATCATTTTTGGTCTCTCGTTCAAATGTTCATTGTATATTCAACTTCTTGTTGCAAAAGTGTGTAAAAAGTAATATGTAATACAAAAGTAAAATAAATGACAAATTGATTCAGATTTTGGTGATTTTTTTAGTTGTTGAAGTAAGAAAACTAATTTGGGAAGCTGGATCCTAAGTAGCACGAGAACATTTGTAGTTGAACGTTTGTAAATCAATAGCCAAACATAGTATGGGTCAAAATTATTGATTTTTCTTTCATGCCAAAAATCATTATTTTGTCAATTTCCTACCATAAATATATCAAAACTTTATTTTTGTGTGTGGATGCAGCAAAATCGCTAACAAAAATGCCCCGAAACATGTCTACAAAATTCATTCGCTTCTGCTGCTCTTTGGGAATTACTCACTCAAGTTTGGTATCTATGTAAAGCTTAGAATTTCAACTTTCTGGTTCATCTACTCTCCACAATGTCATTACAGCGGTAAGTCAATAGAGAGCGTTAAAACAAACCTGTTTCTTCTTAGCAGCGTCCTGCTACAGCATCTCGGATTAACAACTTTAAAGGCAATGTATGATTTTTTTGCACCCTCAGATTCCAGTGTTTTAAATAGTTATATTTCGGCCAAATATTCTTCTATCCAAACAAATCATATATCAATAAAAGGCTTATTTACTGAGCTTAAAGATGATGTATCTTAATTTGACCCTTAAGACTGGTTTTGTTGTCCAGAGTCACATTTGATAGTGTGATGTACAGTATATACTTTTCAATAGGATAAATGAGAAAAAAATACTGTATACTGTATGCCAGAATGGATCTAGGTTGTTGGGTTGAAAAATAAAATGGCAAAGACTATGACATCACCAGAAAAAGAGCTTATAAAAAGGTAAACATTTTTTAATTGGATTGTGTACATCTTAAACATGCACTCTAAAAAGTGCTGGGTGGTTTTGACCCATGCTGGGAAAATATTGTCAGAAATACACTGCTGGGTTAAAATAATTAAATTAAAATTGTCTTACACAACCATGATTGGAAACAATCCAACAGTTGGGTCAAAATAACCTTGCATTGGGTCATTTTTAACCCAGCAATGTGTTTCTGACCAATATTTACCCAGCATAGGTCAAAAACAATCCAGCACTTCGAGTGTGTATCAAGATCAATATCAACTTCACGTTGACTTTTGTTTTGTCATATAGCTCCGTCACAAGCTGTTGTTTTCATCAGCACCTGGTTTGTTAAATTTCTATGTGTGTCTGTGGTCCTGGTAAACCCTGTGGGGACCAAAATGTCCCCACAAAGATACAATACCAGTACGTTTTGACCTTGTGTAGACATTTTAGTCGCATGAGGAAACAGCTTATAGATCAAACTAAATTATGTTTATTTTAGAATGTACAGTGTCTGCATATACATGATAATGTATATCTCAAATCCTCAAATGCAGAGCTGGACGTTTCTATACTGACCAGAATTGGTTTATGCAAGTTTGTTTTTAAAATGAAAGTTAGTAAATACAGAGAAAAAAACATTTTAAGTAATAAAATAAAAAAAATAGAACGGTATGACAAATTGCTCTGACACTAAGCTCGTTTCATCTGACAGACAGAGCGCGGTGCCACTGCGTCAAGCGTTAATGAACGAATGGCGTGCAGGCTCGAGCACAAACGCATCCATTTGTGATGAACCGTCAGACGAAATCCATTCTAATATCTCTCCTTCAAGCACAAGCTGTTTTTCATAATGTACCCCATACGAATGAGAGATAAATGATCATACCCATTGTCCTCCAACAATGCAAATACTGTAGAAGCAAAAAATGTTATGCATATGAAACTTCTCATGTATTTATTCATTGTAATATTTACATGGCAAAAAAAAAACGTTTAACCCCATATAAGCATTTACCCGACGCTGAGATCGAAACATTATGTAATGGCGCCTTGGTTTTAATAGCACTGTTTGCCTCATTATGTTGGCGTTGCGTTTACGCGTGGAAATAATTTCTGAGAAAATTGCGTCATTTCTACATAAATTAAACCTACTCGTGTGGATGACTTACTTCAAAGCATTTATGTTGTGCAAACGTTTGTGAGGGGGAATACGAGAGAAGTGGTCAGGGACAGTTTGTATGCTTGAATTAGTAAAACTCATCGGCTGCAGCGTTGGTGTTGCTGTTAAGCGCGAGTGCGGTTTGAAGAGACGCACAGCCCGCGTGGGAACCACACAGGGTACTTTACACCGGCGAACTCAGAAAGACTTTCTTGTATTGTCGTCACGCTTTAAGCGCTAGACAACGTTTATCCGCACGCGCGCAAATCCGTGCTGCTATTTCGTTCATTTGCGCGCAGCGACGCCTCCTCGCTGTCAAGCAGGGCTTCATATGAGCGCATTAACAGTTGACCGATGGGACACAATCTGAGGGTCACCCAGTGCGAGGAGGCGACATAAAGACGAGCCGCTGTGTTTACAACAACGAATCTTATCGAGAGAGAGAGGAAGAGCAGATTGTAGTCCGACGCAATCCGTAGTACTTTGGGAAAAGTTCTGTTGGAGCCGCAGGGGAACGGGTTGAAATGCTTTACGTATCTTAACAGGAGCCACCAGCTGAGCGTTACGCGCGACGAGTGTCGCGTCTATGGGGCAGAGGAGACTGAATTAAACCATTTACACCTGCCTCCGAGGACCTTAAAGAACCCAATCCGCCTAAACGAAAAGGATTAAGTGCTCACAGAATTTCTAAATTATAAGGATATATAGTGTATATCTGCTAAACGAAAAATGAAGGAGCGCTTCAAACGCGCGCAGAATTCACCATGACACACATTCATTCTCGGTTGTAAGTGTTGCACAGAGGGTGCATATGTGTTGTTTTTAAGCAGAGGTCTGTCACCCCGGAGCGGAGCATCCGGACAGCTGCATCTGGAGCGCTGTGCTGTTTGAAGCTTTCTGCTGAATAACACTGAAGCGATGAGTCGCATCATTCATCCGCAGGTACGATCGTGAATGCGTATGTTTTTTATTGTTCTCATTTCACATTGCTCAACATTCACATTTCAGAAAATCGACGGGGGTTAATTTACTTTTGGATTTATTCTGCTTATTTTTATTTAGTCGCATCTGCGTGCGTTAAACGAAAGGCATTTAAAAACTTTTTTCAAAGTATTGCACTAATCGAACTGTCTTTAGAGCGCATTACTAAAAGCGCTTTTAATTATTTAGCCTTTATTTAATTTGAAAGATAAAATTGCAATCTGGGCATATAACAGCTATAATGAAACACGCATGTATTATTATGTATTGCTATGTTGGCAGAATTCAATGCAATGCACAGTGTAGTTTAAAAATAAAACAATTATACACGTGCGTAAAATAAGCATGCGTTTTATCTAAGCACGCACCGGTATTAAATGGAAACAGCCTACACATTTTGTTAAAAAAAAACTTTGTGTCTTCTACGAGGGGCATCATGAAAGTGTGGTTTGACATTGAGATTACGAGGGAAACTGTGCAGCTAATTAACGACGATACTTCGACGGGGGAGATCATAGCCAATGTGACTCAGCAGCGTGTGGGTGTGCTATTGAATTCTGTAGACGGGTAAATACAAGCAGGAACAGGACCCAATCCCTTGCCAGTCCTCAGATGGGCCTCGAGACTATTTTAAAGAATGACAATTCTAGCTTATTATGGAAGCTTGGCATTGCATCACAAACAATTTCATAAATGATCATTTATATAAAGTGACATCACTGAAATGCACTTTTATTTTTGGAGTTTGTCTCCATTCTGGGGTTGCGTCCCACTTTGAAGACATGTGGCGAATCTGACAGTCATAATAACAGACAAGGATGCAGGTACTTTTAAAAATTGTTCGATTACTGAGCGCACATGATTCATCTCTGTATACGGCTAAAGCGAATAGTGAATGTATTTATTGAATGAATATGTGTGGCTTTCACGATCAGTTTGAGGATTTGCCTGTAGGCTTTGCAGAGGTTATGAAATGCTTTATTTGGCTGGTGCTATTGCTGAAGCGGTCAAGAATGAACAACTGCATAGGTGAAATATGTCAACAAACTTGCACTTGTTCACACACACAGAGCAATTATTTGAAATTTCTCATGTCATTTATGCTTTATCAACCTACGGATGGCTTACTTATAGCAATCTCTGCGTAATAAGACTGTAGAGAGAGAAAAGTACTTTAATGTTTATGAAATGACACACTTCACCTTTAACTTTTCTCCTTGCCTCCTCTCTCCGGCACATTAGTCTGATCACTGCGATCTAAGGGGAAAAGATGGAGCAGGTGATCCAAATAATGTGATAGCCACTTTTCATTCCAGGTAATAGAAATCGGTGGTGTTTGACAGGCTTTCTATGCCCCTATATATAGAAAAAAATCAGGGCAGAAGAAAACTGACCCATTCTATGAAGGGAAAAGATATAGGGCTTCTGAATGTGATGTTATCCATCTCTCTTTAGCCACCAGTGATATGATGTCCATCCTCTCCCTCCTGCCCATTTGCTAGCATGTTTCCATCACAATTCCACCGGCTGTTTACATCTCGTGAGCTCAGAAAGCATCATTTTTCAGACTTCCTGCAGGAAACATTACGTCTGTGAAGTCATTCACCCAACGGGCATCCTTTTGTGACTGCTTGTTTGTGTGCTGGTATCACCCAGCAAGAAAAGAATGATTTTACGCCATCATTGCCGGTTCTTTGGCCTGGTTAACCACAGAAAGCTTTTGTCAAATTAAAGTCACTCCGGTGCGGTTCGATAAGCATGCGGTTCTAATTAACTCATCATGGAGGCGTGAGGTGCGTGGGGTTTCTCGCTCTCCGCAGACCCTGAGACTTCCAGCTAAAGGTTTTTGAAATAGATGAACAAACATATCGGACGCAGAAAGGAAGCTTGTCAATTTCTCAGCAAAACATCAGAATTAAAATGTCAGACGCAGAGAAGCGGCTGTGTGGTGTGTCGGGTCCATTGGTTATTTATTTGCTGTCATGATTCACTTTTGCTGGGAGGCGTATTTGGTATTTGCCTTTTCTTACGTGGTGAAATTGAGTAGTATACATGTCTTATTATACGTAGAGATGTCTCAAAATAACAAGACAGGATTTATCTTTTGGGGAAAAAAATCACACACCAAGCAAAATTGTCTAAATTTGCTTTTTAGGGACTTGGATTAGCCATTTCCATCGCATCCAAATGTATTCACCACTCACTGTGTCTTAGCAACGGGAAGTGCACCCTATTATTTTTTGGTTTTAATATCCCAGGGGTCAATATCAGGTCTATAATTTAGCTTGCGGAATGCACCGCACTGTCTTTGCGTGACTAACCGAACGAGTAGAGTATGAACGCAGATGCCTCATGTTTCTTTCAATGAGCTGAGAAACATGTCAGATGATGTCTTGGGACCTAAACCTGGACTTTAGCATTAGGCCACTGCAGGCGATCTAACTTTCCAGGCAATGATTGTTTTTTGTATTGCATTGTAAATTGAGACCTACTCAGCGCCAGAATCCTGGTAGGTGTTTTGTAGCAGCGCGATGTCTTTGTTGTGAGAGCTTTTTCAATAATTGCCTCACTGCCTCGTCTCCTGGAAATGTAGCATATAGTAATACAGTTAAGCCATTTAGGAGCTGCTTTTTGAATGTCTCTTTTCAAATCACCTCTGCCGTTCTCAGAGTTAGACTCTCGAAATTGAACTAGCTGAGAAGATGTTTTTTATATGCATTACAACTTGTGAACTTGTGCTCTCCTGTCAGTCACTATATTTGTCTTGAAGTGATTTACATCTTTATTGTGGTTCTCTCTAAACTGTATCTTCTTTGTTAATGACGTTAAAAGTTATTTTCTTCTAGAACAGCCCATTTATAGTGTTTCCAAAAGCTGCAACCAGTGTAACATTTAAACATTGTGAAAGGGATTTTTTGATCCCCAAAATCAAGCGGATTTTAAGTTGAGTGCTGACCATATCGCACTATTACATCATTTAAAGACTTTATCATCCCTACAGCTGTCTTTGCCAGTTTTAAACGCATATCGGGAGTTATCATAAATCACATAAATCATTATAATGCTTTAGCTAATAAGATAATTAGAGAAGCTTTGGAACATTAGACATTGAAGATGTACATTATCGTTCCAAAGTGTAGGATCACTTATTCGTTTTCTTAGTCATATTTTTTCTAGATTGTGCAGAATAATAAAAACTCATCAAAACAATACTGTGATTATGAGAATTATGTTGTGACTAAAGAATAAAAAGAAAGTTGCTTTAAAGGTTGTTCACTGCAATGCCATATAAGAACCATTTTTGGTTCCATAATGATCTTTCTTTCCATCTCTTTCTTGCCTTTTTATAATGTGAAGAACCTTTTGTGAAACAGAAAGGTTCTTTGGATGTTAAGGTTCTTTATGGAACCATTTAGACAAAAAGGTTCTTCTATAGCATCAAAATGCACCTTTTTTAAGAGTGTACCATTTGCCTTGAATCTGCAGAATTGGCATTTTATCATACATTTTCTTCAGGTCTTACCCTGAGCGTATCTATTTAGTCCAAATCATCCATTTTAAAATCTTTTGTATTAAATGAATGCAAATGAAACTAGTTATGTTTTCACAATATATTTTTGTGTTCCCAAATAGTTTCAAATATGTAAGTAATGCCTTTAGATCACACAATTTTTAAGATCACGGTGACATGTTTTGTCACTTGTCGCTTTCACAACCAAAAGGACAAAACCTCTGATGTAGACACAGTTAAAGACACAGTTTAGCATCGCTTACATATTTTTATGCTGAATATATCAATTTGGACATGTGAATCTATGTCTGAAATTAGCAGTCATAGCCCTCTTCATGCTTCATGTTGATGTGTTCAGGCCGGGCCGGTGTTCCCCTTTGAGGGACATTAAATGCTTCCTAAACTTGAGATGAAACTATACCTCATGCACATCTGGTCAGTCCAATGGAGTCGGCCTTTTCACACATCATTTCCTTCAAAGTCATAGTTCACCCTCATCATCGAGTTGCACTCGTACACCCTTTTAACTGCAGAGGGGTAAAGGAGATGTTGCAAAATTTCTCGCTCATTGTAAGAAATGTAGAGCTCAGTTGCAATTTTTCACTGGTATATTAAAGCGATATATTAGGCAATTAAAACCAAGTACCCTCAAGTGAACTTTACTCTTTACTAGGTCATTTTTTGATGTTATGACTTGCTATTTTCAAACAAAAATGTTGGATGAAGCCACTGTGTATGGGTACAGATTACTAGAATAAATTTGGAATGAGTGAAATATCTGATTGTTCAATAGTCCAAACCTTCTTGAGTGATATACTATCTGGAATGCAGAAACATTTTGGTGGACTGTCAGCGAGTTGGACGTTTTAAAAGTTATTTTGGCTTTGTGTGAAGATGTATTATCTGATTTATACATTGGTTGTTGTTGAGAAACATAATAATGTGCTGGAATTCATCGCCACATCTGGAGGGTTCCATAGATGAACATATCATTCCGTCCATTAAGCATTCCATTTTCTTTTTTTATTATCAGTAACACTTGATTGAATGAATTATTTTTGGCCCTTTGCACATTAAATACAAAGAAAAGCACACATAAAATAGCATTGTGACATGGAAAGTGATTGATTATTGTATTAATCCAAAGTAGTTTTTCTGTATTGATGTAGATGAGCATGTGAGCATGAGAGTAGAATCGTGTACGCTTTTACACAAATAAGAAATATTCCTTCAGCTGACTCACAGCGCTATGTCTACATCGCCCCAGATCTGCTTTCCTTTGAGATGAAATGAGTGAATTAACTCAATTAGCTTGTCAGTGGCTCCTCACATACAGCTGCTACCTGGCAGATGCTGTGCATACGTAAAGAAGAAACCTCATTAATCCCTTTCCAATCGATTTTCTTCTTCCATCCGGCGTTTTTCACACTCGGAACCTGTGTCCCACTTTAAACCGAATGCATTTACATCAGAGGGTTTAGCAATGCTTCCCAAAGGGCATTTCTTCCTTTGTATTGTTTGATCAGGATGCTGAACCATTAGGAGAAGGACTGATGTTCTTGTTTACTTTTATATTTTTGTATTTTTAGCGTAAAATGTATTCTCGCAGCATATTACACATGCAAATCAGCGAGAGCCGCTTGTTTGGAGGGGGCTAAATTAGATCTTTGTTGAAAGCAAATTTGGCATTTGCTTGCTTTCGTTCTTTTTGTTTGCAAAGAAGATCTCTTTAACTAAGTAAAAAGCAACATTTGATTATGAAAAGTTGAATTTTAGTAATGCTTTTGAGGTTCTATCAAGTCTCTCTCTGTTTTCCACGTGTTCATCGGTGCATCTGTTTCCTCTCATTACGTTTTTAATTTAGTTTTCGATTTTGCTGGCAAGACAACTAACGGCACTTAACGCACATCAGCTGCGAACAATGATGAACAGTGCATTTAAAATGAATGAATTATGGTAAAAGCTCAGGTTTTAAACTAGACAGCATGCATCCTTTACTGCGCAGGCAATCCCATAATGCACTGCGGCAAGCTCAATGTTTGTGTGGAGTTGCTGCCTATGTAGTGTGCCAAATCGGTTGTGTGTGAGAATCCTTGATGGTCAGGGTGCGACCTTAGAAGGAATCTAACTTACGTTTTAGAAATGAACTCTCTTCATTTTTGTCTTAGCATTTTGAAAAAAAATGGGTAGTGCACTTTAATGTATGTTAGGGTGACAAGACATGCCATTTTTCCAGGACACGTCCTGCCCAGTATTTCAGCTATATTTCCTCTTGAAATATATAATAGTTATTATTTATTAAGAAATGATAAACCTCAATGATGTATGCGATCGCCAAATGTGACCTCCGGAGGACGCGACCGAAATCCTGGGCAGGAGGTGTCCCGGACAAAAGGCACGTCTGGTCACCCTAATGTATGTTACTCTGGCTTTTATAATGTCTGAAAAAACCGTACCAGGGCGTATAAAACTTTAAAAGCACTTATTCTAAGCCATCAGAACAGGGCTGGGTCTAGGGGTGGCTAGGGGTGGCATTGACTCCCCAGATTTTTCTTGAGCCCCTCCAAAAATATCCAGCTGACAATTTAAATAATTAAAAATTAAATAATAAATACTTGTTTGTATGATAATACTGGGCACACAGACATTAACCTCTTTTTCTCGTGGGATTAACAATGAAGTATGCAGGCAGGAGGAGCGGCGCCACGTCCAAGCGTCTTACATTAATTACCCGGCTGTGCCTGTGTGGAGCGCTGGCATAAAAGATATTGACTCCTCGTGCTAACACTGCAGCCCGTGTCATATCCATTTATCAGAATTAACAACCCCGGTGTAAAGCTGAACAGTGCAACCTCAAGGTCAGAGGTACAGTCCAGAGCACAGAATGAACTCTGAAAGCCATAAAAAAGATTTACAGAATTGAATTGTTTTTAATTAAATGTATTTCGTTTTTTATTTTATTTCGAATTAAGGTAATAAGGAGAAAGTTGTGTTGATATAATGTGTGTGTGGGGGCAGATATTTTAGGAGCTTTGTTTTTCTTGGCCTCTGTTTAAAGCTTCAATTTTCTGCTGACTGATGACTTTACAACTGAGCTGAAGACTCTGCCAACAGAGTTGGACTTTGAGGTATTGGATCAGGCTGAGGTTAAATTTGGGATTTGGGAGTTTATTTTTAAAACTGGGTAGTTGAGGTTAGATTAGGCGCACATCATGTCAGCCTAAAAGCATTGCTCCAGTTGTTCTAAATATAGAGGAGAAATACATAATGCATAACACTGAAGCTGAGAGCCGTGTCCGTTCACATCCTGACATTGAGAGCGCCATGGGATTTAAAGGAGTAGTTTAACCAAAAATGAAAATATTGTCATCATAGCCTTTTATTCCTGTATGACTTTACATTTGCATTGAAACACAAACACATATCATTCAATGATTATCTGATGGATTGAATACAATACAATGGAAGTACATTATGACTTTACGGGAGAGTAACCCCGACATGAAAACTGTCTTTCTTTCTCCTGCAGAACACAAAAGAAGATATTTTGAAAAATGTTGGTAACAGAAATGTTTATTATGGAATAATACAATATGCAGAAGAAATAATTGAATGATCATGAGTAAAAGATGACTGAAACAAAATCAGTCAAGATTTGCCAAACCTCTGTCAGTTGCTGTTAAACGCCTGCCTGCATGTTCATCCGCTTGTCTCTTTTACACCAGCTGCCATGTTTCTAATCTGACTGTGAAATGATTTTACACTACTGTCACGATAAGTCACCAACATTTCTTTATATCTGTAGACAAGCCTGCTCACAAATCTGAACTACAACACGCTCCGTACGTTGAAATGCCACACACGGTTACTCATTCAGCTGCTTCCCACATACGCGTCAAACGTCCGTCAAAAGTCTGCGAACGCATACGCGCAGTTACGTCACGGGTTCGTCCGCGCGCTCTATAATAGGTTAACGATTCACTCACACATACACATGAACTTGCATAGCACCCATGTTTTGTAGAAAGCATCGCCTCCTGAGTAAACATGTACACGCACACACACACGCACGCACGCACGCACGCACACACACACACACACACGCGCGCGCACACACACACACACACACACACACACACACACACAAAGCGATCGGATTTTCACGGGGTAGAAAAACAGGAGGGTTATAGGGCAGCCTGTGTACATAGTTTTGCAGTCATAAACAGGATCCTTAATGTAGATGCGGAGGACAGCAGACAGCATGTTAAACAAGCGGATCTAAAGCAAGGAATAAAGGAATAGAAGGTGCTTTGAATGTGGTTCTCTTTGGCATCTTTGATTTGTTTTGAAGTATTAGAGGCACAAATTCTATTTAAGTACTGTGAGCTTTAATATACAGGTTAGATAAACGTGTTGTATAATGTAGGATTAACCTACAATAGCATACGAAAATGCATCAAATTTCATTTCAACACATTAAATGTTGTAAAAAATTGTAATATGTCATTCATTTATCTAATAATCATCATAATATTTTTTACATTTATTTATTTATTAACGATTATTCTTACAAAATCACACAAACAGGCCAGAACGAAATTTACATTAAGAATTTTACATTTATAACATTAATTTTTTATTTTATTCATTTATTATTTATTAACATTTATTCTTAAACAATCAAAAAAAACATGCCTAAACTTAATTTAGACATTTAGATTTTTTTAAATAATTAAACAAAATTGTTTGTTTTTTTGTACCTTGTTTGTAGAAAATACCATAAGCACCGTTCTTCCTCATTCACTCCGATAGCAACTACCTTTCTCTCTTTAACTGATGTCCAAGCCAAACACCTCCCCCTGTCATCTCAGTTTCCATGGCGGTTGGTGTGTGTCTTAACTGCGGATTTGAGGGGGAGGATCATTTTCTCTCTGAGTGACTGAGCCATGTGATCTGAGAGGAGCTAATCTAACCCGGACCACCTGTGAGGATCGCTTCCTCATATCGGCCAAACACCCTCGGGTTGGCGACATATAACCCTAAAGCTTACTGACAGGTTGAGCTTGTGAGACTGTTGGAGTGCAAAACTAGATTGGACAGGGCTCAGTTTGCAGTGGTAACAGGTTCTCAGAGGATCGGTTTTAGGGGCTCTGCAATAAGCTGACCTACATATTAAAACTCTTGGTTCCCATCGATTTCCGCCTGCAAAAGCTATCAGCAGAGGCATTCATATGAACCAGATGGATTCACAGCGCGATCTGGGAACCTCTCGAGTCGTTGACTGTTTCTTTGCGGTCGTACCTTTAAGCTATCTTGGAGGCTGCAGGCGTTTAAGTGTTGAAGATACATAAGCTGTTTGTCACTGTCATCACGGAAAGAGGTGCACTGGCTTCCTTTTTGTTCTTTACCCAACCAGTTTTGTTTCGGCTTGGACGAATGTATCTTTTGTGTCGTTCGAGGAAAAGAGAAAGCAAAACAAATAAAGAATCTCATCCCTTACTCCACAAACCCAAGAAGTTCAAAGTCAGTTTTAATGTCTGAACTCCGCAGCATCTGTATTCTCCTGACACAACTGTATTTTATTCTTGAATTCATGAGGTTGCTTTTATTCGTGACTTTGTTTCATGATAAAAGTCTTTTAATAATGTCAAACTTCTAAGTTCTCCCTGCCAGAGAATCTTAAAGGGATAGTTTACCCAAAAATGAAAAGTCTGTCATGATTTACTCGCCCTCATGCCATTCCAAACTCATTCGTTTTTTTCCTTTTAAACACGATAGGAAGGTATGAATAAATACCGGAGCTTTCAAATCTAATAAAGATTGCAAAAGCACCCTAAAGGTAGTGTGCAACTTGTGCAGTATATTTCAAGCCATATGATGGTAGGCTGAAATTTAGGACATTATTATCAACAGAACATGCTGGCACACACCCCTAGCTCTTCTGGCACATTTCTGAGAGTCTGTGATAGAAGTCTAATTCATGAATAAATTGTTATTTCGAGTCAGATTACTTTGAATGAATTGCTTGAGCCAGTTAACACAACTACATAATTCATTCACAAATCAAACAGATCCATTCAGCCCACTTACTCAATGAATTTGTTCGCAGTGGTTATGCCATTCTGAAATTGATGGTGAATTACTTTTATGTATTTGCCAGATGCTTTTATTCAAAGCTCATTACAAGTTATACCGTTTATCAGTATTTGTGTTGCCTGAGGATCAAACCCATGCCATTTAATGTAAAGCTATCATATGGCAACATAAGACTTGAAACTTAGTGTAGTTGTATAGACTTCTTTTATTAAATGTAGTAATGCTTATATGCTGGCTTTTTGAAGCTTCAAAGCTTCATTACAATAACACAGTGGCATTATTACAAATTTCTCTTTGTGTTCCATTAAACAGAAAACGTCATGCGGGTTTGAAACATCATGAGGGTGAATAAATAATGAGACAATGAGAGAACTATTCTATAAAACTCGATGTGGTTTGCAGGCGTGAAGTTGCTTTGTGGCAAATTGCTGTGTCTTCTTAACCGGGATGTTAGTTATTTCAGTCAGAATGGTTTATAAACTGCTGATGTGTTAGATTAACAAAGAACAAGTGTTACAAGAGGCTTCTGTACTATAACAATAGCCAATGTGAAAAAGCCCAGCAGCAAGGAACCAATAAATGACTAAGTCTTGGAATAAATGATGAGTATTTCACTTCTATTTTTGACCTACACAATGGCAATTTAATGTCAGTTAAAATGTCATCTACTTGTTTTTCTTAGATTCTTAACTTTGTTCTTTTCATCCCCAACTCAATGTACAACATCTAAAGGATTTTTTTGTGCCATACAGCCATTTAATCAGATAAATTATGATACAAACCATCTGAATCCAGGCAGGAGTACCGCAGTATATTGCTCAGGGACTAGTTTTGAGGTCAGTGTCTCAAGCATCCTTCAGAAATCCACCTGCCTTTTACAGATAAAACATCCTCAGAGAGAATGACTGCAGCTGCTTGAAAGACATGTGACATTTGAAAGGATTCTCCTGTTGTTGCTTTATTCTCACATAAGTGGACCAGCATGTCACAGAGCAAATAAAACCAGAGGAAGAAAGGACAGGTAGCTACTCCCATTCTAACATTACTGTTAGCTTACAGTTTAATGGTACTATTAAAAGTCTCCTTTTACATATCAACTTTAGTTGCTGATATATTGGGTAGGTTATGTCTTTTTTTGAGACCCTTTAAATATGCTCTCTTAACCAGAGTTGTTCAAAAGGTTCCAGATCTTAACTTTAAATCATTCTGATTTAAAATGTTGTGCATAGTTTCAAGTCTTGTGGACCTCATCTGAAGAAATGAAGTAGATGAAGGGGAAATTGGCCCTTCTGCTTCAGTTTCAAGACAGACTTATGATGGGATTTCCATAGTCACAGTTTAAGTTAACTAATTTATTGCTTAAGCATTTTTCTCTGTCAGGAGAGCACCATCTCTCACTACCTCATTTTTCATGTTTAATATTAAACGAATTTGCGAATACATTTATCCGGATTGGAAAATTGGAATGTGACAAATCTCTGGAGTTGTATACTGTAGAAAATATTAAAAATAAGGACAGAATAGGCAATTTCTAGCCAAAAATGTGAAAGAATGGTTTGTTTTAATGCCTTTCATTTGAAGAGTTTGGTTCCAAAACGCTATAAATCCATTTTTACATTTTTTCAAAATTCATGTTTTTATTATGTTATCATGTTTTATTGTGTTTTATTGTGTTAGTTAGCAGTATTTTTTTAGTTATTATGGCTTAAATCAAAACTAACCAACTGCAGTTTCATTGATATTAATTGGAATGCACAATCAAAAAACATGATTTTTGAAAATGTTTGATAATGGATTTATAGCGTTTTGGAACCAAACTCTTCATTTATTAGTTTCCAATTTGTAATGGAATCTCATCTAGATATTTTTGAAATGGCATTTTTAATTGAATAATAAGGCAATACATTGTATAATACACTTTTAACTGTGTAGATTCTTAGAAAATAAATAAAAAGGAAAAATGTATAGCATAAATTGTTCACCAGCTCTTCCTGCATTTCAGGAGAATTTGCTGGATTTTATTTATTTATTCATTTCTTTGTTTTTTTTTCACGTGTTTAACAGCAGTAATGTGTAATGTGTCTTGGGACACCAATGTTTTACCACTGTTTTACTGTGCTTGCATGTGCTGCCCAAAGCCCAGCTGGCCCAATGTAATATTGATGACAGACAGCAGACCGGGGCGAGAATGGCTATTTTTATCCTGCTTTCATAAGCGTCAATATATTCTCATTCAGTTTGTAATAAACTACTCTATGAAGTCCAAAAGAATAATAACATCTAGCTCTGACATTTATCCCAAAAGCTAAAGACTGTTTTACCAGAGACATGCTGGTTGGTAGTTTTGGAGAGAGAAGGGCCTGTGACATCTGTAAGCACAAGCTTTATGCTCATGAAAAATTTGAGCATGGATTCCCAGTGTGCACTGGTGTCTGTGCTGAAGCCAGTTTGTAGAGTGCAATGTCTTTGATCCTTTAATCTGCTTAATGTCTCGTCTGCTCCGATTCCTTATCATTCAGTGATCATTCATTAAGGCGGATGAGTTTTGTGTGTGATGACGCAGAGCTGAAGATCTACGTGAGCACACAGAGACTCGAATCAAGGTTTGTGTGCTCTAGAATCAGAATTTGCTGTCCAAGAAGGTGTTTTGTGGATAGTTTCACAACATGTTTTCTGCCTTCATGCTCGATTCATTACTCACTATATCCATTACCAGCCTGGCCTGAATTAGCTGTGAATTTTTCTGGCAAGCTAAGCTTCAAGAACTCATTCACAGAATCCAAACAACCCTTTGATGCGGTGTTAGATGATTAATACTTCATTTCAAGCAGAATAATTAGCAAAGGAACAATTTTTGATAGTGATATTGTTCTTCAGAATGAACAATATTATTATGATGTATTAAAAGGTTCTGCATACTGGTAGCCATTGTATTGTGAGGGGGTATTTTTCCAAGTCATTTGCCATTGCACATTTTGCTAGATATGGTACAACATAATCATGTGTTTAAATGGTATAAAATGTCAAATTAAACCTAGCTCTGTATATAGTATGTCTATTACATCTAGGATAGGGTTTATTTTTGTTATTGTGATAACAACTGGCTTGACAGCAGCTGGCAAAACCGATTCAGATCAGACAAACGTGCCGACATTTTAAATTTTGGTTTGTTCTTTAATTTTTGACTCTGACACAATCGTTTTCATAACACCAAATGCTGACAGGCGCTGATAGTTAAAAATTAGCCCTTGGGGAGGTGCTTACGTTGCTCGAATTTTCCATGCAAGTAATTTGTGGTCTTCCTATTTAGGGGTCATGTAGCTCATGAATTAATGTCAGTTTAATAAAATGTCAGCCCCCCCACCAGTACCATTTCACAATGATTCCCATTGGTGGCTTTCAATCAGACAGCCAATCAATAGACAGTCTGTGGTCGCACGGGTTAAAAACTAAATTGCGTGCCGACACACATCCATATTCCCTGTTTATAGTCACCCTTAACAGGGACTAATCAAGCACGCGCACACACAAAAGTGCCCACCGGTGCATACAAGCGCTCATACACACACGGCACATATATGAGCATGAACATGTATATTAGCCGTTCATGTCATCTCTTCATGGACATGGATGCAAATAAACAAACAGGATCATTTTTTTGTGGGAAGACGAAGATGTATCTTCATCCTTCTGGACAACTAGGTGTCATCCTCCCCATTCATCTCATGGGGTTCTTAAGCCAACCCACATTTTTTAATCTAAAGTAGAAGTCAATGGGGGTCAGTGATGTTTGGTTATCAACATTCTTCAAAATGTCTTCTTTTGTGTTCTGCAGAAGAAATAAAGTCATACAGATTTGAAATGACATGAGGGTGAATAAATAAAAATCCTATCCTGAATGGGTGACAATTCTTGAATAATTATATATAGGTCTAAATATATATATATGTCTTTTAATAACATGACATAAGTTCATTTGATATGAATAACTAATATTGTGTATGACATGTGTTATTGTAGTACATGCACATGATCCTAGTCCCCAGCTCTGTTTGTCTTTCTCTCTCTCTCTCTCTCTCTCTCTCTCTCTCTCTCTCTCTCTCTCTCTCTCTCTTGTTCACACTCGTCTGTGTTGGCATCACATATGGGCCATATGGTTGTGGTGTGGTCTGTGGCTTGGCAGTTACTGTTACTGGAGAATCTCACTTTCATACTGAAGAAGACACTATTTCATTTAAATCAAAGGAAAGAGGATTGCCAATCCAAACAATAACACTGTAAAAACACATTAGCATATTTATTATTTCAGTAAAACGCAAGAATACTGTGAATGGCATCATGCAGGTCAATTTCATTTTTATGTAGATTAGAATGAGTCACTTTCTCTGGTTTACTGTGTAATTTGGTTAAACGAGAAATTGACCCATCATCTTAAATTGCAACCTAAAATACATTTATGCTATAGAATGTTGCTGTTGTAAGTGCTAGATTGTGTTTCAAGAACATTTGATACACAATGTATAAAAGATAATGTGTCCAACTGCATATGCTTGGTAAATGAAAATTCAAAAGCAGTAATGAGTCCAAGTCTATGGATCTGTAAACAACCGCAGGCTGACAACATCATTTATCCATATATATTGCAGCTGCTGTACTTGGTATTTTTCCTCTATAGATTGTCATCATTTGTCTTCAAATTCCTTTTGGTTTTTGAATGACTTTGCTCTTTCAAAGTGTGGAAGAATTACAATGAATGAACTTTTATTTACTTTGTTATTTGTACTTCAGCAGAACTGAAAACGTGTAAATGCACGTACTTTTGTATGTTTTCATTGTGGCAGCATCCTGGGAAGAGATTCTTCACAATATACACCACAGTTTTGCTTTTTTTTTTAACCTTTTTTGTCTCTGTACCTTTCACTTGACTGGAAACTATTATTTGCACACATCTGATTAACTATATAGAAACAAGATTCTGTTAACTCACAGAACATTCAATAAACCAACTTTATGGTATCACTCTCCCTTAAATCCCCAAAGACCGAAATTGTCCAATGGAGCTGTGGGATCATAATAGCTTTACGCTTTCAACCGGCAGTCTGGCATCAATCCCTAGGATTTCTAGCCTTTGTATCCTGAGATCATCCTTCCTTTGGTGGCCGGCGATCTACAGCGCCTTTGGCTCAGCAGATCGCCGTTGAGTCTTTACTGGAAGGGTTGGGGCTTACGCTAGCACAGTACTCTGCTTCAGACTTCATGGCCTCTGTCTCCAGCCAATCGAGCCATTTGTCTCCACTCTTTTCCAAATGCAGGCTAAGCCAGCGGAGAAGCATGTGGAACACACCGTTACGTGTCTGTTCCTGTTTCGAGGGCTATTGTTAGAGCAGGATTACACATTACCAACACCACTGCAGGGAACAGCCGTCTCCTCGGTTGACCTCGTAGAACCAACCGCAAACTATATCATCTCCTTTCAGACAACGACAAAACAAGGTCAACTGGCTGCTTTGGGTTATTGTCATTGCTGTTATAAGAACTGTATCTGCAGGGGCAAAATTACCATTTGTTTTTAAATACTTTATTCTTTATTAATAAATGTAATGTTGTAATGAAATATGTAATTCAATCATCCCAATTCTGAAACTGGATCCTTTGAAAGACACAGATTTCGAAGGCAAGGACTTGTACTTGTTATCAGAAATAATCTGTAGGGACTCTGTTCTTTGCTGATGTGTACCGGAAGTTAAGTTTGAGCCACAAAAGTGTGTATGTGAAGTAATGTTTGTTTATGTTGTTGCTTTGAAACTGTCTATAATAGCTGTACTTAGGTAGGTTGCATTAAACCTATTCAAACAGGTGCATATGCATTTCATATATATTTTTAATTGTTAAACGTTGGAAAGTTAAAAGTACACAGACCTCCTGGCTTTCAGTCGGAAAACTCTGCCACCATCTTGAACTCTGTACGGCAACGATAAGAGGCTTGTGACCGAGCCTGGTGATCATTTCCCAGAAAGCCTCTGCTGTAATACACACGACAGCACAACTGAACCTCTCTCCTCCAACTGCCCAGTCTGACGGATTTATTTGGAAACGGGAGAGAAGGCAACTGAAGGGGGAAAGTAGGAAAAGAGAATCAGACAGTATAGGAGAAATAAAGAATCAAAGGGAAAGTGATGGATGTTGTTCAGTGTAGATTGACCATGGCCAGTTAAAATGTGGCTTTTGGACTATAAGCAGGATTAGATGTTTGATTCTCTGCCCGAAATAGACCTGCCTCTGAAAAACATACATGCTTGTAGGCAGTGTTGGATAAAATTTGATCTGCTTTAAGCTTCTGAACAATTGCGTTTAAAGAGCCAATCGTATAACGTTCTGGTCGAATAAGAATCAGTGCAGGAAAAGAGTTGAAAATGCATTTCCTTTTTATTTGTGGGAATAAAACAATGGTAAATCCATTAAATACGCCTGTAGATGAATTTATTAAAATGCCATCTTTCATTTATGTAAATGGTCATTGTGTCACCCCAATGTGATTGTCACATCTCAGTCAACCAAGGTAGCTTCCAACGGTATGCTTTTTAGATGATAAAACATGTATGTAATATATTGCGGTGGTCTTCACATCTCTTGACCTTTGTGTCTCTTTATGCAAAATAGGACCAACCCAGTGGGTTAGAGATCAACCTCTGTGTTTTCCCAAGTAATACCTCTTGAGTACCACACATAAATCTAAATTCTCCAACATTCCCTTAGGTATCTGCATATTGCAAATTGTTCCAAAGCTTTGATCCAACAAGGCACACTTTTGTGGCCATTGGATTCCTCCTTAATCTGTTAAAGGGTCTGGATGTGTTCTGCTCAAGGAGTTAGTAGTCTTTCCTCGCTCGCTGTTTTTCAGGGAGGTTCAAGTGTTCCTCTGCGTCCTCGAGGTAAAGGAACCAGGTACAGTGAGACATTGGCTGGAAGGTTAGAGGGAATTGAGTTGTCACTCACTTAAGATGTATTGACGCAACAATAATTTATTTCTTGGCCTGATTCCTTTTCATTCGTTTATCTCTATAGTCTCTTGGGAGAAGCATCAGAGGCGCTTAATAGCTTCTCTGTGAAGTCTGTTGTGTTTTGATAAAGGAGGAAAATGAACAGTAATATGTTTCGAAGGAGATCAAAAGATGTGCAAAGTCTTCAGGAGGTTTTAGAGATACTTATAGAGATGCACATTGGCTTTCCATGCTAGTCTACTTATTCAAATATAGTTCATAAACTGCTTCATAAATGAATTAGTTCATACAGTATTCACCCCATGTTGTTTTACACTTTTCTTAAACCCCTAAAATGAATTCCACAGCATTAAAATATATAGAGAGAAATGTCTTGCAAATCCAACTTGATCTCACAGGAATTTATAAGTATTTTATAAGGTGTCTAATTTGTATGAATTTGTAAATCAAATTTTTAGAAAACGATCTCAAATCGTGTTTTGCTTTTTATTTATTTTAATATGGTTGTATGATAATTGGTTGTAAGATGCAAGACAAACCTGCTGAATCATTTCTAAATCTGATTGTGATTTGTGAAGATTCTTTAAAACATATTTTTCTGTGTGTTTCTTGTTGTATAGAAAATCGGCTGCATGGTTCTAGAACCAGCAATGCAGTTCATTTCAGCGGGCAACTCTGTATCTTTTTGTCAAGTAATGTGTGTGTTTATGGGTGTTAAACCCCTCATGGGTAATGTTGTCAAGCACTGTCTGTGTGTATAAGGCTTATATGCTGGCGTTACAGTGGCTGAAGGCGATGAAGTGAAACTGTTCCATGTGACAGGAACGTCTGCAGGCACAACCGCCCATGGACACCCAACCTGCCTTCGGTCTCCTGCCGGAACATGAGAGGCCAGATGAAGTTTGTAAAGTGGACAGCGTAGGGGTAGAGAAAGAGGAAAAAACACAAGTGTGAAATATTGCTGGAAAAACTTTAGGAAAAGGCAGTTTAGGGCTTCAAGAAGACTACTGTGGAGTGAGCCAGCAGCAGAACCAGCGAGTTGAGTGTTAGTCTGCCAAGTCATGAAACTTACCAAAGGCTGTTTTCCCCTCACCCCCCATTCTCCATTTCTTCCTGCTAGCTCGAGTGTGTCGTATAGACGTCTTTACAGCTGTCAGCACACAACGCTGTAAACCTGTCCTCATTTGACAGAGGTCAGAGACCATCAGACAGAGAAAGGCAGACAGCCGGCGGCTCTTCACCCCGTGCCGCTGTCATTCTTTTAACCGCCAGCAAAGATTCCTGATTTCTGTTGACATGATGCGTCTTTGTGGATAGTGTACATTTTATTGGCTTCATCATGGGGCGTGGAAGTGACCCAGAGTGATGGCGGCGTTCTCTGTAACCCTGAAAGCTTTTAGAGGTCATGTGATGATCGTGCGGTTTTGTGCCTTGTGAAGTTTGAGTTACGCCTGACAGTGTTTATGGAAAGTTCTGTGTGTTTGATTCAGTCGTATGTTTTATTGCTCATTCTGTCTGTTAACTTCAATTCATTCACTTTCAACTCCATTCAACACTTTCATTTCTGTTTCCGTTTTTCAGTCGGCTGAAGTTATTTCGTTATTATTCACGTGAGTTTTTATACTGTAAGCTATACTCTCTCCCAGTATCCACTGTATCCGGCACTACTGTTTGAACTAAAGCCAACAACAAATCAAGAACAAGCCTTTCCATCTCGCTCACTTTCTCTCTTAATAGAGCCATTAGTCTTAAAGCTGTTGTTAAATTAAACATCTCTAATGGATTCTGTTTGAAAAATTTAAATTGAATTTAGTTCAGTAGAGTGAATCATTTAGCGACTGAACATGTCGGGGCAAAGGGTCTGGTGACTTTCCTTTTGGTTTCCTGAATGTGAATGTAATGGATGTTGTTGTATATCTCAATGTAATAATCAGTTCTGAATAACTAAACACAAAACATTATTAATTTAATAAGTGAATATTTTTGTATTTAATTGTTCAGTACTGTTTATATAATAAGTATTATATAAATATCAGTATGATATTGTATAACCAGGTTCCTGCTGATTCCCAGGATAAAAGTATGTATGGTGTCTCATCCGGTAAGCACAACTGTGTGCCCGACCGCACTTGTGTTAAAAAGCCAGCGACAGATGTTGACCTCCTTTTCTTTTCCATCGCATGCTGTCTCTCACTGTATGTCCAGGTGGATGTTAGCACACTCTTTTGTTTTTTTTTCATTTCCCCCTCACAAATTTTCTCTCTTTGCAATTCTGTTGCAGGTGTTGACCATCTGGATTACACTCATCTCCAGAGCGACGGCTGACCTGACCTGTGACGCTCTGCTCCTACTTTCCACAAATCTCACAGGTAAGTCATCGTAACAGAGCTGAACCCGCTGTTGCCCTGTATGTTGTTAAGGCTTAGCGTTAGCTTGAGAAGGGTGGTCATACATCAGTTACGCAAGTCTGGTGGTAATGGTCTTTCATTTAAAGTATTGAACAAGTGTCATGGCCTACTGGATTTGTGGTTAGGCTGCATATCACCAATGCGTCTGAGAACGGACGTCTGTTAATTTTATTGAGACCCTGAGGTACATGACAGTGACTCTGCATAGCATCGTGCAATGCTTTTAGGCTAACACAGAATTCTTTTTTTATATAATCAATGGGGACAGTATGAGGAAACAGATGGGGCTTTAAAATACACAAAACATTTATTTCAAGTGCATTCAGCACACTTATGTTTGGCATCCATGCTTAGATGAAGCAACGTATGGAGATGAGAAATGTGATGACTGGATTCAGTGTGGTTTTATGTTGCTTTGACAATTCCAAGACTTTGCTGAGGTTTATTTTGGTTGTGGTAGAAACGTAGTGATATGCAGGAATGGTGAAATACACAACAGCTCTGTTTATGTTTGGAGCTTTGTCGCAACTATAAGTGTGAAATGGTCTCAAAATAAAGATGGTTCACAATGCCATAGAAGAGCCTTTTTTGTCTAAATGGTTACATAAAGAACCTTTAACATCCAAAGAACAAATCACATATTTGTATTATTTTTTATAAAAAAAATTTTTATTGAAGATTCCTGATTTTACCACATGAGAGATATTCTTGGGTCAGCACCAATGACCCTGGGATAACATTCCAATAAACCAATCAGATTTGTGGGATAGGTTTACAGTTAATGTGAAGTTGAGGCTTACAAACAGCTTTAGGTGCTTCTACTACACTGTTGTTATTCACCTATTATTTTTGTATTTTGTGGATAAAGAAATGTTGTTCCAGGGTCAACAAACTTTGTTTGAGGCAAAACTCACAAATGGTTGCTGTCATTATTATTCAATAAATCATTATTATTAGTCACCCTTTATGTTTGTCACTAGATTTAGAAAAAATCTAACCAAAAGTGTTTGTCAATTGGGATAAAAATACAGTGTTTTTATTCCATTTCCTGAAAAATAGAGAATTTGGATATATGAGGTTTCGAAAGTACAGCGACGATATCCATTATACAGCAAGTTTTAGAAAAATGTGAGTTAGTTTAATAGCAGACAGTTTGAGATGTTGAGATCTTTCTGAAAGTCTTCAAGTCCTCCACTGAGTAAAGTTCCCAGATATTCATATATTCAAAACAGGTCCAACAGATCATGTGACACCCATCATGTGATCCTCAAAACTTGTGGTAATGTTTTTCCTCTCAAACGCAGACGTATCCTAATCCATCCAGTAGTTTACACTGCTAAGTTTTCTAAGCATGTTCTTTCATTGAATCAATAGTCATTTGCAGTTCTTATCTAACATGTTTCATATGACTTGCAGTCATGTTTTTTCATGCACCATTAATATTAAAATAGTGAGCAATTTCAGCCACGTTTTCCAAAAGGTTCCAGAAGCAGAACCAGAAACATCATATATTAGCACTTAATGCCCACACTGTCCACCACAACCAAGTGTTGATATAATTACACAAGTCTTGAGGAATTTAACCGCTAGTCTCCAGCACAGCTGTGGCAACAAAGCCTCCTGGTGCCAACGCAACAATAGCAACCTCACACAGAGCTACAATCAATACTATGTAATATTGTTTTATAAAAACATACATTGAGCGCGTGAAGAGCTATCTGTAACGCTTCACGTTGTTCAATGAAGATTTTTAAAGCATGTGCTACGTCGTCCAGTCTTGGATTCAAGTTGTGTGTGCGCTGCATCGCAAAGAGTAAAGAAGGCAGAGGAAGTGATTGTCTGGGGGTTGCTGTGTCCCTGTGGGGGCGATTGTGAAATGCAGAGTAATACCTTCGGCCCATCTGTCACGCTCGGTATCGACGCAGAGCACCAGATGATGTCAAATGTCTCTGCCTCTCCCAGGTGCTCTTGTGAGTGAATCTGGCATCCCAAACAACACAGAAACGCCTCTTAAATATCTGCACAGGGCTCAGAAGTTTAGGTCTCTCAAAGTCTTTCAAAGAAAATTGAGTTGGGAGCAGATGATGGATGAAGCTGTTTTTGGTAATGTTGTCTGCATTTGAGGAAAATGTTAAATTATTTTTGATGAGAAAAACATAATTAAAGGGACTGCTCGCCCAAAAATAAACAACATCATTGTGTTTTTCAAAACGTAATGACTTTTTTATATTTTTTCTGTTGAACACAAAAGCACAGAACAGAATAACGTTGATAAAATTTCATACAGTTAAAGTGAATAGTAACCAAAGGATGTCATAAAAATCGTTAAAAGATACCATTTTAATTAATATTAATAATTTGTTAATAAAAATTAATAATACAAAAATATATCATTTTAAATAATATTCACTGATAATTCTCAAGTATGGCATTTTAAGATGCCAAAAATGATTGGTCTGTGAAATCCATTGATTTCAATCCTTTCAACATTGATTTCAGTTTTGACACGGCCTTACTCAGTCAATATTAAAGATATCAAGATGATATTTTCACAGAATGGTCTTTACATTATGCAGAATGATATTATCTAGTAAATTACAAAAAATAAGCCGGTTCAAATTGTATTTTAGTGTGATTTTATGAGCTTGAAAATTAAGTTGGTCGACAAAGGAAGGCAAAATTGATGTCCAATGTTTGAAATGATGACAAAAAAGTGAGCTATCCCTTTAAATTTTGCATTTACCAGAAGAAAGTAATCAGAAACCTGTCATCCCACTGACTTGTGGTGCCAAGTCTTTGATTCCTTGAAGCGTCTTTGCTTCTGCGGTTGTTTAGCAACAGTTTGTAAACCCAAAGTTCTGTAGCACTTTTTTAATGAGCTGTAAACACTTTACACTAACAAGAAAAAAACAACAAACTCAGTAGCTGCGCCGGTGCTTTGAGTAAAAGAGAGAGAGAGAGACGCTTTAAAAGAAGTGTGTTAAAGTGAAATAAAACTAATCAAGTGTTTCTGACTAACTCGTTTTATCTGCTTTGTGTGTCTGCGGTGACCTTGGTGATACTAATAGAGAATCTCTAAAAAGAGACGTTTAGGAGACGTTTAACAAGCTGACCTTTCATCGCCATGTGTTGTTTTACAAGGTGTTGTTTGGTTTTGTATCAGAGAGTGTTGTCATTTATGGCCCGTCTCTAGAGTACTGGTGGAAAGAAAGGCAGCATTATTTAAAATCAACTTCTCAACATAAAAGACATTTATATATAATCATTTGCAGATGCTTTTATTCAAAGCGACTTCGAGTTTGAGGAACACAACAAGCGATTCATCTTAAGAAGGAAAATAATCACAAGAAGTGCCGGTAATACAGTTTCAGTCAAGTTTTGTTTTATTATGATTTATTCCCCAAAATGTTACGTTATTTGACATTATAATTCTATTGTTAGTAGTACTTTAAAGCATTTAACATGATTACAGTATCATAACAAAGATAAATATAAATCAATTAAAAAATTAATGGCATTACTTTGGCATTAACTAACAACACGCTGATGAAGACTTGTCGGTCAAATCGTTTTTCAGACATTTTTTATATTTTTATTGGATTAACTAATATTTACAAAGAAAAATTTGTTGTTCATTGTTCAACAAATACAACTTTATTTTAAAGTGTTACCAGATATATAAAAGCTGTTGTTTTGTGCAGTTGATTTATGTTTCATTTCCAATAAAGTGAAGTTATTTTATGTGATGTAGTAACCCTAGATGTAGTAGTTCTTTGAAGCATTTAAAATGATTACAGTATCATACCAATTGTAAAATATTGTCTTCTGCTTGTAATATTTTGTAGGGTGATAAAATATGAGGAGTTGAGATGATCAGATTTCATGAGGTCATGTTCTGTGTTATGGTTATTTGTTTAGTCATTGTTAGCAGTAATTATGAAATGAGAACATTCTCAGAGCCTGTAAAGTTCAGGGTGCTTTTAAGACCCCTGCGATTAGCTGGAATACTGAAGCCCACTCAGTGTAATTAACACCAATCATCAAATGCCCGTTTGTTCTATGGCATGTTGTCATGGTAATGATGAACAAGTTTTCACCAGTGATGCAAGCTGTTCAAATGACTTTTACTCCTCACATTTATACAGTGGATCTAATATTGCACTTTTTATTTATTTCAAAGAGCAATGTGGCGATTTTAGCGGCATCTAGTGGTGATTTTGTGAATTGCAACCAACGGCTCACTCCACCACTCGCTCCTCCCTTTTGAAGCACTACAGTAGCTGACGTAGGACAAAGATGTCGTCAAATTTTCACTTCTTTGCCGCAGTTTGTCCGTTTAGGGATACTGTAGACACAGGGGATCTCCAGATAAAATCCAGATAAAATCTGTTAAGACTAGCTGAGACAATGATTCAATGTTAATGTCCCTGTCCTTTTGCCACTTATATCAGGTCTATAGGACATCTAGACTCATGCTGGATTTAGGATTTTATGAGTTTCTCTGCAGTAAAATGCCAGTCAAACAGACCATCACGTCTGTAGGGTTGAAGATTAAAAGCTGTGTACTTGTTTTATCTCTCTGCCCAGCTGACCAGTGGGTGAATAGAGAAACTATTTTAACAATGATGAGATGGCTAAAGGAGCTTATGTCGACACAGATCCCCGCAGCGAGATTCTGATTGTACAGTTGTGTTACTTGCATTGTTAAGATCCGATTTGTTTCCATTCATTTTGTTTGTTTGTCAATAAAGATGTCCAAAATTACCAACGGCGCAGTTTGTATCATGTTTGTGCAATATTTACTTGTAAGAAATCCTTAGAAACAATAGATTCGCAGACAACAAGTCTGATGAAAACAACAATGAATTAGGTTGTGGTTCACTGGCATCATTCACATCCTCGCTGACAAGAGCAACTTAGACAATCTCGTTTTTAAGTAAACATGAATCAATGATCCAACTTCAGTTTGTTGGCAAAGAGAGTCCCACACACATTGTGATTTATATACACATTGTGATGCATTTGCGCCGATCAGAGAGTATACGGTCATGATAGCTTATCAGGGACATTATTCAATTCAGCCCTGGCTGCAACTTTTGTTTTCTCTCTTTTTATTTTATTTAGCATTCGCTTTGATCTCGTGTCAGCGAATGAAATCTGATGGCAGTTCCTGGTGAGATGAATGCATGAGGGAAGGTGGGGGATTTGTTAATGCGATACACTCGCCGAGGACTGTCATCCTTCACCAGTCATTGTGCAGTATAGGTGTTTCATTAAACCGAATCTCAGCGAGACTGTATAATTTGAAAGAAGCACAGCAGTATGCATGTTTTTCTTCACAGATATGATGATAAATGAGGTGGCTTTTATCACAACTTTTTCTGACATGTACAGTATGTTTAGGGAAAGTTTATCCACACAAGAAACATTTACACACCCTCAAGTCAAGTTTAATTTTTCTTTATTTTGTAAAACACAATATGAAATGATACATAATTTTACATTTTACGCTCTATTTTTATGTATAGAAGGGTTTTACACATCAGTAAATATAAGTAAATGTGTTAGTAAAATTATTTAATTTAACTACATTTAAAAGAAGAGAAAATGTATTGGTAAGATACTGATTCATATTAACATAGTTGTACTTTATGCCTTATTTTTAAGGTTAAAAATACTGTATTTTCTATGTATTTTAGTTTATTAGATTTTTTTTCATGCAAATATATTTCAATAATATAGTTAAAATATGAAAGAAAACACGGAATCCAGAATTGAATTTGGCAAAAAAAATATAATGGATTTCATAGGGCCATAGTAACCAGAAACAAACAGACACACTGTGAGATAGACTGAAATGTAAAACCACAAACAAACATCAAAATCTTTTAAAAGTAAAAATTTGAGCTAAAATATTTTTGCACAAAGATATGTATTTAATAAATGCTTTTCTGTCTTTTTCCCCAGCTCGCACTTTAATCCTGTGGAATCAGACGTCCATACCCACCAACTCCACAGGTCGGTTTCGTGCGCAGTTTGCATCTGTAACTATGACATCACAATGTTTCTATGGTAGTTATATCAGATGAAATTCCAAGAAAATATATTGTTCATGATTAAAACATCAGATATAAGATTATAACACCCTACACCAGGATGCGATGTGACTGAGATCGTACGAATTCATACAAATCAGCCAAAATACTTACAATTTCGCCGTGAGATTGCGTTGGAATAAGCAATGTTTACTCCATTCCACAAGCTCTCAAAAGTGAATTAAGAGATGATAGTGGCAAAACCAATAATGGGGTTTGCATGGATTTTCCAGCTGTGTGTAAATGTGACTCAGTGTGTCATAAATAAGCCTTATATTCTCTTAGATGGAACACAATATAAACAGCACATGGAAAACGTATTCCTTCCTTTGTAGCTTTTGTAGGAAATGTTTACATTTTCACATGAGATCAGATTGAATAGGACCAGGTCGTATAGAAGTGAATGGAGCGTAAAACTTCCTGGTCCACACGCACTCTTAGAAAATGGTTTTGAAAGCATTTTGTGAATGTAAATGATTAAAACGAGAATGATAAAACCCCCAGGAAGGATTAAAATATTTTTTAATCTTTGCTGAGCATCCAATTCACACACACACAAGTGTAGCCTCCAGCTAACAAACACTGAGAGGAAAGTACCAGAAATGAAGATACTGAATGATGATGTGAAGCCTGAGTATACAGCCATCACCACTAAAAGCTTTAAATGCTTATGTCAGCACCTCTGAATATGTTTATTCTTCCTTTTTCTTTAATAAACGTGAGACTTGATGGTTGAGATACCACATGGAAAATAACCGGTGTTAAAGGATTCCCTGTGGAGTTAATTTGAAACACTCGAAGATGTTAGACTCCATTTAAAACCATCAGTCAATCTATCTAATATGCAGAGCCGCATGGAATCTGCACCCGCGGACCTCAGGAGAAAGCTTAGCGGATTTTGGAAGAATCACAACATCCATCATTCACACAGTTACTTTCAACACAGTGAGTGGACAGGAAGTGTGTAAACCAAAAAAGTCACTCAAGCATCTCTCTATTTTTCTGTCTGGCAGGTCTGTTCTGTAACACATCCATTGATGGCATTGGCACGTGTTGGCCCAGGAGCAGTGCTGGAGAAGTGGTGTCCCGTCCCTGTCCGGAGACCTTCCTCGGGGTCCGATACAACACCACCAGTAAGCCAAAATGCTATACTTTGGTGACCCAAATGGTCAAAGTTTTAAATACAAATATATACAAACCGTTTTTTTCTTTTCTTGATGTTTTTATTGCTACAAAATAACAAAAATGCACCCATATTGAATGACTAGAATATTTAACAGCTCATTTAACATTCAGTGTGTCCTCAAAAGGGTTGATAAGCAACATTTTCGAATGGTTTCATCTGTCGGAAAGTTTCAGGCCTTTTTGCTCCCATGGTTATGAAAAATTGCCTCATGCTCGTCTCATCTGAACACCTTCATCTGCACAGGCTGCCTGTTATTCTCTTCTCTTGTGTTTTAGCTGCTCGGCTCTCGTCTTTGTCTGTTGTCAAGTTTGTGTTGTTGGGCTTCGCAAATTGGCAGGTTTTCTGGGGTATTTCTGACTCCGACATGTGGAAGCAAGGGTTTAGATGAATATAAACTTGGCGCGGCTTGCTCAGAACAGCAGTAGTCAGAATACCAGAACTGAGACGACAGCTGAGAGATTCATAACAAGGTTTTAAATGTGTGTGTGGGGGGGGGCATAATTGTTCTGTGTGTGTTACGATACATGTAGGTCAATTTTTCAGCTGTGTAGCATGATGCAGAGTTATGTTTCGCCATTAATAACAAGCTCACTAATTGTTTTGCCGATGTGAGCGCACCGAGCGTATCTTCTGGGAGGTTCTGTAGATTGGGGAGAGAAAGTGTGTATGTGCAGTAATGAGTGAAATACTGCTGTGACATAATAGTTAGCCCGGGAGATTAAAGAGAGTAATATCAAGTTTAAAATACTCCCTGTAGATGGAGGTGTAGTGTTTAGATAATAAACCAACTATCTCTTCTCTCGCCTCGTCTCTTTAGGTCTGAATGTGTATGTATGTATACAACACTGTAAAATTGCACTGTATCATTTTAAAATAATGTTGCAGGCCTACCTGTGAATATTTTATTTTAAGGGTGAGTGAGAAAAACAGAGAGAGGGAGTGAAGAGAGAGAGAGAACAATTTAAAGCTAAATGGTAAAATAAGGATGATTTGCCGGGAGACAGTGTGCTCTGATGTGAGCAATGGTTTGTTTGAACTGTTTTGTCCTTAACAATTTCCTTTTCTCCTGCACCTGCAACAAAGCCCAGAAAGTCCATGAAATGTTCAATAAAGCATAACGCAATAGGCAGGGAACTCGGAACATTTCTCCTGTCGCTGGATCGTATTTGTTGCGGTTGATAAACTCAAGAAAATAAACTCCCTCATACACATAAAAAAAAGCTGGCGCAGTGGCCCTACAACCATACATTCTTCTTTACTTGACTAGTTTATCAAGATTTACTGGAGCTGATAGCACAATTGATTTTAAAGCCCCATGAAAGCAACATATTGTAGAGCTTCAGGCGAAGTACTTGGCACATCAGGAGCATATAGCCTATATTGACAGTACACTGCACACGGTCTTATTTTAGCATTTCTGTTCTGATATATTCATTTTATGGTACACTTTAGATTTTTGAAAAGTATTACATCACAATTTTTATAAATACAATTTAATATGTTAGTTTAACTATTTTCTAACATCAAATTAACCTCACATGAAAAGCAGCTACATTAGCATCAAATGTTTGTATCTCTTTTTGTTGAATTTAATCTATTTAACGTTGATGTTAATCTGCATTTCTATTGCTAGAAAAGAAACAATTGACACAAATCTAAACTATTTAGATATCCCACATGTCAAATTTGAAGAAAAATTGCCAACTTCAAAGAACATTAACAGAAAGTATAAATGCTTAATGTTAGTATTTTTCTTAATATTATTTTTAGATTATTCAAGCAGCAGCACTTATTTAGAAGTTGAAGGTTTAATCTCTCACTAAATGCATGTTTTTTCTTTATAAAAGTACGGTGTGTGTGTGTGTGCGTGCGTGCGTGCCTGTGTGCGTGCGTGCGTGCGTGTGCGATATGAATTCTAGTAGTGTGCTGAGAATTGTTAAAATCGAGTGTGCTCAGTTCGGCACTTAGAGATCAATCCTCCCACAAAATTAACTTCCAGCTCCAATTGAATCACTCCGGTCGGCTAATAGGCTTTGAGTTCATTTGGAAATCACATGCAGGGTTGTGACGTGACTCTGCAGGAAGTCAAGTCTTCAAGATCCCGGTTGAGCACTCTTGGTATAGATGGAGCTACGGCAGGTTTAAAGTGCAGCATTAAAAATAGAGATATTATAAAAGGCTTGTTTTAGAACACAAGAGCCCTTGAGAGAAATGTGGAGGGGAAAGCTTACGACTGTCTAGTTTCCACCTCAGGGTAAGTGTGTGAAAGTTAATTATACTCCCTCAGTGGGAGGAGGCTTTTGCGTGAGGTGACATAACTTCTCATCTTCCCTCTGCACATCACTTTTCCTGCCTTCCTTCAGGCACTGTCATTCTCTCGCTGACCTTGATCGGCTCTTTTATTGCCTCTCCTTTTTTGCAAAAGCAGCAACTCGGCAGCTTTCAGCGAGCTCCAGTGACAGGTAAAGATGCTTTGGTGGGAGCTGAGCTGAATCTTTCTTTCATTATGCTAAGTGACACTGGCTCTTCATGGGTCACCGGAGGAGCATGTGACAGAAACGGATCTGTGTGTGAATAATGCCGGTTTTTTCATGTTCCAAACGCTGATGCGGTACTCTGACTGATATGCTGCTGTATGTTTAGTCTCTCAGTTAGGTTTTTAAAATGCACTTTAGTTTCAAATCCTGTTCAGCCTTTTTGGTACCTGGCTGATGCTCTTTTATATAGCATTTTAGAGACACTTTTATCCAAAGGGACTTACATTGCATTATACTACAGATTTGTTTCTGTGTATGTGCAATCCCTGGGATCGAACCCATGACCTTGGCATTGCTAGCACCATGCTCTAGCCACTGAGCTACTGGAAAGAAGGAATATATCTGTTTGCTTTGCTTCACTGTTTTTATACAGGATTGGCCAAAATGTCTAGACGTTATATTTGCACAAAATTGAATGCTCCCTCAGGTTCAACTATCAAAATGCATTCTAAAAAGTTACATAAATAAAAAAGAACAACACAAGGTTGAGGTAAAAGTGACAAAAAAATGTGTTGTCCTTAACTAGACACAGATATGTGTTCAGAAAAGGACAGATTGGGTTGTTTTTAGAGTGCATATGAGGTAAAATGATTTACATTACAAATGACAAAACAATAAACTTTTAAGGTCTTAATTAGACTATTAGAATAATTTTGGCAAGAAGCAAACTACAGAATTTAAGGGATTTTCTAATATACAAAAAAAACGCATGGACATTTTTAAAGAAAATAGTTCAGGAAATTGTTCAGTTTGACGCTTCAATTTACACTCCAAATACAACAACCATTTTAAAACCTTTATATATAAAAATGAAATAGAACATATGTGACCCTGGACCACAAGTAGCACGAGTATATTTGTTGCAATAGCCAGTATTACATAGTACAGGTCAAAATGATCGATTTTTCTTTAATGCCAAAACTCATTAGGATATAAAACTGCAGGTCTTTCAATAAAATCTTAAAATAAAAAAGATTGGAGGACAGCTTATGCTTCATGTCACCTTACTGAGATGCCCCACACGGGCATTCCTACAGTACGTCAACAACCGACACAAGGACCACTTACCAAATATTTCACCCTTGTTTGAAGAATATCACAGTACGACATTACTTTCCAGCATCATCCAGTACTCAACATCACAGAAAGAACCAAACCTGAAGAGAAAACACAGTTGATCTTCTGTTTTTCTTGTCAGACCTTCACATGTGCTTCAGGCAGGTGTGGTTGATCAGGCGGTTAGATAGGGAGGTTTACTGATAACCCAGCGTGCGGCGCTTTCTCTGTGCCCTGATTGGTTGAGTGATCTATGGAGCTGCCATTCTCCTTCAGTTACTGAATCAATATAGCTATAGGCGAAAAGTGAAGAGGAGAGGGAGTTTGTGAGAGGGTAATGGAAAGAGCATTTCCTTCCCTGCAGTGTTTGGGCTTTTGTCTGTATCTTTCTGCTTTTTATATATTAGGGTTAGATTTACATTAATGCATTTGGAAGACGCTTTTATCAAAAGTGGCCTTTTTTATATTCGAGAGCTTTTTTTGTCAGCATGCGTGTTCCAGAATCAAACTCCTAACCTTTGCACTGTTGACGTAATGCTTTACCAGTCAAGATACAGGAAAGGTTTCAGATTTGGAGATGTACTAAAACACATTATTTTTTGGGGGGTTTGTTCGTTTTCTTCTCACGGTTGCATCTATTGTTAGTCCTTCTCACGAGACCGTGTGATAAACTCTACAAAATTGCATTAGAAAGAGAATATTAACGTTCATCAAAGTTCCCTCTCAACCGCATCTAGACATCTGCATTTCGCCAAATTTCTGACAAACCCACAAATGCTTGCTGTAATTTTTTTATTACTCACTCATGATGTTACTCCAGCTGTGAGGAAAATGGTTTAAAAGAAAAATCAACCATGTCTTAGTAATACTATCGATTTCTTCAGTCACTGTTTCATGATGGACGACAAGCTCCGGGAGATCCGATAATTACATTTTGTTATGACGGCTGTTGATGTTGGATCCATAGAGCAATCAGGATTCAGATCAGCTTGTGGCATTCAGAGTTAGAAATTCTGTGAATATTTTCCCCCCTGGTTTTGATTTGTAACATTTATGAAGACATATTTTTTATTTCATAACCTCTTAATATCTAAACTTGTTAGGATTGTGTCTTTTTAAATCTCTTTCACCAGACAAATTGCCAAAGTTGCAACAGTTACCATGGAAACTGAAGTTGATAAGATACTTTTCGACTTGTGCTAATAATAGCTTTGTTTATTGTGAGACACTTCAAAAGAAATGAGTTTTGATTGTTTAAATATCTTAAAAGATGTTTTGTACACTGGTGTCAAGACCCATGAAGTATCTTTCATCATATACCAGACATTACCTGTTTCAGTGGTTTAAGTTGTTATAGATTTATTATCATGGGTAGGTTGCAAACGTTTTTGAAGTGCCTCATGGAAATAAAACTATAACCCATTTTCATGGTGGGGTTTTTGGTACTAGGACCTAATAATAGCCACTGAAAGCACAATACAGGTTTTGTTGAGCAATTGACTACAGAGAAATGGGACCTTTTTCTTTAATACTGTACACACCCACACTCAGGGCATTACCACAGATTTATGTCTCATGTGTTTGTTAAGCAAAAGTAAGGAGGTGAGAGATTCAGGGGCTAGTTGTCACATTTGTAAGTTTGTTTTTAAAAGTAAGACACATACAGTACCACAAATGTTATTAAAAAGCAATTCACGTTTTTTGTAACAGTAAATTGTTCAAATGGATCCTGCTATTAAATATCCTATTAAATGCTCTTACAAAGATATTCAAGCTTTTACTATTTGTAAATTATAAACATACAGTATATCATTTAAAACATGTTACCTGGTTAAAATCTGACAACTTGCCCCTTGTCCAAACAACATCATATTTTTAAGTAAAAATACTTAATACTTGGTGGACAGCAATGCACATCTCATGTTGTGTATGTGTGTTTTCCAGATAATGTGTACAGAGAATGTCTTGCCAATGGGACCTGGGCAAAGAAGGGAAACTATTCACAATGTCAAGAAATACTCAATGAGGAGGTACGTGCTTCAATATTCATCACACACTTTGTTAGAGTTACAGTTAGAGGTACGGATACATAAATCATGTTTATAAATCTTTAAATCATGATTGTACATGTTTAACAGTTCACGTGCTGGATCGTGGTAGCCTGTAGCCCTCCAAAACCAAGTGCTCGCTACCGCCAGCCTGCACGATGTGAAATTGCACAAATTTTGCGCCAACTTTTGCCTCACCTGTTTTGCATATTTCCTTTAGTAAACCAGGCGATAAAATAACACAGATGGCGCATAGAAATAAACAGCACTATCAGTGGGCACAATTCATTCTTGGTATATTTTCCCCCTTGAATGTGGATGTTGCATTACAATGACCTTGAACTGAAGGAAATCAAATTAAATCTAATGTCTCTATGAGAAAGAGTTATTGCTGAATGATGGGCACTTGTAATGTTTTCAGTGAGGGTTTTATAATACATGATAAAAGTCCTCACGCATTCCTGTTGAGATTTGTCACTTTGAATCTTTAGCAAGGTTGTCATACGATCGTGATGATTGTGTTATCTTTTTGCTGTTTAATGTGTTCCGTGTTCCAGCTGGATATTGGGTGGCAATCCTTAGATGTACTATAAATAGTAACCTCTAACTTGTTGTTTTGTTATAGCATTCTGTATGCTATATCAAAATTATGTATGAATTATATTTTATTTCATAAGAAAGATAAATTAAAAAAGCCCAGTTAAAGAAATCCTTTACTACACATTGGAAATTCTGAGTATTACTTTGACATTTTTTATGCCACAGTACCATGCTCTGTCTCCAGAACAGCTGTAATCTGTTCCAACAACTTTACATGCAAATCTCTGTTTGAAACATACGCGTGTCGGACAGAGACACTGATGCTACACGTCCGATTTATTGTATTTTGGTGTAATAGAAGAAACATGGAAGAATTAATAATGCATGTGCTTTTATCTGAGCTCAAAGGAAGCAATTTAAGCAGACGTGCTAAGCCAGTGTTCACACGAAGCTGGCGAAATAAGAAATCGTTCATCCAATCAGTGAAGACGGCGGGTCGGGTGGAAAGGATAATGTTCAGATTTATATTTAGACAGCAGGAAGGATTTTCTTTCATAGCCAGTGGCTTTCTGGAGCTTGTGATTACCAATAGACCCTCTATTTTAGCCTGCGATAAGGTTTTTTCTCATTATTGAGCGAACTGTTGGAATTCATGTTCATATTGGGTTACAACAAAAGAGAAAGCCTCTCAATGATGTCCTGCTATTTCATTTTAACCCTTGATCTGTTGCTTGAATCAGGTTGGATATTGTGGTGGTCATGATAAAATTCCGCTCTGGCCTGTGACGTCTCAAAAATATTCTCATCATTTACTTTCGAGTTGATCCAAATGTGTAAAAATGTATTTGTTCTGATAAACACAGAGAACCACCATTGACTACCATAGTAAAATAAATGACAAAAGTGCCCCAGAACTGTTTGCTTTTCTACATTCTTCAAAATATCTTCTTTTGTGTTCAACAAAACAACAACAAAAATCTTACCAGGGTAGTCAATGGTGGGCAAAAACTGTTTGGTTACAAGCATTCTTACAAATATCTTTCTCTGTGTTCAACAGAACAAAGAAATGTATACATTCGGAACAACTCAAATGTGAGTAAATGAAGACAGAAATTTCATTTTTGGGTGAATTGTTTCTTTAAGTATTATGTGACTATGTCTACCCAATAATATAAAAATTGAAATCTGTGTGAATTTGTGGCAGAGATCTTTACGATGTGTAAAAATGCTTGGTGAGTTTTCATTATAACACAATAGAAATGTAAAACCTATACTTAAAAAAAGAAAAATGTAGAATTTTCTCTTTATAGGTCAAACAATAATCGGCTTATTTACTCGGCCAGCGTTATTTATTTATGTTGTTGTAAAAGAGGCATAAAATGAAAATGCCACTGCAGGGTCAGCGAGTTTTATTTTTGGTTGTATCTAAATCATTTATTTCCATTTCCAGCCTTATACGTTTCTCCTTCCTGTGTTGTGTGAAAGGTGAAAGGGTGCAATTTTCAAAACATTTCTACAGCAGGAGTTAGCAGGCCTTTGGTCCCTTGACTTAAAAGCATAACAGTGATGTCTTTAAGTCTTTAAGCCTTTTCATACTTTGTCAGCAGAGGCCAGGCTGGCATTCGGAGCTGCCGCTGTGGGCCGGATGAAATGAAGCGAGTTCCTGCTGTTGAATGATTTAAATGTGGCTGTCTAAAGAATGAAATAACTATATGTACTTCCATTCTTAGGCCACGTTTACACGCGTTCCCTTGCGTGTTTTGAAAAGTTTCAAGTACACACAACAACGTTATCAAAATGATCTGCATTTACACGTATCCTGGAAAACAAATAAAGACTGTAGTATGCATGCCAGGCCAGTGGATGGCGATGTTGCGCTGTAAAGAAACAATACGTGTTTGCGCACATACGCATACACTGTTTTAAGGTAAAAGCGCTTTTAATACACCTTTTGGCATGTGTGTGTTTATAGTTTGTGTATATAAATACTATGTCTCCGCTGGTCGTAGTTGTGCAGTAAATGTACTTTTTGCTGAAGAAATTATAATAAGTATGTCACGTGGCACAAACATGCTGCATGGAGGCTGCCATTGTTGTTTTGTCAACAATGTTTAAAAACGCAGCCTCAGAGTTTACACAGACACGATTGAAGATACAATTTAGATACAATTTCTCCTCAGATGACGACCGTTTGCATTTTGAAGAGCGACTGACCCAGCGGAGGATATAATTCCTGACGAGTAAGTCTTTTAATATTACCTTCATGATTTACAAACATGCTATTGTCAGACTAAAATCAGCTATTTCAGAATATGTTGTACAAAACGCGTAACGTTATGTTATAGACGGACATATTTTCCCAAATGGTGAAAGTGTTTATCAACTAGCTTCTGTTCGCGAATATCTGCTCTGAATGTTTTGAATGTGTTATAGGCGGTCATTGGCGTTCGCGATGATCTGTGTAAATGTATCAGTAAACTGTAAATGTCACAGATAAGTGACTATCGACAGACATACACGCGTCCGTTCTTATCAGTGATGCTACTGTATATCAGCTATGCTTGCTCTGGTCATTTCTAACAACAGTTTCACTTTTCGTTTAGGCCTGTGGCTGCATCACCGGCATCTTGCACAAGAAAGGCACGCGAGTGTCGTCGAGTTTTGAGATTGCAGGAAAATCACAATGAGTAAGTACATATTCACTATAAAGTTTGTTGAGAAACGTTGGGATAACACAATATGTAAATCTTTCTGTATGGGTTTATAGAAATTGTACTTTTATCTAGTTTATATATAAATATAGTTTCTTTGTTATTGGTATTCTGTCTTCTCACCAAGTATGCATATACTAAGGCACTGTGATAAATGCTAATAGTTGTTTACAACATTCTTTTAGGACTGTGAATAAGAATGTGAGGACAAAATGAAGACGTCTTCTGCATTTCGGATGGACACACAAGAGGTGTCTGTCTGATCCACCATCCATGCTGCTAAACTACACAGCACAAAACAATGAAGTGGTACAGAAAGTGGAAATTCTGTGTTCTATGTGAGATCGTAGGTTATACACGGGGTGTAAGAGTGCATGGGCTTTTACAGACCTTACACTCTTTTATCTTGCACTGTTCATATTTGCTCTGTTTTACCCTAAATGTTTCTGTACAACTACATATTTGATGTGTAGATTCAGTATAGGTCTTAAGTTATATGTAAAGTGTTTTTTAAGTAATATAAGTAGGTTTGCTATGTGTAGGTTTATATGGATTATATAAGTGATATACAGTGTACCCATTAACTGGATTTTTCTATGTTCTAAATAAACTACAAACAAAAAATATATACATTTCTTTTGTCTTCACATTCTTTTTCAAATTCCTAATTTAGAAACTTTTCCAGCTCAGCATCATTCCTGACTGAAAGGCTCATTATGCAGGCCTCCTTGCATATGTCCTTTTGAAGCAAAAAGTGTCTTAGAAAATTTGAATCACTATATTGTTTTCTGTGAATGAGTCAGCAAGATGATTTTCACATCATTTTGAAGCAAACACTCTAGGCTACAAGATCCAGTTCTCAAAAGTCTTGAGTACCAATATTCTGTATGTGTTTTATGACCTTGTTTCAGTGACTTAAAATTTTTAGTTTTTCTTTAAGCACGCATAAACATTGTTTTCTCAAAAACACAATCATGTATAAACATACTGTTCACATATTATTGTAGCCCAGTTTGTGCTGATTACAGTGTTATCAGACTTTAGCCATTGATATGTTTAAAAGCAACTGAAAAAAGCACTAATATCAGTGCATGCCCGAACTTGGCCAGGGCCCCAAAACACCCTTAGACTCCAGAGGGTTAAACTCTTCAGCATCACTTGGCAACCATTTGGAAAGCATGTTTTAAACAGAGGAACAGATGATTCAATACATACTCAACACTTATAATGATGCCATTTATATTCCAATTAAAATAGAATTAGAAACAGAAGGCGATGAATGTCTGTAGTTAAGCAAACGGCAGAGCTTTTCAAACCGGATTTCATTCACAAAACAAGCATATGATTTGAAAAGCAACTTTCCCAAAGCGCTTCACTTTGGCAGTTTATTATTCATTAGTTTACAGTGAGCTATATTAAGCCAATATTAATGTGTGAGATTGAATTGCTTTGACTAATGTAATGTGATTATTTCATAGTATTCAACAGAAGATAGTTTAAAGAATGTTGGAAACCAAAGAATGGCGGTTCCCATTGACTTCTATTGTATAGACACAAAACCAATGGTTAAGTCAATGGGTACCGTTGTTCTTCGGTTACCAACATTCTTCCAAAATATGATTTATTATATCTCATTGGTTCTCGCATGACCAGTAGTGGTCTCTTGTGCGTTTCATCATGAAAGGTTACATCAATATTTGAATGTAATTCTCTATTCTCTATAAGGTTATGTTTGGTATAATTTGGATTACTCCAATGATAATTTAATACTGTATATGTGCTTTTTGAAGCTTCATCATTTTAATGAGTAAATGAAGAAGGAATTCTAAATTTCAGTGAATTACTCCTTTAAGACAAGATGCAAAGCAAACAGCTCAAAAACATACATTTTAAAGACCATAGAACTCTATAAATCATGTTATAAATTTCTCTCTGACGCTGGTTGAGTTTCAATATAAGTGGCTGGCCCACTTGTTTGTTTTTAGCCATGTCATCCATCAACGTGAAGTGTTGAGCGATGAGCTCAGTGATGTTGGAGCAAATCTCAGCATGATGTATTCATTCATGTCTCTTAATCCAAACTGAAAGAGCGTTTAAATAAACATTGTAGCGTGATAACAATCACTTCGGTTAAACCAGAGGTGATGATGGCTCATTAACACTTCGGCTCTGGTCATTTTAAACAGTGTACAGCTGGACGAAAAACTGTGGAACACGTTCTTTCAGGTCTTAAAAATAATTGCATTAAAAAGCGAACGGCAGTTACCTCTACGGCCGTTCTTTTTGTGCGATATGCACAAGTCTGCCAGTTAGCCGACTGGCACCGTGCGCTGCTGGGACGGTGTAACAGATCCTAGGGAGTCTAAAACCACCCACTTACCTACAGCACACACACACACACACACACGCCAGGCAGACGTGCCTTAGCTGCCCGCTATCTGTGCCATCTGTTTCCTGCGGGATTGTTGATTTAATAATTAATAAGTTCGCTCACATAGGAGAACATGTGGTGGCGCCGTGGTGCTCACAGCTTAGGCAAATGTGGAAATGGAGCCAGCAGGGAAGGCCACACTTGCGTGGGTTTTGCCCTGAGGGATAAGCATGGCCGGGCAGGTTAAACAAACCTACAATCACTGCGCTTCGGGCTAAAAAGAAAAAAAAACGAGAGACGGTGAAGTGTGGCAGCTGTCATGGGATTTGAGCAGACTGGACTGGGTCCGCGATGTCTGATCCGCGATGTCTTCATTTTAAATAGTCACTTCTGGGTAGTTACTGTGAGTTGTACACCAGTTGTTTTTTCTGCTATGGATACTTGGCTTTGTAAACTCTCTGTCCCCACAGTAACAGACCGGTGGACATTCACAAACGTGTTAAAAGTTAACAGCAACAACAAAATTTGAGTCTATGCCGCGAACCTCGCATACGCATAAGAATTTAGCGTTTAACCAATCGTGATGAAATCCTTATTGCAACTGATGTAAACACGACAGCTTACTACTTCGATCAGAGGGCTTTGTAAAACCATAGCATGTCACAGGATTTAAATGAGCAATTGCCCTTAAAGCACCTGATTCTGCGACAGAAATGTGTACGCTTGGTGTGGTGGTGCATGAGCCAATTTCTTTCCTGTTGGTTACCTGCGTTGTTAGAGTCTGAGTGGGGAAAACGTATTCATTGCTCACGCTATACGAATATCACTTATGTGAGAGGCATAGAGTCAGCAACAGTATAGTCATTATCATGTCATCGTGTCATCCTGAAAGTGATTATTTTTCAATGCTCGCTGGCTGACTGTACATTACCTTACGCTTATTACACGGCTGCTTGTCAAGGAAATAAATAAATGTATATTGATTTGAGTTGAAATGATTTGATATTCTATATGAGGCACAAGGACGTAGCTCAGTGTGGAGGATTGGTTTTCAGGCACAGCTGTCAAATCTGCAGTGTGCAGCATTTAAATACGCGCACAACATTTTCTTGTCATTTGTTGCATTGAAGTTTGTCACTTGGCTCAGTTCAGGTTTCATACACTACAATTATTACACTCCTAAAATTTTGGAATAATAGTAAACCCATTAAAACATGGAATAACACAATTGTTACTGGGGATTGTGAAAATGAATGGACTAGAATTTGCAAAATCGTACATTTTATCACATTGCTTCTTGGGGTCTCAACCTGGGAAGCTTTACAAACAGTATTAAAGGAATTTCCATCTATGCTGAACTCTTATTGGCTGCTTTTTATTCATTATTTGGTTCAAATAATCAATTTCAAAAATATTTTTAAATAAAGATGGATCTAGTGATAGAAATTAATATGTTGTTACAATAATATTCTTGTCTACAAAAGAAATTTCAAACATTGAAACATACACCTTAAGATCAAAAGATTTTTAAGATCATAAAAAAATGTGATCCTAAACTTTTGACAGGTAATATACAGTAAATGTATCATTTTTGGCAACAGTCTTTTGCTGAAAAAAGTGTGGTAAAAAAGGCTTTTCTGTTATTGTTGAAAATCAATTTCCCTTTGGAGGAAACAAATGGCGTTTTTGTTTTACTACAGGAGCGCGAATGCTACTCCCTATTACATCATGAAATTTTACACCGTTGTGTAAGATGTTGATGAAGTTTTTGTCGGCTGTGTAGTCATTTGTAGACCAAAGGTCGAGATCCAAAGCACCTCTTTTTTTAGCTTAAAATATTTCGCAGACTCGGTAGGTGTCAACATTTCAATGCTAAACGCTGGCGCTCTCGACACAAAAAAGCACTTCGTAGGAGTCTTTTGAAGAGTGCGAGACGAGTGCCTTGACAATCCAACACGCTCCCTTCGGACTCTGTGAGAGACGGCGTGTTAATGCAGGAATGTAGTCAGATCCATCTCGACTGGCATCCACAGAGAACTGCCAGACCCTTTAGGTCTCATCCCGTGTAATTAGTAAAGTAAAAACTTTGTTATGAGGAACATTGGCTCCCTCCGAAAAACTTGCAAGAGACATTGCATTGTCAAAACCAAAATGCCAGAAAATCCTTAATGCGAAAGCATGTGTTCCCACAGGCTCCCTGGATGGGGATGTTGGGTGCGAAACCGTCTGCCTTTAGAAGACACATAGTCTAGCCAGAAGACAGCAGCCGTATCCCGAGGGGGAACGCTTTGCTCTGTTTTGGTGAGCGTGGCGTCGATGTTTTGGTGGAGCATGTCTCTTTTTAAAATAGGACAACCGTAATACAATGCGGGGATTGCTTTGAAGAGCTCATCTTTCAGGATTTAGTTCAAAGAAGAGGCATCAGAGGGAAAATGTGAAGCTGTGCTCATGCCCAAATCAAAAAGCAGATAGAGGGTTCTTTTTCTCCCTCGGTTTGGTTTCAAACAGTTGAAAAGGGGACTTTATTAGTGAAGTGTGTCGTTTCTGCACCTCTCCAGTTGTAGAGATTCTATACAGTAGAAATAATTTAGCATTGCTGTCAGATTGTATGTATGTTATTGAATATTATTGATGTAACCTTGAGCAACCAGTTAAAATAGATTTGTACTTGCATGACTGAAAGACATTATTTTATAATATTATAAAATGAACTGACCTGACAGATTACAGTAACTAAATCTACAAGTGTCTATTTTTAAGGAAAGCCCTTAAAGGGAAAGTTCACCCAAAATTAAAAACTTCACCTTTGAGTTGTTCCAAATCTGTATACATTTCTTTGTTCTGATGAACACAGAGAAATATATTTGGAAGAATGCGTGTTACCTAACATTTCTTGGACCCTATTGACTACCATAGTAGGAAAAATACACAAAAAGTTAAACACAAAATAAGATATTTTGATGGATGTAGGACAGCAAAATGTTCTGGGGTACTTTTGACTAGCAAAAAGTTCAAGACTAACCATTGTAATATTTCCTACTATGGTAGTTAATGGGGTCCAAGAACTGTTTGGTTACAAGCATTCGTCCAAATATCTTTCTCTGTGTTCATCAGAACAAAGAAGTGTATACAGGTTTGGAAAACTATCCCTTTAAAATTGAACATTTTGCTTTCCAGATGATGTTTGCAGAGTCTAGTCGACTATCTCAGCTTTTTCTAACATCTCCCTTGGCATCTGTTATTATGATAAGCAAAATAAATGTTTTGACCACTAAAGGAACAAACAGATCCATTCTTGCAATTTCAGATTCATTTACTGTGAGATTTCTTTTGGGTTAAATTGTGGCTGCTCTGTTCCTCCAATTCTTGCGAGGATTCCAGACACTGGATTTCAGAACTGACTTTACTTCCCATGCTTGGACAGACTGTTCCTCTGGTTTCTGTGCTCCAGTGGCTCTGAGCAGTGGGAGCTTTGCTTCACAGGCCTGTGAGGACCGCAGGAAATCAGTGGCAGATTTTTGCACCAGGAGGACACAGTTAGGAGCAAGAAAAGAAAAGGTCTTGGACCCATGATGCCTAACACATGACGCCTATATGCTCACACATACGCAGGCTAACCTAAGTGTTATGTGATCAACATATGCTACCTGGAATGTAAACGTGCCATTTGGTACATAGCCATAATTCATATTGACTTTTGATTGCAGTGTTTTGTATCTTGCGAATTTGACGTCGGTTTGAGACATTGATGAGATTTTCTCTACAGAAAATTAAAAAGATGCTTAAGATATTTTTTACTTTTGTTGTACTGACTCCTAAAAGTTAAGAAAACAATCCTCATCCCTTAATCTAACATCACTAGTATGAAAGCAGAGTATACTTAAATGATCTAAAACTTACTTACGTACATAAACATACAAAACATACTAAAATGTACTAAATATAAAGTAATTATATTGTTTTGGAATGTGCATTACCATTTTATTTAAAGAAATAGTTAATCCAAAATTAAATATTCTTTCATCATTTACTCACCAAACCTGTATAACTTTCTTTCTTCTGCAGAACACAAACTATGATATTGTTAAGAATGTTGGTGACCAAACAACACGCCACCAATGACTGGCCACCATTATATGGACACAAAACCACTGAGACATTTCTCAAAATATCTTCTCTTGTGTTTTACAGAGGAAAGAGTCATACAGGTTTTAAATGACATGACGGTGAATAAAATTAAGACATAATTTTGGAGAGAACTATCACTTTAAATAATACATACAGTACAGTGTGTGTATAATATATATATATATATATATATATATATATAAGTAAATATTTTCCCACAAATATACCCATATATTCGCATACAGATGTCGGCTTTTGTTGTGTTTCGAGTAAGACCCTTTGACGTGGCCAAATCGAATTGTGTAATTAAAGGAATTATGTCAGATTGGATATTAACATGATAGTGGAAACCCTGAACATCTGCCTCCCTCATCACAGTCTGACATATTCATAACATTTGGAAGCAATTGCTGGTCGGATATTAGCGCGGCTGCTATTAGCATTAGTCTCAGACAGAGTCATGTAAAATGATCTTCATGGGCAAGGCTTATGGTTATGAATGAAACTTTTAGTATGGGTCAGTCTGTGTGTTGGCTTCAGTGGGATATTAAGTTGTTTATTATTGCTTGTTTTATTTCTAATGCCCCTCGAGACACACATCAGATCTAGAAAGTCCTCGGTAGAGTAATAATCCAGACAACTGGCGGATTGGACAGATGTTGTTAAAGGTAGCCGATCTAATCTGTGGTGTACTGAGAGATCATATTAAAAACAAGATATTTCAATTATTTTTTTACATTTACATTTATGCATTTGGCAGACGCTTTTATCCAAAGCGACTTACATTACATTGTACTATACATTTGTACATTTTGTATAGTAAGCAAGTGGGGGTTAGGTGCCTTGCTCAAGGGCACCTCAGCCGTTACCCGCCAGCCCTGAGAATCGAACCAGCAACCTTCTGATCATGAGTCCAACTCTCTAACCACTGGGCCACGACTGCCCAGTCGTTTGAATTTTTAATTCAAAATATGACACTCTATATCAGTTAAGCATTATGTCAATCATTGAATTGATCCTCCTAGGAAGACCGTTGTTGCTCAGATGTATTTTGAAAAATGAAAATTCTGACATCATTTACTCACTCTCTTGTCATTTTAAACCTGTATGGCTTTCTTTCTTCTACAGAACACAAAATGAGATATTTTGAAGGTTACTTGAAATTATAATTTTTTTGTGTGCTGCAGAAGGAAGTTATACAGGTTTGAAATGACAAGTGAGTAAATAATGACAGAATTTTCATTTTTCAAGGAACTTGCTATATTAAACTGCAATTTTTTTCCAGTGGTCTTGACCCTGTCAGAGATTTCTTCAATACAGTATTTTCATACTGTACAGTTCTCATGGGTCAAAAACCGGAGGAAGTATATGTTTATTTCTTTGGAGGTACTTATATGGTGTGTCTTAAAGGAACAGTACGTCCAAAATTGCTGCTTTTATTGAAATATTTAGTATTTTAAGCAGCATTTTTCTATACAATAACAGTTCATTATGAACACATCTTTAATGAGCCTAACAGAACAAATATGCAATATAAAAGTACCATTAAAATAGTCCATACAACTTGTGGGATTGCATCCCATGTCTTCTGGAGGCATGTGATAACTTTGTGCTATAGCGAAAAAGAGACTTTTTTCATGCTTTTATAGTGTAATTTCATCTATTGTTGAACTATCATTCTATAGAAAATAGCTGTGTGAAGATTGCACAGACGACAGTAATACAGCATAAACAGCATACAGATGGAACACCACGTGGGTGAGAAAACAATGACATAACTTTCTTTTCTGGGTAAACTATTTCTTTTTGATGCTTTAAAAACATCACAGATTTACCATACATACATAATATATCTAAAAATCAGTCTTTTTCAGTCAGTTTTTGTATTTAAAAATGTAATGCAAAAACAAAAGCAAAGTTCCTCATATATTTTCTCCCCCCAAAGATGTAGTCTGTTCCTTTAATGCCCCAAAAAGCTTTTAGCGCTTCTTCCATTGTTGGGATTTAGATGCCACATATCTGCAGGAAGTCTCTCATCTTTCTAATGTGTTTCTCTGTGTCTGTCTTTCTGTGATCTTTCAGAAAAAAAGCAAGCTGCATTACCACATTGCAGTCATCATAAACTACTTGGGACATTGTATATCGCTGGGAGCCCTGCTGGTCGCCTTCATCCTCTTCATGAGACTCAGGTGGGTGAGAGGACTTCTGAAGTGCAGATCGTGTGGAATTAAGCGACATGTGCATTAGTCACACCACTGGACACTTACAGTATGAGACAGATTTATGTACGGGCTGCTCCGCTGGGTTTTAAAGCGGACGAAGAGAGCACCTCAGGAATATAAAGTGCACAGTTTTTAGTCTCTCTCTAAACTCAAGGGAAGATTGATATTGCTTAGAACTTGCTTATTTTAAATCTCAGGAGAGTTTGGAGTTACGCTTCATTTAGAGGCTAAAGTATGTAATTTCGGAACTGCTGAAACAAGCAATGTTTAGCAATGTTTTAATAGCGCCGTGGTTGAGTTTGTCCCTTTTTGACCCAACACTGTGTTAAAAGATAACCCAGCATTTTTTACAGTGAAACATCCTAAATCCCAAGCAATGCTTGATCAGCTCCGCCATCATGCACAATGTACCTAACTTTGATCAATCAGTTTAACTAAGTGGGACACAGCCCCCGTCCCAAACACATATATAGGCTGTCCACCTGTCACATCTTATCAGTACATCAATTAAGCTGCTGACTTTACATCAGGTCTGAAGGATTGTGGATGTTCAAGGGTGACGTTTTGGTGACTTAAGCTCAGGTTTCTGGGGTCCAAGGACAACCCGTACACAGGTTATCTCTCAGTTGTCACTTCACCTGAGAAATCGATAAGACACGGGTCAGCAGACTGGCCCGTGGCAATGAGATTTTAGAGTAATGGCGTAGAAATTAACACACCTCAGCACCGCGTCCAAGGACATGGACATATGTCTTGCTGTTTGATTATTCCTGTGAAGAAACATCACAGTTTAAGGATTGGAACGGAAGGTCTTTATTGAACCGGTTGCCATTAAATAATGCTATTTCAAATTGAGAGGTTTGTTTATTGATAAGATGTTCATGTCTGAGCGTTGGCGTCACTTTTAAAATAGCTCATGGTTGGAATGCATCCAATACCAGAATCAATATTTTCTACTATTGTTGTGGCTTTTTTTTGTGGTATTTTTATTTGCTTTGTAATACAACAGGCATGTCTTCAATAGTCAAGCGAGAGTTTCTTTCTCAGTGTGCTGTTATATTAGTTTTTGATTTGTTTACTTTTTAAATATAATTTTAGTTTTTTATTATTATACAGTAAACATTACATGCCAAAAGGCCCATTCACTTTGCGGGCGATGCGAATAAGCGAAACGAATGGCGGACGAACCAAGCTTTCATATCAAAAGCGAAACGATTATCGTCAGCTGCTATTTCACTCCGGTAAGCCAGGTGGTGCAGTGAAGAAGACGCTGATGCGTCCCTGAGAAACGCAGCTTAAAGATACAGCCGGAGGCATACAGACTGATGTGAAACGTTGTACATTATACACATAAACATGACTTGAGTATTGTGAGTATGCCTGTCATATTTTAAATAGAAAATGCACTTACTGCTTATGATTGTTGTGTTTTTAGCATTACCTAAGCATATTTTCAACAGCTAGATCATCTAACATTACTTCAGCAAAGATAATGTATGCAGTTATTTTACAAAGTAATCATGCGGATCATAGACATTTATCTGTGTGATATTTTACTGCTGAGTTTACTGTTTTTAACTAAAGGAAATTTGAACCTCTTTGTACTCAGTCAGTTTTCAGTGCTTAGCGTTACCCTGTGGCCCGTTTGTGTAACAGCGGCGGCTCCAAGCACGTGATATAAAGCTCAAATCTAGTTGGACGGCTTGTGTCTTTGTCCGGCAAATGTGAAAAAAATGATCGTACTGGACGAAACAAAAACCTTCGCTTTTTCAGTGCGCGAATGTTCGCATTCTATGTGAATGGCTTAATAAGAATCTATTGTTTTTGTTCTTGAACCTTATCGCGACGAACATTGGCCCCGAATATTTGCGGGCAGTGTGAATGGCCCTTAAGGTTAATGCATTACATAGACTATTTATTCAATTATCCCCACACACAATAACAATTAAAGGAATAGTGCACTAAATATTGTGTATGATTTCATTTCTTTAATTAAAAACACGTCAATAACTTTTACAATTGAATCTCATTGGTTCTTGTGTGTCTCATGTCATAAGACACTCAAGAGAGATTCATATTTTTACTTTAAAACCGTCTATCAAAGTACCCTCTGGTGTCTGGTCCAGAAATCGTGTTGACAGAACAGATGAAATACTCAGAGCCTTTAGGACTCTTTAGACTAGATTATCTCAGATTTAATCTTCCTTGATTAATCCGGTAAAGCTATTCTGGCATCTTTTCCTGGATTTTCAGTTGAAATCACACTAGAAATCATCTGACTTTTCTTGTTGTTTTTTTTCCACACAGCCTTTTAAAACGATGTTGTTCTGCTGATTAACTTCTGTCTCTGTCTGCCCAGCTAATCTTCCAGAGTCAGTGCGTCATGGATGAATTGAGCCTGTGCGTCATAAAGCAAGAGGTCTTAAAGTTAGTTGGGCTGGAGCTGTTTTTGTAGCAGGGAAACAGTGTAATGAAATAACTGTTGAGCAGATGTTTGGGTTATAAATTAACCTATGCTGGGTTGTTCACTATAAACATTTTCTAGGTTAATTTACCCCAACAGTTTGGTTTGTCCCATAGCCATGGTTTGAAAATAATTGTAGAGATAAAACTAAAATTTCTTACTGCTAGATGCTGCTGTAATCTCCACATTGCTCATTTAAAAATGAAAGGAAAGACAACACAAAGTGAAGTAGAACAGAAATACAGTCCGCTTTCAGATTCAGAGAACTTGCAAGTTTTTTTTGTGTCCATAGAAAAATTCTTACTGTGGCAGGTCAGTGTGAAAATACTTCATATTCTTTCTGATATTAAAGTACAGAATAACCTTCAGTATGATTTCAGTCAGTACAGTGCTCAGCAGTACATTATTGTCAGGAGTTTCATCCACATCTTCAGTCATTCACAGAAGAAGTGGTGCTGGGTAAAAAGATGTCGCTTGTTGGTTTTCACAGACATCAAAGTGGGAAAGAAGTGCTAAGCTATAGCGGGTGGCACTATAGAGGGGCTCACCAGGTCAAGATAACAGAAACAGACCCCTGTTGGCATCAATGTCTCTTATCCTTTTTTTTGACAAAAGTCTGAACCTCAGTGACTTTACTCCTTACACGTTCCTTTAGGGTAGAGACAGGAAGCTGTAAAATATCCCACAACATCACTTTCTGCACACAAAATAAACAAATGCATCAATTCAAGTTGAAAATGGAGGTTGTTTCTTAATCCAGCCCACAAGGAAAGAACTTTAGAATTTTTGATTTTGGGAAAGTAGCGCATACCATTTTCTTTTTAAGCGCCACAGTAATGTGGCTTTAAAAGTGTGTTCATATACTGTAAATTGGGTAGTGCCTCATTCTTTCAAACATTCAGCGCTTTATTCAAAACACAAGACACATCCAAGAACACTTAGCACTTTGCATTACTCTAACTGGAATAGCATGCGTCCCTTTGAATATGTCTGTTAGATCACATCATGCAAAAACAAATTAGAATACAATAATATAACACATTGTTAAACTGTCCTTTTATGGCTTTAACCTTTTAAACAGCTTTGGGTTGCTTTTTAAATGCTTATGTTAAAAACAATTTGTGAGTGGTTTTAGCAAAATCGCTAACAAAAATGGCTGGAAACACGTCTACAAGCTTCACTCGCTGCTGCCGCTCTTTGGGAATTACCCATTTAAGTTTGGTATCTATGTAAGGTTTAGAATTTCAGCTTTCAGGTTCATTTATTCTCCACAACGTCAATACAGCAGTAAGCCAATAGAGAGCATTAAAACCAGTTTCTTCTTAGCAGCGATCTGCTACAGCGCCTCTGATGGACAACTTTAAAGGCGATTTTCTCACATGTCACCCTCAGCCAAATAGTGCCATATCTTAACAAATCATATATCAATAGAAATCTTATTTATTCAGATTTCAGATGATGTAAAAATCTCTACTCTCTTAATGCTTGTTTTGTTGTCCAGGGTCACAAATATTCAATTAAAAATCCCCCAAAAGTGAAGTTAATATAAGTGTATTGCTTTTGCTTGTAGCATCCCTAGTGCATTTGTTTGGCACCCAACCCAGCACTTCTCCTGAAACACACCCCACTAAACGTGTCCTGCAACTCAAGTGGCACAAGATACGGAGGACCTCTGTTATTCTATTTTCATCCGTGCTTACGCAATGAGTTCAGCAGGGTGATGCAGTCAGCAGACCTCTGAGCACATGGTCACCGTATGAGGCAGTGGCTCTCCGCCAGCACCCCCACCGAACCATACGGCTGGACAGACAGGTCACTCATCCTGGGCCCCAGCAGGGGATGTTACCAGTACATCTGCACACCATTTCGGCTCAAGGACGCTCCAGGAGGTCTGTATCTCTGGTGCCACAGGCGCTGCATAAAGCAAACCCGGTTTGTTAATATCGCCCCCTGCAGAGTGAGGGACCCTAAACTGCCCTAAGCATATTGCTTTAGCTCCCTGCAGTTTTTGATTAGCATTTCCATGTTTATGGCCTGAAATTGCAACACTCAGTGACTTCGCCTGTGACCCTTTTGCCGAACTAGCTGGAGGATCAGATTGTGCAGCCCAGCTCATGGCAAATGGCCCAGTCAGATCATTATTCACAAAGGGACATCTTTTAGGGGGAAAAAAGCCGGTGCAGTGGATCAATGAAAAGTGAATGATGAGGGGGAGGTCTTGAATAGACAGCTGTGATAACGCACTTCTATTAGCGCAGGCAATGGGAATGCTAATAAGTGAAACGTGTGCAGTTGTGTGCAGGCACTGGAACAATGATAGACCCACACTGAGAAGCATGTGGATAAAGAGGTTTTTTCAGAAGCATATGAGTGGGGTGTTGAGTGTTTCAAGTTCTTGCTTGGCTCTGGTTTTGAATCTGCATGTGTGTTTCCTGGTAAATGTCCCCACAAAGATAGCAATAGCAGTATTGTTTGACATTGTGTAGGATCATTTTTTGGTCGCCATGACCTCAACTGTCATGGATAGGTTTAGTTTGTGTGTATGTGTGCGCATGCGTGTATTTGTGTATAAGTGTGTTTGATTAATATGCAAAAATACCTCAAAAGTGTAGGGTCACATACACACTTTCTTATACATATGTTTCAGATTTTAGAATAATAGTAAACTCATCAAAACTTTACCATAACAGGAATGGAATTGTGGAAATTAGGTTGCGACTAGGGTTGAGTATCATTTTAATTTAATCAATTCCGATTCTTCATATCGATTTCAATTCTTCCAAAGTTAAAGTAAAATATTTAGATATCAACCTGTATGGTCATTTAGGCTGCTTATTTACTGGTTTGCAATACAAATATGAATATATGTGATACAATTTTTACTGCAAATACTATAGTAAAACTAAGCTCACTATAGTAAAAATATGGTTAATTTTCAAAAGGGCATTTATTGAGATTTCAACATATCTCAAGTTTTCATTTTAAGTATCCGAATCCTATTCTTTTCGATTTCGATCCGATTCTTAACCTTTCGATTCTGAATTGGAATTGATTTTCGATTCCCAACCCTAGTTACGACGGCATCTTCAGAATTAGCACCCTTTGCATAGAATTGGCAGAAATATTTTCTTGGCATTTTATCAACCAGCTTCTTGAGGTCTGATTTTTTTAAGTTCACATTTATGCTAGGCTTTTATTTCAAAAGCCTACTTTATCAAACAAAAATTGTATTTTAATAATTAGTTAATAATTAATGAACAAAAGTGATATGTATGTTTGTCTGCAGAATGATCTCTTCAAAATAAAAGTGCTAAATGGTGTTGTAGAACCGATTTTTGGCTGTATGGCTGTATTAAGACCATCTGCACAATCTTTCTGCTTCAAAAAAGCATCTGTGTAGTGAAAAAAAGGTTCTTTAGACTATTTAAAGAAAAAAATGGTATTTTTAGAACCTTAATCTAAATTGTTCTTTGGAAACCAAACATGGTTTTCATATGGCATCACTATCACAATCTCCTCACCTTTTTCTGAAATGTTAGCATTCTCAGATTTTGCGTTCAGTGCCAAACAGTTGTGTAGTCTTTTGTAATGAACTTGTTTGTGAAGATGTGAGATGTGGTGTGTGGTTGACCCTACAATCTCTGTAGTGCAGCTTCAGTGGTGTAATGACCAAACCTTCTCCTGCCAACCTGTCTGGACTGACATCGGAAACATAGGCCTCTGGGCACTGACTCATTCCTGTCCTGCCACCAGCATCCACACTGCCAGACAGATGCCAAGCACCTTAGATATGCAGTAAAGCTTTAAAGTTCAACCTTAAAGCATGTTTGTTGTCAGATGGCAAAATCCACGATGAAAAAAGATTTGGTCATTTAGATCATGCATTGAAATATAGGGTGCTCAGGATTAACATTATCTTGATGAAATTTCAGGTTAGCTACTGTAGAAATAGGATTTCATTCATTGTCATATGGTGTGAATAGGGCTCTTTCTGAAGTGTGCTGGTTTCATAAGCGCTGCAATAGGCTCCATTCCAGGTTTCCACTGGAGAGAACTTATGTCCACTTGTCACTAGTACTGCCAGCCTGTACCACCCCCCCCCACACACCCTCAGCTGCCACGGTGATGGTTGTCGAAAAAAGCTACTCTTGCCCTATGTGTAATATAAGTGTGGATTGCTATTCCATTCTTTTTTATTGAGTTTGGAGACTTCCTACATTCTGGTATGGCAGACAATAGGAATTATTTTCAGCAGGGGTTGTACTGGTCTGAAAGGAGCTATTGTTGCATTGTCCCTCGAATCTCATTAGAGATCTGTAATTTTAAAAATGATAAAGTATATAATGTAGACATAATAGCATAATAGCCTAGCCAGTGTAAGAAGTGGGATTTTTTTTTCTATTAAGTGAAATACCTTCAAATTAAAATGGAATGATAATAGGACGTTAGATTTCTATGCGATCTTCTGCGTTTACCTATAGAAAAGAAAAATCACATTTAATATGTCAGTAGTTCTCCTGCAAAGCTAGGACATGAAATGGGAAACAAATGCTAACATCAGACTTTTCTTCTGAGGTAAGAAATGTAATCTCACACGTGTCTCCTCTATGCTTTCACAATGTCTCACACTGTGTTCTATTTTGCAGATTTTTTAATCTTGGTACTGTATATCTTAGTCAGCGATTTCAGTGTGATGTCAAATACTTCATTATATTCATCCAAAGCTGAGATAAATAAATTGTATAACTTGGAATCTTACTGTACTGTATGTCAGCCATTGACTTTTTTGTTTTTCTGTATATTTCTTTTAAAGAATTTAGAAACATTTAAGAAAAGGTTAATACATCATACAATTTATCTTCAAATTTTACAGAGAGAAGATATTGTAGATGAATTCTCCTGAAAAGTGTGTGATATCCAAACATTGCTCTTGCTTATGCTAATGCACCCTCACCAACCAAACAAATGGCTTTTGCATTTGAGAACCCATTACTCATTACTTGTGTTTCCATACGATGAAGCTTGTGATGCAGATAATACAGATTTTCCTTTTAAATGAAACAATTCTGAGAACTCACCGAAATCTCTTGAGCAATGTGTGAGAAAAATGATTTTCTTGTTGCAGCGCACACGTATCTGATCTCTCAGACCGTCATGTACAGATGATATGGTCATGTGTGGCCTTTTCCTGTGTGGCTCACTGGGAGTTGGCATGGTTTGGGGGATGAAGGGTGAAGGGTGAGAGAGACAGAGATTCTGGGTGGACGGAAACAGGGTCAGTCACATCGCACAGCAGTAGAGTCACGGTGGACTTGATCTATGTGTCACATTTACTGGAGGAGGTCATTGGGAGGTAAGATCCACTCGCTCAAAATGTCATTGAGCTTTAGTGAGTTGGTCTCAATGGAGTACGCACACAGACAGACATATGCTGATCACATTTTACATCAAAATATTAAAGAACAAGTTTACATTTACATTACATTTATTCATTTGGCAGACGCTTTTATCCAAAGCGACTTACAATTGAGGAAAACAGCAAGCGATTCGTCTAAGTAAGCAATATTCACGAGAAGTGCTAGTAATACAAGGTTTCAAATACAACGTCAAGACTTCACCTAAGTTCAAGTTCACCTAAGAATGTGAATATTTTATCACCCATATGCTGTAACAAGTTTCTACCAGTTTTTTCACCAGTTTTTACATGATATGAGGGTAAAAAGGTCATTTTTGGGTGAACCCCCAAATTAAAATCTCTTTCATCATTTTTTCACACTCATGTCATTCCAAATCTGTTTGACTTTCTTTCTCCTGCGGAACACAACATTTTGAAGAATGTCTGTAACCAAACAACAATGAACAATTGAAGTATCCAAATGCAAGTAATGCTTAAAGACCAACAGATCCCATATATATTTTCTTTCAGTAAAATTTCACACATGCACTGTATGTGTTCTAAACACAAGAAATGCATTAATAGTTGTTGTATAAAGTGTTTCAAACTGGCTATAATGCAAAAACAACCACAGGGTCAATTTAATGAGATCTGTGCATTATATGCACACGCAGTGTACTGTATACACAGAGACATCTCAAGCAATGCACTGTGTTAACATAACTTCATTAAAACATTTTAACAAGGTACTGACACACGAAACCACACATATACAACATGTGCCAGCGTATTTACACTGACATTTAATGTGTGGGTGTGCAGTTTGTAAGCGCACATCTGTGTGTGCGCTTGCGAATGTACCATCCGTAACTAATGAGAAAGTAATGTCGGATCCAGCTGCTCAGTGGGTTGTGTGAACGAGGTCAGGGAACTGCACGAGCGTCAGATACTCGGCTGCTAACAGCCCAGAGCTTGTGTTTTTGTACAGCATTGGCCTTACAGCTGTCCTTCCTCTAGATAAAAGTCATCTTCACCCGCTCTCTCTGTGTGTCGGCATTCATCCATCACACTCGTAACTGTACTGTAAGATGCTACCGAGCGGTCATCAATTAATTGGGGATTTAAAGGAATAGTTCACCCAAAAACACTTGACAGCTCCAGTCCCTATCCACTTTCATTATATAGATATGGAGATAATGAACAGGTTTTCATTTCTGGGTAAACCTTCCCTTCAAAGGAGATTCAATGCTACAAGATGCAGAATGCAATGCTTTCAGAAGATGTGCAAGGGGGTTGTTTGTGACGGGTTTACGTATGATAATGTCCATAATCGGATTGAACGAAGAAGATAGAAAATGAGAAATGGGCGATCGTCTTATAACCTAATACTCAATTATAACCCCCTAGTGCCATTCATAACCAACAGAGTGTAGCTTGAGTTTATACGTCAACTCTCATCTCCATCTCGGACTTCACAAATCATTACCAAAATTACACAAATTACCATTCAGACGACACCACGCCTTCCCATCTGTCACCAGGAAAATTACATCATCATTTTCGCCATCCATCCATCCTCAAGATGTCAGATTCACCCCACTGTTTATCGTAGATACTTTTGGCAGCCAGGTGTTTATTTATATCTGTTTTTAAACATTACACAATTTTACTGCCTTGTTCTTGCCATCCTTTAGTAAGAACATGTCAAGCATTTGAAATACACACATTCTTATATCTGAGAAATGCTTTTTTTGTGTTGTATGTTGGGGGATCTGATCTGGATAATGGTGACTTGTCTGCGTGAGATAGGCTTTTACAAGAAGCGTGCTTTTAATCTTTATCCTGTCTTAGATCTCTGATGTACTATAGCTACTCTCTGATGTCACTTTCAAGACATCTAATGTCTTTGATATGTTATCATTAGAGCTGAATGAGCATGTGTATCTCAGGGAGGTCTATAGTACCAGGAGAAATCTTTTTCATTCATGTCATTTGCTCTGCTGGCACTTTTCTGACACCAGAAGAAAAGACCGAATCCTAAATCTTAAGTGCAACTATCATAAACTTTGATGTCAAAATGTATTACCTGTATGAATTCTTTGAAGTTATTACCCCACCATATAAAAGTTTTATGAACATTGGCCAAAAAAATTATAAAGTTAAAAATTGCTATTTTAAAGGAGCAATATGGAGACATCTAGCAGTGAGGTTGCGAATTGCAAGCAACGACTGCTCACCGCTCCCTTTAGAAGCATTACGGTAGCTGACACAGGACAAAGATGTCGTCACATTTTCACTTCTTTGCTGAAGAAGATAACATATTTATGAAACATGTTCTGTAGAGAAGTTTTTCATTTTAGGGATACTCTAGAAACAACATGGCAAATTCCATGTATTGGGGACTCGTGGTGTATGTAGATAGAAACTCCTCATTCTAAGGTAATAATAACATAACGGTTCATTATGTAAGATCCTCTGAAGATATAGATATGTATATTATATTGCATTTCTGTCAATAGAACCTCCTTTAAATTACACAAGGCACCTTTAACACTTGTTCTATTTAAATCCATGTTTGCCATTTCCAACCCAATTCAACCCAATATAGTCTATAAGTCAAGAATATAAATGCAAACTGTATCATAAACCTATTTAAAAAGAGAAATAATATTACAGAAACTTTGTTCTCTTTTTGTTTTCTTTGATCAAAGCGTAGGCAGTAAAACAAAGGCACGCTTTGTGCCGTGTAATGTCATAATTTGTTGCCCTGCGTCCCACGTTTGTACTAAATGAATTTCCACAGACTTTCATCTTCCTGCTGAGATAAATGCAGAACTGAGGCGAATTGTAACTGCGTGCTCATGAATGAGTTTTCAAGTGTGACTGAATACTCATGAATGTTTACTGAATGTATGATAATTCTGGCAAGAAATTTTGCATTTGCAAATATATCATTTGTTGTAAGATATTAATATGTTGGTTTAAAATCTAAAGCAGTGAGGATAGCTGAAAGTGTGTGATGACTATTTACAAAATGAAGATTCATTCAAATATCATGATGTCAAAGTCATTTTAGTGAACATTTTAATGGCCGTGTTTCTGTGTATTTGTGCGTGCGTGCGTGTTTTCTGAATGTTTGTTAAATTGACAAATCCTTGATATACAAAGCAGATATTTATTTCAGTCTCTGAAGCATCATCGGACAGAAAATGTGATTATTTTTGGAGTTTGAGGTCAATTCATCCAATCCTCGTCTCTTCTTTCTTCCACTATTTTACATTCTCTTCCTTTGAGCTGTCGAAGTTATTTGGAGAAGCGGTCGGAAGCTCAGACACATATTAATCTGCTCTTATGGGCATTAACTGTGATGGCAACATTATGTTTCTGTCTAACAGCCGCTCAGATTTAAGCTAATCGATGAAATTGATGACATGGGTTAAATGAATGATGTAAAATCAGTGCCATCATCCCTTAATAACCCTTAACGCTTTCATACAGCATTTCATCTGGCATAACTTTACATTAAGCTTGCGTAAGGAAAGTCAAGGCCATTTTCCATATGAAGTATATAAATGTGTCATCGGAGATCATTATGGAGATGACTAAACCTCATCTGCACATTTGTACATGCCTTATGTGCATGTTTCCTTTAGTGAAAGCGTAATTCAATTCAATTCTTGAAGCTCTTGCATGTAGTTTCTTTAGTGAACCTCCTTTATATCAGGAATAATTCAAGTTGACTATGTGCTTTCATTTCATCATGTGTTCTTGAGGTTACATTCTAGGTTATTTACTGGTGTCTGGGTTCTTTTAGGAAACTGCTTGTGTTTCTAAAGAAAGGAAATTAAATGGGGAAATTAAAAGGATCTTTTACTGAATCAAGCTGTGTAACCGTTTGATTGTTAATGAAACCTTTACTTTTAGATTTGCATGGTGCTTATTCCTTGTTTCTTCTGATCTGGGAGCAGTTCAGTTGCATATCTCATGAAGAAAGGCTTGGGTTTAGAGGGCAGGGCTTGTCTTAACTCAGTCGTAAATACTGACTCTAGCCTGAAGCTGATATCACAGCCAAGTTGACCTTGAAGTCGCAGTAGCGTGATTTCCGTAACAAAAGAGAACTAGTGAATTAAAAGCAGAAAATAGGTCTTTTTTAAAATCCAAAGCGACAGTGCATTCAGGGTATCCATTTTATTGGTATTTGTGCTGCTGAGAATTGATCCCCAGATGTTTGTGTTACTAATGCAGCACTTTAACAGTTCAGCTAAAAAGAAACGGAGGTGTCTTTTGTGCATGTTGAGCTTGAGCTGGTTTGTAAATAACATATCCTCAAAACAAAATAAAGGTCATAAATTCACACTGCAAGTCAAGACAGAAGTAGAACAAAACAGTAATTATATTTTAAAGACATTTGCTGGGGAAATAGAAGCTTTTAGAGGAATCTGTTCAAATGTTGTTCTTACATACCAACACTCACATGCATTTAGCCCTAACATCTAAAAAATGCATAGCCTGCAGGAAATGTTCTTTCTGTCTTGTGTGGTTGTCATTTCCATTAATGCACATCTTTTTTTGCTCTGTGATACAAATCTAGTCAGTATGAAAGCAGGTTTACTCAAAATGAGTTTGCCCTCTGCTTCTTGACCCAGTTGCAGATATTTTCTGTCTTAAAGTCATTTACAGTAGAACCAGAAACCTGGTTAAAAAGTCTCTGTGAATGGCCGGCCGGTCACTGTAGCTTTAATAGCGAACGCTCTGTACAGTATACAGGTTGCACCACAACACAAGGGGCAATCGCAAAAATGCTACCAAATATATCTTACATTTTGGGAGCATATGCGAGACGTGGTTGCCATTTCGAGCCCTGATAAGACACACAAGTTTTTCCTACATTTAAACATGCTCGTGTTGTCTCTTTTACACTATGCTACTTGAGGGGCCGAAACAAATGACCTCGAGGGCCGGGTTCGGCCGGCGGGCCGCCAATTGAATAGCCCCCTAAAGGGTGCTGAAGGGTTGGAGTACTGAAGCACCATGTTTCTAGCACAGGGTTAAGAGTGGTTTGAAAACAATATAACCCAGGGATGATCGTGCACCAAGGAAAAAGAATACTGATACTTTCAACTGGGCTTTTATGAAATGAGTGCTGAATGTGAAATATGAATTACTTTACCCAGTTGGTGTGCCATCTGAAGATAAACATAAAATGCTTGGATAGGAATGCACGCAGAGAAAGTCAAGACACAATGGATGTACAGCCAATAAAACAACATGAAATCTGTTGTTTAATCGTGCTGCAAAGCCAAAAAACACGCAGTATGCGAATACAAAAACACTCACTCATGCATTTATGCATAAAAAAATGTTTTTCTGACATTTCTTTTCTTTCTTTCTTCCTCTTTCTCTCCTTTGCCATTTTCTTTCCCTGTCTCTTCCTCAACTATTCTCAGGAGTATCCGGTGCCTGAGAAATATCATCCACTGGAACCTGATTACGGCATTTATTCTGCGGAATGCCACCTGGTTTGTGGTGCAGCTCACCATGAATCCCGAGGTGCATGAGAGCAACGTGGTGAGTGCGCAAACATGCAGACCAGTGCATCCCGACACACACGTCTATGTGACTATTCTCCCTTTCTCGCATTACCTGTGAAAATACACAGTGAGCACATAATCCGGTTTTCCTCCTCATAAAACACGCCACACGCCCTCTCTATTGTTCCAAACCATCCATTGTGCACTTTTTTTATGTTCCTCTTTACCTCGCTGTTGCTTTCATTTACACACACACACACACACAAGTTTTCATCTCCCTCCATTAATTGGATTAAAAAAGAGTTTTATTTCTGCCCTCTCATAACCGTTGATTCCCGACTAGCTCCAGCTTGTGCCGTAGTGGGCGCTGCTGTACTTGTGGGTGTTTGGGAAGGCAAACAGCTTGGTCACCATCCAGCGTGCCTTCCAGAAAATGAATCACCCTCCAGATTTCTGGGCTTCCTTAATCAACTCATCTGAGCCGGCAATTAATTCATCTACTGTCATGTCAATACCAGTCCCGAAGGGTCATTCCCAAGCGTGCTGTAACCGTAAACACTTCATTTTACATTCCAATTCAGACCCATATCGAAATTTATGACATGCATGGCTTTCCAAAGGTATTAGAATTCGATTCTACTTGGTTTGACCTTGATGCTTCTTTTGTTATTTCCAAAGCATAGATTTTACCAATTTGTTTATCAGGGTTTTACGCAAAGCCGAATAATTGGCTCTCCGTGCTTATATTGTGTAGTCGCGCATTAGTTTCATCTCTGAGGTGGCATTCCCCCGGAGAGGGTGACTTTTAAAATAAAGCCAAAAAAGTTGAAGGGTTTTAAGGTGAAGCAGTAATTAAAAATTCTTTCAGGTCTTTGTGTAACAACTGTAAGCTAATTCTCTTGCTTGCTGTTCGGTGAAAGGTTCAAAATAAGTGATTGCTGTAGACTGTGTACTGGAAGATGAATGAAGCAAAATGAACTTAACGTGATAGTTTACTCAAAAATTTTTGCAGTTTTTGCCATTTTTCTCATGTCATTCCAAACCTGTATGTCATACGTTCTTCTGCAAAACACAAAAGAAGATATTTTGAAGAACGTTGGAAAATCAACAACATTAGCTACCGTTGACTTCTACTGTATGGACACAAAACCACTCAGACATTTCACAAAATATCTTCTTTTGTGTTCTACAGAAAGAGTCTTATTCAGGTTGTGAACAACATGAACTGTCTCTTTAAAGTTTTGTTTCTCACATGAAGCTATATGGATTCAGAAGACCTGGAATATAAACATAATTTTTCCCATACAGAAATTCCAAATGATTTTTTTCCAGATGGGTTTCCACGGGTTTCATGTGGGATTTCTCATGGGATTCACATAAAAATGTTCCAGAACCACATGACAACTACATGTTTGTTTGACTTTCTTTTTGGAAAGGTTGGGCTACTATTATTCTATTTTTTTCTGTTAAAATAGCATTTTAAGTGCATGAAGATCCTTTACAAATGTCTACTATTCGTTCGACAGATGAAAGTCATGTGTTTGAAATGACACCAGTGTGAGTAAATAATGACAGATTTGCATTGTGTCTCACTTTAGGCTACTATATGTACAAGACGACTCCATTTAGAAAAGGCTTCCTTTGACAAGTTTTCTTTTCCAGTTTTTACAGCACAAAGTAGCACATTTATCGTGTAAAATGTCATTTACGCAACACCAGATAATGAAAGACATTGTTCAGTAAACAACTGCAAAATTAGCTATAAAGTTTGCACAGAAGCTTATAATCTCTGCACGCTCCTAAATTCTTGTCACACCATGGGGGTTATAATGAAATGGGTTGTAAAACTGTAGACAGGCAAAATACTTAAGAAATACTTCTGTAAGCTGGAGGGCTTTTTATTTTTATCCCTCTATTTTACGTTAAAAAAAATCGTTACCACAGAATATATGTAATTGTCTATGGACTTTTTGCTCGCCTATTAATGCCTGGAAAATATGAGTCGATGGTAGTTTAAGCCCACAATGCTGAAATAAGTGTTAGTTTAGATTTCGTTTCTCTAATGGCCTGTAAGAGAGAGAGGAAAGTGTGACACCTTTTTATGGTGAAACCACAGGTTTACAACTTTGTAATATTCTAGTGAGACCTCAGTCTTTACTCAAGCTGTAATTTTCTTATCTATAGTGCTGAGATTGACAGATCTTCATCTTCTCGTGGGACAACATCTTAACAGAGCCAACTGATAAAATATGGTCAAAATAATAAAAAGAAATGTAAACATAAATGTTGAAATATGTGAAAATAAATAAATGAGCAAATAATTAAATAGGTAAATAGATGCAATGTATTTATTAAGAAATAAAAAATATTAATTATATTAATTAATGGGTGAATGTGGAAAAAATACAAAAAAAGATGTAAATGTATAAATTCTTATTCATATTATTTTTTACATTTTCAAATAAATGCAATCTTTATTTATTTATTTTTGCTTTTTACATTTCTTTGTAGATTTTTTGTATTTTTTATATTGGTAAGCTTGGGATTCCATTTCATTGGGGTCTTGGATCACATTGAAAGTCTAGAAATTGATTTTTTCAATAAACAGAAAGTTACTAACCAAATGTAAACAAAATCTGTGACATTGATTATTGAACTTTTGTGGACAAAATGCCAGATTTCCTTGCTTCTGGTGTATGTTCAGTATGTGTTATGCATGATTTCAGTATTAGTAATATAATTTTGCTTAATCTATATCCATGATATTTACTTAAGCTAAATTAATCAAATCATATCCAACGACTTTTTAAAACCAAATCTACAAGATTCAGGATGGAGAAATTGTTGCTTTAAAAGGAGAGCTTCAATTTTGACTGTGACCATCCGTAATGGGTCCTAAGAAGTGTATCACACTTCTGATGGTCTTGTCATGAGAACTCATAACCATCTGACTTTCATCATACTTCCATCGAAATCTGCTCCATCCCAGAGCCTCGCTTCAATCTCTCTGTCCCTCTCAACCCATCTGTAATATCAGCTCCCTTAAAAAAGGCAGGTTTTTTCCCCGCTGCCTGCTATCTGAACTCAGCTTCAGTCATAAAGAGTATCAGACATGCACACACGCATACCAAAAGATTTCATTACCTAAAGCTATTATAATAAAAGCGGTTTTAAAACAACAAAAGCTAACAAGAAGTGGCATAGATTTCCTCGGGCTAAATTGAGGGCATCAACAGTAACTGGATTTTCTGTTTTTCTCAGATCTGGTGCAGGCTGGTAACAGCGGTGTATAATTATTTTCATGTGACCAACTTCTTCTGGATGTTTGGAGAAGGCTGTTATCTGCACACGGCCATCGTACTCACCTACTCCACCGATAAACTGAGGAAGTGGATGTTCATCTGCATAGGCTGGTGTATGTATCCCATAATGCACTAGTAGTGATTTTAATCATGCATATTGTAGAAACGGTGCATGCTAAATCTAAATCTTAATTGTGATTTTAAAATGTTTGGATGTATTATGCATCCAGTTCTTGTACCCTAATGAAAACTGCTATTGGATCAGGTTTACTTATGAACTGTTGAAAAAGATTAAGTTTGTAGTTAAAACCCTGGATGTTTCTCATTAAAAAAATAAACGGTCCATTGCAAATGAGTCACTGCTGAAGTCTTAAGGCAGTACTTTAATAAGATCAAGTAAACTGTATATAATGTTTTTGATGTTCAAAGTAAATGGAATAAGTGTGAATTCGCTCTTTTTCTTTTTTGCACAGGTATTCCATTCCCGATTATAGTTGCCTGGGCCATTGGTAAACTCCACTATGACAATGAAAAGTAAGTTTGTCCAATGTTGATCTCCTCATTTAACTTTTTCCTTTTTTTTAAGTGTTTAACACGCACAGTTAAAGCAATAAAAGGTTAGATTAACTCCAGTTATCTCCGTCATCCACCTTTGCTTCTGGTCATTAAACAATCGATCCAATGATGGAGGCAGAGACATGCCCCCTTTTAGTGGGATTGATCCAAAATCTTGACGTAACACCCTCAAATAAATAAACACAGGTGTTATATTTTGAAATTGTCATGATAGCAAAATGCTTTACGTGTCCTTTTTGTGGATGTTAAAAGCTCTATACGTGCACAGTGTTTTGGCACAGATTCATCTGTCACTTGGTGGTAGCCGGCCAAATTGAACATTAACCAACATGGACAGGTTACATTACATAGTCTCACCCACAAAAAACTCTAGACACAGTTAGACTAGGTTAAAGAAAATATGACCTAGGCTACATTAAATATCAGTGATGTGCTTGGTCGTCATTTGATAATGCAGTAAATGTAAAATGTGTGAAACACTGCTGCAGTGAACACACACATTTATAAAAGTGTTTTTTAGTTTGTTTTACCTGGATGAATCTGTTTGGTTGAGCTCCACAGGTGACACCATTTTGCAATTCAAACATATTCCCAAAAGCTGTGGATTTGACACATTCGGTCGAGACAAAGCCAGATTACACTCTCAACTCAACTGAAACTGTAAAATTAGCGAAACTGGCACACTTCTGCCCAAGGGACTGCACACTTCTTCCTCCTCCTCGCTTTGTTGCTTTTGTTTTTGAGAAAAGTTTTATTTCAGATTTTCTTATTTACTCGGTTAACAATTTGCTTCTCTAAACAATAAATCAATTCTTGCTTGCAAAATCCCTCGACATGATATTATATGGATACACAATGATAGGGTCAAAATTACAACAGCTCACCTGAGACAAGCCGCGAGGAGCCATAACAAACAACAAATGCTCTTTCACACGGTTGAACGAAGACGTGTTTTATTTTAGATGTGATTGTTTCTCTGCAGATGCTGGTTTGGAAAGCAAGAAGGAGTTTACACTGACTATATTTACCAGGGTCCCATGATCTTGGTTCTGCTGGTGAGTCACAGCACAGTAATTACATGAATGTTTCATGAGATTTGTGTGGGGGGAACTGAACAGACTTTTCTTGTTTGTTTATTTCTTGTTCTGTCACAGGAGGCTTTATGTGTCGTCTGTGATTTATGTGTGCAATTTTATAATGAGAATTCATAGCATGATACACGTTTTTTTTCCGTGTTTTTCTCTCTAGATTAACTTCATTTTTCTCTTCAACATTGTGAGGATACTAATGACTAAATTGAGGGCCTCCACAACGTCAGAGACCATTCAGTACAGGTGAGACATAACCTCATGGTCTTTTTCCTTTCCTGCCACGAAGATTGAGAGACTGAGGGTGTTTGTGCATGTGCGTGTAAGAAGCGGCAGTAGAAATCGATGGGTACATGATTGATGTAATGAAGACAGATAGAGAATTTTGTATGCACATGCACAATTCTCATATTCTCTCTATTTACAGTATGACTAATGTCTTTGACAATGCCAGTTAGTACCCCATGGCAAATGCAATGCAAACTACTTAAACTAAATTCTTCTCAATGTCATCCTATAGAAATCATTGTGTATGAGCCACTGACATTGTGACTCTGTGTAACATTATTCAGACATAAAGCATATTAATCATATTTTGCTTATTAGTTCTTTCATGGTGGCCAATTTGATAAATAATTTGCCAATCCCAAATGGGAAACTGTCATTTTCATTATACTGTAGAGGATGTGGTTTGCATGTTTCATTTGTTTTTGCATGTAAAAAAAGTATTTTGCAGTAATTTAACATTTTTCCTATTTTGATTAATTTTTTTCCTTACATATACTTTTTTATATCTCTACACTCATGCTGGGTTATTTTCAACCAAACATTAGGTGCTTTCTGACCGGATAAGTTCAGGAACAAAGTTCCTGTAATATGTATCGACTGTAGCCCAATGGAAAACTGTGAACATCACTATAGAAATACATTTTAATTTAATTGAAAAATAAATTTGAAGGAAGTAGCACTGAATTTGATAAGAATAATAAGAATAAAGAATATAATATTTTATAGCTCATTTGATACAGTAAGTTAAGTTTAAGTTGCGTAAGTTTCACTTTTTATTAATAAATTTAGTTTGTCGTGTTTCCATGTCTTTGTTTTTGGTCCTCGCAGGAAAGCTGTAAAGGCCACACTGGTTCTTCTGCCCCTGCTGGGCATCACATACATGCTGTTCTTTGTCAACCCTGGCGAGGATGAGATCTCACAGATCGTCTTCATCTACTTCAACTCTTTCCTAGAGTCCTTTCAGGTGAGCAAACAGATTTTTAGTTGAGTTTAAGCAAGAAATGTCTTCTTATCTTCTAAAGTGGATTGTTTTAGCAAACACTTGTGGGCTTAAATCATATGCACAGCTAAATGTTCTTGATATGGAACATCCAGTTTGGTTTCCTAGTGCTACATTTCTCACAGTGATCCAAAATCAACCATGTCCAAAGCACGCAAGGTCAACTGCACCCCTTGTTTTGTCCCATTGCTTCCTGCCATGACCCGGAGGTCTCACGCATGTTGAATCTATGTTTTCCTCACATTCATCTTCCTCTCACAGCTGTCCCACATCACATGGGAATGGCCCGTTCATCTGTGGGGAAAACCGAATGCACTCACATTATGTAAACATGCTAAACTCATGCTGAGGAGGGATTCATGAAACTGGTGTATGCAGTACACTCAATTCGATTTGTACCACATGCTAAATCTGCTAAAATAACAAGGTTTTATAGCTATTTTTATAACCAATGACCAATTCCAATGATTGTACATTATATTAAAGGAATAGTTCACCTAAAAATGAAAATTCTGTCATCATTTACTCACCGTCTTTTAATTTCAAGCCTGTATGACTGTCTTCTGCAGAACACAAAAGAAGATATTTTGAAAAATGTTGGTAACAGAAAACTATTGGCCATTGATTTGCATTGGTCTTGTGTCCATACAATAGAAGTCAATGGGGACCAACGGTTTTTGTTCTTTAAAATATCTTCTTTTGTGTTTTGCAGAAAAAAGTCATACAGAAATGACACGAGGACGATTTAGTCACACAATTTTTATCTTTGGGTGAACTATCCCTTTAACTTTGGGTCCACTCGTCCAAACGCACTTTTGGTTTCACTTTTTAAATCTTAAACATTTTATTATATATTTATAGAATTTGTGTAACATTTTGATTCAGTTATAAATGTTCTATTAGTTAACTAAAACAGGACCAGGGTTGTTTATGTTCTCCGAAGTGGTCTATATTGTTAGAATATGTTTATGCATCATGATAAATTAAAAAGTGGAAAAGTCGTTTTTTCTATTTTAAAAATTATACTTTGGCAACTGTGATGCATTTGGGAAGAGTGACTTCAGGGATGAAATTAAGGCCGACTTTCCTGAAGGTCACGCAGGAATGAGACATTCATCCTCAGCCTTGTTATGTTAATATAACTGATTCATTTATGATTGATTTTAGCAGGGCTCATATTCTTCCTGTAACATAATTGTTGTGTCTTAATAATGACTTTTATTTGTTCGATTATATTCAGATAGCATTCAAAATTCACATTAATCATCATATTGTAGTTTAAGATAATATGAAGTCACAAAGATAAAGCAATGCTTACATCTGACTAATTTTCTCTCTCTCTTTTTTCACTTTTCAGGGATTCTTTGTGTCTGTGTTTTACTGCTTTTTAAACGGTGAGGTAAGAAAAGCTCATTTTCTAATATCTTTGTCCCGTTTCCATTGCTGTTTTTTCACTTAGCATTATTATGCCCTCTTGTTTTTGAGTCTTACTTCTAAACCTTTTTAAGTGATGATTCTCGGGCATCTCTTACTGATGGGTTCTTTGAAATGCGACGCAAACAGACTGAGTTATTCAGGCATTGCAGATTCCTTCAGCCACAGCTGCCCGATGAGACATTCCCTAAAAATAGAATCTCATTGAGACCCCCTTAACTCTCAGTTAACCCAAAACCTTCCCTCTGGCAGTCAGTAACTATAAAACACACTCTGTTCATTAAATATGAATTGCTCGAGGGCCTAAAACGGGCTTCTATTACATGGACAGTAAACCTTTGGGAATTCCAGCCAAAATAAACCTCTTCAATGCCTTTAATACCTCTCAAACGGCAAAATCTTGCGCATCATGTTGTTCCCTGCAGCAGACGTGCTTACGGTTGTTGAAAAGGGATACGGGATCTCCTCAGGTTTGGGCTGTTTTGTTTGTCATTTTAGCCAGTGAACAAGTCCAAGGGAGGCAAAAGTGTGAGTCTGTATCTGAGGTCACCCTGAATCACAGATAGATATCAGAATACACAAGCAAAGCAGAGAAGGGCAGAGTATACAGTATTGCTTAAAGTCAAAGAGATTGATCTGTTTCCGGTACGTATGAAAAGAACTCCAGGCGCAAGTCTTCCAAAATACAAGCCATCATCACTTTGATAGTTCACAGGAAGTCTTTGGGAGCCAAAGTTATGTTCAGAAGAAAAAAAACAGCCGTACCAAGTTACATTGACACACAATGACGCAAGTTACTGAAAGTCAGAGAAATGATCTGGCTTGGAAACACAACGGTACAAAAGATAACACAGTAGAGAGGCTGTTATTGAACCGGCCATTTGGTCACTGTCTATGTATTTCTATGTTTGTTCAAATTTCTTACATTATTTAAGGGAAAAAAGGAAAAAATAAATCCTTAAAAAATCGAAATGTCACATAGCCTTATATACTGTATAGATTTGTGCTTTAATGTGACAATATTTGAATTGAGCCCATTATCCAATAAAACTCTTGGCCTTAATTTGTGCCAACACAAGAACCCTCCCGTTATGTTTGAGCTAAGTTTAGTCAAATGTAAAAAATATGATGTATTAAAATATTAGCTAGGTAAATTGTAAATAAAAAGGCATATAACAATTTAAACTTGAGTAAGTTATCATATATTAAAACAATTATGATGTCAATATAACCCCAAGACATTACATCATTGCTAAAACTTGCGCTTAACAGGAGGGTTAATACATTAGTTGAATTAATCTGCTTTTACCCAAATGAATGCTAATTTGAAGGAGTGGTTGAAAAGCATACAGATACTCTGATGGGTAAATCTGTGAATGTCTTTTCATTTAACATTTTGATGATAACACATAACAAAACATTAAAAACATACAGTATGTTGTTTGTTGAACCTTATGATCCTCAAACACATACTGCCTCTGTTTTAGTGATGTTTGTTATGAAGTTAAATGATGTTGATTTGCTTTTTGGTGAGTGTGTCTCTGACCCAAAGCCCTTCGCACTTAATATGGAGAACAAGCAATGCAGAAAGAGAACATCTCTGTCTCAAAGCGAAGCTTCAAAACCACATTTGTTGTTAGTGCTGTTGTATTTAGCTCCTCTAGATTGGTTTTTTGATCGTCGTATATCGTTTTGACCCCGTGGGCTCTTCCTTTCAATCCTTCTACTTGACACACTACACCAGATCTTTGGCGCTGTCTTCTGACTCTAACCTTTGACCCTCATGCACACAGGAAACTAATGCTGTTTCATGAGCTGTTGTGAAATATTGATAAGCCAAGTTCTGGTACTCCGGCTTTGGTTGAATAAATTGGGACTAATATATATTCTAATTGACTATGATATCTCTGTGCCCATGGTTTTAGTTCTTAAAGCAGATCAAGATGAAACGCCTGGTATGATGCAGATCTGCTCAATGTAGCTTCAGTCTCTTGAGATGTTGAAGTGAATCACTCAGATTATTAACAAGCCAACAGATTGAGTTATTTCAATGTTTATTTGCATGTGCAGTGGCTTGTGGAGTGTTTACTGGTTTAAATTCCACCAGACAATATTGTTTACACAAATCTTGGTGAATCTCTTGTCTTCCGACACTCTCCTGCGAACTGTATTGAATGCAGTAGCATGGAGAGAAGGTTTAATTGTTTACTCTGACATCAATCTCATTGATTTGTGCACAGTGAGGCCTTCTAAAGGCATCCGGCCCGTCTTTGTGAGAGCCGTCACACTGATGAAATAAAACACCCTACAGGAATTACTTTCTTATGAATATTTTCATATGTTCGGCACAACCACTGCATCTGGTTACATCGCAGAATTTGGCAGTTTAGTTGCATGAAGACAGGGAAATGCCATAGGTTTGGTTGTTAGGGCGAGAGATGCGTGGTTGCCATGGTGCCACGATGAGTATGCATACGATGTGCCATATTATTAAGTTAGTACAATATAAATGTTAATGGTTTTATGTTGATATCAGCTTTTGTTTGTAGCAGATCTTTACAACGGGATGGTGATCAGTTCTGTTTCTTTACATTGCAACCATTAGTAGTAAAACTCACATCAGTGTCATGATATTAGTTTACACCTGATCTATCGTTGGGTCCAAAACGTTTGAGTGATGTATAACTATAAATAAAACAAATGCATTATAATACAATTTTGGATTATAATTTATATGTGTGGGTAATCTTTCACCCTCTCCCGGTTTCTCTGTTTTTCTCTCTTCCCTGTAAATAAAACTTGCAAAGTCCCCTAACACACAGGCGCTAACACATATACCCACACAGATTCACACAGATCTTTATTTCCTCTTTCACACAGACACACACATACATCCCGAAAGACACTGCATTTACAGTATTCCTGTTAAAATACCATTTATATAGATTGTTTTTGAACATCGTCTCTCTCTGTGTCCTTAGGTGCGGTCAGCCGTGCGTAAGCGCTGGCATCGCTGGCAGGACAAGCACTCCATCCGGGCACGAGTGGCTCGGGCCATGTCTATTCCTACATCCCCCACACGGGTCAGCTTCCACAGCATCAAACAGTCGTCTAATGTCTGACCTCAGCAGAAGGGATGCGTTCGTCTTTGTTTCTCCTGTACCATCCTCAGCTAACCCTCCACACCGTCTCCAGAACCCAGGGATAACAGCTATGGGCCAAACAGGGTATAATCCTCTACTGAAACACACATGAACAGCAACTGCGTACAGAGACAATAAAGGGAAGTTCTGAGAACAAGCGCTGGTGGTCTTATTCAGAAAGATAAACATGGCATGGGAGATCAGTGCATACAGTCAGGCTGTATTTTGTTAAATGGCCAAAGTTATAATCCTCCTCTCATCCTGATCATCTGACACGAGTTATTCCTAAATTGTTTCCAGAACTATCGGATTATGATAATATGGATGGCTAAATGGCCAAAAGTGCAAACGGCACATCTTTGGGATGAGTTTGAACACAGACAGTGACCTTCGGTGTCTAAACAGGAGCGAATCCCAGGAGCCATGTAGTGGAAAGCTGTCTCAATATCATAGATGCTGTTATAGCACCAAAGAGAGGACCAATCATCTATTCATGCTTAGGGTTTGGGGAATGGAAGTGTGTTATGGTGTCCACATACTTTTGGCCATAGTGTATTAGTTGTAGGTGTTAGGGGTTAGGGGTGTTCGGAGTTTCCGTTGAAAGTAATTGAAACCTGACTGATTTTAACAAACTGCATATGTCTCAAATTTCTCCGTGAGCACCCATATTGATATCAACTTTGAGTGGATACATTGGACGTAAATATTGCCGACTTTTCTTCAGGTTGTTCAGATCGTGATTATATATTTTTGTTAGACTTTCCTTGCTGCTCTACGATGTCCAAATGATTGTGAATAGTGATCCCAATCGTTCCCAAAAATCCCAGTATATCTGTGATTAAAATCACGCAACATTGAAGACTCTGTGCTTTGAAATTATGAGTGAATCTATTACTGTATTGTGCAATTCCTTTGGGACAAAGAGTTGTAAACAATTTCTACAAAGATGATCGGTATATATGGTGATGTTTCCATGCTTGTTTCATCCTGGGACTCAAGGATATACGAACCAGAGGGAAAATAAAAGAGAGGCTCACAGGAACAGACCTTCATGAAAGGCTTTGGAGATGGACGACCTACAAGCTCTTCTATTGCTAAACACACAACGCATTATTTTAAATAAGGGGTCAAGAACAAAGAAAACTGGTTTGGAGCGATTTGGAGCCAAGCAGGCGATTGAATGTATTCAATTATTTGTTTGTGTTTTCACGCTTTTATTCTATAAATTCTTATATTTCCAAGCAGAGATGATCGTGGCACTAAATGCCAAGTAAGCTGGATTCGGGAGACAAGCTCTCCAAAATGACTTGGATTTGTTCTGTTTGGATTTCATTGACATCTGCCCTGCACAACAGCCTTAAAACCCTACATTTTGACATTTGTGTTTTTGCTATTGCTATTGATGTCATCGTGTTAGTTTTTAAATTCTGGACAGCAGGGAAATCACATATTCTTAATCATTATTTCTGTCTTGTTCTTCCTTAAAAATGTCTAAACACTTTCACTTTTTGAAAACTAGTCTTGTTGTTTTAAAAATCTGCACTCTAAAAAGGTTGGGTTGTTTCACCCAATGGTAGGTTCAAATGTGGAGATTTTCTCGGTTTTCAGTGCTTGGGTTTGTTCATATTTTTCCCAACAATGAGTTGAAACAACCCAACATTTTTGAGAGAATACTTAGTCAAGACAGAAATATTGATGATCTATTGTGCAGTGGACCACGTGTTTCTTTATCGTACAACTTTTATGTGTTTTAAAACGGCTCTATATTACCTTTTTTTGTAGTGATTTAAGACCCGATTCTCCATTTTAGAGTCCCATCTAATGTCAGCAACAAAATCTGCTTCTACACAATGAGCGAGTCAAGGCAGATCTTGAGCATATTTTAACATCCATCCTTGTGTTGAAATTCTTGCTAAGCCACCAACGACCGCGTCCTGTGACCGCTCACTGCTGACTCGGCACTAAAAAGAAGATACGCCTTTTGTGCTACACGGATTCAATCAATCACATCTGATAGAGATAGAAGGAGAGCAAGGTTATTTAAAAAAACTGACTCAGGAGCTTTGTATGCCTCTGTGCTTTCTGACCTTCTCAACACACTTGTGCTAGAATCGTATAAAGGCTTCAGCACATCAAGCTTTGACTCGTTCATCGTGCTTTTTGTGGACACCTCTAGAATTACCATATGTATGATTTAGATTTAGATTGTACATATGAGTTGTACTGAGCTAGCAGTTTGCTATTTTATGTATATCAGTGTGTGTTTTTAAAAAAGCAGTGAAGGACCAATCTCATGTTTTGGCTAGTAAACAGGAAACACGGCCTGTTTTAATATTTTACGTTTGGTACTAAGACTAATACAGTGTCCTGACCAGGGCCGATACAGTTTTCAGCATCAAGCAATGTTCGTACTGAAAGTAAAACCTTTTTTAGGTGTGACAGCTTCATCGCATTAACATTTCTGTTCAGTATTTCTGACTTTAAAAGGCCTGATATGACATCCAGCCAAATAAAATAATAAATCATTAAAATAGCAAGCATGATTCAATCGCTTTAATAGATCAATCAAAATATTAAAACGCAAACAAAGAGTAGCTGATCGCTAAATAGCAAAGCTCCAAGATGCAACAGTGGAACGTGACGGAAAGCAGAGGAGTTTTGCTTAAGCATACGACTAAATTAATCTGTTTGCTAGTGCATGTGAAATATTGTCACCTCAGGTCAGATTTAGCAGTGCTGGCCTTAAGGTTCATAGCACGGACATATTAGCCTTTGCCTTACTATTTAAAGCACTTTAATAGTAAACAGCTCAAATATTCATGTAATATACACAATTCAAACATGGTTACCGGTAAAAATGCCCTCTAGAGAGACATACTGTATAGGTACAATATATACAAGATACATAGTATACTATCTAAACTTGTGACATATGTAGTGAATTAGATGTTTGCTGAAGCCGTAATCTACATTAGTGTGCACAGTGTCTAACCTAAACTATTCATGTACCACATACTGTACAGTAAGAAAATGATTCCATATGTTCTTAAAGAATCATTTATCTCAATTTGGAGTAGATCGAGTACATTACAGATGCATATTCACTGTAAAAAAGAAATGTTGGTTCAACCTAAAAAAATAAGTAACCTGGCTGCCATAAAATTTTGAATAATTCAACTTAAAAATATTAGTTAACATAATTTTGCATAACTTGCATGAAATTCATTAGTTAAATAATATTTTTTAAGTTGAATGAACTCAACATTTTAAGGCTGCGGGGTTACTTTTTTTTTTTTAAGTGAACCTAAAAAAATATTTTTACAGTGTTGCTGGTTTCACTATATATTCATTTTCAGGATTAAGGATTTTTAGTGGAAGTACGTCATTTTCAATGTTAAAAAAAGTGTGAAACTTTCTGCACTTTTTATGATATGATTGATACCTTAAATTGTGCTTGTTGAAGAGTAACGTGCGGTTACTTTTATGTCAGATGTCTTTGTTTAACATGAGAATGATAAAAAAGGAAATGAAAAAAAAACAAAATCCAGTTTTCTTAAGGACCTGAATAGACGATCACAGAGACTAGACAGGTCCTGAAAGTTACTGGCACAAACAAGCACGGTGTCAAAATCTCATTGAAAAGCATAACTTTTTTACATATTGGAGATTTTGTATGAATCTGTATGATGAGAATCTGACAAATATGGTTATTAGAAAGCATGAATGATGCCTAAACCAAACACCACTGGATGAATACAGATCGAACTCAAACATAAAACTGAAATACTGATTCATACGAATTAGCCACCTTGTAAAATTGGGACTGTGTTTAAAAAAATGTAATATTTGTAATAAGTGCTCATGTGCAGAAATTACACACTTTAAAACACGGCTTTACACATAAGATGATCGTTTTTTTTATCCGAGGTCAGTGGTCTGTATATGTCGTACTCTCCTCCGCTACTGAATAATTTGATCTTCATTTTTCGCTTTGGCTTTTCTTTGGAATATTGTCACGTGACCACCATTCAATAGCCAGCCGTTATCATTCCATAGCAAACCGTTGTCCTGCATACCTGTGAGGTTCCTACGGTTCCTCAAACATGCCTTAAAGATACACAAAGACAGTTTCTTCGTATGACTCATGATTTAACGTAAATACCATCTAATGCACAAAGGTATTCAAACTCGTTCTTGGTCAGGTCAGTGTATGTATCCTGCATACGGAGCTGTGAGTTTTCAGTATTACTTTGATTTGTTATTGTTATCTGTAAGTGAAGTAAAGTGGAGACTTTTCTCACCCCTTGAGTTCTCGGAAGCAACACTGCTGCCCGTGTTTGTTTCTGGTATTTATTTCGCTCTTATTACTTTAGAGATTGTCAAGTTCTTCCAAAGTTCTGACATGTGTAGAGGGGCGAAACAAGTACATGCGTCATAGCTGTATTTATAACACGATGTCATAAAGAGATCTTGTTCGGGTATTTCTGTTGTGTTTAGTCGCTCATGTGAAAGTGTACAAAAGAAGATATTTATTTATACATATATGGCACAGAAAATATATATTTATCTCACTATTTAAATGAAGGTCAGAATACACAAGCCTGCACACGTGACTCATGTAAGGATATCCATAACATTAATGTCCAGAATGGGTGAAAATGTAAATGTGTCTTGCTCTTTTGTGATTTTGTGAGACAATCTTGCCATTTTTTGTTATATTCTGCATAGCTTCACGAACATTCTATTTATTACTTTGGTTTCTCTTTATTTTATGACTATGTTTGATGTTTGAGAGAATTTAGGAACTGTACAGAAGTTTATATGAATCAACTACACAAAGAGTCAACTGTTGAAGGCATATGATACTGTGCTGATCAAGATGTGCATTAAATAGTTTTCTTTTCTAAAGTTTTGTGTTTAGTATATTTACATGCACACATGCTGTACTACAGTAGATTAAAAACCTCAAACTTGCAGGATATCAAGTTCTTTGGAATTGAAAGCCATTGAGTTTGATCCTTTACATATGTCATGACATCATGTTTTAGAGGCATGTATAGAAATGCTTTAATCCTGTTATTTGTCAAAGTGACATATGAGCTATTCCCAGATGCAGTTTCTTAGGATAAAAGTTCTAAGCTTGACAAAACAACGTAAGTTTATGAGAAAAATGATCTGTCAAATGAGAGTAGAGTATTTGTTTGTCCTATTTCATATAAATAGCTTTTTGTCTGGTTCGTGGCTCAAAATAAGATCTCTTCAGAATGTGGTGTTACCTACATGCTCAGGTTCCCTGGGTGTTTCTCATTATAATGAAAGCGCTCTATTATTTTGACACCTTTATCATAGAAAAGGGTCATGTAGCATTTTACTTCCCTTTGTTTTCACGTTTTTCCGCCGGCGTACAAACAACCGGCTTCATGGATTCCTCTGCTGAAGAAAGAGTCGCATACCTACCAGCTGAGACCATCTATAACAAATTTCGCCTTTAAATGAATCCAGCAAGAACATTCAGATGTCCTTGAAGGTATAAAAGCACCCTAAAAAGCCCCGCTATCAGAGGTACGGCGCTTCATGCGTCACTCAGCACATTTACTATCAAGCCAAACCAAAACAAAGAGCATTACATTGAAGGACAGGTGTTGAAAGCACTTTCGTTCCTAAAGCGGAAAGGTTAATGATATTTTTAAGGTACCAACACCCAATAAACTCAAGTGAGATAAATCCAGGTGCTTTGAAATATTTTGGATTTTGTTTTTTGGGGGGAATAACAGACAAGGAACACCTGGCATTGCGAAATCCTTCAACTCAACAAGCTTTCTTGAGTAATATTAATCATGTGGTTGAGTGTTGTAATACTTGAAAGCTTTTCAAGCAAAGCTGGAGAGATTTTTTATATAGTATTTACAATCGAAGTCAAGAAGAAGATAGTATAGAGTGTGTTGCGTAGTCTCATTAAAAAGCTGAAAGATCAACACTGCATTAAAGGGAAATTGTGATACAATGTTTTAAATGGGTCATGGAAGGTTGAGTTTCATTCGCAATGTAATAAATGCCCTCAGACAGGATGCATTAGTATAAAATGTATAAACGGATGTGAACGGATTTATTTGTTTGTTTGATTAACCCGACATGAGACTCTGGGTGCAATAATGCTTTTGAAAACAATCTTCTTCAATAGCAATAACAATAATGGTGCTGGCGTTTAAAAAATCATTAAAGCCATTGCGATATAAAATAAAATCACTAATGGATCTAGAAAAAAAGATTGTTTTACCTGTGTTTACTCATTACAGATATCTGCACAAGATTTCACTTTAAAGCTAAATAATTTTTTTTTTGTTTGTCGTAATTTAGCTACAATACAAAGCAGATGCAACTGACTTCATGTGCAACTGAAGAATGAAGAATGAATGGCTTATTTATATTGGCTGAGGTTTCACAAACTCAAAGAGTTTAGATTTGAACTATAGGATCTCACTCAAAAGGCTGACAAGTTCTTCAGAATAATGTCAGTAGGCAGAGTTCTTGATATGTTAAAGTTTGAGAAGATAAATCCCATGACCTTCAAGGTGCAGTACAATTTACCAGATCTACCAAAAATCTCCAACAAAAGACCTCTTGATGAAAACATAATACAGTGCTTTTCATAAGAACTACTTATTTTACATTACCAAGGTCATTGCATTCCTTAATAAAACTTCAATGAAATAAATGCAAGGTCAGTTTCTCTATCTAAAACAACCTGAACCGTGTGAAAAAGTGACCTATTTGTTGTCAGATATGGTGACCCATACCCAAAATGTGACCTCTGCATTTAACCCAACCAGTGAATAGTGAACACACACACTTCAAGTCGTGAACACACATACACCGGGAGCAGTGAGCAGCTATCACTGCAGTGCCCGGGGAGCAAGCGGGGGTAAGGTGCCTTGCTCAAGGACACATCAGTTATTACCTGCTGGTACTGAGAATCGAACCGGCAACCTTCTGGTTACGAGTCCGACTCTCTAACCATTAGGCCACAACTGTGTAGGTGTATAGAACAGCTTCTGTTTTATTCTGTTGAATCAATCTAAAATCAGTTTAGATTAACAGTCACGAAATGTATGAACCAATCTGTCTGTTGAGCATATGTTCCCTGAAAATCAGGATTCATGTGGATTTTAAAGTCTTGTTCTGGTTGAAGTCAGTCTGAGGCTTGGGAATCATGAATGGCGCCAGCTGAAAGTGTACAGTAACAATGTACACAAACAGCCTTTTTTCCAGGTAACAATTTGAGAATGAGGCACAAGTCTAATTTACAGAGAAAATCCGAAAACAAAAAGGAAGTGAAGAGACATGTGGCCAAGTACGGTGTTCCTTACTCGAAATTTGTGCTCTGCATTTAACCCATCCAAGTGCACGCACGCATGCACACACACTGTGAACACACACACGGAGCAGTGGTCCTCTTAACCAGAGAGAAAGATGATGACTTCCTGCTTATTTCATCATAATTTATTTTATCAGATTGTTGTCAAATTTGGCAGCAATTAGAATGTCAAGATGTCAAGATGCCAATAAACAAATATTCATGTTCTCCAGATGTACAATAATGCTCAAACCTCTAAGCTAAAACTGTTCAACTAAAATCAGCAAGTGCTCGGAAAATTACTATTAAAACCATTGTTTTGTTTTCTGAGTGTCTGTGCAGCATGTTTGTAAATGAAAACATTTACATATGAGGCAAGAAGAAATCTAGTGCTTTTATTGTATGTATTTGGTGATGGAGGATTTGAAGGCACAGTAACCAATGGCAGCTGGGACAGGTTTACACCCCAAGGGGTTTCACACAACAGATGAGTGGGGATATTAATGTAACGGTGGGACAGCATGGTTTTTTATATCTCTCCACAACGTTTCAATTAGCAACTGTTTTCAATTAGCGTTTTTTTTATTGTTCCCTTTATATTATATAGTTTGATTCATCATTATATACATGCTAAATTCATATTTGGAACTCATATTTTAATTTTTCAATGTAATTTTTCTTTATCTTACTGAAGGTGATTTGAATCTGGCACAGGCTCCCATAGATCTTACAAGTTCCTGACGGAACAACTTCAGCTGTTATCTTTCTTCTGAGAGTCACCTTTACCTGAGCTATTTCAGCCAGTTTTTAATAGTATTAATAGCCAGTTTTTCTACTGCACCTTCACATTTATATTTTAACTTCTGTCCAGAAGAGGACAAGACTCAAGAGATGGCAGATTCATCATGATTCCAGTTTGTGACCCTTCCAGTAAGTGAACACTTCTTATGCAAGCATAGGCATGCGTGCTATGATGAAAATGATCTAAGTCACTGCAAGATCTCTCTCTCTCTCTCTCTCTCTCTCTCTCTCTCTCTCTCTCTCTCTCTCTCTCTCTCTCTCTCTCTCTCTCTCTCTCTCTCTCTCTCTCTCTCTCTCTATGAGAGCAATGAGAAGGTTAAATGCTCTAAACGCAGGCCTTACCCTGAAACATCTCTTATCTGTCTGACAAACACCCTGCTTGCATTTTAGTAGGTATACTGCTTCACAGATTAAATTGCTGTGGTTGGTTGATGGCTGCAGATGGGGGATGTCAGATAATCCTGTGAGGCTTTGAGAGAAGAGCTGGTTCACAGGAAGTCAGGTCTGGTTTAGTGTCAGAAGGTAACAGCACATTGGAAGTCATATTGTTAGAGCTTGTTTGAAGTCTCTGAGGTTTTATTAAATTCCACACTACCACAGATCAAATGGTTTGGTAATAGTCATTAGTTACTCAAAACTACAAACTATATTTGTGATAAAGTTATGATTATTATTAATGATAAATATTATTATTTGTTGAATATTTGTGTTTTTGTAAGTAAACGTGACCTTGTGTTGTTGTATTAATAGGGTGTTAAGAAACACCTTGGTAAAACTGCATGTGTTAAAATTACTGTGATTTGTTGCCGTAATGTATGAACATTTTTATTAAAAACTTTATGTTTAGTATTACTATTAAAACCTCTTTCTTAAAGAGATCACCCAACAATGAGATAAAAATTCTGTCCTCGTTGATTTATTCTCATATCATTCCCCATATAACTTTTTTCTTTAACCGTTATTCTCATTTGTGCAATTTAGTTCATTCTGTATTTATGCAAACTAGCCATCTATTACAAATTTTGGACTAAAGTCTGGCTAGCCCAAGTCCCCATTTACCTGACAAGTCTGATGGGATTGAAATGATATTTTGAGGGTAAGGAACTGATGACATCATTTTAATGTTTGTGTAAACTATCCCCTGACATATTGTGTTAGAGGTATAAACCCAGCCTACCAAATCTGACAAATATTCAAGAAAGTATTTGTCAATCCAGCTGCTAAAACACATCAGATGATTGTTCAGAAGCAGGTCATTTCAAGCCGCACTAGGTTCTCTATTGAGGTGTGAAACCTGAGGGGAGGCTGGTGAACAAACCACACAAAGAATTGTTTTACTGTTTTAAATAAAACCGTACAGTCATGATAGATTAATATTTGGCTGTGGTCCTTAGAAATATTAAGAAACAATGGATTACAGATGTGCCTTTGGTGGAGGTCATTGTCGTATATTATGTTAACATGAGCTGTTAAGAATTTAAGCATGGTGCATTTTTGTAGCTCAGATTAAAAATGAGTCATATGCTATAAATTTAGCTTGTTGGCCTGCCGCAGTAAGATGCACTTATTGCATATGACACTGTTAAATAATATATGCTGGAATGGAAAAATGCCAATAGAAAAGCGTATCCTGGCCTTGTTGAATGGTATTGTTGTGTATGGTTAGAAGTTTATCTGCTTGATGTAGTCTTCAAGATGCACTGACTCTGAAATGCTGTTTTTAAATGTAATAAGAAACAATTATATGATGTATTTTTTTCTCATCTAATAACAAGTGTGCAGATGTAAAAACAATGTGTCTGTATAGAAGCATAATAGTAAGTTATGTCAGGTTTTAACCAAATGTCGTCTCTGCCTCCCAAACAGTAGATAGATTTTATAGTTGATAGAACAATAGATTTTAAATTGAGATGATACAGAGGTGATTTAATACATAGGTTTATAATCATACATTAATTCCCTAAAATATGCTACAGCGGTGGTTGAAAGAGAATCCCAACACATATTTTTCAAAGTTTGCTTTTTAGACTAACATAATAAATGTACCAAGAAAAACTAAACCACTTATTAAATTATAATTCCCGTGCGGTAGACTTCTGGCTTGGACAAATTGATTTTGAAAACACAAAAAAATTGCTAAAATAATCAATATTACTAAGCAGGGCTGGTATTGATGTGTTTGGGCTGAAAGTATTGCTTATATAGCATCTGCGTGCTATCACACTTGCAGCTTTAAACTGCTTTGGATTGAGCCAGAAGTCATTTGACTAATGGTGTCAGTCAATGGTTTGGGCGACCTCGTCTTGTACCCCGGTATATCTGGGAATGGTCTAGTCTAAATCTATTAGATGAAATGGGTCCCTGGGGAGCTGAATATAAAGTCTTAACCCAGCTAATAAAGTTATAGACAGGGTCAATTTTCTTAATAAGAATGAAGGAAACAAGCCATTCTGCCTAAACAGGCAGGCATATATGAAACACGAGTGCATCAGAGCTATTTGGACAAGTCAGGCAGTGACCCAACCAGGCCAAATTTATTTACCAAAACACAAAGCCTAACGGGTCAGATGTAAGATTAGAGCACGCCAAGTTACATTAATAAAACCAGCAGCAGAAGAAGCATGTTGCTGGTCATTTGGGGAAAGGCGCAGTTTAAATACCAAACACGCGGTTGCTATTCTAAATGCCAGATTTCCTCTCAGGTTTGTCAAATTCATTTTTCCAAGCTGTTCTGTCTTAGTGCTACTTGATATCTGTCATGACAAATATTGACACACATCCATCATGTCTATCCGGCATATTGAGTGGCATTTGAAAGCGAGTGTCGCAGATGCAGATATAAGCAGACTGACAGCTGGTGAAGGGTCAGATTTTCTCTCCTCTGTGGAGAGAAAATTCTTTCAGTGATTTAATCTTGTATTGTTTTATCGAGATTTGCTCAGACACAGTCTGAGTTAGACCGATTTACACACACTAAGCTAAGTCTCACATTGATGGACCTCAAGTCAATGACTTTATACTAATGAGGTTGGATTTGTTTGTGAATGTTTCCAGATCTTCCTGCCGCACAAAGAATCTCAGTTTATTTTCTTTATTTACTTTTCTTGACTGCTTTGCACCGTAGGCTCATGTTCATTCCTATTGGTTATTTTCACAGTTGGTGTAGCTGTATTTTAGAAATGCTTGACTGGAAGATACTCTCAATTTATCATGTTTTGTCCCTCAAAGGAAGCACAAACTGTGCTTAACATCCCCTTAATGCTTCAGTGAGAGCAAAGTGAAGTGGACTTTGGAACAGTTTTTCAACATTTGGTATACAGTACATCTTTGAACTAGTGGACTTTTACCCCAGTGGGCATCCCAAGACTCTTTTAAAGTAATGTCGTGGGAAATGTCTAGATGCTGGCTTATATTTCAGTGTGTTTATTGTGTCTGGTGTTGTGTAAATCAATTCTCTTCATTCCCATAAACATCTTTTGTTAAAGGATAATTTTCCCAAAAATTCTGTCTGAATTACTCACTCTCTAGTTGTTCAAAATCTGTATACATTTCTATGTTTGGTTGAACACAGAGAAAAATATTTGCAAGAATGCTTGTAACCAAACAGTTCTTGGACCCCATTGACTAGGAAAAATGACAATGGTAGTCAAAAGTACCCCAGAACTGTTTGATGTCCTACATTCTTCACATTCTTCAACAAAACAAGAAAAAGTACAAATTTCCTTCAACAGAACAAATAAATGTATACAGATTGAACAACTCAAAGGTGAATTAATGAAAACCGAATTTTTATTTTTGGGTGAACTGTCCCTTTAACCCATATAAACACGAGACATAATGGAATTATGTTGATTTCTCTTTATGTTTGCTAGATTTTTTTCTGCAGTGAGCTGTTGTTTTGCTCTAAATTCTACTGGTTATTAAAAAACCTGTTACACTGTTAAAAATGTTTTTTTAGGTTTTGCCAGTAACTTACTGTAGATTTATATTTATCTAATTTATTGGCAACAGTTTGTTCAAAAATAAGTGAACATTAAACATTAATAAGTCTTTATCTTTACAGAAAAATAACAGCCTCGTGCAAGCATTTCATAAAAAAACAGAAAAGGGTTGATGAAAATCTTTGGTTCCCAGAATGCTTTGCTTGAGGCTGTTATTTTATAGCTTTTTTCTGTAAAGATAAAAGCTGCTGGCAAACTGCTGCATAACTACAGTAAAAAAATGTACAGTGTAAAATTGGCAATTTTAACCAGTTTATTGAAAAGCTTTCAAGATAAATTTGCTTGATAAATCTTTTGTACTCACAGCGTGTCTTCCACATAATCGTCATATTCAGATAAAGGCCTGACTCTAGAATCACCCTGGCTTAAGTCTCTCTAAACTGGGACACTTACTAAAATCTTGTTAAAATCATTTCTGTTGTTTTTAATACTCTTACAAATCAATCCGGCTTAGAAACTGCAAGTTAACAGCTACATCTGTGACCTCTTCAAAATGGAGCTCTGAAAAACAAGACTGACTGAGAAGTTTAAATTTCATTTCCACCCAGAAATGTAGACATTAAAATAGTGAGTTGTCACGTTTTATCACTCTAGTTTGGTTCTTAAAGCCTCGTGTCATGTTTTTTTTTCCTAAAAATCCCAGAGATCAAAGGGATTAAAACTGTACAAAGAATGTTTTAGGTTAAGTGCTGTTCTTGAAGGGCACTTACGATCCAGTTTTCTTCGCATTTTTATCGGCCTGTCCAGTTTAATTTACAGAGAAGCAGATATGGGAGTAGCCTAGAACAGAATAAAAAAAATGTCTCAAACCAGATTCAAACCCATATGAGCACCAAAGCTCAACATGTCAAAGCACATTTATTTACTGCTAGGTCATGCTCAGTTCACCTGTGAAAGTAAAAGTGTGAAAAATCCCTCTTCAGATGGCACTGGCAGTTTCAGAGTTTTTCTGGTGAATCTTTCAGTGATGGCTGAATGAAGGTTGGAAGAGTCTGTCGCTGGACTTTGGCCAGGGTGTGGAGTTGAGCCAGAACTCTCAATGACAAACACAAGGCCATCTGCCTCCCTATCGTACACATGAGAAACTTCCACCAACGGCCGTCCTCAGGGTAAGAGCTCAACATGAGCTCAAGTACAATTGACAAAGGCAGTTACTTTAGTTTTAGGCGTTATGAGATCAACAGACTGTCTAGTGACATCATAATTTCAGAATGGCTTCAGACAGGGTGGAAACATTTAGCTGGAGGCACTTTTAGACTGTGAGATCAGTCGACTGGTTTTAAGTTACCTGCCTGTATTATGAGATAAATGACCAAGATCAAAAGATTTCACCTCTGCCCTTTTTGGCATTGCTATTTTGCTAGTGATGTAATGATTTCAAGTTTTACAGTTACCCATACGTCATATGAGTATTATATAATGCCTGTTTTATCAGTGAAAGGCATCAGTTGAGGCTTTATAACAAGCTTAATTTGGTGAGATTACCTTTAATATGGATGTTTTGGGAAGAAAAACAAGAGATTTGGACTTGGATTAGTAACTAGTGCTAATATAATTAAAACTTTTTTTGCTTTTTTGTTTGCAAGCCGTATGCACTGACAGTTCAGCACTATTTCTGTCTTTTACTAATGAGAAATAACAGCTCTGGAGCTTCAACAAAATGTATTTCAGCCACTAAAGCTTTACAGCATATTTAATAAAATTCAAATAAAAACATGTGTATTCTGTTTTATCACATATATTTGTGTAAGAACAATGAGGAATTCAAGCTCATTTTTATTTTGAACATTCTTTATATATAGGCTAGCATAGGGCATTTATATATATAGGGCCCCTTGCACACTGCGATGGTCATCAATTTCAGTTCCAAAGCAGTGGACCAATCAGAAAAATGTGGAGGCGGGGCAATCGTTGCAAATGGCATGACAGCTGTTTTATTTGACGGCAACATGGCGGAGGAGGCGCTCATAGTGCGCTTTTAAAAAAAACATTCCTGAGCGCTGCATCTGCGTTTTTAGACGCGAAGACACGTTCTATGTGAATGGACCCTTCCAGCACAGCATGGTGTAGCACTGCAAAGCCAGTGGATTTTAAAAGAATTTACTTACAAAAAATAAATGTTTTTCTACTTATTTCAATTGCTACAGTGTAGGCTGCTATATTAATGGGCGCCATTGCAATACATCAGAGCTGTCGTGTAAGTTCAAAGCATTTAATGGAAGCCTGAAAGCCGAGTTTCAGCACCTGTCAACACTGGTTCACCCACAAAGCTGTTTGAGACGTACACCCATATTTTCCACATTGTCACTAAATTATTGATGTGTTTTCCAGAGTCAAAGAACAGTTTCACATGGATGGAAGTTTCACAGATCAGAATCAGGCATTTTCTCTCGTTGAAAGAAGGAGACGGTGACTAGCCTTCTGGATGCTGCAGTGCTGCAGAAAGCGAAGACTTCTGTTGGTTTCTGACTGTGTGAACGTGCTGACAGAGGAATTCTAAGGAGAGAGAAATCTACACAGCATGCAGTGGTTGGTGACAGGGTTAATCATTTCTTTCTGGGATGTGTGAGTAATGAATATCTGTTTCCATCATAAGCTCACAGCAGTACCGAGTTTCATTTTGTCAACCACTCTACAGGGACAGTGCACCCAAAAAAGGAAATCCTTTCATTGCGTCATGTACTTTCCCTCATGTCGATCCAAACCTGTATGAGTGAATTGAGGTAGACTATATAGGTTTGGCTACATTTTTTATTTTAATGACAGTGAATAGGGACCGGTTGTTGACAGATACTTTGCAATAGCCAGCTGTGTTCATATTAAACTTTGCCACGGAGTTCCCACCATGACATTTCTGTGGATCCTTGCAAATAATCCACAGTTTAACACTTTAATGCTATTCTCATATATCAAAGCATTCGAAGAGGGTTGCAGTCCGAGCCGGGTAAAGCTTTAGCTCTGACATCATTTGGTTTAAGTCACAGTTTAGGTGCATGTGCAGCTCAAAGATGATATTCAGCGTTGAAGGAGATTAACAGTGACCCATAGGAGAGAGATGAAAGGATTGTAGTAATAGACTTTGTCTGATGACCTTTAGTTGCCTTTAGAGACAATGATGTCTTGAAGTGCATTAACTCATTTGTAGTCAAACCCTAAAATCCACTGACTCAAAATTGAAGAAAATCTCTAAAACTAAAAAAAAATAAAAGTCTAATCACTTAACCTGGACGTCACGATGAGTGAACTTTTCATTAAAGTGTGTAAGTTGCGTGCAGGTTGAAGTCAGACTTTAAATTAAAAGTGTTGTTTCATTTAATAGTTTCAATTGAATAGGCTAATGACAATGAAGGATCATTATAGCATTAAAGAGATTGAACAGAGGCTTACAGCTCCCAGAATGCTTTGCATGTGACTGAATGAGAAAAGATTGTTAGAAAGTGAAACTTTAATTCTTGTGATTGGGTTTTGTGCGGTTGTGATGTTGGCTATTTTATTTATTTTTATGATAATATTTTGTTGTATAATAATTATATTAAAATAACAACTTGTTGAATGTGTCGTGTAACTTTGTCGCATTTAAGTTTAGCCAAGTAACGGTTCTTCTACTTGTAACCCAAAATAATACTGACTAGACATACTTTTAACTTGCTAGCTTATGTCATTTACTTGTTATTTCTTTTGCTTGTTATCAGAAATAATCTGCAGGGACTCTATTCTTTGTGCATATGTACCGGAAGTTAAGTTTGGAACACAATAGCGTGCATGCGCAGTGACGTTTGTTTATGTTGTTGCTTTAAAACCGTATATAGAGAAAAGTCTGCTTCACTTTTTATTATCATAATACTTTATTTTACATGCACATGTTGTGGCTTTGTTTGGAGCAACAAATAAGAATATTAAAAGAATGCTCGACATCTCAGCTTAAAGCCGTATCATTCTCTCTTTCTGTAGGAAGTGAGTCAAATGGGCAGTTACATAAATAGAAATAAACACCACCCGCTGTACTATAATAACATACACTGTAGACAAGCCCGACATCTGAATCTACGCCATTTTTATTTCTCACTCACTTCATGTTAGGTCCAACTAAATGCTTGAAAAATGCTTATAAACGAAATTTTGTGATTTGGGCCCCTTCTCCATTCCTCAGTCTTCTTGCCAAAACAGTTGTTTTTATTTGCCGCTGCTCCATTGTATACAGAAGAGAACATGTAGGATAAATAATTAGACACACAAAAAGTACATTTCAATATTGCATTGACCCTCAGACAGTTACTTTTAGTTGCCAAGTAATAAGTAATTGCCTTAAGTGCGTCACAGTGAGATAAAAGTGTTAACTTCCCCTTCAACAGGGACAGTAAACCCAGATGCTTTTAGTCCTTAATGGCAAGCTGCCTCCTTGATCCGTGAGGTTGTCATAGGTCATCATGACTTTTTCTCATTCTAGTGTATTTCACTTGTGAATCTGAGCAGCGCTTTCCATCCATGTCGCCTTGAAAAGGCAGCAATGAAGTTCATGGACTTTGGCCTATGGATCCACAAAACCACTGTGGTGACAATCACAAAGCCATTTCTGCACGTTACTCAAGCGGTTGATTTTATGGACAAAAGTGCCTCGTTCGGCTTTTAACTGTATCAGAAAATGTCCACGGAGACACCTTCTGACACTGTAATCATGCTCCACGTGGCACAAATCAATACTGTAAGCGGCCGGAGATGACTGTTTTAGCGCTTGCAGTCAGGCTGAAGCTGTGCTAAATCCTAAACTATATGTTTCTATAAGTTACTGTAAGTACTATAAGTTAATATGAAAGTAAATTACAAAAAAAATCATCATTTATTCATCCTCGTGTCATTCAAAACCTGTATATGACTATTTCTTCTTTGAAGCACAAAAGAAGATATTTTGAGAAATGTGTCAGTGGTTTTGTGTCCATACAAGTCAATGGGGCAAAATATTTTTTGTTTACCAACTTTAAAAAAAAATATCTTCTTTTGTGTTCTGCAGAAGATAGAAAGTCAGACATGAAAGTTCAGTGGATGTTGCATTAAGTAAAAATAGATGTGAAGCTCAAACTCGTTTTCATCAAAATAGATGTGAAATTGTACCAATCATTCAGCTCATGACATTTTCAAAAGCATGACTGCAAACTGATTTCATCCATTTTTATTGTTATGCAATTTTTGTCTTTCTGTCATGTTTCTGCAGTGTCCCGCAATCATCTTGGTAGCTGTTGCCTAGAGATACCTTATCTCCAAAAAGACCATCACCTCTGGACGTAATCCCCACGCAATCTGACACACTTGACACCAAATGCTATTGGGTTATTGTACCTAAACAACAGCTTCCTGCATGTCCAATGCCATCAGTTTTTACAAAAGCACACACACACACACACACACACCATTTCAGCAGAGAAATCACTTTGTGGAGGCCACAAGTCAATGTCTAGGCTACTGATGACGGTTTAAAGAGAGAAAAAAGGATACAAAGAAGAAAAGATGAGGTGAGTAAGGTGTTAAGATATTTTTTAAAGAAAGGTCAGTCCCCTATCATATAGCTCATGAAGATTTTTAACAGACGGCAATCTCTGTGCCGAAGTCAAAACAGAAATGCAGACAAATGATACTAGGAACATATTTGCATTTGAAAGCCAGGGTTTGAGAAAGTAAACATGTTTTTCTTTCTAAACATGTTTTGAGTCAATGGCTGCAGGGCTGAACCGAATCTAAGATGGCACAAAAACATGGGGAAAATGTCCAAGAAGAGAAAAGATCCCCCAGTATTCACCGGCATGTCTTAGAATGACTGACAGATGGATGAAACAGGTATGGAAAGCCCCAAAATAGCCTCTAGTGCATAATTTGTAACTTTAAAAGCAGCAAAATATTTTAAACATCTGCACCAAATATTGCCAGAATATATTATTATTGGAATGCATTGCCTTTATTCAGACTGAGACTAGCTCGGGTATTGAATCCTTCTTTTTGTTTATAAAATATCAGGCCTAAAAATCTTCTACTGACTTGTTACATCTGAGTTTTTCAATTTGCACAGTTGCAAAGTCAGTCAGTTTTTCAGACATACTATTCACTCAGGTTTCGGACATACTATTCATGTCTCATACTTATTTTCGCCTCCTATATGGTATGGAAATAAGCAATTTTAGACGCAGGGTTTGTGTTAGTACTACATTTTAGATGTATATATATTTTTATATAGAATGTTTTTTTGTTGCCATTAACTGAAACGTGGGGTTTCTAGTTTTCATCATGTTTTGCACAGAACTGGATGAGGAGTTGAAATGTTGAAATGAATTGTTCAAATGTGATTTGTTTTAGCATTTTGTGCTTGATGTTCTGTTATGTCAGATTTATGTTTAATAATTTAACTATAACCATTGTAAAAATATTAATACAATATTTCAAAAGTTGCCTTAAATTTTTAAGGTAAATCAAATTTGTTTTACAAGCCACTCGAAGTTTAATAATTTTAAACTGACTTAAAAATCTAATTGCATTTCACTTACTTAAATTATTTATAGTAATGAAAAAACATGTGTTAACATGACATTTTGAGCACATCATGTTTTACAGTCTGTCTACATCTGGTCTGATCATGGACTCTTGGTGATTTTTAAACAGTTTTGGTTGCTTATGTTATCTGTGAGGAACAATGTAAAACATGTTACTTATCTTTCTTAACCATCATACATCACCACTTTACATTTTATTTCAGACCTCCAAGTTACACAATTTATGATTTACATGCCAAAAAAAGAAATGCTTGGTTTCATGAGAACACAAATGAGCCCCAGTATGAGTAATTTAGGTGGACTTATTCTAAGATTGATGAGTATTACAGATTGTTAAGTGATATGTAAGCTGTACTTTAAAGACTAAAAAAATTCTTAAGAGAATAACACTGCATAGCTCAGTCTTGCTAGATATCTAATAGATATCTAATTTCATTTTTACAGGCAAACCCGACTCCATCTGCTCTCCTCTCGGTTGGGGTCGTCTTAACACACACTCTTTCTCTCTCTCTCTGTCTCCCTCCCACTCTCCCACTCTCTGTGTGTCTCTCTTCTAATTTGCAGGAAAACATCCGTGATAAGGTACAAGTTCAATTGAGTTTGGAGTTCTGAAGAAATGCCCTAATGAAAAAGAGCAGATGATCTGGTAGGGGGTTGTGTGTAAGAGATTAGAAGCGGCGCATGGAAATGATTAAAATGAGCTCACTTTCTTCTCTACCTCCTTTACCTCTGTCTGAATCTGAATCATCAAACACCTAAACAACTTTCAGTGACCTTCATGGAGATTTTAAAGTCTTGTACACAAAAAACTGCAACGTGATTTAGAGACATGGAAGTATAATGTGTTTGTGACAAACAATGTTGTCACTAGTTAACAGAATGAATCAGAAATGCTTATTTTACTTAAACACATATATGTGACCCTGGTGTTAAGGGTAAATTTGTCAAAATTTTGATATTTACATCATCTGAAAGTTGAATAAATAAGCTTTCCATTGATGTATATGGTTTGTTAGAATAGGAGAATATTTGTCTGAGCTCTTTAAAACTCTGGAATCTGAGGGTGCAAAAAACCAAAACATTAAAAAAATCGCCTTTAAAGTTGTTCATCAGAGGCGCTGTAGCAGGCCGCTGCTAAGAAGAAACAGGTTTGTTTTAATGCTCTCTATTGACTTACCGCTGTTATGGCGTTGTGGAGAATAGATGAATCTGAAAGCTGAAATTCTAAGCTTTACATAGATACCAAACTTGAGTGGGTAATTCTCAAAGAGCGACAGCAGCGAGTGAAGTTTGTAGGACGTGTTTTCGGCCATTTTTGTTATATAAATAAAGTTTGATTAGGAAATTAGGACGGTAGGAAATGTACAAAATATCTTCATGGAACATGATCTTTACTTAGTATCCTAATGACTTTTGGCATAAAAGAAAAGTCAATAATTTTGACGCTTACAATGTGTGCATTCGTGGTCCAGTGGTTAGAGAGTTGGACTCATGATCAGAAGGTTGCTGGTTCGATTCTCAGGGCTGGCGGGTAACGGCTGAGGTTCCCTTGAGCAAGGCACCTAACCCCCACTTGCTTACTATACAAAATGTACAAATGTGTAGTACAATGTAATGTAAGTCGCTTTGGATAAAAGCGTCTGCCAAATGCGTAAATGTATTTTGGGCTATTACTACAAATGTTCTTGTGCTACTTGAGACTGGTTTCGTGATCCACGGTCACAAATAGTAAATTCAGAAAAACTGAAAATAATTTTGAAGTGGTCTCTTACGTTTTTTTAACAGTAACAGTTCCTTTCAAAAGTTACGTTTAAATAAGCTTTAAAATGATTTAAGTTGTGAAACATGAGCCAGACATCTTATGGATTCATCATTAAAAAGAAGCGTCATTATTCATTAACCTTTAACACCAGCTCCCCAAAGCATCTCATATTACAGTCAGGCTGAACTGCTCCTCTTTCTTCCACAAAAGCAGCAGTTTTGTGAATCTTACAGAGAAATATGGCCCAGCACAGAGGGAAGTGCTGCAGTCTTTATTATCCGGCGATGAGCCACTGGAGGATGACCTTTCAAACATGTGCGGGAGGAGATTAATTCATATGTCAGAGGAGAAAGAAAGGAGGTTGGAATCCTCCGGCTAGATTACACAGCCATGTGTGAAGGCGAACATCACATGTTCTGTTGAGCCTCTTTTAAATGTAAAATGTGTGAATATGAGCATGAAGCAGAATCAATGGTTAATATTTCCGGACAATATTTGCAGCATCAAAGGGGCGTAGAAATCGCTCTTTGATAGCTCATGAGACTTTATTGAGTTCTCTTATGTTTCTTAAATGATCAACTTTTATTGATCATTTTTATTCCCATATTACCATGTTCTGTCAAATGGTGGATTTTAGGTTTATTTATTTATTAAATGTATTATTATAAAAATGTATAGTATAACGCAATGTAAGTCACTTTGGATAAAAGCATCTGCCAAGTGCATAAATGTAAATGTATAATAAATAAAAACAAAAAAAAGGCTTTTTTTTTGGCTTTTAGTACGAACATGACAATTTTAAGGCAAGTTTGATCAAAACATTGACAAAATTCACATTTTCAAGATATAAGCATTCAAAACTTACAGTTTCTCACTTCCATCAAAATGGGTATATTTTTATGACATCATTCTGCACTTCAGCTTCTTGTAAAATTTTCGGACCAATCAAAAGCTCTCTAGAAGAGCATGCGTTGTTTCCCCCCCTGCTATTGGCTATTTTAAAAGCGTTACCTTATTTTTACATCTGTAAACCCGAATAAGTTGGGAAAACTCAAAAAAAATTGAGATACTCAGTTACAACAAATGGTCATGATCAATGAGTTGTTTCCAATTTTAAGTAACCAGAACTATCAAGTTTTGAGTTTGTTGTAATCATGTTAATTCCTCTTCATTTGGACAACCTAAACATAAGCACCACTCTTTCAAACGATGGTAACCCCAAAACTCAAAAACACAACAAACTCTTCTAAATAGTCAAGATTACAGTGAAGTTTTTAAGTTCCCAGCATGCTTTTGTGTGACTGCATTAGAAAAGTAAATTTTTAAGTGTTATTTTATGTATTTTCAGAAAAAAGAGAAAAGAACATTCATCGTTAACTTTAGCAAATCATGTTGAATTAAGTGAAATTAACTCAAAAGTAAGAAATAGTTACAGGAACTCAAAATATTTAAGTAAGTAAAATTTGTTATATAAAATTAAGTACAATTATTTTCCTAACTCAACAGAAGATTCACCAAAATGTTAATAAACTGCTTTACTTCTGTTCACAGTGTTCGTGTAGACCATGTTCCACGTCTGACCTGACCCCTACAGAGCTTGCACATATGTTCCATGTGAATTGAGCCCTAACATGTGAACAAAGACCACTGAACAATGAAGCAAACAGTGAGGCTGAATGGAAACACTTCTTCATGACTGAACATGTTGCTTTGTGTTTATAGTCCATCTCATTGCCTACTGTGAGATGTTCATTTTGCCTGTCTGTCTATATTGTGAAAGAAAGAAAATATAGAGCGAGTAGATGATGACATTTTGGGTTAAAATGAAGCACTGTTATATTGGTACCTAAACCACAGTAAACATAACTGAGAAATCAATTCCCAAAAGTCATTTACTGTAGAATTGTATTGTGTGCTATCCATTCTTTGACTAAAACCAAAAGTTTCGCTTTTTTGCACTTAACTTGCACTCAATACAGAGACTTCTTTTCTTAACTCTTTAACAACGAAAAATTGGTATTATAGGCTATTGACCGAACGATTCTTACTGAAACCAAAGTGTGCATCTGTGTCCCCTTTCCCTGCTTCCACCAGAGTCTATTCACAGAGTGAAGAATGTCTTTTTTTAATGACTGACTCAGTCTTGAGTGTCATGCAGGTCAAGGATACTGCAGGTATTCACAGCAGCAAAAGAAAATAGCTCTTGTAGACCTCATTGTTCCGGCAGTTGGTTTTTATCGACAATGTCAGTCATGCTGTGTGCTGTTCACGTTTGTGAAATTAACAATAAACTGATTAACATAAAGTTTAACTTGAGTTTTTACTCTATTGTCTCTTTAAGAAGGATTGTATTGTCAGCAGGCTGATAGCTTAGCTATAGGAGACCGTAATTAACCCACTGTTGCGAGATCAAGTTGTAGAGCTTTGCAGAAGCCGAGCTCGGAGCTCAGAGTTTAGCTCCAGATTTGTGGCCCTGGGGAACGTCTGTGGCTTTAATTAAAAATTCAGACCAAGAGCTTTGGACGTAATTCTCCTGTCAGATGTTTTGGCCTCAGATACGTTGAAAACGCTGTCTTTGGTTTGCTGTTATAGAGTTTATCATGTTGAAAGAAGTTCGTAGACCCTCTTGTTTGTTGGCTTGGATTTTAAACACTGTTTATTGTGCATTACATCTGCATCAGTGCACAAATGTACAAAAGCTTTTCTCCTTAGAATTGATTTTAACCATATGCATTTACTGAAAAAACACTTGATTAAACACGATTGAAACAAGTTGTTTTTATGAAATTAACATCTAAACTGAATCAAGTAAATCCAACTAGATTTCTACATGTTAAACTTAATTTAACTATTTTTGGTTAACTATTATCTAGCAACAGTTTTTAGCTAATCAACTTTCCTGAAACAATGCTTAATACAAGCAAAAGCTGATCGTAGCATAACAGTGTGTCAGTGTATGTACGTGGACAGTTTACCTAAAAATAAAAATGCTATCATCATTTACAAGTTGTTCCAAATCTGTATACATTTTTTGCTCTTATAGTAGGAAAAATTACAATGGTGCCCCAGAACTTCTCTTTCCTACATATTCTTTTGTGTTAAACTGTACCTTAAAACTGAAAGTAAACAGCTTTTCCTTGCGGAAGGTCTGCATTCGGTAAAAATGAGCTAATAAAATATTCACATTTCACAAAATGCACTTATTTCTGCAATAACAACCGGCTGCCTGTACATAAACCTTTAATTAACATTTCACAGTGAATGACACAAGATACATATGAAAGGTTTTCTAGAACAATATGGTAGGAACTATACTCCCATTCCGGCATAATAATTAGGGAAGTTTGCTGCTGTAACATGGCCGCAGCAGGCGCAGTGATATCACGCAGCTTTATTCATAGCTCTAGCTGGGGACTAATTTCAGGCGCTACGTGATTTCACTGCGCCTGCTGCAGCCATGTTACGACAGCAAACTATCTTGATTATTATGCAGGAATGGGAGTATAGTTCCTAATCATATCGTCCTAGAAAATCGCAACTTTTCATATTCCGCCGGTCTTAGCACACGATATAACTACAGAAGAGTCAAGTTTTTAATAGGAAAAATATTGAAACTCTTTGGTCATTTTTTAACGCGATGCTACTGGTCTAATTGGATTCAATGATCTAATATTTGCTAAGCTATGCTAAAAATGCTATCGCCAGACCCAGAGATCGGCTGAATAGATTCCAAAAAGGTAAAACTCAACTTATTAACTCTGGGGGAGTTGGAGAATGAGCCTATTTCCCAAAAAAAGTGGAGTGTTCCTTTAAGCATTGGCATGACACCCTCTGAGAGAAAAATAGCTGCTTTAAAATAGTCCATTGCTGTAACTACTTATTGATTTTGTGTTTCAAGTGTCACATTCTTCCTCCGTGACTACAACAAACTAGAGTTTGAACAACATAATAGTTTGTTAACCATCTTTAGCAGGTTTACGATATGTTCTAAGTTGGCAGTTTTGACTGCTTGCTAATAGAGAAAACTGTTTTTGCAATCTGAAATGAAAGCATCTGTTACTTGACAGCATATTAACTACCATTGTTTGTGAGTCTGGTTCTGTGGATTGCATAGCTTTGCACATGTGCCTAAATATGGAAAGATTTTTTTATTGTAAATATCCCAGCTTGCATCCGGAACAGGTGGCTGGTTCATTACAGGGCACATGCTCACACGTGAGTCTCCAAATCACCTGACTCCCATGTGTTTGGACTGTAGAGAAAACCTGTTTACCAAAGGAAACTCACATACCTTCTTGCTTTGAGGCGACCGCCACCATGCTCCCTATACACAGACATTTATAATTGATGGACCTAATCGGTGATCTCTTCAGTCATCTGTTAAAAGCAATTTGTAACACTCACCCGTTCATATGAAATAATAGCTCAGCCACTATTTCCGCTGATAATACAGGCTGATCCAGGCAAGTTTATGGGTAATTAAGGCTGGCGTATGTTAAATGAGAGTGCTGTGAAATCCAGCGGAGGAGAGGGGAGGGGGATGCGGGTAGTCAGGCACTGGGCCCGTCAAGGGCGATTATTGGGTGCTGGAGAGATGCTGTCCTTTCCAATTAACCAGAACCGCTGTCGACAGGGCTCAGAGACTTCAGGAGAAAATAAGACCCTGGGAGACAGCAGTGAGATATGGAGGGTGGAACAGAGACGCCAAATATTTGGCAAAAAGGGTTTTCACGTCAGGGAGTGATGGGAGCTGGGGCCGATGAGATGGTCCTGGATAGACTTCTCACATTTAATTAGCATCCGTATCAACTGATGGGGAGGGTGTTACCACGGCCGGGCTTTAAACTGACAGACATGCCATAAAATCAGCTTGTTGTCCACATTTGTGTCTCTAATTTGCTTTTCAGTGACAGTCCCCTCAGCCACAGGAATGATTCATGGTGCTTTTGAGTGCACTTTTGTTTTGCAAGGCATGAAACATGTCAAGGGCATATCGAATACAATGCAGTAAATGCATGGGAGGGTGATACTGCAATTAGAGGCACTTCATCTAAACTATGTTTCAAAATTGATCATGGCATTGTTCTATATAGGTCCAGTGTATGAAATTTAGCGGCATCTAGTGGTGAGGTTGCGAGTTGCAACCAACGGCTCACTCCACCGCTTGCACCTCCCTTTCGAAGCACTACTGTGGCTGATACAGGACTAATGTCATCACATTTTCGCTTCTTTGATCCTTAACAAACAAAAATTATCCTTTTCCTACTAAAAAAATCACACAAATTTTACAGTGTCAAAAGATTTACCCAAGCTGTCATTGGGTCGGTACCCTTTAAAAAGGTCCTAATACTGTATTTACATATACACTCATGGCCACTTTAGTACATCTTGCTATTACAGGGTTGGACACCAATTTGTCTTTTGAACCACCTTTATTCTTTGTGGTGTAGATTCAACAAGGTGTTGTTCATATTGACATGATAGCTTTTTTGTTTATTCCAAATTGGAACCATACCATCTGTATGTCGCAGCTCAAATTGCGACTCCAGGCAATGTTTTTCCAGTCTTATTTTTCCAATTTTTGTGAGTCTCAGTTTCCTGTTCTGACCATCTGCTTCAAGGTTGGAAGTGTTGCACATTCAGAGATGGTATGCTGCATACCTTGGTTGTAACAAGTGGTTATTTGAATTACTATGGCCTTTCTATCACCTTGAACCAGTCTGCCAATTCTCACAACAACCATGCCATGTTTAAAGTCACATGAATCCCCTTTCTTTCCACTTCTGATGCTCAGTTTGAACTTCAAGTCGTCTTCACCACATCTAGATGCCTAAATGCATTGAGTTGCCTCCATGCGATTGGCTGATTAGCAATTTGTTTTACCTTCAGTTGTACCTAATAAAGTGTCCAGTCAGTGTATGTATGTACCAAAATGTATCATTGAAGTACTAATATGCACTCAAAAACTGTTACTTAGATTCAACTCAAAAAAATTAAGGCAACATTTCCCAACTACTTTTTGTAAGTTTAGTGAACTTCTTGATATTTTAAGTTGGTAAAAATCAGTATTATGTATTTTACTGTATGCTAAAAAATTAAGTAGAGTCTACAAGAAAAAGCAAAACATTTGAGTTTAACCATCGTGACAAAGAGCAGCATTGACCAAATCACACTTAATTAAAATAAGTAACATTTAAAATAAAAAATTAAACTTTTTGATTTTAATTAATTCATTTACTCTCATTAATTTAGACAAATTATTTCTTCAATCCACTTAAAATATTAAGTTAGCATTGCCATAACTTTAATAAATAAGGAAAGAGAGGTATTAGTTTCCAATGTTTATTACTCTATAACAGCTGCCATATACAAACAACTGGGACACTGGTTTCTCTATCAATTTTGTTGTAAACATTTTAACATTAAAAATTACAGAAACTTCTGACCTCATCTTTAAGTGCAGCATAGAACACCTTCAAAGTGCAATCTGTATATTCTTAACACTGACATTAAAATACAGTAACTCTTGACCTAAGCGATTTACGTAACAGAACAGACTTAAGCTCATCAAGTGCCCAGCAGCTGGATGCTTATCCAGGAACTGAAGAAGTCTGTGCTTGACTACCAAGTTGTTCTCAGTTAAACTGCCCACCGAGCAAGAGTGGTGAAGCAAAGAAAACATCAAACAAAAAATAAAATAAAAATGCATAATCTTACATAAATACTTACAACACCAACTTCAACACACTACACTGTATACTCTTAAAACATTTCACATTAAAATAAAACACAGGGAATCCAAATCACGGCATTTGACATGAAAAAACTGACTTCAGCGCACAGTACATCTTAGTATGTATTAAAACATTTTACCATAAAATGGTTTATATAATAGAACTTCTGAACTGCAGCCAATTAACAATTAAACATTCAGAACAATCCCACTCATTTATCAAGCTCTGACACAACAAGATGGCCATTTATGAGTGTGAGGCTGGCATACTAACTCAGAAGTTTGTTTTTGAGTGTCATGAATCGGGAGGAAGGCTTTGGGCGCAGTGTGTCGAGTCCCACAAAAAGTCTTTGGAACACCTCAAATGTTTTGCTGGATAGTTGTGGTGGATACTGCAGGTTCAGAGCATATGTCATCCCCAAAAGCAGGCAACATGCCCTGGCCAGATTTCCAAGATCAGTAAGCACTGGAATTCCCTCAATGATAATTCCCACTGCATCCGGTTCACGGCAGACATGTATCTGCATATTGTGCATTTTTAAGTCCTCATGGACACTGCTCTCTGTTATTCCCTGGATAAGACATAAACATAAGACATAAGTGAAAACAAAGAACAATAAGTGTCAACAGAAAACAACAACAAAAGCCTTTAGTAAATTCACACATTAAAAGTTCACAAAAGGATTTAAGTTTGGTCGAGCCAGCTGCTGCAAAGAAAGCCTGGCCTGTTTAACTGGCTTCATAGTACAACTTTCAGTAGAGACTCACTTCCCACAACAAACCTGCTAGACTACATCACATACACAGGTCACCTCCAAGGCCTAAATCCTTAAAGGGGAGAGGGGCTCAGCTGGTAACACACAGATGTGGTTAAGTAAAAGTATCTGAAAATGCTGTTACAGTTATATCATCAAATGATTATGACTCCTGCATTAATGTAAAACAAGGATTTTACTTTTGTGAAGCTGCAGCTGAAAAATATGACAGAATTTTTTTAAAATCAAGTCTACTAGCCACTGGAAGACCAAAAGGTTAAGGTGTTTGTAGGTGTGTTTTTGCACTTTTGACAGAGCCAGACTAGCCATTTCCACCCAATTACAGTACTTGTTCTAAGACAAGCTAACCAATCGCCAACTTCAGCTCCGTACAAAACTTCGAAAGACATAAGATTGATATCTGAGGAATAAATAAGTGCTTTTCCCCAAAAAAAGGCAAACTATGCTTTTTAAACAATTTTTTTAAAGAGCATGGCCAGTCTATATGTATACAAGGCAAAGCTTGGCTGTGTCCAAAGGTCCCATGATGCAGTCTATAATGTTTTAGAATATCAGTCTTTGCTGGTACAACAGCACTGCATAATTTACAAGGCCACCCCATCTGTCACAAAAAAAATAGAAAGGGATGCCAATTTAGTTTTTTTTCCAATAGCCGACCCTCAATAACTTACTTTTAGTTACCTTAATTCCTCTAAACGACAGATAACAACAAACCTCTGAAATATTTACCTCAATTTCACCTTAAAGAGCCCAGTAGATCTGATTGGCTTCTAAAGAAGCAACACAAATAAGAGTTTATTTATGAAAATATCAGTATAATTGATGTTATTGCAATGCAAAAGAAATATTAAATCTTTTAACTTTAACAAATGGTTTCAAAATATTTCAGACAAATATATCAACAGATTAAGTTAAAGCATTAAAAAAACGAATAAAACAATGTTAAAGCGGACTAGGTCTATGAACAGCTGCTTTGCTGAACACGCAGTGCTGGTGCTGCCAGTACTATCTTTCTACTTAAGTCTAAAACCGTTTTTACCCTCATTAAAAACAGAATGCAGGAGAGAGCAACGCACACGTATACATATTTACGCATTTTCATGATACCACGTTGCAGAGAGAGAGACGCCATTATCCTCATCTTTTTCAATCATGCAGGGACAACAACAGTGACTACAAAATTAACGTTAGCAGTTAACGTAACTTTTACCGGACACGTGGACGAGGATGAGAGGCCAGAATAATTCACATTCACCGAGGCTATACGTTATTAGATTCCTTAAACAAACAAAATGACTTTGTTGTATATAAAAAGTCCGCAAACTAAGTAGAAACAGCATTTGGTAATATATCTCACATATACCCCCTACGTTAGCGATAGCTGTTTAAGATTAATGTTAATGTTAGGCCTCATGGCGCCTGCAAAACTGACAAACTGTTACTGTCTGAAACCGGACGATGCTTTTACATTTTATAGTGCAATAAGTGCGTGCTCATTCGGCTAAAATCTAACTTTATGCGATGTAAATAGTTACTTACATGTGTTGCACGTTGTATAAAGCCCTCAAAAACTCCAAAGAAATCCGAATGGCACTGGTCCGGTACAGGTGACAATGAGCAACGGTCTCGTTGCTGCAGCATGTGGGCGGGTCGTGACTTTTTACTTTGGATATAAACACTTAAATAAAGTTTTGTAAAAGCAATTTATTGTGAAGTTTAGTAAAATTAATTTTTTGATAGGTAATAATAAGTTACCAAAACATTCACACTTTTTACTTAAGTAAAACTTAAATTAATTCAAAAAGAAAAGGGAATCAATTTATTGAAAGAAATATACTTTTTAAAATAAATTCCAACAGACAACACCCTTGAAGGACTTTTTACAGTGTACAGTGAGTTCCTGGAAAACTGGATAGATGGGGTTGTGCAAGATGTCATCATAATTTAGTCCAGTCATGTTATGTCAACTTTGCATGTGTTTCGTTTGGGCAGGAGGAATCCATTCCATTGTAGTTACTTAACCGTGTCTCATCTGCCAATCTGAGTTAAAACTGCGAAACTATTGTGATATTTCACAGCTGTGCGGTTAGTTAAACAGCTTTATATTATGAACACTATCTGTTTGCTTTTTGTTCCTATTGTTTTGACAAAATGTTTGACTTTGATCATTAAAATGTCATTGGTAAAAATTAAAATATCTTTATTTTAAAATAAGCAGGTGTTCGACTGTAGATTGTTTTCCAACAGTCTGGCATTTGTGTCCTGTGAGGGTTTTAGTTGCAGTAGGTGCACGATTTTCTCCGTTTGTCTAATAAAGCATTTAAAATGCACTGATCCGTTTTTCTTGTGTGAGGCTTTCCTGGCTGTCATATGCAATCTGCTCAAATCTCCTTCATCAGACTTTTAGTGATACTTCCTTGGCTTTTTGCTTACATGCTGACTGACATCTAAAAGGACTGCTTTCTGAATGACAGCACAGAAGGAAGTGTGTGAACAGAATTCAACTCTGTATTAGCATCTTTAACATGCTGGTTTTGGGACCAGTATGTTTTTAAAACTCTTTGTTTTGCTTCCATTATAGTAAACCAAGCTATATCTAGTCCAAAGGTGATCAATACCTTCAAGTTGACTGATCAAATTTTTGTTGTTATATATTTTAGCTACTTCTGGCCATAAACATGAGAGTTGTCAGCTCATGTGACTGGGCACTGGAACTGGCATGCTAGAGAACATTTATTATATTCACTTCACTCTACGTGTTTTCGCTTATCTCAGAACATCTGTAGTTTTGGCTGAACTAAATATGAGACAAAAATATGTGTGCTGTAGTATTTAGCTCCTGTTATTCAGAGAGAACCTACTTCTGTCTCATGTACATGTGTCCAACATTCATTATATTCACTTTACTCTACGCCCTCGAACTAATAACCTATTTTAAAAGCCAAACGCATATTCAGCTCCGCTTTGAAGGACAACAGATAAAACGTGTCACTTTCACCTCCAAGTTTGATACAAATTCGTAGAAGCACTTTGATCTAGTTTTCCACTAACTGGGCCACTGTGAGGCTATACATGTTTCACCCAAAACAGTTTAATATACATGGAAAACACCACACCTTTGTGTGTCTGTAGACCGGTAAAACACCTCCTGTGCTCCCCCGCAGATAAAAATAGCCCATATGTAGGTCTGACCTTCTTTGGCACTATTTTATTCACACAATATGCAAAGTTGGGTGATGATCCACAGGAAATGAGACGTATATATGTCACAGCGGTCGATCCCATGAGGAGTCATTCACCTCTAAAATCGTTACCTCACTGTAAAAAACATGTCATGACAGAGTGAAAGGGTTACCTGTGGCCTACTTCTTTCTTCCGAAGAGCACAAAAGAAGATAAGCGAACAATGGCGGTACCCATTGACTTGCATTGGTTTGGTGTCCATACAATAGAAGTGAATGGGTACCGCCATTGTTTGGTTCCCAACATTCTTCAAAATATCTTCTTTTGTGTTCTTCTGGAAAGAAAGTCATATAGGTTTAAAATGACAATAGGGTGAGTAAAAGATGACAGAATTTCTTTTCTTTGGTAAACAATGCCTTTTAAAAAAACTGCTGTACATCTTGAGACAAAACATTAGCACTGATATGTCGGTGCAAGTTGTTTTCAGTTCAAATATGCATTTAAATAATAAGCATTGTCTGTGAAACCAGGCCATAGAGTAAAGCACATGAATATAAACAATCTGCTTGATTTATGGAGGCACTGCTATATTTAATTTGGAATTTGTTGCAATATGCAAAGTCAAGCCGGACAAAGAGCATCGAGTTTGCAGTTTGGCACCATGAGTCATTTTTAACTACTAAAAGAAAAAGAAGCCTTTTATTCTTGTCACAAAAATATGAGCAGAAATCTTAAAAATATGATTTAAATGATCCCATTTGCTGCAAAGTTTTTGTAGTCTTTTGAAGTCTTGTGGTGGATTATAAACAGACAGAGCATGTCCAATGTTCACTTAGTTTTAATGAATGTTTGGTATGCTCATTTCATTGTGGTGAACGAGGCCAAGATTTGTATCTATCGTACCACCACAGAGATATTTGTTGCTCTTTCATGTGTGCATCAATGCATCAATGCAAATTCAATTTATCTTAAAAAGAAAATGTTTGCCAATGCTTTCTTAGAGGGAGATATTTAAAAACAAGCTCTCAATTTCAAAGAAGCTTATTGGCATTGTAAACAAAACACTAAATGACCAAATCGGTAAATAATAAAAATAATAATGCTAAACAAACACAAAATCAATTTTGGGAAACTTATGTTACATTTAATAGTCATGGGACTTTAGGATGAACCACTAAGCTACAACTCCTCATGAGTGATAAAGACTTAAAGCACTTAAAGAAAGACTGTACTGCACTATTGAAACCTTCTAAGATCTTTCTTAACCACACAAGACAACAAAGACCTGAAGAGAGCGGCACGATTGACTTAACGTATCATCTCATCATGTCATGGTTTACCACCAGCTTCTGGATCCACTAGAGACTTTGCTCACATGCAGCTAAAACAACTTTGCCAAACATTGCAAAATATTATATTGACTTTTTGGTCACAGGCCCAGATGTAACTTTGAGGGAACGTTTTAGTTAAGATGGAAAATAAGAAACAGAAAGTTGCCCTTTGAGGATTCAGAGTTACATCTGATTTTTAGACAATGTGGAAAAGATTACAGGAGAAACTGGGAGGCAAATACAATAGAATTACATTGACAAAGGAAAGCACTGCGGCCTTCTTCCATGTTCATACGCTACATCATGCCATTTCAGAGAAGCGCACACATGATGTTTGAATGTTTTAGCTAGGTTGTGCATTACATTTAACCCTGTGGTTGAAGTTGAAGATGATCTGTGAATGTGAGCCCAATATTGTTTATGTTCATAGCTTGTGAAGGGTGGTGTGGGTGTACAGGTAGATGGAGGTTGAAAAGAGATTGTTGTAATGTACTGTACTGTGTTTCAGCATTCAGGACCAAGTGAGAGAGCTGTATTTATGTAAAACTCATGCTTAAAAGCTCAAACTATAAAACAAAAATTCTGAAGATTTGGTGGTAAAAAGTCAAATTTTAAGTTTGGATGGTATAAAACATTTTCTCAGATTAAACAGCAGATTTTAAATATAAATATTGTATTTTGGTCTAGCCTTATGGTTAGTGCGCCACCATATAGTGCCAGTGTGCTCACGGCGGCCCAGGTTTGATTCCCGTCTCTGAGGTCCTTTGCGGGTCCAGCTCCCCTGTCTCTACACAACACTTTCCTGTCTACTCTTCACTTTCCTATACCATTAAAGACATGAAAAACATAAAAAATAACTTTAACAAAAGAAATAATCTGCAGGGACTCTATTCTTTGTGTATGTTTCATGGAAGTTAAGTAAGGCGTGCATGCGCAGTAACGCTTGTTTATGTTGTTGCTTTGAAACTTTAGATATACACTGAAGTGACAAAAAAAATAAAACGATGAAATATCTGAAATGCATCGATATGTCAATCCAAAATGTTTAACGGATCAAAACTGTATTACATTTTAGATTCTTCAAGGTCTTTGGTTACATCTCTGTACCCGATCTGGGCATGTATGATGGCCATGGCTCCACTAAAAAATCCAACAAATCCAGTCAACTGTGTCCAAACTTTTAACTCATCAAAATGTATAACTGTGGACATTACCATTCAGTTGTGTGTTTTATTAACGTAAACTTTGCATTGAATTGACAAAAAACCAACTGATGACTTGTTTGTTATCAAAAGGTAGGTAATGAAAAGACAAAACACTTGAAAACACACATTACATGTTATGTAATGACTGTTTGTTCACTGACCTGTACACTTATGAAGTTTGACATGCAAATTAGACTTACTCTTATTGCTTTTATTGTCATTAGGGAACATATTTAATGCTGTGTGTTAAAGGTGCTTGTTATTTTTCACTCTAGCTAAGAATTAATTTAATTTCAGTTCGTTGCGTCCTAAAGCAACATAATAGCAAGGAGTGACTTGATACACCTACAAGTGTTTTTTTGCATTCAGAACAGCCACTTGTCATTGCACTTCAGCATCCAAGTGTGGAGTATTTGCTCTTTAAATGTTCTCCGTTCATGGTGATTTAGTAAAGAGTGTTCTGCGTTGATCTACTGTTTAATGTAATAACCATAATTACCTGGTATCCATGATCTATATATAAAACAAAAAACAATCCAATTACTTTTAGTTCCCATGGCAACGGCAAAGTGGTTTGCCCAAGACCGGCTCAAGAGCTGCTAAAGTGGGGATTTACTTTAACAGTATAAACACAATGCTGGCAAGGGACCAGCAGTGCATTACACACATCCCACGTGGCTCATAAGATCAGATCCTTAATGGTAGCTACCTACATGCCAAACTGGAAAAGTTTAAGGGACAGATTCATGACTAACATCTGTCCCTTTTGGAAGTTTGCCTTGCCCTTGGTTGAAGGATAGGATGGGGTTTATGGAAAAATGTACAGCACATTTATTACTTCACAGTTTGTCAACACTTATTATGTGGCAATGTCATCGTTTGTATAGTGCTATCATAACACATTAAAGTGCACATAAAACTACATGGAATAGAAAGTAAAGGCAAATCTCACAGATCTGTTCTTAAATCACCTCAAGCGAAGCACCACATCATGCCGAGCTACAAAAACTCCACTTTCAGCCTCTAATGATAATCGGGAGCACTTCCAAAGATGCTCTCGACACATAGTTTTCACTTCATTTGTCTTGCCTGCTGATGTGCTTAAAATGTCAGCACGCGGGTTTAGGCCCATTTCTCTCCGGTTTCACCGCAGTTAGTCCACTTGTTAAAATGTTCTGTCTACTTTCTGGAAGGCATGATTAGGAGCCCATCTGTGAGGTGTGAGTGGAAAAGCTGTCAGCAAGATGTGTTGAACTGCTAAAAGCTGTGAAAATGTTGACGCAAGCCGTATTTTGTGACCACGTCTAAAAATAAACCTGCTGCCTTTGGATTGGCACCCCAGGTATTTAACCATTGGGCTACTCTGATGCTTTAAGTACACCCAAGGCATCCAGGTTATATTGACATTGCATATATTTAGAGTTTTGTTTTTGCCATTTAGTTGTAAGCTCGATGTTCATAAGCAGAAACTTATATTTAGTTTTATATTAATTTATGTGGAAAAAACAATAGTGCCATGTTAAGGTGGAAAAATAGATTATGAGAATATATCCCTGCTGTCATTCAAACCTCGTATATTTCCATGTTTCATGATTTTTTTGCCAGAAATCATTATTATTAGTCACCCTTTATGTTTGTCACTGGGTTTTGCAAATATATAACCAATAAACATTGTACAAAATTGCTTGTCAAAAACACAGTATTTAATCATTTTAAAAGTACAGTGATTTTCCATTTCCTGATAAACAATGAATTTGGACAGCGACTATATAGTCAAAATATTATTTAAAAAAATTAAGAACAAAGTCAATAATGAGAATACGTAAATACATTACAGTTGTATCAATACAAGAATATTAATACTTTGAAATATAATATGAATATTTTAAAAGTGACGTGGTAGATGACATCAATGTGTTTGGGATGGTGTAATAATGTAAAAGTAAACTTTCTATTAATAAATATGTACATGCAAGCAAATATTTTTTTATTTCTTAAATATAATTTTAATATACTTTAATCTTGCATATGACTTTTATCTTATTCTCAGAATTTTGATTGTATTCTCAAAATATTACAATATTATTTTTATATGTGGCACTAAAATTTCTTGTTACTTAAAGAAATTGATTTATCACTCAAATTTTGTTTTAGAAAACCTTTGTTACCACATGTCCCTTATGCATGCAGAATTTCATACTTAGTGCTTCAACAAGCATTGGGTAATTGATTTTGTCAGACAGTTGTGATGAAATACAACTTCTGTCACCAATTTATTAAACAGAAGCTCCAGCCTTTGTATTAAGACTTGGGTCATTAACTGCTAGGTTATCACAAACCTCTTGCTGACTCATACCGCACATGTATTGCAAGGACAGTGCTATGCAATGCAATGAAGCATGCAGTGATAAAACGTTAATCCTTAGGGGCATATCCCTTAATGTCAAATGGAAATGATGCTGGTGAAGATCAAACCAATACAAAGTGAGAGCAAAAATCTTTAGAAAAGTATGTACATGTATCTATGTGATACAGCAGACACAAAACAATTCCTGTACTCAAATCCAGAGGAATTGTGTGACACGTGTCTGTCACGTTAGCTGTGTGTGAAACAGAAGTCATTATCCATCTATATAATTTCCATCGGTTTTGTGCCTGAGAATATTCAAACTTAGCATATCACAATGCCCTCATAAGACTTCTAATATTGTGCACAAGACATGTGGCCTAGTTTTGTGCATAAATGATGACAGAATTTTCATTTTGGGGGAACTAATGGTTTTAAAATCAAAGCTGGTTTAAAACTCAAAAAGATCAACTGAAAATCTCACATCTTTATGTACAAATACAAATAAAATGTGAACTACATGCAAACTGCACGCACATCATCCACACATAAACCGAGTCAGTATTTGCAGCGCTGTGCATCTCGGAGAGATGAGAGATGTAGCCCAGTCCTTCAACATCTCCTCAGGGATGCGGCAAATTGCTTCCATTTTATCAGATGCAGAGTTCCAAAGGCTAACATAGATCAGCTCTTTTCAAGTCGGAATAAGAGCAGCACAGACTCACACAGCTACAGGGTGGGAGGAAATAAGACAGGATAGAGGAACAAGATAGATTTAAAAGTGCACAAACAAAACTGAGGGTTCATAAGAAGGCAGAGTACAGATGCTTTCGAAAGAAGAGATAGAAATGAAAGTGTTATCTTTAATGAAGAAAACAACACAATTTTTAAACTTTTGTTACAAAAGAATTGGATTATGTGCAATCCAATTAGAACTCAATGTATTTGTGTTATATACCTACTGAAGTCAATACAAATGAAATCACTGTGCTCAAAAAATGATTTCTTTCATTTGCTTTTCATTTTTTTCATTTTAAGTTTTGTGCTGAAATCAGCACAAATGAAAAGGTGTGCAGATCGTTTTGTTTTTATTTGGAAAATGTTACAGTCCTTACCAAAAAAAGAAACCTTATAGGAAAGAAACACCAATTTCGCATTTTTCACTTGTCTACAACATGTGTTTTAAATATGCAAAACCACATGTGAATTTATGGGGAATTTACATGGAATTCACACAAAAATGTTCCAAAACCACACATTTTACATGTGATCACATTTGTTTTGTGCCCTTTCATGTGTCTTTTCTGTAAGGGATGGAATTCACGTGTTCTTTGCGTGGTTCCTAACCAGCCATAACTGCAATATATTTGCAATATTTAATAGACTCCTTTTTATTTTACAGACTTAAATTAAATTTAAATACAAAACACAGGCTTAAATGCAGTATTTTTAATGTAGAAGGAAAACACGAGCTGTACAAGAAATTGCTTTTTTTTATAAAAACCACCCAAATGCAGTATACTGTTTGAATATTATTCAGTGTAGTGGACAAACTTACTTATACTTTTTCTAAACAAGAACATTTGTATAGTTAATTTAAACCCCCACAAACACATACATATACACACTATGTGTCCAGCCTACAAAATGATTCATTGCAGTAACTTAATGCTCACATGCCCATCTTCTATTCAAGCAGCAAATTGGGGTTAAGAGGCTGAAGCTCATCTCTGTTACTCTCAATCCAAAGGGTTTATACTCACGTGGCCGTCCCATAGCTACATGCATGTCTCCCACAATGCTGCAGATGATATTTGCTTATCATTACACACACATGTAGGCTGATGAGTTGGGGTAATGAGCCATGCATACGGTAATGTCACAGCACATTAAAACACTTAGAAAACAGTGGTATACTTTACTGTGTTTATGTGTATATGCATTCATATTTTGTGAGCTTGGTTGCTTAGTGATTGGTTCATTTTGTATATCTGTTAACTTATTTAATGGTAATATGTGTGATTATGTTTTATGGTAAAATATGAGCTACAGGATCATGGAATACTGGACAAACTATACGTGAGGTTGCATCTTTGTGCACCGGAGTAACATACACATATTCCTGTTTTCTTGGTGCAGCAGAAGAAAGGCAGAAAATAAGATCTTACAACAAGGAAAACAGGCGAAAGGAGAAAATTATAAATAGTAAAAGAGATATGTGATATAAGAGAAATAATATTAAGAGCCATGGGAGGGAGATGAAGCACATGCAACAGATTTTAAGATCTTCCATCTACTGCAGGAATCATCATTTCAAATAACTATGCAAATGTGAAATAAGAAGTCATTATGAGATGCCCTGTTGGAAAGAAAATGTAGAAATATCTTAATTGTTTCTTCTAGATGGTAATACATTAAAGACTTTTGTTTAATGGGTTAGTTCCCCTATATAAATGATTTGACATTTCATTTTAAACCTGTACAAATTTCTTACAAGTTAAGTGAATGGGGACCGAAGCTGTTTATCTTTAGTGTTCTGAATGACATTACCATTTGTGTTCCACAGCAAAACTCAAGATAGTTTGGAGTAACCTGAAGGTTTAAAAATGAAAGAAGTTTCATTTTTGGGTGAACTGCCCTTTTAACACTTCTGCTTCTCAGATTTTTGTCACTGAGAAAAAGACTTCTGAAATATCACATGACTCTCCTTCAGAGCTTTAGAAAAGATCCTTGCCAAGACTCAGATTTATCAAGATATCAGAAGTGATTATATTAAAAACATTCTTATCAGATTCTTCAAAGGCTTAATCTATACTCTTTGATCTCAATTTAGTTCTAAAGACGGTTTCATATACGCTCCCGGTCCAAAGTTAACTTCCATTTCTGTGTTTGTGGCTAATAATATAATTATTTATATTTTATTTTTATTTGTTTTAATATTTTTTTGTGTGTATAATAATTGTATTGTATCAATTTGTTGAATTTTGTTGTATATTAATTTTATTAATATATGGGTCGTGAATGGGTCGTGTAACTTGCCAAGTAACGGTTCTTATGCAAAATAATACAGACATAATTTTAACTTGCTAGCTAATGTCATTTACTTGTTATTTCTTTTGCTTTGGACTCTATTCTTTGTGGATGTGTGCCGGAAGTTAAGTTTGGGCCACAAAAGAGCACATGCAGTAATGTTTGTTTATGTTGTTGCTTTGAAACCGTCTATACTGTATGTTTGAAATGGTCTTGTTTGTTCAATTGTATGAAAAACACAAGAGTTTTAGGAATGACACTCTACTGCTTTATATTAGAAGTTATGTTTGAAGGACATGGCATTTAATATACACCATTATCTGTGTCAACAAATACACAAATGACAATGATTTTGGACAGAATCAATGCAAAACCATAACCATAAATCCACAACATTGCTTGTAAACACAAACTCACACTGACTGACAGCAGCAGTTGCAAATTCAGCAGTCTGGTCAGAATGAATGCCTGGAATACTCCTGTGAAAACAGTGTGTAAAATAAAATCTTAATATCTTTAATATTCAACGTGTAAACTGAAATCATAGTAAAGTTAATGGTTGAAACCAATCATTGTTGCTCATCACAATAATAAGATTATGAGATTATGGATTTCTCAGATAGGGTCACAAATATTTCTTTTCCTTGTGAAATTAAAGCAAATATATGATCAAATGTTGCCTCTCACATGATGTGTTCCAACCTTTGGTATCAAATTCATCCAGTTTGTGCTAACAGCACCCAACAGTTCTTGACCTGCTGTCTTCCAGACAATTGTGACACCAGAGGTCAGAGGTCGTGACCCCAATCCCATCAGGATGGAGATATTGCTTGACCTTTGAGTAAAGATGTGTGCATTTGTGTGCATTCATGGAGAAAAAAAACCAAAGACCTTCTGGAGCATTCTGCTTCTTCTGTAAGTTTTACAATTGACTTATTTTGACAATCTTGACCAATTTACTTAAGAGCTGTAATATCATCCATCATTTGCCAACATTTATTGATTCGTCGTGTTTTGTTTAACCTCATCCAACCGGAGGTATTTGTGTATATAAACATGCAGGTGGATAACTTATTGTTTCACGCAATAACACAAAACGTTTCTACGCAGAGAAAAAACAAAGTTGCTTGTTTAAGCGATACAGAGGACAGAGAGAATCTTGCGCTCTATTTAAAGGAGCCTCTCATGCCAATAGCACATTGCCTTAATGAACAACAAGGTGTCAAAACAGCTTAGACGCTTCTCTGTGTTTTTCTCTGGTTCTACACAGCCTCCACCCCCCACTCACCCCTTCCTCCACTAACAAGAGTAAGAGCTTGAAAATTGACCCTGGAGCTCCAATGTCATGCCAAGCAATTCTCAGACAGAGCCCGGTGCTAATGAGTAAACATCACATCGCTGTTAAAATACACTAGCATGAGGTCAAGGATCAACAACCCTAACAAACCAGATGTGTTTCTAGACTGATAGAGCATGCTGCTAGCAACAATGACGTCATCGGTTCGATTCCAGGGTCTGTATTCTATATTGTGTTTAATTTTTAGCAATTTCGTGTGTTTCTCGTGTGTTCAATTAGGTCCCATGGCACATCTGGAGCTCAGTGGCCAAAACTGTGGTCAACAGAATTCTGTAGTAGCATCGACTAGCAATATGACAATCCCAAGGGATCTGCAAGTGATGACATCAGCAGGTTTCTACAAATGTTTTATTTTCACCTCTTACAATAAAAAAAGTAATTGGGACTTAACAATGCCCTTGACATCCCAGCACAAACGTTATACACTTACACTCGGATATCTAGTGTATAGGTGTTGAAATTATTCATGAAGGGGGCCAATTTTACGTCAGTGGGATGCTCTTGAAGTTTTTGCGCTTTTGTAATTGGGCAATGTTAACAAATGGAAACGCTTGTGTATGTGAGTGTGAAAATGCTTGTGCGTGTGTGTGTGTGTGTGTGTGCGTGCGTGCGTGCGTGCGTGCGTGTGTGTGCTTACTCAGCTTTATAAAACTATAAGGGGGTAATTGCCGACTCTGAGACCCAGGTGGGTTCTACATCTCAGGTTTAACTCAATAAGCAAACTTTAGTCCTCTGTGAAATCATTAGAAAAACTGCAAGTGCTGCGGGTTATTGGTTCACCTCCCTAGAAAATAACTCATACACAATGATATTATACAGTGAGAAACTGGAAACTCTTGCATCTTGTTTCTCAGATGTTGTTGCTATTATGTATTCTTACGAGATTCAAATCGACTCCAGATTTTAAAGCCTGCAATGAAAAGTCAATATGAACCCAAACGTTTCTCAACAAATTCTGATTTAAAGGGATAGTTTAAATGAAAATTCTGTCATCGTTTACTCACCCTTATGTAATCTCAAACCTGTGTGACTTTCTTTCTTCTGTAGAACACAAAAGAAGATATTTTGAAGAATGTTGGTAAAAGAAAACCGCTGGTCCCCATTGACTTGCATTGATTTTGTGTTCAATAGAAGTAAACGGGGACCAGTGGTTTTTGGTTACCGACATTCTTTAAATCATCGTCTTTTGTGTTCTGCAGAAGAAAGTCATACAGGTTTAAAATGTCATGAGTAAATGATGACAGAATTTTCATTTTGGGAGAAACTATCCCTTTAAGGTATGCTCTTCAATGTGTACTTTATTCAGCGTATTTCTGTCTTTTTTTGGAAAAACATCCAAATAAACGCAATGAAGAGATGCTTTAGCATAACTAGCTATAGAAAACGCAATCTCAAATTGTTTCCATAAATGTGTCCTTTTGTACATTATTTTTGTCTGTTAATACAGCAACACTCTGTGAAAAGCAGATTCTATATAGGAAGATAGATAGATATGAGTTATCCTTACAGTTGAAGGACAGCAATGTAATACATCACTGAAGTGTCAGGATGACGGAATAATCATCAGGCCTGCATAGGTTATGGTGGAGGAGAAATGTCTGGAAACTGAGCACTTGCTAAGTGAATGCCTTGCAAATGGCATTGATCAGAAAAAGGCGTCATTTAGCAAAGCACTTTCCGGATATCTTGAATGTTTGCTTTTTTTGGAAAGCACTTGCATTTGATTTACGTATTGAATTCAAAGGTATAATTTAGATATATGTAAAATACCAACAAGAGTTGCTTTTCCGGTGGAAATCATGAATTCTGTGTATCTAGAAACAAGTCATTTAGGGTCGATCTGATTCCATAATGCCCATTGAGAAATGCCTCTCTTGTGGTGTAAAGTTATGACTCCTGGTAGAATAAGAGGCACTCATGTGTCCACCTCCACAGAGGTTATGGTTGGCTTGCTGAATAACACTGCTTTTATATAAGTAGTCCATATTAATTGAAGCTGAAGTTGTTAATAGGTTGTCAAGAACTTTGAGCTTATTGCATTCTCACTTACCAGAAAGTTTTACAGCCAGATTGAGTTAAATCAAGCGGTACATGGAGTTCTCGGGTTTTGTGTAACTTGACAGATCCATTTTTCACATTTACTCCAAAAAATTGCAAATACAGAATTTTTGATTATTCTTCTTCTTCAATTTTGTTAAAAGTTGTATTTCTGACCCACATATTCATGAGAACTTCTATAGTTTATAATTAAAGAAAGTGATATATTCTGGCATCAGCCTCTGCTCTATTTCATTTTATCATGAGCAATATTAAAGCTGCCTTTTTTATTTCTAGGTATTGCAGTTACACGTCACAACATTCAATTCTTCAGGGACAGCCCTGATTGTACCGGGCAACTGAACGAGAAGCCTGCCGTGGGAAGAAATGTACCCGGGTTTATTATCCTCTGAAATAGCCCACACTCACAGCATATGGATTTGAGATTACTATTTTTCTCCCATGAACGGATGGATGAAAAGTCCATTAGAGTTCAAGTAAAACCATATTTACTGTTTTTAGCATTTTCATTTGGTGGGGTATTTGTGAGTGAGGTCTGCTGTATCTCAGTTTAAATCACATATATGCCAAATGTGTCTTTTCTTAGCATTGTTCTTTAATTGATTCGCTTTTGTTTCGTGTGTTTTGGAACATTGTAAACAAATGCCATCGGGACCAGATTTATTTTTTTTGTCACCACAGAACGGATAAAATATGATCTGTGGCATCTGAATAAAAAAGGCTTCTCATGTGAAGTCAATGGTAGGCCAATAGCAATGTTGTCATTTTCTCATATGAGGGAGAGATACAAAATCTTATTCTGGAACTAATTCAGAATAGATTAAAAATGTGTTGAAATGAGCACATCATGAAAATGCCACTCGGTCAGAAAATGTTGGAAATCATTACGTGTAATATTTTATGCATACAAAGAGCAAAGGCAGTTTCTGATGAGTCTTATGCATGCCGGTTCCTTCCTGCAGAAACAAAGAGTTAAAATGGCTTGTGTCAGCTATTAAAGATTTACAGCAACAGAGTTACAGCAATGTTGTTTTTGTTGTAAAATTGACTTGTTGGTTAGGTGTCTTACATCCTATTTAAATGCTAATATAATTACAAATTTGGTTATACAAATGTAATTAGAGATAAAGCTGACTCCAAGAAAAAATAATAAGCAATTTAGCATTTAGCTAAAATCACTAGGATGTCCCATTACCCTTAACAGAATGTAATCAATGCTGGTTTGAAATGAAGGTATTGTGGTTCTACAGTGCCACCATGTGTAAATTTAAATACACATGCATCTCACTACCAGATGAGAAATCACACTAAAACAAGAAGTCATGGTTTGGTGGCTTCCTCCACATCACCATCTGGTTCTGAAAAGCATCTCGCTCCACTGATGTAATGAATATCTTTTTGGTCTGGTTCATCTATAATGCACTAAAGGCCTACTTCATTCTAAACTTACCATGAAACAGGGTTGTACACATTGGCGTTTGTTCACATTGTGAAACACCGAACGTGGTTTTCTATCTAAATGTTGTAAATGCAGCACCCAGCTGAACATACCAGAGCTAAATTACTTATCGACCCAGCGTTTCATCACCCCAGCTGAGCATGTCACATCATCAGTGCTGGTGTGCCTTAGTGTCCCAATATCCTGCTTTGTGTGATAGTTCATCCTGCAACTCCAAATCAATTAAGTGTGTCACTTAAAAGAGCAAGAATTTAGTGCAGAAACTGAGATACCCCTTGAACCTACAAGGAGCTTTCATTAAGCTTTTATTAGATCCGAGGTTGTGTGCCGCTTGAAATGCCTAGTAGTGGAATGTGTAAAGAGATAGCATGAAGGGAACATTTGGAGGAGGTGTATTTGTAATGTATAGGCTACTAATGTATTTAATGCCATTTCATTATTGTGTTGCAGCTGTTGTGCAACCAGATGCTGCTTGTTGGTGACTGAGGACAAACTGAACGGCTTTATTGATCACTTGTTTGAACAATCAAAATAATAAGCAACAATTCACACAATAATGTCCACATATACACACAGAAATCAACCTTAAGGTGTATGTAATTTATTAAATATTATTTGTGAAAACTCAATGTTTCCAGCACAAATGCAAAGATGATGGGTGATGTTATGAATAATTAGATTTACAAACAGCAAGCATCTTGTTTAGTGGGGCCACTGCTGTGAGAATGATGACACTTCCCACTGAGATGTTAGGAGAGGATTTTATATAGCACTACTGCCATCTAATGGAGCAGATCTGCATCCACTGATGTCTGATGGATGAGATGTCAGCTATAATAGCACAATTGATCACATTTTATTTTTCATATTAGGAAAATATTTTGAAACATGGGAACATTTCAAGCAATTAACAAAACGTGTGTTTTTGCAGATTCAACATTGTTATTCAAATGTATTCACAAAACATTGAATATAAGCCATAATTATTACATCATAAGTTGAAATCAAAGCTGAACTACATTATATTATACCTCTATTAATATTGTCATTAATAAACTAATACTTAAGCAAAGTGTTTATGTGTAAAATATGTTGTTAATACAGATCTCTTAACACCTCTTCTCTGAAGACCCACCTCTTCCGTGAGCACTTAACTGTCTCATAATAATAATAATAATAATAATAATAATAAAATAAATAAATAAATAAAAATATTTCTACCTCTCTTTTCCTTTTCTAATGTTCTCTATACTTGCTTATCTTGCCGTTGTATCTGAAACTTTGTATTACTAGCACTTCTCGTGAATATTGCTTACTTAGACGAATCGCTTGCTGTTTTCCTCAATTGTAAGTCGCTTTGGATAAAAGCGTCTGCCAAATGAATAAATGTAAATGTAAATGTAGATCTCTATATGACCAGAATGTGTGGGATCAAAAGTGTTGCAGAAAATGTTTATAAAACAGCTTTTTAACACATAGGCTACAAATAAAAAATGCATTTTGCATATGCATTTTTGAACCCTTTGATTTAGAAAAAAACTACTTGTTGTAAACATTCTGTATTCAAAGTCTACAAAAGCAACAGCAGCATCCCAATAATGCTTGTTTGCTGACTCTCTGTGTTGGTAATAATTAAAGGTTGTGGGTTTGAATCCCACACAGAATCATACTCAAGTTGTATCTTTGTTGTCCTTTGACTGTTTGACTGGCATTGAGTATGATGTGGGTGTGCTTAGTCCTGTAGTTGCTGCCTACAGCTATATATTTTTGAATGATTTATGTTTAATGAAATGCTAAAACATCAATGTTCTCATGAATAATTCAATAACTCTTTGTTCTTGTTTTAATGAGGTTATGTCAACCATCACTTGGAACTTCACTGCAAATTAAATATGGAAACTATGTACAGTAGCTTACATAAAAATGTATGCAATACTGTGCAAATACTTTTTATTATGTTTTAAGTACTTTGACTTTAAGGCATTAGAACATATAACATCAGAACAACAAATACATGCAATAAAGAGACTCCTATAGAATAAGAAGCTTTTTATTTGAAAATACTGTGTAATAGGCTTATTGCTCAGCACTTTACGATTTGGTCAGTTCATATTTAATGGATTTTTACTTAATGTAATATTTTCTCCATATTTTCTTTTCTTCAAAAAGGCTTTTTGGCTGCAATAGCTGTAACAGACTATTAATTTTAATGTTGTTCAATACCTTTTTAAACCAATAGAAAAGTGCTGCAATCAAATAAAAACACAATGTCTACGTAAATTTACTTCATCTTATTTTTCTGAAATGTGTCACTTAATTAAATTAAGTTGTGTTGTTGACGGCGTTTAATTTTATGCCACTTTTTAAAACAACATCATCGGCGGTTTGCGACTAGATTCGTCCTTTATCGTAACAAGTCTATTTGAATCGGTTGTGCTCGGCTATTTCCGGATTCGCCGATAACGGTTGGAATGTTCAAATCTTCGATGCTAGTTTTGCTACTTCAGTGGATACTGAGCTAAGAAAGCGACTGAAGACGAAGCAAAGAAACCAAAAAGGAGGTGAAGAGGAGCCTGGCTACGGAATGACGGTGTTGCAGGAACCTGTCCAGGTATTTAGGCTAAATGTTGAAGCGGTCCCTTACTGTCACAGTTGCGGCAGAAGACTTTTGTCCAGCGCGTGAGACCGGATGATTGAGCGCTGCTACACCGCGGCCTTAGTTAGCGGCTAATGCTAACGGCCTCTGCCCTTTACCTTACACAAAACCTTCCCTTTAACATACGATGTATTCATTTCATATTTATTTACAATTTCAGTTTTACTAATTCATGTGCTTGTCAACCCATGGAAGATAGTTTGTTTGTAGTTTTCGTGAAAGCTAATGTGTTGCAGGTTAGCCAGCTGCCTGGTTTACTGGTGTTTTAGTGATGTTTAATCTTGACGCTTGTGTACCAACATCTAAAGGTGTAAGAATATTTACGAAAAATTGAGTTGGCTTTTCAGAGAGCAGTTTGATACCAATATACAGACGATATAGATTTAGAGTAATATAAGCCAGTACATTGAAAATGTTGTGCAAAGCAGTCCAGAGGATGATCAATGGACTAGAATATGAGCGATACAATATGCATATAACGGCCTTCTGCATTGAGTTTCTATATTTTTAAAGGTTGTTGTTCATTTGTTTTAATAGGTCGACATAACCCTCAAATGTTATGGGTATAAGGATGTTTGTCAGATATAACATAGGTAATGGATTGTCGAGACCAGACTGTTAAAATGTGTAAAATGTGTGTCTGATGAACGTCATATAATAATTGAGAAGCAAACACAGTGCATGCATATTGTGAGGTGTCTGCCTAAACAGTATTTTTGGGCAATCAGATGCACCTCTTATGTACAAAAACGTATCTGTCAATCATCCTAAAAACAGTTTGCTCTCCTTTTGCACCTGAGAAGATACTGAATTGTACGATTAAGGCAGGTGTGGGACTAAATGTCTTATTTCATAGCCATTTGAGTATTGTTTTCTTGCAATGTCTGTATTGACAACACCAATACAAAATCAAGCTCAAAGATACTGCACTAGATATATTATTGTGTATGAATGATCATCGTATCATTTTACTTTAGAAGATCGAAAGTGTACACTTGCTGTAAAGTATTAATTCAATTGTTAATAAAATGCCTTAATATGAATTAACTGAGCATACCTTGCAAATGCTGTACTGTCATTTATTGTTAATGCATCCTTCCATCATCTTATAATATAGTTGTGCACATTGCACAACCTTTTTAAAATAATGTGTGGCAAGCAAATGAAAGATTTGTCTGTTCTGGTCCATAGGCTGCTGTCTGGCATGCTCTAAACCACTACGCCTACCGAGATGCTGTATTCCTGGCAGAGAGGCTCTACGCTGAAGGTAATGATACAAATCTTTTCTAGACACGCTGCATCCTATGTATATTAACCTTTAGCCAAGTCAGTGCTTTCTAAGCCAAAACAACAAATATATTGGTATTGCAGTCTATAGCCAACATTTGATTTTCTAATGTTGTTGATCAAGTCTGCCTGAAATGTACTCCGCAGCACTTTCTCTGCCCTTGTGGACATTCATAGTATTTTAGTATAAAAGACCAAATCTACACAGCAGTCAAATCAAAGTGCTGTTTTAGTACATGTTTTATATACAAGCAGTGTAGCCGAGTAATCATTTTGATTAGAAGGATATAGTGATAGCATAAAACAATATACATGCATTGAAGACACAACATACTCCCTATGTTCTTTGAAAATGAAGATCTGTCAAGGTTACTTTACTGGATTGTCCTGCTGCTAGGCAACGGTTTTATTCATAAAGTCCTTTAATGGATGCTTTTTGTGTAATTTCTATTATGCATCAAAATGGATGGAATGATCTTTTTTGTAATGTTGTAAATTAATGCTATGCTGATATGGCAATTGAAATACAGATTACTCATTTACTTATTAGGTTGTCTTTCTCTTTTCTACCTAACAGTCCATTCAGAAGAGGCACTTTTCCTGCTAGCCACATGCTACTACCGCTCCGGGAAAGCATACAAAGCCTACCACCTTCTGAAAGGGCACAGCTGCACTACGCCACAATGCAAATATCTCCTTGCCAAGTGCTGTGTGGAACTGAGCAAGTATGAATGACTGCATTTTCAAACTAATCATATTGTGTCATTAGGGATGCACTGATACCAGTGCACTGATACAAGCACATAAATTTTTTTCATAATGTGTTTGAGGTGGAGTTGTATTTTTAGTAATCTCACTGTGTTGTGGTTGGAAAATTGCCACCTTGTACTCAATCTTTAAAAAATGGTATTGGTGGATCCCTAATGGTCATCATGTCCATAAACTGTAACTAGGGGTTGTCATGATCAAAGTCTTTGCAGTTGATACCTGTACCAGTGACTACCGACTTCAATAAAACAACAACAATAAATGTGCTGTTTTGTTGCAGTATTATTCCTTTTTGTTGTAGTATTGATCTGTTTTTCCCATTCCTAGTTACAATAGCGGACTAGAATTATTTGTGCCACTGTGTACCCTGAGGGTACAGTGGGCTGCAAAGCCACATTAAAATGCGTTCATTCGTGTAAGATGAAGTATGATGAATTCAATTTAAATTTGATTTAAAGCTACACATCTCATTAACAATGAATACTGCAGCAAGGCGAAGTCTTGCCGTCACACTTTGAACTTGAGATTTTTGCATTTCCTGTGTCAGGTTGGCAGAGGGGGAACAGATCCTTACCGGAGGGGTCTTAAACAAACAGAAGAGCCAAGATGACATCATTACCGAGTTTGGAGACTCTGCCTGCTTCACATTGGCACTGCTCGGGCAAATATACTGGTAAGTTAACCTTCGTTGGCTTCCTGCCTCCATTCTAAAGCTTTGCAGCTGCAGAGAGTTTGCTCTGTTAGGAGGAGGCTAGCTCCCATTTCTTTTAGCATGCAAAATATTGACCTACTGATATCACTGAGCTTGAGAAGAGAGACTGATCTCTGCTCAGCAGTGATCCTGGGAAAACCCAGCTAGTGAGAGCAGGGGTGCTTGCTAGATTTAATCTGAGTGTTGTTTAACTTGCGGATAGGCTGCTTTATCATAGCACCTTATCTGGGATAGAGTACAGCTTGCGATACTGTGTTTTCAGTAATCTCACATCTTTTTGATCATGAAATCTGCTTTTATTGTTGTTATGTTTGATTTTAGCATTGGTTTATTAGCAGCAGCAATATGATCCTAATGACATCACAGATTTTAAGCAGCATGCACCCTCAGAGGTGTTGGGTCACCAAATAAAAAAATCTGTTTCATATGCATATTCATGATTAACTGCCATCTCTTTTTTATGCTTTAAATTGTTGGCCATCCTTCATAATCGATCAGTCACAAAACAAATTCCACTTTTCTCTTCACAGCAAAACAGATCGGTTAGCAAAAGGAGCTGAATGTTACCAAAAGAGCATGAGCGAAAACCCTTTCCTGTGGTCTCCGTTTGAATCTCTCTGTCAGATTGGTGAGTTTCTTTTGAAATGTTATCATTATGGGGTTGCCATAAGATAACATCAACCAAGGAATATAATGGAATCTTTGTGGAGAGGAAGTTTGGAATTTTTATTGAAACTTTGTTTCTGTGCTGCAGGGGAGCGACCGGATCCAGAACAGATCTTCAGATTGACTTCTTTGCAGAGTTTCAGTGGGGGCAGCGGAGGAGGTATAGCCCCTCCCCCTATCAGCCCTGCACATACACCCAGCAACAACATGGGTCACCGGCAAGTCGACACCGTTCTAATGGAGACTCCACAGGACACACTGGTATGTCCACTTTCTGGTCTGCCATGCATTTTTCAATATCTTATATAGGGAGGTATGTATGTGCATTGGGATTGCTACCCAGTTTTAACGTAAACCCCATTCATATTTTTGCATCTGGTGTAAATGCTGTTATTTAGCGCAATGTGGATGATCTCTATAATCATGTTATGGAATTTCTTCACTTTCCTCTTTAAGGAGCTAAATCGCCTCAATCTAGAATCTTCTAACTCAAAGTACTCACTCAATACGGACTCCTCTGTGTCCTACATCGACTCTTCTGTCATTTCGCCAGACTCCATGCCGCTGGGCAGCAGTGGCTCATTGCTATCTAAGCAAGTACAAAACAAACCCAAGAGCGGTCGCTGTTTGTTAGGTGGACCAGCCACACTCAGCCCACTCACACCAAGGTAAGAATCACCCCACTCATCTTAGAAACCTAAGGCTGGTGTCTCAACTGTTAGATGTTTTCATTTCAGTATTTACTATTACATTGTACAGTTTTGGAATTTTGCCTCTGGAGCCGAGCCCAGGAGACCCCACCTACCTGCAGAGCTACAGTCACAGTGGGACTGGGATGGAACCGCCTCCACCGCCTGGCCCTCCAAAGAAGGTGAACCTGCTTATTTCATAGCGGCTTATAGATAAACACAAACTTTTTTCTATTATCTCTGTTGTAACAAGGTGTTATAGGTAGATGACATCTATTGAAACAAAAAATGTTTTCTTTATTTCAGGCTGTTAGTAGAATCAGTCAAGTGGGGACGAAGTCAGTGTTTGCACAGAGCGGTAACAGCAGAGAGGTCATTCCAAACCCTTTTAACCAAACTCAGACAACTGCCCCACAGACCAGGTGTGTGCCACGTAAACACGGATCTTACTTTTGAGGAATGTTTGCGTTTATCAAAATCTGATCTTAAAAGCCAGATTTGCCTCTGGGACACATGGTTGTTATAATTGTGTGCCTCTTTGGTTTGTAGTACTACACCGCAAGTGCTGAGCCCAACCATTGCTGCTCCACCTAACGTGCAGCCACGGCGGAGCTCGAGACTCTTCACCAGTGCCAGCTCCACTGCCAAGGTACTGTCCTCTACACACACATTTATACAGACTTGAAATGTTTCGGTCAGAGAACGCCTTAATAACTCTCAATGGTGGAATTTAACAGGAGAACAGCAAGAAGCTAAAAATGAAGTTTCCTACCAAGATTCCTAATCGAAAAACAAAAACAAAAACTGGTAAGGGAGGAATTACCCCATCCAACCTGAATGAGAGCATCGAGATCCTCAAGCTGGACTCTTCTATAACGGAGGGCAAAGGCAACATCAGTTCACCGCAGTTCCAGGCCTTTAATCTACAGAAGGCCGCTGCAGGTACCTGAGTATAATCATCCATATCACTTCTTTACACAAGAAATGTCTGTGTCAGTTTCTTTGGACAATTCAAAAGAAATTGTACATAAATGATACATTTTACTTTATATATTAATTGTAATTTATACAATGGTCTTTTTTTTTTCTCTCTTCAGATGGGCTGATGACATTGATGCGTGACATTGGGAGGGGCTATCTCGCTCTCTGCTCCTATAACTGCAGAGAAGCTATTAACATCCTAAGCCAGCTGCCTTCACATCACTATAACACAGGCTGGGTACTCGGCCAGATCGGACGGGCACACTTTGAACTGGCAGAATACATGCAGGTGAGACAAGTGGCTACTTAAGTGATTTTAAGGTATTTAGAACCAGTAGTAGAAAACTATATTAAAACAAATGTTGTTTTGTCATTAAACAATTTTAACAGTGAATTACAACGTTAAGATGGTACAAACAAGCATACAGAGAAACATTAGAGAAAGAATAGAGAAATAGAGAATTTTTTTGTCTCAGGACTATAAGGTATTTTTTGTCTCTCTTTACCAGGCGGAAAGGATTTTCTCTGAAGTGCGCCGTATTGAGAGCTATCGAGTAGAAGGTATGGAGATCTATTCCACAACACTCTGGCATCTGCAGAAAGATGTGGCTCTCTCCACCCTTTCTAAAGATCTCACTGACATGGACAAAAACTCTCCAGAGGTAAGTCAACTTCTGGCAGGACGTGTTAGACGTGTGCATTATCATCTCCTGTTGTTCTGATGTGTGGTTCTCTTTTTTTATTGTTTTCTCTCTCTCTGTGCACAGCCCTGGTGTGTAGCCGGTAACTGTTTTAGCTTGCAGCGGGAGCACGACATTGCCATTAAGTTTTTCACACGGGCCATACAGGTGGACCCCAGCTTTGCGTATGCGTACACACTGTTGGGCCATGAGTTGGTTCTGACAGAAGAGCTGGAGAAAGCCCTGGGCTGCTTCCGCAATGCTATCCGCCTCAATAAACGTCACTATAATGCCTGGTAAATAGCTTATTTTGAAATGAATTGGTGGTATTTAACCTCATTCTCTTTTGTTTTATTGCAAGAATAAATATATAAAATAAAGTAAATCACGCTAACCATCTCTCAATCCTGTATATTGGACTACAGGTATGGCTTGGGAATGATTTACTACAAGCAGGAGAAGTTTAACTTAGCTGAGATTCATTTCAAGAAGGCTTTGAGCATCAATCCTCAGAGCTCTGTGCTGCTCTGTCATATTGGAGTGGTAAGTTCATATATATTGTGGAATAAATATTGTGTTCAAACTTAAATAATAGCTGCATGAACTGTGGGTCCCCCGCAGGTTTGTACTTGTTGACTATAGTTGCATTGAAAAGTATTGTGGCTGTTTTGGTGCTGTATTGTTGATTCTTTCTTGTGTGCTCCGTCTCAGGTTCAGCATGCTTTGAAGAAATCAGACCATGCACTAGAGACCCTTAACAGAGCCATTAGCATCGACCCTAAGAACCCGCTATGCAAATTCCACAGGGCATCTATTCTGTTTGCCAATGAAAAGTACAAGGTATGCATAAGCTGATATCATGAGATTCATGTCAGTCGTTCGTTTTTGGCTGCAGCAGCAGTGTAAGCATATCAAGACAAAATAAATGAACTTGTCATTTTGTATTTCAAAACATTTTTCTAGTTTAATGATAAATTTACATTTTTCTCAGGCGGCTCTGCAGGAGCTTGAGGAGCTGAAACAAATAGTGCCCAAAGAGTCCCTTGTTTACTTCTTAATAGGAAAGGTACATACAGAAGTCAACTCTCTATATATTTCTATTTTAAATGTGAATTCTACTTATGTTATATTACAGATATATGCTGACTAAGCTCATCAGTTTAATGTTGTCTCATGTTCATCATGTATAGGTCTATAAGAAGCTTGGCCAGACTCATCTGGCACTAATGAACTTCTCGTGGGCCATGGACCTGGACCCTAAAGGGGCAAACAATCAGATCAAAGAGGCCATAGATAAGCGATACCTTCCAGACGATGATGAACCTGTCACTCCTGATGACTACCCTTATTACTCAAGTTAGTATATTAACAGTTTTCTACCATTAATTGTAACATTAATTTCCCTTGCAGCAAATGTGTTTTCTAACAATGTTTGATTATATCTTTAAATATGTCAAATTCTTTTTTTCTTCAAAAAACTGTCTTAAAATAAATGCTGTTTTACGCTGCATAACTTTATTTGTTGGTCTCAGCAGCGGAAGTGGAAGAGTCACAGGAGAGCAGTATGACAGACGCTGATGACACACAGCTTCACACCACGGAGAGCGATGAGGTTCTGTAGCCCCCACTCACACCACTCTGGACTCTGAAATAATGCCAATCTGGGGGCTCCTCAAAGACTCCAGCTCTGAAGAGGAGGAAGATGAAAAAAGGAAAACAAACTGCTGCTAATAACAGTACCTCCTCATTTCTGTCGTTTTATTTTTGTCATTTGTTCTTGCCTTTTTTCTCCCCATCATTGTTCTACCATCCTATCATCATGCCTTAGCAGTCTCTCATCAGTCTGATCTTCTGGTCCTGTCTTGCTTATTGCAGACACAGTCCCTTGAAAAATTCAAGGTTAGTCCAAGCTCAAATTGCCCACATCTGCCAATGTCCGTTGTCTATTTAAGACTCGAAAAGAGAGCCACACACATTCATGGAAGTTCATGTCTTAATGCTTAGGCCTTTTATGTTATTTTATCAGCATTGTCTCTGAATAAAGACCTGTGTAAGAGTTGGTAGTCTTTTAATTCCTCTTCATTACGAAACTTACTTGCAGAAGAAGAATCTGGCTTTATAGATAAGTGTAAACTGCACATCTTCTATCAGATTGCCATCTGTTCAGAAGTAATGGTTTTGAAAGGTATGTAATGGAAGTGCCAGTTCTGGTAGAAGATTTCAAAATTGATCTGTAGGCCTTGTGTTTGAGTGATACTCAAAGCACTTCATATGTTATGATTTTATTTATTTTTTTGTGTTCGTCAAAGCAACTGATCACTCACCCAGATGAAAAGATGGCTTCACAACATCCACGTGTATTTTCCCAGCTCCAAGACACTGATTGGAAAATTGTTGATTGTATGAGTGGTTTCCTTGATTAAACATTTTTGTCTCCCCATTCCCTTTGGTCAAGGATTAGAATGGACTTTTATTTTTGGAAACCAGGTCATATTGCCCAAATTAACAACACAAATGTGTATGGCACAGTGACCAGTGGTCAGACTTGAGACAATTTTCTGCAATGTTGGTGCTGTTGAGGACAATACAGATGAACATAGAAACTGTGCACAAAGTATCTTTCATGGATTTTATTTTACCAGAACATGTTTATTATTATAAGATGTTTTTGATCTTTGCTAAATGCTTCTTATTGTACATTTTAAAGGAATTAAAAGGTAATAGAATAAATAATTTGACTGAAAAGCACTGATGTGATGATTGAAGGATGAAATTACTCTATTAGTTATTGCTTGATTTTGGAAAGACTGCAACAGAATATTTAAAATTGCACAAGTTTGAAAAGTAACCCTTCTAAAACTTAACCTTGTTCTCCCTTTAAAAACTATTTAGAGTTACTGAAATGACTGTTAATCATAATAAATGTAATGGGATCTTTCTCATTGTATGAAGAGGTGTTAAAGTTAATGGTGTAATAATGACTAGGCTTATTATATGACAGGTCAGTAATGTTTGCAGCTTTTTTATTTCGAGCCTATTCTCAAATATAATCGAGAACATGAGGCGTCAAGTTTTAAACCAAAAACAAATCATTTCGCGTCAGTATACAAAATTAAAGGATGTTATCTATGTGCCTCCATGTACACGGTAACAATAACAACAACAATTTCGTGGTTTGTGTTTATGTTGACATTTATGAACCTATTTGAAAGAATGACAACAAACAGAAATGTGACATTAGGCTAAGTTACAATCGGCTTGTTTGTTTAAACGTGACATCACCCAATACGCGTGTATGTCTTTTGTAACGTATACAGTGACCTCAAACAAGTAAACAAGAACAAGTCTTTTGCAAAGTTACAGTTTATACTTTCACTCGTTAGCCCGTCTCTCGAAAAATAAATAAATAAATAATATATAAATCGGCCAATCAGCGGCCGTCTTTTCACCCATTGACCAATCACAGGTTGAAATGGGGCGGTATTTCCGGCTTAAGTCTGGTTGATCTGTGCAGGTAAGTGAACGTGAATTCTGTACTCTATCATGTAAAATGTACTTAATTTAGTCGTTTTTGAATGAGAAAAAATACTGCCTTTAAAGTAAAATGTTGAAATAGACGTAAAGGAAATCGCGTTTTATTTTTTCCTGTTATTAAGTGAGCGGCAGACATTATGACAAAGTAATTTCATCTCGGAGGTTGCAGTCAACAGGCCAAAAATTGTTTGGGTGCAAAATATATATAACTCCGTTCCTTCAAATTAACCTCTACATAAACTTAAAACAACTCTAACCTCGTATTTTTACCTATAGTTAGTAATGAGACTGCCTACATTTTTTCCATTTGAATTCGTGCTAAAGATGTGAATGGTGATGTAAAAAGGCAGTAATAGAGCGGCGACTATCAGCTGATGATGTTAGCATGCTAAACCTTCACTTAATAGGCCGCTTATGACTAAATTATATTAATACTGGGCCTTTATTAAACCTATCTGATGGATACCAATAACTATATTCTAATTTCTAATCTGTTATTTGTTTTTGTTTTTTAGCAGGTTTTGTGTTATTTTATTTAAACTTGCTGAAACCGTGGCTGTGGTTTTAAAACTTAGGGGTCTGCCAACCAAAACAACATTTCGAACAATCCTATGTTGTAAAAATGTTGTTGAGATGCAGTTCACTTGGTTTTAAAACAGCCTTTAGCTCCGTCAAACGTTCTCTAAGCGCAGTGGCCGAAGCGCTGTTCATTATTTGAGTATAGATTAATTTGATTACTTTTACTATTTTTTTTAAAGCTTTACATTTTTTTTACTATTGCTGTCTTTACAGAGTGATATGGTAAATGATACATTTACCGTTGAGTTACTCTGACTGATGAGTGTTTGTTTATGTAATCAGATTTAAATTTGGCAACCTTTCAAATAAATGTAAAAATCTTTAATGGGGAATTAGAATGTCAAAATTTCTATGTGTAGTTTAGACAATTAGAATAAAAATGCATACATAAAAATAATATTACCAAAACAATAATTAGAAATACAAATGCAATAAATATGCAAACTCTTTATATTTTTTCCAGGCTGCAGACTAAACCACAAATTGGTTGGTTTTGGAGTTACTTGGTTTCATTTGGAATAATTATGGCCATTCCAGTAAGGCATCGGTTTGGACTGAGACCAAGCATCTTTAAGGTGAAACAGACACAGTTGTAAGTCATTTCTGTGTACTTGCATTCATTTTAATACAAGGTAAAAATAGATATCTAATGCATTAGCGTTCAATTTGAAAAGTAGTTGCATCTGCAGTAAGTGTACTGTAAGAAGTGATACAAAAAAAATGTAGTTATTAGAGAGTTCTCGTTTTGTGCAGTAGATGGTGCTGTTTTTTCATTCATGGTGGCTTTGGAAACAGGAAGTTGTAAACTAGGTTTCATAATCTCTGACCTTTTAGATGTAAAAGCCTATTTGATACATTTGTGTTTACGTTCTGTTAATACCTTTATAACATTTATCTGTGCTTATGTGTTATTTGCTAACCAGTAACTCAGTATTTCAGTTTGATTACCATGCCAGCACAGAACCACATTTTATGGTAATTCATATTCCAGTCTGATGTTTCCTGTGCCTTGGGCACTTCACAACAGCTTGTAGGCCCTGGGGTGGTGCTGCAGTGTTGGCCTTGAGTTCCCTCTACTGGTATCTATTAGAAATGTTCGCAGGACCATGTAGCCACTGCGTACTATATTGATTTCATTATATGTTTTATAGCATTTAATTGTATTTAAATGTAACTATTAATTTTAGTTACCTTAAATTAAAATATGGACAATTTTGTTTGAGTATTTTTGTCTTTTTTTCTAAAATATTGGACAACAGTAGCGCCCCATAGTGTCTCATTAGAGTAACGACAGGAAGCCGTGCGCCTCTAGCGGTTAGTCTGAGTATTGCGCCACTCTCCCGCCACTGCGCCGCTCCGCTTCTTTCTGTTTGTCAGACTCACAATCAGAGGGAGAGGAGCGAGCCGCCATTTTCCCAGCTCGTTGCTTCCCCCTCAAACGGCAACAATAAGAACGGATAAAACCGGACTTTTCACCGCCAAAATCGAACACGAAAGGTTTTTCGGAACAGGAGTGAAGGAATTGCGCCGAAAGAACGACCGGAAAAGGATACATTTCAGTCGGTTTTAGTGGCTTTTTCGGGGGCGAATAAAAACAGCCGACTGGCCTCCTGTAGCTCGACTGCCCCCGTTTCTTTCGCCCATTTCGTGATTCCTAAACGCAGCCCGGAGGAGTGGGAGGAGGAAGAAGAGGAGGGGGGTTACCGAACACCGGAGCGCGCGAGAGGCCGGGGATTTTTCCACCTGAACGTGCAACAGAGCAATCTGGATCTGGATAATTGCTTTTGTCGTTTATTTTTTTTTAGTATAATTCTTAAGCTCGGGGATTTATTACGTTTATTTCCCCACAGAATCGGCTGCTCATCACGTGGTAGGTTCCTCCTTTTCTCTTTGTTAGTTTAAAACTCGGTAGTATGAGGCAACTTCAGACATTTTTAATGCAATTATGCACTAAATCGACGTGCGGTGAAAATGTGCACGCTGAGGGCGTTTTAACTCCACGGACGCGGCGGTAATCGGACTGCGAGAAGCGGCTCTTTTCGCTTGGCTAGTTGTTATTTTCCACGGTTTGTTCTGGTACAACCCGTGAAGTAGGCGGTGTTGAAAGTCAGACCATCAAGGTTGCAAAATCATCCCGACCAGGATACATAATCATACGTGTCTATCAACTCTCCAGAGCACGTAGTAGATAAATACGTTACGTTGCGATCAGACAAGTTTACTAGTTCACTGAGCGGGTTTTGCATATTTTGCATTGAGACTCGACGAGGTTAACACATGCGGTGTGTGCGATCATGGGTTGGGTGCGCAGTATATCCTGCTTCGGGCTTTGCGCCTGTCTGCTGCATCTAGATCAGGCTTTCATTTTTACCGCTTCAGATCGCGTGTGCGTCTTTTACGGTTACGTTTCGTGTGGATTTTGTCCCGAAATGTTCACAGTCACGCGAAACCCACGCATTATATGGGGTTACAGTAATACAGAGATGCATTATAATACAGTGAGGATGTGCTGGCCCTTTAAGGCGCTACATTTAGCCACAACTACATATTTTGTCTATTTTTTTGCGAAGAGCCATTATCACCCCGCCTTCGTTAAAGAGAATACACCATATCTAAAATGCATTTCCGGTGTATGAGCACAAAATATACGCATGTGAGGGCTAACATGATGCAACTGGGCGGTAAACAGTTAGAACTTTTACGTTCATCACATGGGAGTTTTCCATAACTATCTACATTACATAATATTTGGTTGTTTTTCCTTTTTTTTTTGCCTGGTTGTTTTCTCGGCCTGCTAAATCTGATAGCTTTCTACAGTATTTTAATGTACATTAACATTATAGTTTTCAATCATTATATTAGAATCCTGTAGAACTGCATGACCATCGATAGTGTCTCAACCTACAAACGTCCATAGGTTTCATAATGCTGTTTAAATAGGTTTTTCGCAAGGTTTTAAAACGCATTCAGCGATCGAGTTTTATGTCTAAGCTCTTCATAACCTTTATATCGTCTAAGGGTTTTTAATATTAAACGCAGTATTTTCGCTCACTCTGGACAGCGGAGGGCTTTATGTTTAATAGAACATTAACCTTTTCAACCTGTGTTTAGTGTTAACGCGCTGTACTTTTCCATTATATAATGCGTTACGGTGCATATTTTTCGAGCACGCGGTTGATCTCAGACCAAATAAAACGTGTTCCGCATGTGTACGTGATGTTTACGGTTTACAGACCTCTTCTTGAATTTTGTTTTCTTTTGTTCGTAATTCGTGACATAATTGAGTCGTTCTGTACCTTGCATGAGAGGTCGAGCTCGGCCCTCGCGGATGGTAAATACGGAAATACGTTACGCATCGTGTATCCAAACAATAAGTATATGTTGGCAGCTATGCTGGAATTTTTGGGATGAGGCCTATTGGTTTGAAACCCGGTTGTTAGATGAGGTTAAGTGGTCTCATCACATGGTTGAAACAAAGACTTTCCTAGAACGAAACGTCCCCCCACCCTCTGATAGATAGATACTGTATTGATCCCTGATGGGAAATTCTCTCTCTCTCTCTCTCTCTCTCTCTCTCTCTCTCTCTCTCTCTCTCTCTCTCTCTCTCTCTCTCTCTCTCTCTCTCTCTCTCTTTGAAGTGCATTTTGTCTATTTTTGCTATTTATTTCCTGGTTTTAGGTCTATTGTGTTCTTTATTACACATCTGTTTTGGATGTTTTATTACATTGGAGCAAGTTTTTGTAATGTATTGAATCATTTTGTATGTGGTACCTTTTAGGAGTCTCATGGGGTCAGCCAAAGACTGAGCTGGTTTGTTGCTTTTCGTTCCATCTAGATTTATCTTTGTCCTACATCCCCTCCTTACCGGAAGAGCTGTTATGTAACATTAACACTATTGACTTGTTTTTTTCAAGGTAAAGTCCTTATAAAATAGAATTTTTTGCTCGTTTTGTTGGTATCAGATAATGTGATTTGATAGAACCTGATGACCTTTAGCCTGTAATGTATACTGTAATGTATAATGTTTTTTAGTATGCCACTCATAAAGGTCCTATAATTCATGTACTTTTCTCTCACGTATTTGATATAGGCCAACCTTTTGTGTGGGCCGACACAATTCTCAGTGTTCGAGCTGCATGAAATTGTTATTCTTGGCTCCCACATTTTTAAAGGTTGTCAGAGTGATTTTAAAGAGAATTGAAGCACAAGAAGTGATTGCTTTGAGGCATTTAAATCAAGACTTTGTGTAATCCTGTTTTGCTCAGTTTGAATATTGACATGCTTACAGCTCCAAGTAAGTTGCTGTCAGTGTCAGTTTAAGGTATAAATCAAGGTCACCAGAAGTGCTGTTTTTATTTCTAAATGCAAATGAGGTAAATTTCCTCTAGTACAATTTACACTTGAGACATTCACTCATGGGAGGTTGAAAACAAAAGGTGAAAGTAACTGCTAGCCACAGACAAACACTGTCTGGAAACATAAAGTTCTTCTCTTGAAAGTTCAGGGTGATGAGTGGAGACCTCTCATTGGGTCATACGGCTGGAAGCAGAGAAGGGAATCAGTCAAATTGTGAGACAGGACCACCTGTTTAATGTATTTGCCATAATAGCCTGCCGCTTTACAGAGGACACGGATGTCTATTTATTAAGCCTATTTAACATCTTTTTTCCAGACAATAGCATTTTTTGTGATCGGGGTTGTTCACTATAAGCCTTATTTAATGAAACGTTTTTTTATTTCAGCCTTAAAGGGCTTCTGTAAGTAAATTCACCCAGCTGGGAATACTTCCATACCATATGGAAGAAATCAAAGCTTTCCAGTTTCCATGAGAATGTTGAAGAACCTCTGAAGTAGAAAATTCCTTGTTGTTGATTTGTTGTAGATTGCTCTCTTCTAAAGCGAATGAGGTAGCTGGATCATTTCAGTACAAATAACTAGTGACCTGTTAGTGTTGTTCATCATGGTTGGGTAAGGTTCAGTTGAAACTAGACTATAAAGTTCATTTACCTTCCTTTTGGCCTAATAGCACATAAAACATTTCTCACACACCCACGTTTACACATTTAGAAGCATACTTGTCGTCACTTCCTTATTATCAGGCCTTTGTGAGAACTTTGATTCGGTCACATTAATCTGAAATCTTTTGTTTTAAATAAGTCTGCAGATTAATATTATTTAATTGGTTATTGTTTTTATACACCTGAGAAAAAATTAAGAGACCACTCCAGTTTTGTATTAATCAGTATTTATGCATGTATTGTGACAATTCCAGTCCAGTGTCTGATGAATTTCAACATAAATAAACATGGATATGAACTTTTTTTCTTTGCAGTAGTCAAGATTGGCTAACATTGCATCTTTTGTTGTTTTTACCAGTTTGTCTTGTTTTAATTGTGTGACAATAAATGCAATATTAAAACAATTTTATCATTTTGAATTTTGTAGAAATGTAACCAATTCACAAAATGAACTGAAAATTATTTATAGAGGTTTCTTAATTTTTTCAGAGGCTTTAGATTTACAGTAAAAGTTGTGCTTTAAAGGCCAGATCTTTGCTTGGATTTTGTGGTTCTACATATTTATTCATAGTTTATAAATGAGAACAAGGATATGCCATCACTTATTTATGACTGTTGGGTAATATATTCTGCATTGTTGGCTTCTTAGAAATTTATTCATTTAGCTGACAATTTGAGAAATGAGTAATTTTCAACTCGGTGCTTTAGGAGACAGTGACATTAGATATTTGGCAATAAAAAGTTTCCATGTTGTCTAGAAAAGTACCAGCAAGTGTTAAGATGACAAGACATTTTTTAAGTAATCCTCATGTCTCTTTTTAAGACAGCACTGTGTGTGGCATACATTGCATGTAAACAAATACACAGTTTATAGGCTGTGCTGAGATCAGTGTTTGTAATGGTCTTGTGAAGGGTGGGTAAGTGTAATTACACACCTGCTTTGCTCAGGATAAAACATTATCAGTCACTGGTTGGCTGTGACATACTCACCATGTCTAAGAATAGTTCTGCTTCATAAATGTGTCCAGATGGAAATTTCGGTTTGAGTGTGGTGGACACCAGGGAAACGTTTCTTTCTCCCTCTAATGCTGGGGAATCATTGAAATAGTTGTTTGTGACCTTCACACATTTCAGTGTGAGAGAGGAAGTTATCACCGTTCATGAGGCAGATGATTTTGAAAGCTTCTCTTTGGGATAGGTCATTGTTTGAGGGCAAATATTATAGCCACATAGGTTAAAAACAGGTAAGGAACTTGAAATCGTTGAATTGGCTAATTGTATTAAAATGTCTCACTGTTGCTCAACTCATTAAAGGGATTCTTCCTCCAAAAATTAAATTCTCATTTACTTACCCTTGTCATTCCGAACTTGTATGAGTTTCTTTTGCAGAAATAAAAAAAGATGTTTTAAAGAATGTTGGTGATCAAACAACATTGTCCCTTATTGACGTCCAATTAATGGACACAAAACAACAGACACGTTTCCAGGGCTTGACATTAACGCTTGTCCGGAACAAGTGAATGTTTTGTATGACAGGACAAGTAACTGCTACGGAAAAATCGGTCTGTCCTAAGAATAATAAGAATAGGTGTATTAGACAGAGCTGCGTGTTTTAATGAATTGCGTGTTACGGGTTGTAATCACTCGTGTTCGGCAGTCGATTGCTTTCGGCTGTGTTGCACTGGCTGCACAGTTTGTTGTTTTTTCCTTTTATTTTGATGATTACAGCGTTACCTAAACACACAGCATTGAGTCCATATAACTAGACGCGGATGCGGGATCCTATTATTTATGTTAAATACGTCATCTGGCTGTTATACGTGTGAGTGAACGAGGTGCACAGTTTAACATACTACACGAGTGATGGTCATATGAGGATATAAAACACATGAACGTCATCTCCAGAGTTGCTCTGAGAGTTTATTTTACGAACTTTTTACTGTTTGAGTGAAGCTATCGTCAAACACACTAAAACAAGTGTCTTCCCGATGACCCGTCAAAATAAAAGTCCCGTTAACTTGAACACTGAAGACGAATAATACTGCAGTGTATAATTGTATTTGCTAAAGGAAATTGTAGTACCCTTGTAATAAATTTATAAACTGTTCTAAACACTGTAGTATACTATAGTATAAGTATCTAGGAATTTTAATGCCGTTTTCTATAGTAAATAACACAATTGTGTACTACTATGTTGAATAGTAAAAAAACAAAATGCACCGAACTTAGAAAAAATAAAACAAATTTAGGTAAACAAAACATTTAATGGCCCTGATTTATTCATATGTATGTAACATTAATGTCTTTTGTAAGTTATCTGCCTATTTGTGTGATGAACTGCACTTGCATAATGATGACAACAGATGTTTTATACTTGTGCTACAAATGTTTGGCCTTAGTAGCACCAGTGCCATGTACAAAAAAGTGAACACTGACACTAATAATAATTACTGCTTGCCTTTGTTCTATAGCATTCACGGAGAGTATTAACACATTTAGGTGGCCGCAGCAGACACTAGATAAAATGCTTATACGAAAACTTGACCAATCAGAATACGAAACAATTATATCGACACTTTAAATGATCTTTTTTTTTTATCAACCACATGACGATGCTTAATGTCAAGCCCTGAGTCTCTCAAAATATATATTTTTTGTATTCCACAGCAGAAAGTGTTATATACAGACTTGAAGATGATCAAGGTGATGATGCGCTGAATTATCCCTTTAAAGGGTCTGTTCGATGTATAATCACATCTGTGGACTTTTTGGTCAGCTGCTGTTTTGTTTGCCGTAGGAGTGTTTGAATAAGCAACAAAGTTGTATAAACACTATGAATAATGTTTTAGATTGTGTTTTCTTAGTTTTTCTTCTGCTGAGCATGTTGCTTCCTTTACCTTTAAGAAATAATTCTGCTTAGTTTCATTTGAGTATCTTTTGACATCCTTAATAATTTTATGCTTCTTAATCTCTATTTATTCTCAGAATATTTCTGATCCTTTAGGTGTGGTTGAAGTGTTTAAATGGAAAGAGCTCCTAAGAGGAATGTAGACAAGGTCAGAGTGGTTCAGACTAGTAGTAGTACCTTTAAAAAGATAATGGATTAAAGGGCTTCATAAGAAGCCCTTACTCCACCTAGATAGGTTTGAATGAGTTAAGTTTTCTTATTTAGTGAGGTTGAAACCGTTGTAAGAAGGAATTTTCATGTACATTCTAAAGTTCTTCATTCTTCACCAGGAAGAGTAATGTGAGTGCTATAGTACAAGCTCATGTTAGAGGAGGATCATGGTATTCAATACCAAACGTATTGTGTTCACTTTGTTCTGCATAGTATGTCACTACACAGGCTGTTTTTCTACTCTCTTTTCTATTTAGTCTACAAACTCAATTATGGGAAGTGTATAAAAACAAGTGTTGGCCCCTTTAGCAAGATAAGGTTTTATACATGCTCACCTGTAGTTCTGCTTAAAATCGCTAATATGCTGCCTTTTTGTTCAGGGAGTATTTTATGTCCGTCTCTGTTCACATGCTGAATGTAGACATTTAAAACTTTTATTATTACATTTTTCAGTCAGGCTGTAAAATAAAGCCCAAGCAGACTAGAGGACTAGTTTCTTCACTCTTCAGCTTATTTATTTTACATGAACACATGGCAAGTAAACATCCATTAAAAGACTTATCTGGTGACGTTAACTTATCAGTAGGCCTAATCTGCATTTTGCTAATAAATAAATGGAGAACATGATTCCATGATTTTGACCACCCTGTTTTCTAAAGTCTCAGGTTGTTGTGTTTAAAGTATTTAGTATTAAGAACCTTATTCTCTTTAAATGAATTTAGTCGTCCCAAATATTCACCAAATCCTTTAAAAGCGCATCAGCTTGTTAGCTTTAATAATAATGGCTTACAAAACACAGTGTTTTTTTAGTACTGAATAATAATTTATGTTCCATATTAGTTATTAGTGCTGTCAAAGTCACTATGATCTTGTGCAGATCATTCCGAGACATTAAACAATATGATTTTCATTCACTTTAACAATTAAGATTCTGTGTAGTTGCTCCAGATCAAACACATACCTTTGCTTTGCCTCCGTATTAAACTCTCTTTCCATGTTTCAGGTACTGTGAGCATTTAGCTTTTTTTAATTGTGTTAATTGGCAAGTGTGGTGAGGTAAAGCTAGGGCTTTTATAAACATTTTGTTATATTGGTAGAAAGTTTCTTTACATCCTAAACCACGAATTAAAGTGATCTAAATATAAACTGTACATACCTACTGTAGCTTTCATTTTCATAAACATATAATCATGCACAGTCAATTGGCAGCAAAAAAAAAAGTTTTATACACTTTATTTTGTTATTTAGGAAGGAGAAAATGCTTGCTGTATTTTTTGGTATGTTGATGCTCATATGGACAGGTGGGGTGACATCAAGTCCTCATCTTCTTAAGTGAGAAACAAAGCTGCTTTTTTTATGGGGAAAAAGGTTGGCTAGGGAAAGCTCTGGCTTTGTGTAGATGTGGCCTAAAATGCAGGTTAAATTTCAGTGAGGATAAATGTGGCTTTGAAAGTAAATAAATATTCACACATAATATGCTTTAAATTAGGACCAACTGGTGTTCATGCTAATGTCTGATGTTGTTTATTTATTCAAAACTGAATTGTTGGTTTTTGTTTGCTAAATCTAACCTGAGCTCTTTCTTTGTTTCATGTGTTTTTCTTAGGCTGCCCTCTGGCTCAGTGGTAGGTGGGTGGTGTGGAGCTGGCCTCAGCACCGGGAGAGGCCCCCTCGCCCGCCCCCTCCCAGCGCTGCATGGCTGCAATGGCGCCCGCTCTGACCGACGCGCCGGCCGAAGCTCACCGCATACGCTTCAAACTGGCTCCGGCCTCATCCTCCCTCTCCCCAAGCGGTGTGGAGGGAAGTGGTACCGACAGCCACATCCTCGTGTCCAGTAACGGTGCTGTGAAGCGCAAGGCCTCAGAGGAGCGCCCCGCTCGTGGGGCTGGCCCCTGCAAGTCCCTCGTAACCTCATATCACTGTTCAGATGTGACCCCTATGTCCTCGGCTAAAGAGTCGTCCCTCAAGCTGCAAGGAGTTCTACTGCAGAAGCGCGGCATCCTGCCTAGCCTCATACCGCGAAAGCACCAGGCTTTGGAGATCTCTGAGGAGCAACTAAAGAGCATCATGAGTGCCGGAGGAGGGGGTGGAACATGTGGGCCACCTTCCGTCCAAGGCCCCACTGTTAACGGTATGGCAAAGAAAGTGACTAAATTGGGCCCTGACCGAGACAACGGAGTTACCTTAAACGGCCAACGCGGTGTTGAGCAGAATTTGTCAAACCAGACTCAAGTTGTCAATTCTAGTGGGGGATTGACCAGGAACGGTCCACTTAGAGACGTTTCGGAGCAGCACCAGCCGTCAACCGGTGTATCCCAGAACTGTCCCAGCAATGGAGAGCCTCCTGCAACCTCTCCACCCTCTGTTGCACCTGTTAACCTCACAGAGGACAAACCTTCAGACTGTCCACTGTTAAGCAGCGAGGATGCGTCAACCCACTCGCTGCCTACCCAACATGATCCTTTAGGTGGCCTGGGGACGGAGCTTTGTGACCGGACTCAGCACAGCCAGAGCAGACAGGGTGAAATCGAGGCGAGGCTGAGGCGACTTCGCAAGCGGCTTCAGGTGGTACAGGCCAAACAGGTGGAGCGCCACGTGCAGCAGCAGTTGGGTGGACTCCTTGAGAGCACGCTAGGCGCTCTGGATGCCAGACGGCCAAGGGGGCGTCATGGTGACGATGCCTTCACTCCTCAGGAGAGGGATGGACTGGGACGCTTCCTGAAAGGGGGCTCCATGCCAGCCGAGTTGGAACGACTGTCTCTGAGTTGCACCACCAACCTACGATCTGCTGAAAGCGCCTTTGATTCCGACGCAACGGAAAGCAGCTCTGGTGGAGAAACTGATGTGGAGGAAGATGAACTAGCTCGGGTTGACATCGAACAGCGGCACATTCCTTTGTAAGTGTAGTCTTTGCATTGTTGTCTTAGCCTGTTATAATTTTGGAGTAATGACAAAGATAATGTACAATTTTCATAGTTGAGGGATTTGTCCGATACAAAATTCTGTTCACCTGCTGGGTGTTGGCAAGGACCTAGCTGTGTGAATATGTTATGTAATATATCTGGGTTGCCATCCAATAGTATTGCTATTCTTCATATTTGAGTTGTGGTCATAAGAAATAGCCAAGTGTACATTGACCTAACACTACAGTACGTTGACTTAGCGCTTCACAGAGACTTTGAATCTCTGATATATACATTTTTCACATTTAAAGAAATGTTTACATGGCCAAGATCAGTGTTTATCTATTATTCTAAGTGTCGATTTTCTCAATAGAGCAAAACGTTTTGTTGACTGATACTGAATTGTTTTGTAATGTGGGAATTTGCTTGATATGAAGGTGTGGTGTGGTGTCTTGTATCACCATCATCATCATCAAGGACAAACGTCTGTACTCTGTCCAACATACACATACAGAGTCATTCTCTTCCCCAGGGCTCAACCTTGTTTAATACTCTCAGATGTCAAATGATCTTTTAGTGTGGCAGTGAGTCACTTCCTTAAAGTGATAGTTCACCCAAAAATTAAAATTCTGTCATGAATTACTCAATCTCGAGTTGTTCCAAATCTGTATAAATGTCTTTGTTTGGTTAAACACAGAGAAAGATATTTGGATAAATGCTTGTGACCAAACAGTAGGTGGACTCCCATAGTAGGAAAAATTACTATATAATTTATTTTGTTCTGTTGAACACAAAATTTGATATTTTGAAGAATGTAGGACAGCAGAATGTTCGGGGGCTCCTTTGTCTACCATTGTTATTTTTCCTACTATGGTAGTCAATGGGGTCCACCTACTGTTTGGTCACAAGCATTTTTCCAAATATCTTTCTCTGTGTTTAACCAAACAAAAACATTTATACAGATTTGGAACAACTCAAGAGTGAGTCATTAATGACAGAATTTTTATTTTTGGGTGAACTATCACTTTAAATCTGTACACACACTTTTTCAGTCTTTCTGGAGCTCTTTATAGAGCCTGTTTATACCCATCCTAACCATTGGGAAAGAGCAAAGATAAGTTTATCTCTGGTTAGATTTTTTTGTATGTTGATGTTTGTTTGTTTGTTTGTTTTAGTTTATTTTTGTTCCAGCTACATTTTCTTACAGGTTGACCAGCATCTGCATTATTTTCCAATACAATGTGCTCAAACCCAATGAATGAAATATCACAAGGGAACCATTTTTCTCCAGATCATTAAAATAAAACACAGCAGTGCAACTTTACTTCCCAATTTATATGTAACTTTCATCTATCATTCAGTGAAACATAACTTAATTTACATCCAGTGTTGGATCATTTGTAACATCTTTAGCCCTTGAATCTCTGTTTCCTAAAAGCGTCTGCTAAATGACTAAATGTTTTGCTGCATCATTGTAGTTGGAAAGTGTCTCAGCGGTCTAGTGGGTCAGAAATGTAGTGTTTGTATCAAGCAGGCTAAGATCACTCCATGAGGGAATAACCTACATTCAGTGGAGTTAGTCACATGACTGTTGCGCAAGGACAAATAGGCTTAGTTGCAGATTATGCGAGCATAGTGAACAAGCATGTTGACATAAGGATGCATAGCTTATATTTATATATTCATGTTTCTGAACTTCTCTGTTTGCTCAACATATATTCATAAGTCATAAGAGACTTTTAGTCTTTTGTACATATTGTAATATTTTTGTGTGGTTTTCTTTGTGGGTCTGAGTACCAGGACCACATGTTGTAACACCATTGTAGAGTTTTCTTTAATATGTGGTTGACTTTGTCATCTTTTTGAATCAGCCATTAAGGATAGTGTCTTCATGAGCTAAAAGGGACCCAAAGCAAGCCCACAGTAACAGTGAGTCATTTGTACGAGTTTTCAGTTCATTGGTTGTAAACCGGATTGGCGTCCTGAAGATTCACTCTCAATGTGTCCCATGAGATTTTTCATTATTGGGCTCAATCAAGGCAAGTTACTGACTATTTTGAGGTTTTTAGGGAAAAAGAAGCTGTAAATGGTTCCCCTACCTCAGATTGAAAGTGTTCAATCACTGTTAACCAAACCTTTAATAATTAACCAGGCTTTGCATGTATAGTGTTTGTGACACATGGCTGTCCATGTGTCTGTGTCTCTCATGGAACAAAAGCCCAGTAAATAACAAAGTTTCTATGTAGACCAGCCTAACATCGATTACAAGCATATAAGTACAACCACATTCACTTTTAAACAATACAACACTAATATTTATACATGTATTTGTACAAAATTAATTTTCAATGTGATAACCTCTATTTTTATCATAGTTTTCATGTGTCTTGTCATGCTGTCAGTCTTTCACATTGCTGTTGATGACTTTGTAACTCCTGAGGTTTGATTTTGTTGAAATTCAGCAGACACAAGACTGGAATGACAGAAAAGTTGAAGTGGTCTCTTAATGTTTTCTGCGGCTGTATGTGCCCATTAACACCCATAACTACAATTTACAAATTCTGTCTAATGAAAAAATTACACAATTCAGCATTTAGGTAATATTTTTCTAGGTTAAACAAGATTGTTTTATAGGAGATGGAGCAGTGATAGACTGTTTCTGTATGTCAATTGTCTCTCTTGAAAAGCATTCTTGTATGCGCCAGGGTGGGGCGTCTTCCTTAGTTTTCAGGCTTTGATTCGAATCTGCTGAATTTTACATAGTTAGGAAATGCTGTTTTCCCTTTTTGTCTTTTAACAGAGTTGATCTGTCTATATAGTCATTTCATCACCATGTAAACAATTATCTATCAATCTCTCTAATTTTTATCTTACTATGCAGCATTTTCAAATTGAATATGAATTCAAAGATTGTACATACTAAATCCAAAATGGTACAATAAACAAATCTCTACACTTCCCTCTACCTTCAGTCGTCTACCACTTACTTTGTAATTACTTTTTTATTTCACTTAAATTATCAAGTCTTCCCCCATCGGCCTAGTTTCTGGTTTTACCAGTTAACCTTCTAGGTCACACAGCCGGCTTGTCAAGTTTTTTGCCTTCTGTTTTGTTTGTTGTTTCCTTCTGTCCATCTTCACTTCCATAAGGCTTTTTGCCGTATTCTACAACTTGAAAAAGCCTTGATGAGAAACATCCGGTTCTTTCTCCCAATTAGGGATGCAACGATTATAGATTTTGTTGGCACGATTATAGTCTGAGAAATAATCACGATTATGACGATTATTATGCATTTTTACGGCCCTGCCAAAATGTTTACTTGCCCTACCACAAAAAATGTATAGATAATATTGTCTTGTTAGTAGTTTGTTTTATACCCATGTAATCTAAATAAATAAGGTTATAATACAATAAAAATTAACTAACAGAACTTTTATGTATTTTATATTTGTAATAAACCAAACACACAAATTAAATAAACAGTGCTTTTCAGATGTTTTAGGTTGGTCTGTGATTATCCATAAAGTAATCAAATGTAAAATAACACTTCATAGTCTTTACAGTATAAATTAAATATGGATAAAAGCCTTAAAGTTATCAAATTTAATCAGTCATCAGCAGTGAGAGGGGTTTTTTTTGTGTCTTCGTTTTTTACTGTTTGATGAGCATTAGAACAGATGTGTTTATTATGTTGCTGTCCCTTTAAGAGCTACTGCGTGTGGATCACATGCATTTTGTTTCCCTGCTATTTTTGTTCATAGCAAACAATAATGGACCGAATCGCTAATTAACGTTCAAAGCACAGTTATTGTTTAATAAAAATAACATAAAAATCCAGCTTGCATCAGGAGTAGACTTTGAATTTGAGCTTGTGCATACAGAATGTACGCGTCCTGTGCGCTGTGTGCGGCGCTCATCCGACGCGTGACTCCGGTAACTTAAATGCAGCTTTGTTTGTTTACGTGTGCACTGAAAGTCTAACTGTCACCACTACATCCTTAATTGTTAATGTACATATAAGATTTGCCGTTTGGTCTCTTTGCCATAGTTAAAAGTGTGTGTAGTAGCCTCCGTGTCTCTGATAAGCACGTACGGCTCTTTAAGCTGGCGCACCGCTGGTGTAACTTTTTTTCGTTTTACGCTAGTTGCTACAGTTCGTTACGTGCAACAGAAATACACGGTGTAACGGAGCCTTTACGATTAATTAACCGTGACGTTTTTAAGCGCGGTTAATAGTGAAATTCGGTAATCGCTGCATCCCTACTTCCAATTATGCATTAGCGATCAAAAGTTTTGGGACACTTACTCACTTATGTGTTCATATTTTTTCCACATTTTATAATAATAATAAACTCAAATATGAAATAATACAAAAATAATTATGTTATAATACAATTTTTATTTTATCGTCTTCAGTGTATTCATCTTTTAACTTGTTTGAATTTTGAGTTTTAAATGAGAAAGATTTCGCCAAAGTATCTCAAAACCTTTGACTGCTAGTGTATAGTTTAGAGATTTCTGTTAAAACCAGTAGCTGTATAATGGTTAGGATAGAACATTTGCTCTCCTGTGTCAAAGATGAACTTATTTATCTTGTGTCTGTCAGTTAAGACTAACAAATCTGTGTCCAGGTGTTCTGCCTTTGTTTTTCCTCTTTAGTGAATAGTTTGTGTTAGAGGTTCAATTCATGTTTATGGTTCTCACAAGGATAATTTCACCAGCAGATTTAAATTGTTTGTGGTTAGTTGGACTAGGTGGTTTGGTTTGGTTTGGTTTGGTTTGGTTTGGTCTATTATAGGTGTAAAGCGCCTTTAAAACATCCAGAAGGAATTAAATGTGTGTAAATGTCCACAGCGTAACTAAATAAGGTGATAGTCTTGTTAGCTTATGCGCTTACTCTGAGATGTTTCAGATGTTATACATACATACATTTAATATTTTGTTAAAGTTGAAATACATTACATCGTGATGAGCTACATTTGACATGACAGTATCTTTAATTATATGATTTTGGGACATCATATATGTCGTCTTTGTTTTGTATGTGTCTGGAAGCAGACCACCTCTCTATAATCTCCCATCTTTCCACAGCTGTAGTATCCACAATCATTTATTCAAAGACACTAAATACAGCCCCTCCAGGAAAATAATATGACTGTGCATCCCCTTCACAGTCCTGTGGCTGCACCTGTTCCATGTGTGCATGTGCTAATGCGTGTTTGTGCCTGCATTACTGTGTAAGCGCAGCATTTTCTATGTGTGTTGTTGATAGACCTTCCGATATTGGCTGTGGAGATGCAGTGAATTCAGAGTATATATCGATCAGCTCGCAAATAGTTTTTGCGAGCTGATCCCACCTGATCCCGTTGACATTGTGAAAGTGGTGTAGTACAGTTCAAGGTGTTACATAGCTTTTTATTTTGTGCAGATCAGCCCACATTAGCACGTACAGGAAGTGAGATATGTTAAATAGTGAAACTGCGGCTTCCTGTACACGCAAGCGTAAGAGCACAACAACAGCAGAGAACGCATGTCTATGTCTGTGAATTCACTATAGCTGTAGATCGGATGAAGATACACTGAGGATCTCTCTTTAGGTCTGAACGGTGACTGTAGTCGCCTGCAGTCAGCAGCAGAGGGATTGACTGACTGATTTTTAAAGGGCAAACCCAGCTGTGCTTTCTGTGCCTGTCATTTGCTTTGTCTTCTGTAGGGATGCACTGAAATGAAAATTCTTGGCCAAAGCCGAATTTAATATGTAACAGTTGGCCAAAGGCCGAATACCAAACACGTTTTTTTGCATTTCTTCTATTTATTTAGTCTATTTTTTCACTATTGCATAAACTGAATGGTCAAAATGTTTTATATTTTGTCTTGCTTTTCAATATAATACAATATAACTTAAAATAAAATTGAGCAAAACAACTGTCAGACCGCCCGTTCCCATCTGAAGTACACCAAAGTTACCGACCGGTAAAGCCGCTTTAATTCGGATTTACTTCCCGCACTGCGGGTCCCATGTCATGTTTTTCTTTGACACTTTAAAATGCTTCCACACACTGCTGACATGTTTGCTGCATTAATAGTTTTTTTTTTTTGTGCTATTTTCGGTTGCTGAACATTTTGTGCATCCCTAGTCTTCTGCCTACAAGAGTAAAGCGTAAACTAGCTATTTATGAAATGCGAAGGTTTCTATACAGATAAGATGTTTGATCCTTGATAAAAAGGCTTAAAGCCAGTTCTTGTTTTTTTTTTGTTATTGTGTGTAAATTCTGGGCAGATTTCGTAATCCATTCTGATGCTAATTGTAAAAGATTTAATTTGCTCTCAACCACTGATCACGAAAGCATTTTCTCTATGTGATTATGCATCTTAACCATTAGTGGAGAAGCGTTAAATCCGTCTCGGATGAATATTAAAGTGCCATCCCTTTAAACATCAGCTCTGCAGAGGCTCAATCTGCCCTTTTAGGATGCAGCCCACTGTCTCTTGTATTTTATTGGTTATGGCAGAGTATCTCTATAGAAACCAAGTAAAGACAGTGTTTTTTTTCACTGTCAGATGTTCACCAAGCTCTAGCTGTCTGAAGATCAGGTCTAAGACCTTTGTAGTTTGTATGCTTTAAATGGAAGTGTGGTCTGTCTGTCTACCTTACTTTTTTTTGCTTTATAAGGTAGCCTTGTACCTACAGCAGTGGGTTGTTTCCCTCTCTGTATAGCCAGCTATCATCTGAACCTGGCAGCACCCGCAGTGCCTGGCCCATAATGAAAGAACTCCTCTGTGAAGGGTGTGTGTATGTGCCCGTGTTAATGTTTGGCATATTGGCCAAATCAAACCCTTAAATATGTCTTGCCTTGCTTTAGCCTGATTTTTCTTCTGTACTGAAGTATGTGGGTGATCATTTCTGTGGTTCAGGGCACAGATTTCCCGAATCGATATTGTTTCTTTGAATTGAAGATCAATTAAAATCGAGGAATCAATATTTTTTACCCAGCCCTAGTTGCTAGCATGTGGCGGTTTAGAAGTATGACTCATCACTACAAGCATTATGATGTCATAGGACTCTCTGACCAATCAGATTACACTTTGCTGCACATGATTTGGCTAAAAAGAGATTATGGCAGATGCTAAAGGAGTCGTTGCTTCATATCTCTCACCCAGGTGGTCAAATTAACAGTCTGAACTTTCTAGAAGAAACTGCATAAATAATGTTTTCCACTTGTAGAGAGAATATATGTATGGGGCTCCGTCCAAACAAGGCTTTTACAGATGTGGCAGTACATCAGCAACCAGATTTTTATGATCTGGCTTTGTTTTTTTTTTAGCGTTTGGCTGTAAACAACACTGTGTCTTGGGTTAATGTGTCCGACAGCTGTTGGACAGAGACAGTCACAAGTGCTCTGCCAGTAGCTGGATTATGAGTTTTCAACCAGGTTTGAGAGAAAATGCCCGATTCTGCTGAACATTCATTTTGGGTGGTTTAATGTGAGGGATGGTTCACCCGAAAAATAAAAATTGACATTAACCCTTAAGTTTAGAGTTACAATTCTACCAAAATAGAATTTTAGACGTTTACAACAGATTACTGGAAGCGAAGCCCATGTGCCTTTTTTATTTTCTGTGCAGGAGTAGAATTGACAATAACTTGGCTTGGTCTTTCAAGTTAATAATGTCTTATGTCAGCATGTTTGTTTGTTTCAGTATCTTTTAGACTTGTAGTTGACCTGTAATCCTAAACCCATGAAATGTAGTTAATCTTAAAACTGTGGATAGACCTTAGTCCTAGGATGAGTTTTTGAGTGCGCACGCGCACGTTTGATCAGCAAGCAGCACTAATGCGATGCAGATAATCTTATTGTTTTTGGACATTGTCTTGGGATCGCAATATAAATTCCTGAGTTGCTGAGCTATGCTGTGGAGGAAACACACAGTCTCTGCTTTCCTTTCCAGTGTTAGTTTTTGCCACTGCTGGGATCAAATTGCTATGCTATGAGTAGGGTTGTGTGATTTGGGGAAAATATCTAATTGTGATTATTTTGACAGATAATGCGATTGCGATTTAAATTTGCAAAGTTAAGCTTCAGCTCAGAGTATGAGAAGCATTGTGAGAGACGGGCTGTGCGCGCGGTTATCTGAATTGGGAATAGCGAACATCATAGACGAATTTCTGAAACTTCTTGCAAATTAGAATCTATTGGGGAGATAACATGTGTAACATAACGTTCATGGACTAATAATAACATCTAAGAATGTATCTTTTATTCCCCAGTACAGGGAGCTATTGATGTGTGGTTGTGACACAGGTCTTGCAAATTACCTTTTTTGTTCGGTGTCTGTCATTTCGAAGCCAAAGTAATCTCATATGACATAAGTGCTGTTTTTTTTTATTGTTAATTTGCCTAATGATAGATCTGACCCTGCATACGCCACAATCCCACTCGCTCTCTCTCTCGGGTTCTGTTTGTTATTTTGTAATGGTGGGCGTTTACGCAGGCTAGGGCAGTGCTGATTGGGCGGAGGTGCGCTCACTCAATTGGTTAATAAGACTGTCACTCAAGGCGAGCCAGCAGTCATGCTTTTGCTTTGACTGGAACAGATGAGTTTCATATTTTTCCACATTGCAGCCTTTGCAATTAGCAAATCGCAATTGTCTTAAATCGCAATTTCGATTAATCGCCCAGCCCTATCTATGAGCTTTTTTGTGGATTGCATGCAGTCTTGTTTTGAGGACAAGTTTGTTTTTGTTGTGGTAAATGTGTCTGAATCACTGTCACATGTCAATGTCACAAATTTTGGTTATTTTTGTAACAATATTACATTGATATATTTTCATATTTGTCCCGATATTAATATACAGCGCTTGTCATCTCCTGAAGCATTACTGTTATTGTATCTCATGATGGTTTCTTCAAGGTTTTGTCTTTCATAGACTGTGAGTTATTGCTTTTCACATCAGAGCTTGTCTGATGTCACACCAGCAGGTGTTTGGTACATCACGGACGTACATATTTCTAAAGAAAGTGTCTGATTCCTCCTCCAGGGCTTTGACCAGGCTGGTTTTATCTGACCACAGAGTGTGTCTGCCCTTGATCAGTGCACATCTGCAGTGTGAAATGAAATCCTCTTCTGTTCTCCTCCCTTTTCTCTCCAATTTATAGTAATACCATCTCTGATGTGGAGTTCTAGGTTTTGAGTCCATTGTTCAGTTGGGCCCATTTAATTTTTTCCCAAATTCTGTTTTTTTACTTAAATAAAGGAATATAATATACTATAGTTCATTCATGGGGTGTGTCATAGTTCATTTAAGTTAACCGGATTTTTATTTTGACGGGTTGTTGCAAAGATCTTTTTAGTGCTTGTTTGACAGTAGCTTTACTCAAATGAAGCAGTGAAATGCTCATGAAGTTAACTCTTAGAGCAGCTCTAGAGATGTGTTCGCATTCCCCATATAGTGAGATGCTGTAGACAGAAGTGTCATGCGTGCAGTACAGGAAACCGCTCGAATCATTCAGAGACACACAGTCTGCCGAACAGGCACATTACACGTTTAAACCGCATCTGAATCACTACTGATGTTATTTTAAGCACAAATTGAATTTTATCAGCTGTTCAGTGCTATTTTCTGATTAAGACGTTCTAAATTTGCAAGATTCTGCGTTATGCATCAAATTCCGTACACTTTTTAGATGAGGACTGCATCGCGCATGTCAATTGAGATCAAATTAGTTTGCCGAATTCGGCATAGTTTAGCGAGTGCTGTCATGCTTTTTTTTTTAGGTGATTTTGTTCATCAAATTGATTTTAATGACTTTGTTTTAATGGCTTGATGAATTTGCGCTGTAGAAACTAATTAGCCATGATGGGTTGCCAGGTAACAGCAGCACCGTCACTGTCCACACTATTGCTTAAAAATCAGTAAATACACAGCAACACATTAATTTAACTTATTTTGTGTATTTATTTGAAGTATTTTTCAGCAAGGAGTATTTTTTGCTATCCAGAGCTTCATCATGTCCTTTGACATGTGACGCAGCGCGAGTGACTGATTAAAACTCTTGGTACCTTGACCTGATGTTCTTACAGACAGCAGATGCAAGCAGTGGTTGTGTAGTCAGGACACCAGGAAGCTTCATGTTTCTCCAAGTGACAGACGCACATATTCCTGACCTCAAAGTTGTGAGCGCTGTTAAAATATTATGGAAAAAAATGCATTCTGGGCTAAAGCTTTGTCAGACAAAACCAGCATAATTTCATTCCATATGACTAGAATGCTTTATTCCAGAGTCACATGATGAGCTTTGTCTGAGGAAAGACAGAAGCATAGGTTATATGTAAAAGAAAACTCCTTTGCCCTTAGTTGTGTCTCTTTAGTGTCCTGTTTTTTTTGTATTTGTTTAGAGATGAAAATGATTTAGGGGAATTTTATTACTGTGTCCTTCCAAAACCACAAACAAGCGGTCTCGGCTGGATATCAGAACCATGCATGTTAGTTTGACAAACATTTTATTGTTTGTGTCGACTAATAAGTCTGCAGCTCAAAGTCTTTGGTGTAGACTTGAAATGCATTGACATGTCAAACTCGATAACATTTATTGCTCAGTTACTTTAAGATTTTAATGTTGTCAAACATGTTTTTGGTCCATTTCCTTTGTTGTCTGCACCAGTACATGTTAACCAGGTATGCCAAGAAAATAAGTCATAAATTTATTTTTTGTACATTATGTTCTTCCCCCTTAATTTTCATCATTATCTCATTCCCATGTGTTCAGGCTCCAAGCTGTGTTCAGTACATATTTAGCATCTATCCCAAAACGAGTGATTCATATTTCAAGTCGCCTGTTTTGTAGTAACCTGCTCAGATTGCTTCTGCCGTAAAACTGTCGCCACTGGCTCTGCTGTTGCTGCTCTGGTCGTGCAGTCAGGAGTTGAAACATGCTGAGCGGCCGCGTCATTTTCCCACCCTGATCTCCAAACATCTGGAGCTGCTTACAGAAGAACTGACAGCCCTCTTTGGAAATCTGCACCCACACCCATTGCATTACAGTTCGCGCTCTCTCTCTCACTCACAAACACACACTCATTCCTTTGTACTTGTTTTTAGCCAGTTTGTTTTCCTCACTTTTTTTCTACATTCTCCCCTCGTTTTCTTAGTCATGCATTGACTCCAGAATTCCACCCTGGATTCACCTCAGTGTTTGTTGGCTCCCCCTGCCTGGCTCTCATCCCCCTTATGTCATAGGGAGGCGCACATGGAGTCTACTCACGTTTTTAGTTCTTGTTTGTGGGGAAAAGTCTGGAATTCTGTTGTAGGGATTTAAATATGGTAGAATGTGAATCACATCTGGGACTACTGCCAGCTGAAGACGATACACGAGAGAGTGTGATGTGTGGATATTTTGGAATTATTGGAGTTTAAATTCTGCATTTGTTTAGACTTTTGTGATGTGAGGCAGTTATAGCTCATATAGACCAACACATGCAATTGCTATGACTTTTAAAATATAACTATAAATCATTTCATATGAAAACATTTATGTGCTTAAAAAATGTTTGGACTTGACAGTTGTTTGTAACGTTAGGTGTTTGTCCATCATATGTTTGCCAGCGTTTATATTTGGGCATCTGAAATTCAAAATGTTCTGAGAAAAAAATGAAGCAATAAACCTCATGTTTGTCAATATGTAAACATTAAAACAATTGGTTTTTGAGCAAAAACCTGCATGTTAAATGTCAGTCTGTTTATTAAAAAGTCTTTACATGCAAGGGTTTATAGTCGAGCTATATTAGTGACTAAAACATTATGGATGACTACAATGGGTGTGACGAGACGCCTATCTCACGGGACGAGATGAGACCCGAGACAAAAGTTTTAGACTTTAATGAAATTCTCAATGATGAAAAATAGTATTTTATTCACCTTAACAACACAAAATGAAACTAAGACGTCTGTTGTAATGATTTATATTATGCAGTAATAAACAATATGTAAAGAGACAGATGTAAAGAGACAGATCTGTTTTTGAAGTGTTTTTAAAATAATGTATTGATAACTTGGAATTGCTGTACTTTTGGTACAGTCAGCTGCTGTTTAGTTCTGCGCTGTGCACTCATAAAGCGCTGCTGGCACTGCAAACCGCCGTAAACACTAGTGCTTATACGCAAAGACGAATGTTAAAACCTGTTAGTCCTAGCACTTTTACATAGAAAAACGTTGGGAAAGTAGCGGCATGAGATGGAAATTACGTTGTCTATGAATGGCCGGGCACTGTAGCTCACTTGTGCAGTGTTCTGTACAGTAATGAAAACACAACAAAATATATTTTGAGGTCGCACAGGACCAGTCAAATCGTGCCACGAGAATCGTCACACTCCTACCATTTTTTTTCTCAACTTTAACACTTAAGTTAAAATCTTAAGGTTATGAGTTTCATTTGTCATGTCTGTTTTCATTAAGTAAATCTGTGATTAATAGTTTCTAGCATAGACTGGCCTCTAGTTGTAGCTGTTGAGCGACCGGGTGTTGTTTGAGTTTCATTTGTTGGTTTTTCATTGTTGAAGCAGCAGTAAATCCATATATTTCTTTTGAGTTCTATATGCTTTGTTTAATGAAGGCAAAAAGCAATGGCATGTTTTGTAGATGTCGAATCTTTAAAGTTAGACATGAATGCATTAGTTAGCCATGGTTTTACAAATCACCTTTAGCTGCCCAGCTGGCTTCCATGTTTGCTAAAGTTAAACATCAGCCATGTAAAACGATCCTCCACTCTTTTGTTAGTGTCAGAGGCCCCTCGACTTTTTTTGGCGGGATGGACAGTCATGATGTGGTCAGTGAGGAAACGGGTTTATTATCAGACCCTCCAGACACTCTTTATCAGTACTAACACCCCCACACGTGACTTACTGTCATAGTGTGCGTTATTTACGAGTGCTCAACGTTATCACAAACTGCGGCCACCCTCGTGTGGGGTTGGGTCGGTCACTTGTGTGGCTCGGTGAAGAAGAGCAACACAGCGGAAATCTGCTGACTGACAGTGATGTGCCAGGACTCGGGAGGCGTGATGATGGGTGCCGCAGACTATTTTTGCATGAGACCAAACCCACTGTCCACGCTCAGGTTTATTTGTGTGGACAGCACTTTAAGATGTCTGTTATGAATTCGTCAACTCAAGTTGCTGGCAAGTCTTTCCGTTGGTTAGACAGGCCCAGGAAAAGGTCTTTCTGTGTTGTTTTGATGGGAATATCCACTTGTAAAGTCGTGACGTAAGGAATACCATTTGCGGGTGCAAGTTTCTATTGCTGAGACTTCAATGTAAATAACCATTCATGAGCACGGTTTATTCATATCACACATTCAAGAAAAACTTTTATGAACTCAAATGTTCACTACAGTATCCAAGTTCAGAATTTTTTACATTAATATTTTAATTATTCTCTGTCTGTCCACCTGTAATTTCTGTTTTAGCAAATCGGATTGTTTGGAATGTTTGCTTTAAAGAACTGGTTCAAACATCAATTCAATTTGTCAGTTTTATTTACATACCTCTGTTTACTTTAATGTTTTATTTATTCTTTACATGTCGCATACGTTCGTGTTTCAACATCGCTTATTTTAGTTAACTCCCAAACACAGTTCTTGGGAAAGAATCATTAAAAAATTCACACACATTTGTTTGCTTATTGGATATATTAGTACAGAAATAGACACAGTGAAACCATGGAGGGAATATTTTTATGCTCTACTTTTCTTCAATGACTTTCAACAATGTTCAGTCTCCAAACCAAACTATTTTAAGCACACTTAAACACCATATTCATACTTGAAAGACAGCAGTTCCTTTCTATTCTTTACCTTACCCTCTTTTTTCTTTCTGCCCCATGTCTGCCTCCTACCAGTCATGTGACCCTAAGGGGCGGAGCTTCCCTCCCTCCCTCTCTGCACTCAAACTCTTTGTTCTCCAGACGACGCCCACATCATGTCTGCAGTAGAGCTGCTCTGTCTCTGGCCTTACAGTCAGCACATATTCGGCCCGACACACATTTACACGTTCACAAAATGCTTACAACTGCAGAAAGCGCTAAAAAGAAATTTCCTTTATATAGCATGTGGAGAAATTAGACTGTCTTCATTTTTAATTGATTAATGTTATTCAAGTCTTTGTGAAATATTATAACACTGCTATTATGAATGATTGTGTTTGGATTGTCAAGGTCGTTTATATTTGCATGCGTGCAGGTGCGCAAGCCCTTTGTTGTTGTCTCTCAGCTGGCTTTGTGTTACCCACGTAATGATCACCGCAGGCTTGATTTCCTGTGTTTTTATTTCGCCCCTCCGCCTTGTTCTGTCATTTCCTGAAAAGCTGGGCGAGGGTGCGCATGAACGTGTGCGTGTCAGCGGATCATCAGGGAGGCGGTGATCTAGAAAAAATCTTCAAATGCAATGTGAAATGACAATTGCATGCTTTTCACATTTATGTTTCACCTCTGTGCTGCTTCACTTCACCAAATCCCCAGGGATTGATACTCATCTTCTGTAGTGTTTTCTGACCTTGGATTGGGCCGTCCCTGTCCTTGAACATGTTTCCACTCAAGTTGGGTTGTGATTGTGTTATAGCTAGCTTGAGAACAGTTAAATGGTTTGTGTTTGTCTCTGTATTTGTTTCCGCTCCGTCTCTTTTTACTTGGGTACAATTTTGGCCTCTCGGGTGGATGTTGCTTGCAAGCTTTGTTATGGTTTGTAATATTTGTTGTGCAGACTGTATTTCACTTTTTCTGTACTGTTTTTTATTTTATAGACAAACAAGCAATGGCTGGGCAATGTCAGTGCTTGAATCCAATGTTTTTTCCTACTTTACGGTTAAGTGCATCTTAAATGTGCTTATTGTTATTGATATAGCAATAGTCGAGAACTTTAGGTGACATTTGTTTGATTTAATCTAACAAAATCGTGTGAGACACTGTATATTTCTGAAGTGTGTGTGTGTGTGTGTGTGTGTGTGTGTGTGTGTGTGTGTGTGTGTGTGTGTGTGTGTGTGTGTTGCATTAGTCTTTAGCCGCACTAGTCCTTAGCTCGCACACACAGGCCATGAGGGCATTATTCATTATAGTTGAAAATGACTTTGACATATACTTTAACTTGAAAGATAATTACTATAGAGATATCAGATCTTATTGGCTTATGTAAATTTCCCATACTCGGGCCAACCCAAAAGTGTGTGACTTGCCCTTGTTCTTCACATCCAGTCCTTTTCCTCATGTTGCTAGTGTTTTGTGGCCACTTCCTGTTTGTTTTCAGCTTCCTTTGAGGGCAACAGTCAGGGAAACGACTTCAGTTCACTCATCTGCACTCGTTTAACATCTGTTTGTACCACAACTGCTCTTCTCTGTTTTTAATTCACTTTTTTCTCTTACAAACACACCCTGGCTGTTTGATAACCCTAGCAAGACTCCTTTTTAAATGTTATTTTTAGACATCATATCACATGTATGCTCACTTTAATCTATTACTTGGCTGTTATCTGTGTGCACTTGAAAAGCTGCTAAGACATTCTGGTGGCTACGTTCAGTCATGCACATTTACTCATGTTCACACGCTGCCTCTTGTGGCCAACGTTGGGTATTACCGCACGTGTCTGCCCCTCCCCCACACCAACACCATGTGGGGGAAAATGAAAGTCCTCTAAAAAAGGTTGTGCAAGGGATGCAAGAAACACTCATGTACTGGCAAGAGGGAAAATGTGGAATTCCAGTAAACAGGAAGAATGATGGTGAAAATCTGTAGGCTTGTTCTAGAGAAACATGGCTTGTTTATGTTCCAGTGTAGGAAAGGCCTTTTCTGTCTTTGTCTGCCTCTTGGAGATTTATGTATGTAATGGATTTGTGGTAATTGTTGGATTTGTGCACGTTGTCTGCGTAATCGGATGATTTAATGATTAAACTCACCAAAACAATTCTTATTATTCAAATGCAATACAATTTGTTTTACATTATAAATAAGATGTATGCCAGATCTCCCCACCATCACAGATTGCTGTTTTTTATCTGTGTTGATTATGTCCAGAGAACTGTGGGGGATGTACATATAGTAGTCCTGTCAAAATCCACAGAGGGATGTTGTTGAGTTCCGGTTGGACATGTGGGTCCACATATATCGAAGTTAAGTTTAGGAAATGAATCATGAAATATAAGCAAAATCGATAACAGTGAGTGAATTTATTTTTTTCTCAGTGTTCTCATTACAACTGTTATATACACAGATTCTGTGTTTTGACACAGTAATAGATTTTTTTTGTATCATTGGTATGTTTACATTTTGATGAAAATGAATTTGTCCATTCAAGTGCACAACATGCACGTACGTGACCATCGCAAAAAGGCGCCTGTCATTGAGTCTGTACACATGACTAAAAAAACGAGAAGACCTGTGTATGCTTTTATTTTGTTAGTTTAGTATTGACTTGATATCTAAAAACCAGTACTTTTGATATCCCTAATGCTAAAGGATGAGATGACAGGGTCAAGGGAGAATCGATCGATATTTTTTCTTGTAAAAAAAAAAAGCAAGGCAAAGTTGTTTTTTTTCACAAGCTTTTGTGTTCAGCCTTCTCTGAAGCAGATGAGAGTATAATTCCATTTCTCTTCTCTTCACTCTTCATTGTGTTTCTTTTCCGTCATCACTTCGCTTTTGTCTTTGAAGTGTCTCATTCTCTCTGATTCAGGGAAATCTTGACTCATGTACTTGTGGTGCAGCTGAATAAGAGGCTGTTGTTTTTTTCTGTGTTTTGCAATCTTTATTTATTTCAATGAGCACAAGTGAGCTTGTGCAAGAATGTACTGGGACTAATGTAAAGAGGTCAGAGGTCAATTCATTTTATATTCAGCATATTGTATGCAATGATTTTGCATACGAAAAAAGTAGATTACATTAAAGATTCACGAGGACAAATCGAGTGTATTCTGGGAAAAGTCCAGCTGAACGCAGCCTGTGACAAATAGCCTGTGAAAGTCTCACATGCACAAACAGCTTAAGGAAGTTTGGATGAAACTGGTTTTGTTGACTTCCTGTCAAATGTAGTTTTGCAACATGCATCAGATAGCAGGTGGTGTAGAGAGTTGAACTACAAAACAAGTTACTTCATGTCGTTTAACTGAATGATGATGATAATCTAATTAAAACTGATTACAGTGTAGTTATGTAACCATTGCTTTTGTGTTTTCTCAGAGGGAGAAGAGCAGAGGGCCGTTATGCTGTGGACCGGGCCGCTATCATCAGTCGTTGGAACTGGCTTCAGGCACAAGTCTCGGACCTGGAGTATCGTATACGGCAACAGACAGACATCTACAGACAGATCCGCTCCAGCAAGGTGGGTGCAAATACAGATGTTCTCACCTGCGTTCATGTACGGTGTACACCTGATGTTTTAGCCACATTGCATAGATTAAAATTAAATGCAGAATACATCCTGAATGATTGACATGAATGCTTTTGGCAACAAAAAATATCACATTGATATCCCACATTAAAGTTAAAGAGGCAGAGGTGGTGTCTGCTCTTGTGGGTTCATTGTTTCATGTTTCTTTGGCTCAGTGTTTTGGATTTTAAAAACACTCCAACTCATTTTCCCATTGTAATGATTTGGGAAATTCCCATTTGCTCTTTAATCCATTATTGTGCAGCGGCTGCTTTCTGAAACGATCCGATCAAATCTTTGCAATACAGAATTAAAGGTTTAGAAATGTATTGAAATGTGGATAATTTATTTGTTGTAAGCTATTTATGAAATTTGGACAAGTGCTCAACCAGTATGAGTATATTTATGAATTAATCAATGGCTTTTTAACTGTTTTGTTTACAGCACAGCCAACAAAATGCAGATTATTGTGCTTTTTTATTACTATATCATAAGCGTCATACAATGGTCTTAAAATGACAATAATATCACCATCAATAATAGCACAATTATTTCCTGAACATTATTTCACCAAACAAAAAGTTATTGTGACAGTCCAAGTATTTAATCTGTAGCTTGTTTGCAATCACGTGGTTTTGATGATGCGCAAATTGTAGCCGGAGGGCAGGAAGTGATTTCCTCCATAGGAATTCAGTATCACTATGCCTATGTTTTGCATTGTTTATGGTTGTTTAAATCTATCAAACCATGAAACCACAAGCCGTTTTTATTGTGTAGCAAAAGTTATTGTCCGTCAAGAGGGAAAATGCGAGCATTGACTGAAAACTTGAGGGAAAAGAGACCGTAACAGTAGTGTGTGTATATTACCATTAAGGATTAATAGAAATCATTTTGTTGATGTTTCGGTACGCTAAGCTGTTTCATTATAATGGACTTCTATGGAGGAGAAACGCTTAACACGAGATTTTTCACTTTATTCACTTAATAAGGGCTTGTTCTTTTAACAGCAGCTAGTGTTTTTTATAATTAAGGTTTTACATTAAGTTGAGCTTCCCTGGTCATTGCTTAGGTATGTTAAATCACGTTAAGCGTTTTAGGAAGTTATAGCTTCTCTCGACCGCAGATCCAGGTTTACAAGCCACGTTGTCGTCCGTTTTTCAGTCAATAATACTCCTTTATGAACAACATCTTTTGCTACACAATAAAAACGCCTTGTGGTTTCATGGTTTAATCGATTTGACTAGCCATAAATGACATAGGCATAGTTATAGTGAATTGCAATGGAAAAAATCACTCCTGCCCTCCAGCTGCACTTTGCGCAGTGACGTGACGTCAACGTGCAAACAACCTATTCTCCAAAATAATGTAATCTCTTATCAAGGCTGTTTGCTAAATTTTATCGGCAAACCATTGTCATTTGAATTATGAATTATGAAAGTGACCTATTTATCAGATATGGTGACCCATACCCGAAATGTGACCTCTGCTTTTAACTCATCCAGTGAATAGTGAACACACACACTTTAAGTCATAAACACACATACACCTGGAGCAGTGGGCAGCTAACACTGCAGCGCCCGGGAAGCAAACGGGGGTAAGGTGCCTTGCTCAAGGGCACGTCAGTTATTACCTGCAGGTACTGAGAATCGAACCGGCAACCTTCTGGTTACTTCAGACACTTGCTAGAAATGTTAATTGTGAAATAGTCAAATATTGGCCAGTTTTTTGTTGTTGTTGTTTATTATCAAAATATACAGTCCACTTACACAAGTTAGCATTTGCTCCGTTACAATTTCTCAGCATTAGCAAACAACCGTCATAACTGCAGCTTTTGTTGTTAGTTACTGCAGATAAACTCATGTTCTGCTGGTTTTGCAGTTTAATGTGATGAATACAGGTTTTTCGCTGGCTTATGAAGATTGCAGGGGAAGAAAACAACCTCCCATCGGTCATTGGACTATCTTACTTTAACATTGGGTTATGTTTTGGTGTCTAAATGTGTGCATGTTTTTTAACAGGGAACTGTCTTACTGGGAGAGAGCTCAGTGTGTGAATCTGTACCGGAGGACAGCGGTGACTCAAGAACCGAGCCCATTACCTGCCCTGTCTCACGGGTAAGACCACAGACATTTAATATCAACTAACTCGCATACAAATGAGAAGCTCCAAAAAGCTAGTTATTGCTATCAGTAAAACTACACAAACAAATAAAAGGCTCATTTAAGTGAAAGTTCAGTATGATACAGGCCTACACATTCAGGCCAAGAGAATGCTGGGATTGTTGGGAGAAGGAGAGAAAGGATTGAGGCGAGGGCCTCCAAACACTTGATCTCTTTGTTTCGCTCATGCAAAGTGCTGCTGACCTTTTTATCCATTCAGTGTAGTGAAGAAATGCAGCAGAGACCATTCAGCTCTCTGTGCCAAACCAACTTGGGGAGAAAATTGCTGGGTTTTCTTTCCAACAATTTTGTTCATTTTAATTTAGGATCATGATACTGTTGGAGTGGAGGGATCTTTGTCATCCCATGGCATCGCCATGGAAACGGGCTTGAGGAAAAGCTGTGCACCTGGCAGACAGGTCAATGGTGTCATCAACAGGTATGATTGTAGGGCTTAGTCAGTATAGCTAAAAGCTTCAAATAAAATATGATCAGTTCTTTAACGTCTCCCACCCTTCTTCTCTATTCAGCTTACGGCCTGGTTCCCTCGAAAGCTCGGACCCAGATGTGCATCTTTGTTCTGAGGCTCAGCAGAAGCAGACAGACTCTTCAGCTCCCCCTGCTCACGACAGTACGTGTGTGGCTGCACGCACACGCCCGCTCCTCTCCTGCAGGAAACGCCGCGTGCTGCGACCCGGTTCGCTCACCAGCCTCAGTCGTAAGGTAGGAGAGACATGTGTCCTTGCAGGTTTTCAGAACCTGTATACATTGATCTAGTCTCTTGATTAAAAGCAATGGATCATGCTGTAAGATATTTCAGAGAAGTATTCTGCAAGATAATAGTGTAAAAACTTGAAGAAAAATCACAAGTACTATGAAGGCCCTTCAATGTTTACTGTAAAACTTGGACTGATTATACAGCAAGCTCCTTAAAGTCCCAGAAGATTTCTTACAAAGGTTGCAGATTAAATAGAGGTGACCCACAGACTGCAGTTTGACAGGGATCACAGTTCTGCTCCGAAATCTAGCTTGCTCTAGGACTCTATTACTGCTTTTGTTTAAGCCAATAGCTGCATTTACATTTCTCCACAGTGTAACTTCCCTGGGAATCACAATGAGTTACAGGAACATAAGGAGCTAATGGTTACTTTCTGACAGGCATGTCTCCTCTGGAATATATTGTCACATTCATATTTCTAACAAATTTTAAACCAAACTTTGTAGTTTTGCTGTGTTCATTTAAATCTCTGCTCTATCTCAGCTGTCTGAATAGCATGTAAAACTCTGTTCCTGCCATAACCCAGTGAGCATGAACATTTGGGCATGTGCTGAAACAATAAGCATAACCGCAGTGAAGCTCAGCTCCATTACAAAGACTGTTTGTGATTTTATTCAGAGACGAAAGTCTTGAAATGGAGAGCATTGTTGATAACATCATTCGTGTAGCAACACCGAATTCACTCGTGGATTTCGAGATTTTGCCTATGCGTTAGAATGCGCGCTACTATCTCCTTTGTTTGACGTCAGATTCCAGGCTTCGGATTGGCCAACACAGCTTTATGGTTATATTGTCACCTGTTGGTTTGGCATGCTGTTGACTGCATTTTCGTGTGATATTTATTTATTTTTAAACGAAGAGGGAAAAACTCTGGTTATAAAGGTACGTGTGGACTAGGCCTGAAATGCACTCGGATCCGATTAGCTCAATTTTACCCTGCTGGTTTTAAGACAGAGGTGGATTGGGTCAAATATGATATGAAATGGCATTCGCAATGCGTTTTACGGCTGTGATGGGACGTTACAGACTCCAATTAAAATAGTATTTTATAAATAATATAAGGTGGTAATGGATTTTTGTCCATCAGGATTTGATTGTACTGTGGAAGTTTGGCTATGCCATCGACAAGGCACTTGGGATTCAAAATACATAGCGTTTGTGACCTGGATCATACTTGGTGCAGCTTGTTGTATCACAACTTTGAAGGAGGAGCCTTAAGTTATATCTTGAGTAGGGATGAGGGCTGAGTCTTTTAACTGGTCGGTAAGCAACCATCAAGAACACAACAGAAACCGTATAACAACCAAGCAGAATGCTGAAACAAATTAATAGCAATGCCCTGACAAACACCAAGAACCTATTGATTTCTTGTTTTTTTGTGACCAGTCACCATTAACGTCAGTGAAAATCCATTTTTGGTTTTTTTTTCTACCCACACCTGTCTTATTTATGTGGGGTATTGTTAAAAGCAGTTACCAATATTGATCTATATGAAAGTTAAATTATTACTTCAAATGTAACCCTGAATAACTAGCATTTGTACCCTTCTTTTTTTACTCTCATTACTAAAAATGTTTCAGAGATGATCTTGTACAAACTGTCCTTCTGGTGTAAAGCACTCTTGTTTGAATAGGCTCAGAAAAACGGGCACGGTTGCCAATAGCAACCTGTTCTGTCTTTCTCGCCGGTGCTGTGCTCCGGGTTAATGACACGAGCACATGAGCGCTAGGGAACTTGCCACATGCAAAACTGGGTCATCAGTCCAGGATGAACGTGTGGTCATTTGTTGCAATGGTTTGTGTGAGCGCATTAGGTTTGAAGACAAAAATTAACTCCGGAATGAATGTCTATCAGTAATTGAAAACAAAGGGAAAGACTGGGATCCAAATTTTGGAGGCTGATGCTCTGGAGATTGTTACCATAAAAGGATCGGAGTGGAAGGCACTTGAAAGAGTGATTCTTTTTATAAAGCGCCACAAAAGGCATATTTGATGAGCGCGGTTGCTTTTCTGTTTTGATCACAAGGAGAAATATTTAAAGGCAATGGGCCATATCTTCACAACAAGCATTGCCATCTGCCATTGGTCATGCAACAGGAAGTCCCTCCCAAAACCAATATTCCTGTCTAGGTGCTAAAATGAATGTTAAAAATCAATACACAGATTAATGAAAGTCGCATGACAAAACAGTATAAAGTATAAATTAAAACATGACTAAAGGTGAAATTTATGAAAGTGTATGAATGTCTATTGTAATCTCATGTGGCTTACTGCATAACAAATGTTACCATCTGGCTATAGCTATTTATTTTCAGACGTTCTGACGTTTCGTTTTCTTTGCTCAGGCTCAGAGGTCGATGGCTCCTCGCTGTGGCTGTGAGCTGAACGCTCAGTGTGTGATGTGCAGTGGACGCACTCTCGTTCCTGCTGAAACCCAACATCAGCTCCCCCTACTGGACAGACTGGCACAGTTCGACCCCTGCGTTCACCCTATTCTCTCCTTTACAGACGGTACGGTCCCTCCCCTTTATTTATCCCCAGCACACACAAACAAAAGCAGAATCAGGATCACATGTGACCAGCACAGACTTGCTTTGATGTGTCCTGCATGTTTTCCAGTCTGAGTGTCAGTTCAGGAATTTCAGTGTTTTTCCACCGTTGCAAAACATGTAGGTGTTAATTATTTCAGATCTGGTTATCGCGCCTCTTAAAATAACCTGCGTGCTGCTCTCAGTTTGGAGCAGGTTAGAGTGCCGTAGACATCTGATGATCCTGAAACAGTTTTTAAATTAAAATTGAATAACAGTGAATTTAAGGAGCTGACCTGAGATCAGCACTCCCCCAGTGCTGATTTAGACGAGGCGATCAGGTATTCGTCAGACGACAGCCTTTGCTGTGATAACAATTTTAAAGAGCAGTGCAATCTGACTCTGAGTGAGCGTGCCAGCAGTGGCTCGCATTATCAGACACGTTAACCCACATGGATGTTGTTTTCCCTCCTTTACATGAGCTTGTTGTCCTTGCTAATCTGGTGCCTATTGTGCAAGTGAATGATGGGCGTGGGACATGCAGGTGACGTCACGGGTGAAACTCAAGGAAAAGGAAGAGGAACTTTGGTTTGATAAATACCAGAGTGAATCTCTAACGCCCCCTGCTGGAGAAGTACTGATAATGTTTGCATCTATACTCGTGACAATGAGTCATTAGAGTAGGGGATTGCAAAGCGTTAGGTCAGCCAGTATCCACATTAGTACCGTAGACAAAAAACATGACACTAGCTTAAAACCAAGATCAAATCTATTTTTTTAATATACAGGCAAACAATATTGTACATGTGTAATATGTTGAGCATAAGTATGCAACATTTCCCTGTGTTTCTCCCATAATTTCCTGTCCATTTTTCACAGAATATTTAGTGTAAAACCTAATAGTTGATTTTATTTTATCAGTGTGAATAAGAGCGGATAAGAGCAAACAGGTGAATTGAAGCCTGTTGGACAGTTCCTGTCTGTCTGTGAAAGAGGTTAGAGGGACAGTTCACCCAAAAATAAAAAAATTCTGTCATTTACTCACCCTCGAGTCCAAACTTGTATAAATTTCTTGGTTCTGATGAACACAGAGAAAGATATTTGGAAGAATGCTTGTAAACCAAACAGTTCTTGGCCACCATTGACTGCCATAGTAGGAAAAAAGACAATGGCAGTCAAAAGTGCCCCAGAACTATTTGCTTTCCAGCATGCTTCAAAATATCATCTTTTGTGTTCAACAGAACAAAGACATTTGCAAAAAAATGTTCCTACTACAGTAGTCAGTGTTGGCCAAGAACTGTTTGGTTACAAGCATTCTTCCAAATATGTTCCTCTGTGTTCATCAGAACAAAGAAATTTGATTCCCTTTGAGAATTTATTTTCAACAATTAACAGGTTTGTTTCTTTCAGACGTGATGATGAATCTCCATATGCAACGTGTGCTGAAGGGACACTGGCAGAATCGTCCTCTGGAGAAGATCAAACCTATCAAGAAGATCTCGCTCAAGCACAAGCTGTGCATGAGCAGCCGCGTCTCTGACCCGTCCTCTAGAGACAAACACAAGCTTTCCAACTCTCTGCTCTCCTCAGTCCGTAAGTGTGAAAACACACCCGTATAAGCCCTAACCTAGGATTTAAAGATGGTTTCTATTGTGTTTTACCTGAAGCTATTCTTATTTTGACATGGAGAGATTGCTTAATGTGTAAAACATGCACGCCCTGCAGTCTGTGCGTTGTAAACGTCAGGAGCTGGGTTTTCTTTAATAGAGGTGAACTCTTGCACATTAAGTGAATCTATATCTGGCTGTAGATATGAGTGCGCCTGCGGGGCGTTAAAGTGACCTGAGAGTGTCTGGCCGTCATTAGCTGCTCTCTGGCAGATGATCTGCAGTGACTCAGCACTTACTTCCTGCCTCATACAATCCAGCCACAGTTACTGACTCTTATTTATATCTTTCATATCGTGGTTGTGAATTATTGAGCCATCCAGCTGGAGTGCTGTGATTCATGTGGGTTATGTGAATGAGTCCTGGGCAACAAAGGAATTTGAATGCCCAAATTGTTGTATTCACTGTGAATTAATGTTTGGGATTATACTGGAATTAAACTACCACGCTCCTTTTATTAACTTATCCTCCTGTTTGTTGTTTGCTGTCTCAGGTTTGTCACATCTTAAGATGCGCTCGGAGAAGGTGTCCAGACAGCAGTCCGATATCTCGTCGAGCGCCAGTAAACTTGACCCTCGGCAGCATTTCCGTCAGAGCAGTTCTTTCGACAGGAGCCACAGCCGCAAGAGACCCCGTGAGCCCTCGCTGGAGCGCGCGGAGAGTGCGTTACCCCTCATTTCTTTCATTGTGTGTTATGGTCTCATCTGCTGCTCTAGATACAGACTCACATCACTTTCTCTGTTTGAAACTAGATACTCCCAAGTTGTACATGGAGATGGGAAGCCCCAGTCCCTCTCTCTCTGCTTTGAATACACCCACTCACAGCCCCCTGACCAGACAGCCGTCGATCTCCGAGAGCTCCACACCCCTCCACCTCAGTGGCAATGCTGCAGTAAGACTAATCTCAAAATCAAACCCTTGACCTGGGAACACTGCCAAATGTGACATGTCACTAATCTGTTTGTGAATCTTTCAGAACATTCGTCGGAGGAGAGGAGAAAGCCCATTTGACATCAATAACATAGTCATCCCCATGTCTGTGGCCGCGACCACCAGAGTGGAGAAGCTGCAGTACAAAGAGATCCTCACCCCGAGGTCAGACACACAAACACTATCCACACCTTTGTGCATAGCAAGTTTCATTTGATTTTTTAAAGATGTAATCTTCACCTGCTAAATATGAACCCCTCTACTTTGTAGTTGGAGAGAAGTGGATGTTTTTGCAAAACCAATAGCTGAAGAGGAGGATGTCATTGAGGTACGAACTGTAATGACTGCTTGTTTTAGTCAGTTATTGTAGACTGTGTTTTTAAATGTGTTTACACTAGAGCTGCAATGACGTGTCGACGTCATCGATTACGTTGACTACGAAAATACTTTGACGTATGTGAGACGTCACATTATTCATTTTTTTTTTTTTTAGAAAAGCAACTGTTACATTGTTTATGTATGACACTGCAATGACTGTCTCATGAGAATTAAATAGTAATTTTAGGAAAAATGCTCTACCCTTTTAGAAATATAGCTAATATTTTGTTACAGTTCATATGCTTAAATATGTTACTATTGTTGTTATTCTGTTCGTTTTATTTTTCAGGCAAATGCAAAGCTTTGTTTAGGATATTTTGCGCTGCATGTGTTAGGCAGTATTTATGTTTGAATTAAATGAATTAAGTTGAAGCATTTTTTTTTAAAAATGATTTAATACAACTTTTAAAATTTGAAATACTAATGGTTGAAGCTGTATGTATTATTTTACTGGAAAGTTTACCAAGTAATTAATCCGGTAATCCAACAATAATCATTTGATTAATCAAAAAAATTATTGTTAGATTAGTTGACTAATCGAAAACATAATCTATTGATCAACAATAAAAATAATCGTTAGTTGCAGCCCTAGTTTACACTACATTTCACTGGCAGAATTGTTCATTGGCTTGATGGGTGCATTTAACTGGGCAGGCTCAGTGTAAAGCTCCTGATACCCCAAAAGGCTGTATTTAATATTTGGCGACACAACGCATGTTTTTTGTTCGTAAACCTCTTTCTTTCTCTCTTAGATTGAGGATCTGTCTGACGTGGCGTTCTCACAGCTTCACCTTCCGTATGAGGAGCAGGAACGTTCTCGCTGGAGCTGGACCGCCAGCTCCTTAGCAAAGAGAAGGGGCAGCAGGTGGGAAACAGCTCACACTCAGTTTTAAAATGGCTGTTTTCTATACAAACAGAACATTTTATTTGAAAAGAGCAGTTCAAGTTAAATGAAATGCAATCAAATTTTCTCATCAGGTCTTTCAAGTCTGTGGATGGACGGACTACGCCCTTGCTGGGCGGCACCAACCCGTCCACTCCGCAGCCCTCGTCCCCAGACACAGGGCATTTCCACCTGCTGCAGGAGTACAACTCTGTGGTGTCTCCCTCCAGCCCCGTCAGCCCAGAGATGGTGATGCTGTCCGGCCTGCACATGCCTGGCTCCAGAGACTCCCACCGACTGCTGTCCAATGAGGACACACGCTGCTCCACGCCAGACACTTATGAGGAAATGGTAAGCACCTGATATACACAGTTTTATCCCTAAAGCCAATGTTGTATGCGCTCCCTTATCTATTTCATACGTAACGTACACTCTTTAAAACAAAAACTGAAATGGGAATCTGAACCCGACCACCTTTCTTAGCAATCCAAATGCAAGGTTTACTGTGATATAGCAACTTAAATTCCATCTGCCAATATTCACTTGCCATCTCTTTATTTCTCCCTATGGGTTCCCCAGCCAGTTCAGCCATGGGAATGCCGGACCTTTCCCCTGGACGTGGAGCCAGAACAGGAGTCCGAAATTCATCCCAGTCCGTCTGACGAGAGGCCCTGTAGGACCATGCGACGCGTGTCCGGCTGCCGGTCATCCAAATCAGAGTCCGATGCTGGACCTTCGTCTCCTCTCCCAGATGATGGCGCCAAGCAGAAGCAAACCAATCCACCCAAACCTACTCACCGATGAAGCCTAGACTCATCTACACACCCCCGATCCCACCGGCTTTCAGAAACTCACGAAACGGCAACGTCGAAGGAAGAAAACCAACAAAACGAATGAAAGTCCCTGTTGTTTGATATTCAAACATCAGTCAATTCTTTCACGCTTTTTAGTGAATTGTATGGAGATATACATAAAGACCTGTTTTAATTCATTCATCTTTGGGTCACTGGAAAATAATAAATATGTTTAAAAATCTAAAAGCATAAGAGAGAAATTAGCTTGTGGCTAAAGCAGAAGCTCAGAATTGTAGTAAGAACAGCACTTCCCCCTTAGCATGATGTCGTACTGAGGGGCACAGCTTGCGTTTCGCGGTACCCTTCCAGATTTCTCAAGTATTCCACCTAAAATGACTTGCTCGGCCTTGCGGTTTATAATGGAGTGATAGTGAAAAATAACAAAAAAGTACATTTTCAACATGTTCACACGATGTAAAAGCACTTCATTTTTATTCCCTCCACACCTAAACATTCCTTTCCCAAAAAGACTTTTCCACCCATTTAAATTAACGCCTGGGAATTGTGTAAACCCCAATTTTTTTTATTACTGTCATGAGCGGATCACCACAAGTAGTTTCCACGTCACGTACACAGCAGTTTGCTCTCCGTTTCTGTCAGAGAGATTGACAGAGCAGGTGACTGAATACACAACTGCCGTGTAGCTCATACGTACTTTTACAAATGCCACAGTGTGATTGGAGCACTTAATTGGTCTCTTGTACCACACCATTGCCAGTAACCCTACATTCAGTGCCCAAACATTGGCAACTCTTGATTGAAGCATAGCCGCTCAATGCAACTCTGTTGCTTAGCACCATGTGCTGTTCCCAAAATAAAATGGTCTCTCTTTCTCGCGTGGGCTTGCGTTTTGATTTTTGAAGCACTTGAAAGTCCCTTAAGTTGCTAATAGTGTCTGAAGAGCTATGCACGATCAGATTGCGAATTATATTGTTGGCACCAAAATCAGTCAATGATGCCCAAGTCAATCACTCCAATATAAACTGACATTAGCTGCCCTGTGACGTTTGTATTTGTCAACTCGATTACACGTTTTCTTTAGTCAGGTCTAAATTCCCTGTTCTGCAGTACCTGCAGCCATCACTGAACCCATTAACATGAGGTGTGAACATTGCTTGATGTTAAGACAGGCAAGGACTTGGCAAAGTTTCATTCGTTGGCTCCTTTCTTATCTGTTGCTGTGTCAGCGACAGCTCCATTTTCCATTGAGTATTGACAGGGAAGGATTTGTTAGTTTCCCCCAGTCAGTGAGTCACTGCTTGCAACCCCCTTCCTGTTATTTTAACTACTAAGAATGTACAAGTCTAATAGCAGACACCAGTTACTTACCGTTTTTATTAGTAGCTTCTCTGTATCTTTGTCGTCACACGATTCTAGCTCTCATAGCCATTTGTTCTTGTTTAAAGGATGTCATGTTAACCGGAGAATTGTATTCCTTTTATCTCGCTGGAGCGAAACGGATTCGACGGCTTCAGAGAAATCTCCTGTTTCATAGTTGTGTGGCAAATCGTCAGGGACCATCCACGACTGTCCCATTTCCTGCTGAGAAACCCGCCGCCCCTTTTTCATTCTTAATATCATCAATTATGGTTTTATGTCTCTATGTGGGGGTCTGTGTACTTATCAGGCAAATGTACCATAAGGTTTGACTAGCTTTCAAAAGCCAATATTGTATCGTGTGAGTTATTTTCATACTTTGAATTTCCAATGTGGTGAATGAGGGTTGGGTGAGTCTGGTAATATCCTTTAGCATGTAATAGTTTGTACAAAACGACACAAAAAAAGTTTATTTTGTACATACCTTGTTTGATTCTTTACTGTGTTTGATGTTCAGGCTGTAGCTGTCCTGATTGTCTAGGGAGAAGACACATACAAATATTTAACACTTTCTTTATGCAGATGCAAAAAGGAAAAAAGTTTATGGATAATTGGCCAATCTGACATACAGGCAACGTTTGTGCTTCTCAAATTAAAAGTGAATTATATTGTACAATTCCTTGTCTCGCTCGCTTTCTCTTGCACTGGTGAAATGTTTTTATCATTTCTTTCAGATTCATTATTCATATTTGCTTTGATTGAGACTCAAAAAATGTAATTCGAACACAAATCTTTAAATGGCACCAAAGAGAAAGTCATGTTTGATCGTGTATATGCTTTGTGTTTACTGTACACACCTGGATAAAGAGCTAAAAGGAAGTTTAAAGTAAGTCTAGAATAGTACAAATACATGAATCCAAATTTACACTAGACGATTGTTTTAACTAAGAAAAAGTTTATTACACCATTATTGATCCATTAAAATGATAGCTGTGTAATATCCATATATACTCTGTATAGTGCACTATATAGGGACATTCATTTTGTTGTGGAATCCAAATCGACTTATGATATCAAAGTATCGCTAGAGCGATTTGACAACCGTTTGTATTTGGCTCTCGCGGTACTTTGATGTCACACCTCGATCGGTCTGCGCAGCGCTGCATTAAGTCTAACACAACTACTGTTTAAGTGCAACAACACTTATCTGCTGAAAACGCACCTTGAACCTCGCGTTGGAAGAATTCCCGCGTTTTAGTAGAAAATGTGTAAGCCTTTACGGCTGCTCAGAATCACATTTTGTTCATTTACTCCATCAAGCGAATTATAGACGGTATCCAAGATGGCCGCCGAGTCAGGTAAAAGCTTTGGTAAATGTCATATCTACTATGTACAATACAACGTACAAACATGAAGAGAAACTCAAAAGAGACAAAGAGCAGTTTAATACGGACTTTATTTCCAAATTCACGTTTACAGCAAGGAGTATCGGTGTAAACCAATTCATAAAACACATTACGATAAGGACAATCACAACTGTCAAGCTAGAAGGCGATGAAAGAGCAGAGGCGGGAAATGAAACATCGGGAAAGAGAGAAGTGGTTAACAGATTACAGGACCGTTTGAAATACAACTAGCTACAAGGGCTTTAACATTTTATCTGGTAAATCTGTTCATCGGCTTAACCCACATATCTAAATTCTCTGGTTTATGTTAGCAGCATGCTGTATGAGACGCCACACGTCCGTCTGAAGCTTGTCGCGTAGTAATCTGAGATTTATGTGGCGCTGGCAAGGCCTTTACTGCTATTGGATGCAATTATGTTCTCAATTATTTATGTATTTTTTATAAATGTACTTCTTAAATGCAAGATATACATGTATATCAGTAGTTGAGTTGAGTAGTAGAGGCAGATCCCACACGGAACATGTCCCGTCAGTGCGTTCACTTTCAAATAAGCGTAAATCGTCCACACAACACTATTAGGAAAAATGTGCAATTTACAAAAACATGTTTTTTGCAGGTAGCTTTGTTCATTACCTCACTTCATCTTACGTCTTATTTTTTTATGTTTTTAAATTAGTTAAACACTCATTGAAGTCAAGTACAGAGTTCTCTGAATAGTGAAACAGGGATATGGTGCATTATTATTATATTCAAGATCTTGAAGTTCATTGCATGCTGGGAATGTGCAGTGTGGTTTGGTTTGATGATTATAATAATGTATTATAACTGCAGAAGGATGGCTGGGTGTTAAACGACCTGCATCATTTTACACCAAATGTATCAGTTCTGTGCTGCTGTTGCCTACATCATGAACCGATATAGACCAAAAACATTTTGAAGTGTAAATTGTAGACATTTTAGCTGTTTTTGCTATATGAGTGTTCCCATTATGTTGTTCATCATTTTACTGATTTATATTTTTGTCAAATAATAGTACATTTTTTTCAGTTATGCAACTGTCCACAAAGTTGAGGATTCACGAGGAATGAAGTTAAAAAGCTGTGGATGCATTTAGAGATATAGATGCAAATGTCTAGTTTTGAGATGTTGTACAGTCCTAATTTGCAGGTACATTGATTCTAGTACGAAGATTTCCTTTTCTTCAGTTATTTGATATTGTTAAAACAACTGTACTGTCTTTTTGTAATGGATACATCATCTCTCAACAAACAGTAGCATGCATTCTGTAGTTCACACTGATGCATTTGGGTTAATAAATAATGCCAGGTTTTTCTTCTTTATCAAAGAGTGTTTAAAATTTTTCTTCTTCCTAATGAACTTCACCTTTTGAAACCTTCTTCACCGGGAATGCGTAAGATATGGTAAATGAAAAACAGAAAACATAAACAATAAGGCAACCGATCAAATGCAGCGTTCCAAGCAATTGTCGTCGTCTTTGTTTCTTTAAAAAAAACGGGGATTTAAAAAAATCTGGTTACTCAGTGCTGTAAATGACCATTTGGATCAATACACCACCAGCTCTTTTTTCGAATTGTTATTATTTTAACGATACTAGCCAATAACATGAAAACCAGTCCCTCTGTGCCAGAAGGCGAAAAAAAATGTATAAGCAGACAAGCCGCTGGGACAACCTATAGTTAGGAGAATCCGACAAGCACCTTATTTAAAAAGGACTGAAGGAGATACTTTAAACTTTTTTTTGTCAATTGTTGACACTTTTTGTTGCGTTGACACATCAGTACACTTTAGAGGGACGGGGGAGTAGCTCACAGGCCTTGCTTAGCGAGGGAGGCTGACACCTGATCAGCTAGTGTAGACAGTTGTGGCGGATCAGTCATGTTGATGCTGCCGGAGGAAGACACGTTGCTGAGACGGCGAGGCGATCCATCCGTGGAAACGTCGGTGGGTTGATACACGATCTCAGCACCGTGATCGGTGCGGGCTTTGGCTTGTTCGCGGAAACTTAGCTTGTGGCTCTCAATCTAGCGGGAGGAAATTTATTTTTAGTTAAATCATTCTGAGAGTCAGGAAAAAATATGTGTATGGGGCCTCATGTATAAAACGATGTGGATTTTATCCCTAAAGTGGGTATCTGTTGGAAGTGCACATATTTACGTTGACTTCATTTTTTATTAGTTGTGCGTAAGAAACTGGGTTTATACATCAGGCCCCTTTGGTTTTGAAACCACCATAGGTGTTAGAGAAATCAACTTATAAATGGTTTACATATAGCTGTCTCTATTAAGCTGGGTCAGGTGTGGAAAAGTGTGGACTAAAGTAGGTCTGCATATATGGAAAATATATGCTTGCTAGCTTAGTGTGTAACTTATATCACACGCTTTGTATATTACGTCGAATAGGCACACACTACAATATACTTACTGAGACCCTCTGACATAACCAGACTGATCCCTTCAGAGGAGGGAGGGTCAAGGGGCATGTTCCCATCATTAGGATGAACAGCATCCCCATTAGAGGAAGCTTTTGAGGTCTGTGCATCTGCTTCCTTCTCCCTCTACAGTGTGAACGCCACATAATGCACAGAGTTATGGGTAAACGAAACAAAAATGAGTGGGATCAATGTAAATAAGGAGGTTATGAAAGCAAGAAACAGGTATAAGGAAAATGAAAGGCAGTGTCTTACATCGGGAGAAGCTTTACGCTATAAATACGAGCTTACTACTTACTGAATACTTCAGTGTATACTAGATAATTTTTTGTTATACATTTTAAGTAAAGGTTTAGTAATATGCTAAATTGTTGTTATATGACCTCATGATGTCGTATATTTAATTCAGTGAGTAGTGTAGCTGGCGCACAGCTAGTGGGGTAAAAGGGGGGAATGAATCTCGTAGTCCCCAACAATTTCTAAACACTGCAAAATCTTAAATCAGCATGTCTGCTCAGAATGTTCACAAAATATGGATAAATAAAATGTAGCCCTTGGTCAGCAGTGATATAAAAGGTTTATGTTTGATAAAGACACCACAGTAAAAGACTACAGCATGAAATGATAGAAAAAGAACAAAGCCTTAGGTAGCTGAGCAATAGAGAATAAACTGATCATGAAAATGTGTTCAGTAGAGAGAGAAGACGAAGGAGAGCAAGACGCCCACTTGCCATTCTGTCACCCACAAACTTCTTTCCGAACGTTACATGGGTTTAGAACAACGTGGGTGAGTAAATGCCCATTCACACCAAGAACAATAACTATTAACAATGGCTATATTAGCATCAACAAACGATTACATTCTTTTAAATTCAGACGCTGCAGGTTCACTTTATAATTGCGCAAACCCTTTAGATTAACATCAGTCGGAAAATATCGTTCTGACATTGATCACAACAATATCGTTCCGTATCTTCGTAGTTTTAGTCATCGTCCTTGGTATAGATGGCATTAAATAATGCCAAAATGTTTTTTTTTTTGGTAGAACTAACCATTTAAAGAATATCAAATTAACATAATCTGGGTGATGAATAACTATGTACTCAACATAACTGAACTTTAGATTGTGGTACTTCCTGTATTTAAACGGTGTCCAATGAAAGAGAACTTGATGGCGACTCAAAAAAGTTGGCAAAAAATGTATGCAAAAGCAGGACTGCAGTTTGCCAAGCAGGAACAAGCATGCTGATCATAACAAGATCATCATTTACAGTTAACAGGAAGGAAACGTTTGAGTAGTGCAGATAGAGGATTAAAACAGCCAAAAGTATCATGAAACACATTTACATATAAATGGCAAAGTTACATTTTTGATGAATTAGAGCTTCATTGTTTATTTCAAAAACAGAACATACCCTCCTCTGACCGCCCCCAGGAACATGTCCAATGTTATCAAGAGATCCAACTTTTGACTGGGCTTTGAAATCCAACTTCTCAGATTTGATCTCCACATTTCCACCTCCTAAAATAGAGATAAATGTCAGTTATTTGAGCCTAAACCAAACCTTTGAAGTACTCAACTGAACTGGAGATGACGAAAGATCCATTTACCAAAGATATCAAGCTAACTTACAAACCATCGAGATAAACAAGGTTTAAAAGATGTAACGTTATATAAATATATTTTCTTACCCACATTATTTTTTTATTTGGCACGTTGGTGCTGACATTGCCTTTCTTTAATATAAAGCTTGGAAAAATCTTATTTGACATCTCACCTGGTTTGTGACGAATGTTGCCCTTAGAGCCACACTTTGACTGGATGTTGCTTAAGTCAATCTTTTTATGCACAATCTGAATCTAAAGTACAAGGAAAAGAAAAAGTCTGTCACCCAGGACACAAAGAGCCAATCTGAGAGGAAATCAACCAAGGTACCCAAAGAGTTGATGATCTTGAGTAGAAAAATGGATTAATAACAACAACAACAGGGATCATGAGACAGAGAAGAAACTCCACCAATTCACTACCCCAATAATACAAATTAATGAATTAATAGGAATTTTTCATACATAGCCACAACTAAATATATTTATAATAAATTTTAGTATACAGCTCAATTGAAATATATAATTCAAGCTGTGTACAATTTCCTCTCTGTCCCTAATTCATTCAATATTTGCATCACGCAATCGTAGTACTTTTCCAAGAGGAGATCGGAGGGAAAAGACTGCAACTTAAAGACTGTTATATCTGATTTACTGAGTCTAAGACGAAATTCAGATATAACTAGATTTGCATCTGAAGGAAATACCAGTGCTTGCAAGGCAGCAAAAACTGCTGTAAAATGACCCTCAAAAATAGAGAAAGATAACCAAACCCATAATGACGTAACCACAGTGTAAATCAATGGGAGATTTTAAATATTTGACCGTAATTGTTTGCGTCACAAATACTATACCAAAGGCTGAAATTATTAACAAAGGTTCAATAGAGATTTAATAAAATATTTTGAATATAGGTTTTAATACACTGCTCACCTTGCAAGTACTGTCGTAATGCATATGCTCAGTTTAAGCATCGTGTGACAAACCATATCCCATAAACATCTGAAGACAGTTTGAGCTATTCACATGACAAGCAACCTCATATTTCTTTAATATCTCTCAACAGTCTGTCCTACCCGAGACCCCTCACCATCTGTCTGGTACATGCATACGATCTACGCAGCAGCATGACCACAACACAGACACTTAACACCAGGTAGACATTCAGATGCACAACATGACCGGGAGATAACCAGATAAGAGGAGATCATAGAGGGTTTGACACTGAGGATTCAGGCAAACTAATTTTCTTTTCTGGCAGTCAAATATAGCGAGATGGTATTAACAGATCAGTGCAGGCATGCTGCAGACCCCGAACTAGACAAACTCAAGCATTATAAGGCACATCTTTGTAGTTGAAATCCAGTTCATATTGTAATGGTGTGTTTTGTAAGTCACCTCTTGCAGATGTAAAGTAAAAAAATTTTGCAGTTAAAATGCATGGTTTATACGTTTTTCATTTCGAGGTCAATGTTTTTCTACTATGTTCAAAATACAATCCACAACATAAAACTAACAACTAATGTTATTTGGATTTCAGTGAGTTTCACAAATAAAAATGTAAATTTAGTTTAAAAGTTTAGTACTTTCAGTTCAAGATTTACACCAAATGAATGTAGTGACCATGACCTCAGAAGACCTGGAATACCAGACACGAGTCATTTGAACGCTTAACAGCCTCTTACTGTAATATGGAAAATTATTCTTTAATAGTTTAACCTATGTACTATGGAAGAAAGGTCAAGTTACAGGGCGTGTAAATTAATTTTGTAAATGAATTTCCATCTTTGGGTGACCTATCCCTTTCAGAGTGCTGGAACATATTTCATACCGATGTGCCCAAGCCCTTGTTGCAGCCGTGTGGGTGTTTACATATTGATGGAGAGCTACTTTCAGCTCTTACTGTGGGCTTATTTGTAGTTAATACAAGGTTTCAACTAATAAGGTTTTATTAGTTACAAGAGGTAACTGTTGACTCTGACATTGCAGAACTGATCGGAAGCTTTAAATACTTTCAACAGTCTGTTAGAAATAAGCAGCTAAGCCGAAGTTTAAGATGATTTAATTTTATCATTTAATATTTGCTGGCCTTTAATGTATTCTTTATCTGATGTGGTTTAAAATGGAATAGGTCAGTATCCTAAGGGAGCTGCTCCAGTTCACAAATCATTTTACAGGGAATTCTAAGACCTACATTACTGATGTATGTTTTAATCTGAAACTGTAAATTAAATAGTTAATTTGATTAGGGTTTCTAATAATTTTGTAGATTAAAAATGCTGTTAGACCATATGTAGGTAAAGGGATAGTAATTCTGTCATGAATTACTCACTCTCTAGTGGTTCCAAATCTGTATAAAAATGTTTTTGTTCGGTTTAACACAGAGAAAGATATTTGGACGAATGCTTCTTGAAACCAAACAGTTCTTGGACACCATTGATTACCGTAGGAGGACAATTTCAATGGTAGTCAACAGTACCCCAGAACTGTTTGCTGTCTTACATTCTTCAAAATATCTTTCTCTGTGTTCATCAGAACAAAGAAATGTATACAGATTTGAAACAACTCAAAGGTGGGTAAATGATGATAGAATTTGTATTTTTGGGTGAACGATCCCTTAAACTGGTTTTATCCAGTGTTGGCTGTTTAGAATGAGCTAGAAAGAATGCAAGCTACTCTAACTAGTAACAGTTCTTTAGTACTCTTAACTCTTTCTGAGCGAGGATTATTCTAACGCTACCAGTTACTCACATTACCACCGCCAGGAACATGCTTGATATTGCCTTTGGATCCGCATCTAGACTGAACATTTGACAAGTTGATCTTCTTATGAACAATAGTGACCTGGAAAAGGAAAAGTAAAGTGACTAAAGTTAATTTGGTGGTTGTTTGGTGTTGAAGATTCCAGGTTTCTCAAAGGGTTCTGGTGTATTCATAAGACAACAGGAGTCTGGCAGGTTCATTCACTTTTTCCTCCTAATGTTTCCTTTCTTTATATAGACCGTTTCATCGGGGACACACGCCTGGCCCAAAGTTAACTTCCGGTCTGTGTTTGTTGATCGCTCTGGCTGGTGGCTAATAATATAACTATTTATATTACATTATATTTAATTTATATTAATATTATATGTATATTTTATGTATACTAATTGTATTAAATAAACAATTTGTTGAATTTTATAGTAGGTTTATATTAATTGTATTAAATAAATGTTTAAGTTTAGCCAATTAACAATTCATCTAAGAGTAATCCAAAATAATACTGACTAGACATACTATTAACTTGCTATCTAATGTCATTTACTTGTTATTTCTTTTGCTTGTTATCAGAAATAATCTGCAGGGACTCTAATCTTTGTGTCCCAGAAGTTAAGTTTGGGCCACAAAAGCGTGCATGCGCAGTAACGTTTGTTTATGTTGTTGCTTTGAAACCATCTATATACTGTCTTAAATAAGTTCTCTTCTCTTTAAAAAAAACAGTTAGCCATCAACAATCTCCCCTCATTGTGTTTAATCACCTCCACCAGATGGTGTTGTGGAGCTTAACACCTGCCCAGATGTCCAAACATAAACATTCTTGTCCAGGAGCTTTTAACTACACTCTTCATTTACTGGTTGTGTTTTCATACTTTGTCAAACATTCGTGACTGAATTACCTTTCCTCCCCCAGGCTGGTGTTTGAGGTTCTCAGTGGAACCAATCTTGGACCTGACGTTCTTCAGGTCAGGCAAGGGCGCAACAGGTGCGATGGGTGCGCGGGATCTCAGCGAACCAGGCGATTTGGGCGGGGTGCGGACCACAGCTACTTTCTTCACCTGTTGTCCAGGTGTGGAGGAGCGACTGGCCGGGCTGTTGCAACCACTGCGGTCTGGGGTTTTAGGTGAGTCAGCTGCCATATGAACACAACACAATACAAGACAGAATTTTCAGCTCAACATGTCTTATGTTAGTAGCATTTTTTTTTTTGTGGGGGGGTTCTGCATTGATGTTTTAATTCTGGCAGTAAGGAGCTACTGCAGTATTTAACAGCACAGCGGTGGATTGGCTCCTGCTCAAAAGAGGCTTTTTACCTCTCTCAATGGACCCTGGTCCTGCCCTTCGCTGCTCCATCCGTGAAGCAGCTGTGATGTTCACAAATCAAAGTGGTAGAAATCAGACACATTTAAAGGGCTATTAAGAGAGAATCATGCCCTTGGGCTTTCACAACCCATTTCTAGGCAGATATTGTGTACTTCCTGAAGACTGGTTAAGTGCTGCAGATTATGAGTGAGGCGGCTCACTTTTGGCATGCAGTACATTTTGCCATCCTAATAGACGGAGCCACAAATGCTTTATGATGATTTTTACCTTCTATGAATTTTTATGAACATTTTTGAGGATGATCTTTTGTTTACATGTGAGAACGCATTTAAATTACTAATAAAGATCGACTATTAGTATCCTTCATTTTAATGCTACAAAAATATTATTTGCCATTCCAGGCAATTATTTTACATCTTAAACCACTCACCTGGGATTTTGGTGCCTATTCCTTGGGGTTTAATGCCTGCTATCTTCGTCTTGGCATCTCCAACCTACACATGGACAACCAGAGCAAGAATAAGCCAATAGTAAATGGGCTGCACTTGTGGTGGGCTCTTTTTGAAGACCTAAGGTTTTTGTAATTATATCACGATTTTATTATTTATAAACCCAGAAAATCATTGATTAAGACACACGTCGTTACATTTGCATTTAGTCATTTAGCAGACGCTTTCATCCAATGCGAGAGAGATTAGGCAGCAATAAAGCGATATGTCATACAGGGCCAATAATACAATAAGTGCTAACACCAAGTTACAACTTTCCACAAAAGCCAGAACAATATCTACTGATAGAAAGAGATAGGGTTAGTATTTTTTTTTTAATCCATTAGCCTCTCTGTCTACCTGATTATATATGGGTAGTTGACAAATAAACCGCACATGTATCCTATATGGTGACAGCAAAAAGTTTGGAAAAAACGAACAATGAACATAAATCTATTTTATATTATAAATATTAATAATATAAAATAATACATTATTAAAAGTTTGTTTTCTAAATTTGTGCTGTCACACCATAGGACAAATGGTACAAGTATATATTGATTTAATTTTATATTTAGGTGCTGTCCATTTTTGTTGTATTAGATAGTCATTAACATTATGCTTTCTTCTACCAGACATTGTCTTTCTTCTACCACCTTGATGCAAAAAGTTATTTTTGCAATAAGGTCTCCTCTACAGGAGTTTGCCCAGAACAGGCTGATGGTGGGCAGGAGTACTCACCGTGGCCCTGGACTCTCTGGCTCCTGCACTGTTGGGCCTTTTAACAGAGTTTACAGAGCCTGGACTGCTTAAACGACATGATGGAGTTGATGAGGAGGCAGGGGGCTTTTTGCTGGGGGTGCCTGAGGCTGTGGACCCTCTTTGAGGGGTAGATGTGGGTTTAGCATGCATGGTTGTGGTGAGTATCTTATGCATTTGAGAGGATGAAAGAAGAAAAAGAAAAACAAAGGAAAAAAGCAGTAAAACATAAAACTAACTAAAAAAATGCAAGATGCTGTATAAAGTATAAAATACAATAAAATGAAACGTGAAATCAAATGCATTAAAAGCTATAAAACGCCTGTCCGGGCTCTGAGACCTCAAACATAACATGAGAGTTACGAATTTTTTATTATGTGTAAACAAAACTGAAAATATGAAATAATGACCCTGCAGCTGTTACTCGTGTCATCACCTGTGATAATAACTGTACCTTTTTCTCAGAAGTCCCTCCTGCTCCAGTCTTGGCTGTAGGAAGAACAATAAAGAAACGGTAAGAGGAAGCGTTCACATAGTCACACTTTAAGTCGCCTGCGATTAAAATTGATCACCAAGAAGATACCAGTCTGTATGTACTCAAAGAGGGAAAGTTAAATTTTGATGTTGATGCAATTTTACATCAGTACTTAATGTGATTTATCAGCTGTGATGTTGAGAGTCCTGTTCCCAGAAGCAGTGATTCCAGCATTTTGGTTTTTGTATGTATGTTTATAATGTACTTTCAGAAACAGACTACATACATGAGTTCATGTAAATACAATGAATGCAAGGACCTTGTTTTGATTTAATTTGATTTGTGCAGGACCTTATTTAACTATTCACAAATTAAAAGATTTAGAAATATGTAAATACTGTAGCTTAAGCCGATAGCTGGGTAGTTGTAATGGGACAATAGATTTTAGATGCCTTTTCATAAAGAAATACTGTACCAGTGTTTGCAAGGCAGAAAAAAAGAACATATTAAAGCTTAAACATAATATGCTACATAAATGTAATGCCACATCAGAACAATTTTTTGCAGATGGTTTTGTTCTGTTGACGCAGATACTTCAATGACGTCACTTCCGAATTATTTATATCAAAGTTTAATATTAAATTATCAAAAAAGACAAAAATTCCACACTCTTTTCCACACAAATAGTAAACCAAATACTAGACCACAAATGCTGAAAATATTTGCAGAAAAGTATGGAGTGTGTACAGTACCTTGACGGAGTATTGTAATTGTTTAGGCATAAGAATTCAACAAAACATTTTGGTCTTCCACAATTTGTTACATTTAAGATAAATATAATAAAACTATATAATGTAATAAGTATTTTGAGGTATTGCAAAAAAAATGTATAAAAAACAAAAACAGAACCTTTAGGCAATATCACTCCAGCTGCCTTGCAAACATTGCTATTGGCTTGCCATATTTCTAGCAGAAAATGCCTTGAGTTTGCTCTGTTAAAATAGAGGTTTTACAATATCAAGCCAGATTGCTTTTCTGTATGCATGTGAGTTATGTCTTAGCTAGTCTGATCTTCTTTGTGGAAGCTGTCTGCACAGCTGTGGGAGACATTTAGTGGATGTTCTTTCTTGAACCCAGCAGCAAATACTGACCTTCTCCCTTCAGTACGTGTTATAGTCAAACCCCATCTTCATTGACTTTTAGGTCCACTAGGTTATGTTTATAAATGTTTATCAAAATAGACATCTGGGAAACTGGTGGACCCACACATGGTTCTGTGAGTGATACATTAAACATACATGCAGAGGTGACATGCAGTACAGAGGGGCAGGTGAAAACTGGGCCAGCCAAAACAGTCGATCAATGCATAGAGTTAGTTTCAAACATAGGCAGATTGACACTGAACACACACACAGAGAGGGAAGAGAGATAAACAGACAGGGCACAAAGGATTGAGAGAGAGAGATTTTGTGGCTACGAGCAGCCCGTTTCTTCAACCGGACACATTGGTGTGCGTTTTTCAGAAAGGGAGCTGCGTACGTCTACTGCTCTACTTGCAATAAAAGAAACAGGGAAGATAAATAAAATATCTGTGATAGAGAAAGAGGCTGTGGGGAGATTGAGGAACAGAACGGAAAACAGACCTTTGGATGGGACACTTGTTTTTCTGGCCGGAGCAGCATCTTTGGAGGGAGCTTTCTGAAGTTTTGGAGCAGATTTGGGGGAAGGCGTGGCAGCCACGGTGGCAACAGGTTTCTTGGTTTTTTTGGCAGGTGATTCTTTGATGGGAGCTCCTTTGCTTGGCATTACTTGAGCACTAGGTTTAACGGTATCTTGAGCAGGTTCTGGTTTGGCAACAGACTGGAGGTTTTGCATCGCCTTCTCGGTTTTAATAAGATCATCACTTGTCTCCAAGTATTTTTCTGCTTTATCTTGCTTGTCCCCTTTTGCTTCTTCAGGTTCTCTGTGTTCCTCTGATTCTGCTTCAGGTTCCATCTTGGGTTCTGCCATCTCTTGGGAACATGGAGGAATGCTGCTCTCATCCTCTTCCTCTTCTTGTTCCGGTACCTCCTCTTCTTCCTCACGAGCATCGGTTTGGAAGTCTGTGAGGGATGGCTCCTCTTGGGTGGGCTCAGCTGCACCACTCGGAGAAAGGGGAGAGCCCGGATCTGCCCGGCAGGAGTCTGGGCTCTTGCTTTCTGGGGGTGTTTTGTCAGAACTGCACTCCCAGCCCGCAGGGGCACTCTGCTGACCAGGATCCTGGGGTTCAGTGTAGTCGAACGACAGTCCACGTTTTTTAGCTTCCTCAGGGGTCATGGAAAGATGAGTAGGGGCTTCGTGTTCACCTTCAAATCTATCATCTTTTTGAGATGTCAGACTTGGGGCCGCGGAACTGCATAACAAATTATCTCCAGTTTCTTCATCATCCACAACATCTTCTCTCTCCTTGTCTTCATCATCATCTTCACCTTCTCTCTGTTCTTCCATGCTGATAGTATTTCTAGAAGGTGCATTCACATCAGGAGAACAAGAAAATTTGGTTTCTTTTTCATCCTCAACCACACTGGGACTGTGATCAGACATCTTATCTGAGGGACTCCTCTTCACCTGGCTGTCAAAGCCCATGATCCCCGAACCCAACCCATCAGAAAGGGTCGGTGGATGTGGGGATTGGGGTGGGCTGACAGATTTCTCCCTTTCCCCGTTCTCCTGCTCTCGCTCCTCATCCACTGATGCCGCACTGCTCCGGCCACTCTCTGGCAGACTTCCTGGGGTTAAGTCTTCTGATGACATGGAAGGCAGAATGATAGGAACAGCCACAGACAATACTGCAGAATTAGCGACACTCAACCACCCTCTCTCCACAATCAACATTAGAGGCAGAAAAAGAAAAGGAATAAAGAAACGAAAAGGAGGTAAAAACACATAAGGAGCTCAAACACAACACACATAACACATTTCACTCTTGATATCAAAAAGTTCAATCCAGTGATTTGAAAACTTTGTACACTAAACTTTGAGATAAAGGCCCTTTTACACTAAGCAGTGCTTGCTAAGCTGAATTAGCAAGATGTTGACTACATAGATTTTATCAAAAATGAGTGTCTGTAGAGGTAAAATGAGAGGTCAAAACAGTAGGGTCAGGTATTAATGGGATCACTGCTTATAAAAGTGCCTTTTCAACTCGCATTCAATCACAGGTTTACAACAACCACAATCAAAACCAAACCATAAATAAAAACAACATCCCAATCCGACCACAATATCCACAATGACCCAACAGACCCACAACATTTCTGTGAGCTTCAGTGTGTAATGCATTGATGGCTGATAGCAAGATGACCGGTGAAGCAATGAGTTGGTGCACTGTCAATTTGCCAGTATAATTGAATGCTGTTCGGTGTCTGATCTGAGCGGTATAGCACATGTTTTGCATTGTGTATTAAATGCATTTTAAGCAGGTTTAATGCGTTCAATGTTTGCTTTGCTGAAACCCCCATCATTCTCAGTATGCTGCAGTGACTCGTCATTTCTCGGGTAAATTGATGCGCTCAACAGATCCAATATGAACAAGAAAGCCTTTCGCTGTATCTATGTCTCTCATATTCAGTCATTTGGGGAGAGTCAACATTGCGTGTCACTTAAGTGGATATACAGACCTTCAACCATTTCATCTAAAGACTATATGGCATAAGTGGGGGACTTGCATTCCAAATTAAATAAATACCATTAAAGCTATGGACTCCTTTTTGTTGGTCTGCAAACATCAGCAACATGTTCTCTTGCATGAAATATTCAGCTAATGGTAGTCTAATCCATTTACATCACTTTAACTTCATACAACAGCATACAACATACAGAACTCTACCGTAATGCATTTGTCTGGACTAGACTGTTAGATTCCTGACAGCATCAATGGGTTTATGGACTTAAAAGTGATAAATGAGGCTTGTCTTCAGGTCCATTTACTCAGACCTTGATGTCCTTGTAATGACACAAGGGGTCCTTATAGTTTCTTCCTAGCCACATGGATACTGGTCAGCACGGGCATGAGACAATTATTGTCTGTGTGAAGTGACTTGAGCATTAATCTGAGTGTTACTTCCTAAAATTACATCATTTGGAATGGAAGCATATGACATCCCATATTACGTCCGGGTTGTGGCATCAAATATGTGCATCTGTCTATGCCATTAGACATCTAAGAGCTCATTCTACACTATTTTTACATGTAAATACCAAATGGATGTTCTGGGCACTATTCTATCCACCACTAATGTAATCACGCTTATGCAAAACAGAATGGTGGGGTGGATCTTCCTAATTGCTCTTTGACAAATCCTGGGCTTTTACTGGCCTTGAAGGTTTTAAAGAGGAAGTCATTATGTTGCTTGGGAATACTTCAAGGCTATAATATGCAGTTGCAGCAGGATGAAGACATGCAATTAGCATTCACTTGTTTTTGTCTTTTCCAGTACTGCTTTTGTCATCAAAGCATCAGGGCCAAAACAACTCTACCAAGTTTCCGGAAAGCTTCTTAGAACAAGGTCATCCAGGTGTATTGTTTTCTGTAGTCACTTGTCATGTGTTTAAAAAAAAAGGTGTTTGAAAATTGATTGTAAATTATTGCACTGATCAAAAACAAAGGCAAACATTTTATGGTTGTGGGACTTTAAATGGGCATCAAAATCAAGGCACCATATAAGGACTCTCTGTTAGAAATCAAAACATTACAGAAGCAGCAGGTGTGATTGATGATTGGCTAAAAAAAAGCAAGACTCTAAGAAATTGCTCTTGCACTCTCATTTGTCCAATGTCAGTGGAGAAATCGGAGAGGCTGTCTTTCATATAAAAAAACACTTTTTAAGGTCTTTATGAATTGCAATATTCTATTTTATGATTTATTAAAATGTCCTGATAACTATAGCCAAATTTGAGCATTGTACAATATAAAGTAGTACATAACCATTACTCCAACGTTGGTAAGTGAAAGCCGAATTAAAATCAGTAGCATAATGGGAAGCCATGGAATAAAGACAAGCTGCTGTATGAAGCTAAGCAATGGACAGTACAGTGTAGTTAGGTAGCAAGGCTGTAAGATATTGAGGCGCTGTTGAAGTTCAGAGTGGTCATACCCAATGATACATCTTTATCAAGAGAGGTAGACTTGGATTTAGAGTCACTTTTGGGTAGTCACTTCAGATGTTGGTTCATGTGTCTCCTCTATGAAAGAGTCAACTTTTAGTAAAGAACTAGAGGTAGTTCAGATAGCACACAATGCAAAACATGATTTTAAAAGGATGTTTTTCGTAATGGGATTTAAAAAGTACTGATGCCATTTGCCATGTTCTGTATGACATTCTTTCTTCACTGGAACATGGGAGATGTTTTAATATGATGCAAATGAATAGTGACTCCCTTTTGTTCCACGGCAGAAAGAAAATCATAATTTGGAACAACAAGAGGGTGGAAAATGATGAATTTTCATTTTTAGGGTCATTAATTATTCATATATCCAAAGACTGCAGCAAAACAGGACAATGACGTGGACGTACTGTGTATGTGAGATAAGAGCTAAAATTGTTCTAACGGCATTTTCAAATGGCCAAACTACTTCTATTAACAGTGCATCAGCCAGTGTTGTTTTTCAAACTCCTACCTAAAGCTGACAGCGAAATACATACTTAGAAATGTACAGAATTTGTCCTTTTTTTGACATTCTGCTTCACTGACTACTGCCAACACAGTTAAACTTTTTCTGCCTTAAATTTTTAGGTTGCTGGTTGGTTGATATGACTGAGGATGCCTGGGGCTTGCTGAAAGGTTTTCATCTTTGCCAGAACAGTCCACAGTGGGTAAGCTGATTTATCCTTTTGTTGTAAATGTATAGTGTTTTTTTCTGATTTTTAGAGCCTCATCCATTATGTTTATGATTAATGATATACGCACAAATGTAGGTCAAATCTATTATAAATACTTAATGCAACCAGGAATATGTCTTGGGGAGGGTATATTTAACAAATTGAAAATAAAGTTTATTTTATTCGACATCTTTTTCAGTGGGCTGGGAGTGTCCGTTTTATCCGTGTTAGACGAAACATTAGAAAGAAAAAAGCCCCCATCATTGTGCAGAATAAAATAGTTTTCAATCTTGATATTTTATGGGAAGGAATCCGCTTCTTATGATGATGCGGTGACTGACCTCTCACTGGACCATCCCCTGGTCCCATATATGCCGCTGTTCCATTCTTCAAGTCTTGTTGATGGCCGTCATTGATGCTCATGTTGGCTATATCAGGAGAATCACCCACCTGTCCAGAATTCATGTGGTCCTGATGATCCATTTTGAGATGATTTCAGTCTGTTAAGTCAAAACAGAAAACACTTAAATATGATGATATTAAAAAAATCTGGGTTATTTGACAAGAATAAGACCATTGACAGAGTACTTGCTCTCCGTCCATGAAGAAAATCAATAAATGGTTGACAAGCCAATATGAACTTTTGTTATGCACTGAAGAAACTTGCAGCAAACACAGGTCTAGATATTATCTAAGTGTACTATATTATATGATGGATTCATAACATGTCTCTTAATGCACACCCAACAAAAAGTGTATCATTTTCTCTCATGGTTGTCATTGTGCGTTGTCAAGTGTGTTTGTCCAATTGTTTGCATCCTGTTCCTGTTTTAACTAAACGTGCGGTTTTCTGGTTCCTTTTTGCAGTTCTGTTTAATTCTGCTTTCAGAAGGGCTATTACTATTTTTACAATTAAGACAAAGTGCTTTATCTTCTTTACACACTTTAGCTATAAACATGAATTTCATTAGTGTATTGCAATGAAATTTCTTTCCGTTTATGCAATTGAACGCAATTGGATACCCAAATGTTTTGCCCGTGCTGAGACCATCTCTGTGAGATCCGCACAGCAAGGTTATCTAAATATGGAGGCCATCAAGAAAACCAAGTTGTTTTAGGGAAGAATCACTGTGGAGCTGAAAATAGAGCAGGGCCGGGTTTGCGTGTGTCAGATACATCATCGTCAAAGTCGACCAACTGGACTGAACAGAGAGGGCTTTGCCCATCATGCTTGGTATGGTAGCTTGTATAGTGAGTGAACATGTATGGTTTTGTACAGGTGAAGGCCAGAAGCCAGCGTGATGTTTCAAGGTTTGCACTGAAGTTTGTTGTTTCCATGATAGCAGGATTGCACAGCTTTGCCAGGGTTCAGGTATGGTGGAGCATTATTTTCAAGTTCCCCAGGGATCTCATCCACCTTCCTAATATAGTCTCAAAAGCAGGGTTTCCCTGAGGCATCAGTGGTGCAGATTTAAACCTTATTCCCGCAGGGACCTCATCCATTATTCAGAGCGAGCTGTGATATCAGTAAACAGTATTCAGAAACCATCTGCGCCCAGTCGGTCCAGAACGAAACAAGCAGCGGCATTCACCGCTACATCATTACGGGCTGATTTATTTAGCAAAAATATTTGTTAATTCAAAGAGTATAAAACTATCCTTGATACCAAAATTGAGCCAAATGTATGATAAGTACACATTCATGTGTATATATAATATATGCAAATGTATTTATGTATATTTGTTGACATTCAGACTATACATTTTGATCGCTTATTTGTTGTTTTCTCTTTCTTTTCTTTTTTTGTCCAGGAGCAGTCTGTTGTGATTCTGCACCCTTCGCTGGCTTGGAGTCAGATTTACAACCGTACTCGCTCCCAGGACTCAGCGGGCTGGTGCACTTGACCTGAATAAGTGCTGTATGAGCACTCCGGCCAGTGCAGGGAGAATGTCACTGGCCCTTTAAGAACCGCCTGGCTTCCTAACTGTCGATGGATGTGTGTTTCTTCCTCCTTTATGTGGTAAGTGCTCAGCACAGTGCAGAAATGGCAGAGCTGGACAATAAAGGTGGCTTGGGCAATGCAGGGGCTCTTAAAAGACAATGGAGGATGACATGTGAGCTGAATGAGGTGTCACCCTTGTTTGGAGGGTCGCAGGGGTGAGATAGAGAAGTGTAATGTGAGTTGGCCAGCAGCCAGGGACGGGCTACTCTCACCTCATTAATATTCAGTACACGTAATTGCAGAAAGCAGGGAGAGAATGAGAGGGCAGGAAAGAAGAGGGTGTTGGTGTGCAGGACACTAATGCAACAGAACAGCTCAACATTCTGCAGGGCTCAACATTACAGATGCTGTGAACTGTCATTGGTCCTGTTGGGCCAGTCTGTGTTGTCACTAAATCTTAAAGAGAAGGTCATGAGGATATGAACGCAGACGTTTTGTTTTTGGGTAAACATTTAAAAGAATTTGAACATACAGCGAGACCATTTCTAAAAAACATTTTCCGTTTTTCTGAATTTACTATTTATAGGTATGTGTTTGGGTAAAATGATTGTTTTTGATTTATTCTGTGAACTACCAACAATATTTCAAACAAAAATATTGTTTCTATTTGCAGAATATGAAAACTGGAGAAACATGTCAAAATAACAGAAAAGATGTTCTGTATTTCTTTAAACCTCAAATACTGCAAAGAAGTACTCACTCAAGTTTATACTCACTTTAAGCAATACAACAATAATATTTGTGCATGTACTGTATTTAGGAAAAGTATTTTTTTTATTTGACAACCTAATCACAGTTTTCATGGTCTTGTCATGCTTTCACATTGCTGTTGGATGACTTTATGTCACTCCTGAAGTTTGATTCAACAGACACTGGACTGAAATGGCCATAATACATCTAGAAATGCAGATTAAATGAAAATATGGAACGGTCTCTTAATTTTAATATAAATTTAAATGATACTTACACGGCAGTCAAAAATTTAGGGCCACTTTCTCATTTTTTGTTATTATTTTCTCCATGTTTTAGAATAATAACTTTGGACATTATGTTGTAACTAAAGTAAATTCTAGATCAGGTCTGTCACAATATCAGATTTTTACTTTACAGTTATGGTGATCAAACGACTTCACTCTAACGATATATTAATAATCCTTTTTTGGTCAACAGTCACACTTTGTTTATAACCACTGTGGCTCTTAAGGCAAAACTTTAAATTGGTACTGAATTATTTACAGTTATAACACAATATCGATATTAATATTTTTATATCGAAACTGGTATAACGTGACACCCCTATTTTAAATAAATCAAACGAAAATTTTACATTCTGACATTTTTGGTGGTGGGGTCAACTTTTGCAGGGTGTGTTAAATTCAGAGTTTAGCCCTGCTCTTCCCTTTCAATCTCACTGTAAACAATTTACAGAGGAGGGTGAGTGATGGGCAAAACAATACAGAGAGGTAGAGAGAGAATGTGTGAGGATTTGCACAAAGCTGAAAGAACAAGAGAGAGTGGGCGAGGATTGAAACAACAAAGACAAAAGGAGGAGGAAAGAATTCAGAGCAAGAAAAGGAGAAATGAAGCGAGGAGGTCAGAGAAAACAGTGAAAGGCTGAGGGAGCTTCAGGCAAAAGACAAGAGAGTGACAGACACACAAACCGAGCCTATGATACAGCAGATTTCTATAGGCAGTGTACAGTGCGAGCGTTACTTCCAGAGGACTGGGGCATTGTGGGTATTTTCACTGTATTCTGCTCAGTCCTCTCTCATCAGTTCATGCTATTTTGCCAGTGTTTGGTGTGCTAAATGATTCCACTGCACGGCATATCTGGGATTGAAAAGGATTCTTGCGGTCATGTGTTGCCTACCAACTAACTGTATCCATGGCACTGTCCCAAATACCGCCTGAAGCTTTTGCAGTCCTCCTCAGAGTTCACTCTTTGCTGACGTAATGCCACAGACTTAGTATTCCAACATGGAGTCTGCCTCAGCACGTGTTTGGCAAAAGGGTGTCTGCAGAAATCCCAACAGTTTTAGTAATTTTATAGACGTGTGCAAGTGTGCCATTTGGGACAGGGATAGTATAGTACATTGGGTTCTTGCTTTCACTGTATCTGAATGATCCAGTGGCCAGATTACAAGATGGGAGATGCAGTGATGTGTGTTAAATGTGATGCTGTGTAACCTGTCAGTGGTCATGGTGTGGTGAGGATAGACCGTTTTTCCGCTAAACTGACCCTGTCCGACTTCTGCTTGTTCAGATGGAAGAATGACCATCTGGCAAACACTCCAAAAAGTAGATTTGTGTGTACGAGTGTGTGTGTGTGTGTGTGTGTGTGTGTGTGTGTGTGTGTGTGTGTGTGTGTGTGTGTGTGTGTGTGTGTGTGTGTTGGGTTTTGACATGGTAATCTATAATCCTGTGTAATCACCATACTGATAAACATGCCAATGGCATTAAGTCAACATGTTTGAGCCAACCAAAATGAAATGCAAAATTGATCTTTTTTAGATAGATAGCCCTCAGTACAGTAACCCTTAGATTTTGTTTTAGCTCACATTGACAGGTGGAATTGGTGATGGTCATTGGAACTAAACCTGGAACCTTTTGGTTACTTTCAACCTGAACTTTTGAAGAAAGCATTTGATAAAGAATTATACAATTTGGAGCAGTGACAAGCCCATTGATCTTAAATGAGAAATGATTTGACAAGTAATTCAGGTAAAATAAACATTCTTTCTGTAATAAGGTCCTGTCAGCAAAGGCATAAAATGATGCAAATCTCCTGCAGGCCGATATGAGAGCAGTCTGTGCAGAAAATGCAGACGTCGACAGAAACCAGCTGATATGATAAGAGAAATCGATAAAGCAGTCGTCTTCAATCCAAATGAGCCAAGAACCAAAACAAGTTCAGTATGAATACCCACAATACTCTTAAAGACATGGTTTCACATAAAGCAGTCCAGTCAATATTCCTTCATTATAGTTACTGTTTTACATCAATTTTACCAATGCCGTTGCCTTGGAAAGTTCATAATAATCCAGTACTATTTTTTTCAACACTATATGCATTGTAAAAAAGGTCAATATTAAAGTCCCAATAACCACCTGTGGTTTTAAAATGCATTATTGTTATTTATCTGTCTTTGTTTTGTGGCTTGTCTGTCTTCCAAGCCACTACTACAATTTCAAATAAATGACCCTAACCATAAAAGACAAGCTGTAAACAATAAAGAAAATGTCATGCTTTATTCCAAAGCCATGCTGAAAGATTTCATTGTCTCCTGGATATCAAAAGGTCACATTAAGGGATATGTAGGGCCTACATGAAAGTGGTTATGTTCAGGTGGATGGACCAGAGGCAGATTGTCTAGACAAAGTCTGGAATGAACCCTGGTTCTGGGTCATACACTCTTGGTTTCGGAGTTGTTACTGCCTTGTTACTAAAATACTGACGCATTTAATATCCATGGTCTTTAACAGCCCGGAGACTCTGTATCATAACTGCAATGAGATTAAATTAAGCAGAATGTCCTCTGGAGCTCGGCGCTTGTGTTTTACTAAATTTATGGGTCTCTTTTAGAGTTTTCCAGACAGACCACAAGTGCCCTGTGTGTGTGGTGCAAGTGACGTATTCGGGAGATCGTTCTGGAATGTCTCCAACAATTCATCAGGACAGCAAAAACAAACACCAGCATTATGTGATGGGGTAAGTCACTGCTCTTTGACTCTAGGGCTACTCTGTGTAAAACTGTTGTTTATTATTTACAAAAGTTTGTAGTAAATTCAAGCTCTCATTGGTACAGTGAGTTATATTTTGGCATTATTGTGGGTGCGTGTGTGTGTTAGGGTTGTTGTCGGGGCTGGGCGACTCCACTAGCTACCCTGTCCGAACACAGTTGGGTGCCTCTCTGTTTCTGACCTAGTTTTGTATATCGCAGCTTGCAGCAAGTGTACAGCCCTCTCTCCTTCTCTTGTTGCCCTTCTCTGCTCTCTCTCTCTCTCGCTCTCTCTCTCTCTTCATTGCAGAGTTTTAGATTAGGGAGGCTGATGGCTGAATGTTTCTGCGTGCCAACTGCAGCATGCGTTGTAGGTGCCGCCTAATCAGGTAAACTATTGATATTCCCACATGTATTGTGGCACGCTTACACTAACCCGCAAGACCAAACAGCTCAACATATGAATCCAGGGGCTAAACGTCATCGTAATATGTTTAGGATACGCCTCAATCTAAAGCCTTTGAGGCTATTTAACCTTACACAACAAGATTGCCGCACAAGATTATTAGAAACACTCAAAAACTACATTTATTTTAGTTATTTTTAGGCCGCTAAATGTAACTCTTGAAAATATGCATTCTTTGGAGAAAAGAAAAGCCATTTATTCATTGGGAGAACATTGGTGATTTGCCCAGGTCACACCTGCTCAACCAGCAGAAATGTCCTTGATCTCTAGTAAAGAGATGCAACCTTCCCATCTGCCAAGACCTGCAGTCCACTTGCCCACATACTCAGCAAGAGACATCACACCTCACTGAACTGAACCTGGACATTAAATTGACTGGCCGGGCAGTTTCGGTGAGCTTGCTGGCTTTAGCGGTTACGCTGCCAGACGAAATTGCTGCTGATAAGAGCAAGATCCACTTAGCATATGAAAATGTTCGGTCCCGTTCAAAGGACAGTTTGGCATTTATGTGAACATGTGCTGTACAGATGCTGGAATGAAGGGTAAAATATCAGCCTAGTGATATACATCCAGTGTGTGTCTTTCTCTCTCTCTCTCTGTTGTGGATGTAGCGCCGGGACACAGGCTGGCAATCATAACAATTAAAAACTACTATGAAATTATCGTGTGTGCATGACATGTGCATGTACAGGCCGTACAGGCTTAGATTTTAATGTAAGGGCCACATTTGTGAAAATGTAAAAATATAAGGAAACACATGAAGTATGCACCTGTAATACTTTTCCCTAGATTGCTTTAAATTGCCTAATATTAAATAATGTCAACCAGACACCAAAACCATTGCATCTGAGAGGTCCGTGTGTGTGCGTGAACGATTTTTGTGATCGCCAGCTGTTGCACACAGGAAGTTAGTCATCTGTTGCCATGGTGCATCAGTGAGTTAAGGACCGTAGCTCACTCTGTATGGGATCTGGCCTACCAGACCAGAAAGACACTGACTCGCTGTCTTCAAGTTGCACAAACATTTTTAATCCGGTTGGTTGTATCTGTTGCTGCGAATAGTAAGGCGTTCTGGTAACTGCAGATGTATGGGTTGTAATGGCTCAATGCAGTCTGTTTCAAATCAAGGTGAATCTAAATGCTCTCTTTCTTGAATTTTTCTCCCTTTGAGAAATTGTAGTGTGAAATGTAGGGTGCTTTCACTGCATACTGTTATAATTCATGTTTCGATTTGCCTCTTCTTCAGTCATCTGCCATTCAAAAATAAATCTGAAAATGTTTTAAATGAATGCTTTGATTTCTTAATGCACTACTTAAATACTGTAAATACTGTACATATGTATTAGCCTACTTGTACCCATAGCATTTTCTCTATTTCTCTTCCTATTTATTCTATCTTCACTATGTTTTAATAATGCTATCCAACCATAAACATGCCAACAGACTGTGAAATGTGTAAAACACTCTGGTCTGTAAATGCAAATTCACCATATGTGCAATGGCTCCTTTTAATTGAAGTAACTAATTGAATTGTGACTAGCGTAAATAAACAACAAGAAATCTGACAGTGGGGAATAATGAGGATTTTACACGGGTCTAGTAAACGAATGTGGATCATGTACTCAGCTCTGGCCTATACATTGATACAGATTCAAAAGATCGACAAAAATGCAAATACATAAAACCAACAGACAATGTCTTAACATCAGACAGATTAATGCTCACGCAGATATGCATGCTAACATAACCCCGCATTTCATGTCGTCATCCTTAAACGTTTTAAGCAACACCGACAGTGTAGTTTAGCTCGAGCAGGCGGCATGCTCAGCCAGAGATGGGCGTGGGGGAGGATGTGAAAGATGCAGGCGCACCGCTTTCATCCCCCGTTTCAAATATTGCATTCAAGATTTTCCAATTTACATTGTGTATTTTCAAAAAGATTGTAATACTTACGAAGCGAACAATAGGATGGCGTGATGATGAGTGTGACCGAGTGCAACAGCCGTGATGAGAGGGAGAGCGAAAGAGAGAGAGAGAGAGAGAGAGAGAGAGAGAGACGGGGAGGGAGGGGGAGCAAGGTGTGTCCGGCTGCCTTGAGAAATGCAGAATTAAGTCTATAAAGGAATCTGTTTATCTTCATACAAACGAAAGGGAAAACGCGTCTTTTATGGTCACATTGCAAGCAGCGAAAGAAAGATGAAATAGTCCTGCAATAAATGATGAGGTTCCAGATTGTTGCCTTTTTGTAGTTTTGTATTATGCTGAAAAATAGAGATCCGACATTTGCACAATTGCAGGGTCGTCTTAGAGACAAAGCGCCATGTTACAGAGGACATAAATGAACTGTGTTCTAGCATTAAAACCGACATAAATCCTATTAAGTCACGCCCTTTTTAACCAAATAAATACAACGTTTGTATATAAAACAACGTTACATTTCACCGTTCAATGATAGGAAAGAAACCGTGTACATTCTGTGGAGATTTGCGTTACATGACAAAACCGGCGTGTGTCGCCGGAAGATCCACATGCAACATCAGCACCATTTTCAACAGACAGCACGCTGCGAAAATCGCGTTACACCAGGGCAAAGCCACCTTGCGGATCAGCCAAGCGTCGAGACGGTTCATCCGCAAACAGATGCCACACAAAACCCCAGATTATCGATTTATCATTCGTTATGACCACACAACAGTCCACTGAAAACACCTGCCCGTGATTTTATCGACACTGGCTGTATAACACAACGGCGTAAAGCACATTACGCAGCGTTCATCGGCGTCACAATACTTCTAGGTTTTTCCACACCGGCACAGCAGCTCTGACAACCCGAGCACACATGAAAAGGTTGACGATTGAGTTTGGGTATTAAATCTCCGATAAAGAAAAAAATCATGAATGCGTTTTACATTATTTAATAAACGTAAACGGATAGCCTACGATTGTGCATTGACAAACGGAATTTAATTTGTATCGATTTACTCGTGATAAAATATATATTTCTATTTCTTTCCTCATGTAATAAATACATAAAGACAGACAGGCCCATTATGTCTCAGTCACACACCCATCATCGGATTTGCAAAATCCTAAACCCAAGAGCGCTCTTTGCAGTTAAGCGTGGTAAATAATAACGCGCTAAGGGTTTTCAACATATCTTATTGCATTATTAAATACGAGAAGCAGTGTAATATTTTTTTTAAACCGGTTTCACTTACCTCTGTGACACAGTTATTGTCTGTCCAACTGCAGCAGTCAGCCAGTGAGCAAACCCTGCTGTCAGTGCAAGCAGTTCCTTCAGCGTCCTGGAGAGGGAGGAAGGCGCTAAAGAGCAAGAGGAATCAACCAGAAACCCGGACAATGCTAAACTGACAACCAGGTCATTTATATTATTTTTAAACCCATGGTTCATATACATTGTAACGTATGATGTTTAATGTCAAAATATTATTAAATATACTTCTTAATAAAAAAAAGAGGTTGTTTCTATGAAACGTACACAGATATTCCTTAAAAATTAAATACAGAAAAATGAAATGCTTCTTATTTGTATTATCCGTTGTAATGAATGATCTGTCATTTAAATCACATAATCTGTGATTATATTAAAATAATAATAATAAATAAAATTGTTGCACGACAAGAATATCTGATTGTCTCCCTCCAAACCTCTAAACTATTTAAACATCTCCAAAACTATTTACAAATGTTTGCAAAGATGTCAATATTTGTTTGTTTAAGTTAGCTAATGTGTTTTTAAAGCATAAGCACATGTGGTTCTTTCATCTTTAGGATCACTTAGGAATTGTAACCTCTGAAAACTTGGGGATTCATGAATCATAACACTAGCCAGTCATTGTATTAACACTTAAATATTTTGACTCGATGCACATTTGAATGATGCTTGCAAGTGGACAGCAAGAACTCTGCTTCTGAAGCTGCGATACTGATGCAGTTTTAACACTTCTCATCATAGCATGTCTGTTTAAGAAAAAGGTGAAATTTCATTTCAGCCCTATGGTGTCACTGTCTTACCTTAAAGAGTCACGGTACATACAAGAACATACACACACCTCACACAATCTGCTTCCAAAATTCTGCAATATTCCCCGTGGTACATACCAAGCAAGAGTCCTTCACTTGGATAACTTTCTTCTTCGTCTCCAAAAAATACAAGATAAATTCTACTCCTTTCGCTTATCTATATACAAATAATAAAATATCTCAAAACACTGTAAAAAAGGGTGATGCTGTTATTTGACGTTGTCCACATTCTTTTGCTCTTCAGATGTGTGATGTGTTCTTTAGCACTCTGAGTTCTTGAGTGAGGTTGGGCTTAGAGGGGAGTTGCTCAGCAACCAGCCTGCTTGTGAATGAGTAGGCATTTTTAGATTTTGTTAACGTGTGTGTGTTTGTTTGAAAGAGGCAGAAAGTAAAGAGGCTAATGGCTGTTAATGTCTGTTGCATTGACCAGTATTCCCATAATTAATTTAAAACATCTTTTTGTATCAATATTTTTGATCTGTCAGGTTGTATTCTAACCAGCAGGATTATGTACAAGCGTTTTACTGCGGCTGCAGTCTTTCTTTTGACCGTTAGATGGCGCATTTGCTTTGCAAATGTCAGGGCTTGCCTAGTGGGTTTTAAACAATTTTAGTAAAAATCCTAAATAACAGCTTAAAGATCGAAACATTTAAATGGTCATCGTTTATTTAACCTTGTGTATAAAACGTATATGAATGAAGATATTTTTAAAAGTGGTTTTCTGTTAATACAATGGAAGTCAATGTTGTTTGGTAACCAACATTTTTCAAAATATCTTCTTTTGTGTCACACACCTTTTTGGGTGAACTATCAATCTAGCAACAGATTTTATCAAATGATTTATGCATGATTTATGCATCTGCAGTTGGTCAGTGGCACCCTATAAGATTACATGTTGTCATTTTATTGCTATAGAATTAGATCAAGAAAAGATCAGCTGTGATCTAAGTTCCTCAGTCACATTTACTGATAATACACAGTGTTAGGATATTCATTGTGAATGAGTAATCTAAAACTGATTTCTAATGTTTTCTAATCTAAAATGATGCTGCTTCTGTCATTGTCCAGGTTAAAGGATGAAAGCATTTACTGTCTTATACAGTGTGAATGCCAGTATGAACATTTTGGTTCAAAATACTGTCAAGATCATAAATCAGTAATTCCTTCTGCCTAAATCTGTAATCCATATAACATAATAATTTTCCTCTATCCAGCTGTTGCTTTAATCCCTTTTTGTAAGGACGTGTACACATTCAAAGATTTCTGACTACCACTGTGAGACCAAAGTAAAAATTATAATTGACGTTTATTGTTTAAAGCATGATCAAAGGTTTTATATTAAAACATCTGTAATGTTACAAGCACTTTCTAAAAATTTACAAGCAAATGAATAGGACATAAATGTATTAATTCTTAAAATGTAGTTTGTCAAGTGTTTACTCAATAAAAACGTCTGTGAACAAAACAGAGAATTTTGTAGAGGTCTGTTGGGGACTGCAGAGGTCTGTCACATTTGGGCCTGAAAGAGAAAACTAGAGAGGATCATTTGAATCATATTCAGAACACTCTCTCCTTACAATATTTTCACTTAAAACAGAATGAAAATGTTTTTTTTTTTAGATATTTAATGTTGGTGTATTGTAATTGAATAATAGTTCAAGTCATGCATTGGCTTTAATATATATGTCACTGACCTCTTTTGTTTACCCAGCCATGATGTGTTTAACAAAAGCTGTGGAAGAAAAGGACGAATGATCAAGAATCGTCCACCCATGCAAGTAAATATAGAAATGCATAACTGTTTTGATGTGCACATTCACATTACTTATTCAATGTATGTATCAAACACTATCATTTACTGTATTGTAATTCTATACATATTAATGAACATAAAGCTAGTCTGTGATATGGCCTTTTGTAAAATGTTCACCTTCATAGTTGACACAACCATTTGCATCTTCCTGTCCTGCCATCAGTTGTTCTACTTCTGATTCGGTCATCTTTTCACCTGCAGCCCAAAGACATGTGAGACCTTCTACTGATTCTACTGATCAAAATCATCATTTATTCACCCTCGTGGCATTCAAAACCTGTACAAGACTCTTTCTTCTGTGGAACTCCAAAGATATTTTGAGAAATGTCCTGGTAGTTTTGTGTCCATACATTTGAAATTGCTGGACACTAATGTCGTTGCCACATTTTAAAAATATTTTCTTTTGTGTTCTTCAGAGGAAAGAGAGTAACACAGGTTTGAAAAATGACATTACGGTGAATACATAACAAAATAATTCTCAACTTTTTTGTCTTAATAGGTAAGTATCAGGATTCAAACTAGCCATGCTGTATTTACCCAAAGTCGCAAGTACATGGCGAAGTTCTGCCCCCATTACGGTGCCGTTGCCCTCCTTGTCAAACACTCGCAGGCCCTCAACGAAATCCTCAAAGGTGCCTTGATCTTTAGACTTGGACACGTGTTGGAACATTGGCAGGAAAGTCTCAAAGTCGATCAGTTTAGTGTTCATTTCTAGAGTGAGGATAAAACATTACAAAAACATAACTCAATAGTTCATTATGCAATGCTTTGCGCTAAAACCGTTTTTGTTCTTACCTTCAGGTTTGGGTTTGCCCAGTACTCTGATGACTTCCGCATTGGTGGGGTTCTGACCCAACGCCCTCATGACATCACCACACTGGGCATAGGCGATCTTCATTTCCCCAGTGGGTGTTCTGTCGAAGAGCATGAAGGCCTCTTTAAATTCTGTGAGGATGAACCAAGCATTGGATTAGAAGAGGAACATGAAGAGCGATGACATTCAATGTAGGTCTTGTTGATTTAACAGATGTTTACCTTCAATCTGTTCAGCTGTAAACTCAATCTGTAAAAAAAGAAGTACTGGTTATTTGATTATTTCTTGTTATTTTACACAAGGGGGTCATATTAGACACATACATTTTGATTGATGTGTAAAATATGCATTTGTGGAAATAAAACATCGCAATGTTGTAAACAACGACCATTCACAATGGATATTCTAGATCATCCAAACTGAACAGACACATGCCAACTGCTCACTCAGACGTACAGATGTTATTAGTGCTCTAGAGAAACCTTCCGGAGGTCGTTGGAGAGGTCACATATGACCCCCTGCTCATTACGGAGACTAAGAATAACAGACGCCTGTTTGAAGACCAAAGGGAATTACAATGAAACCTCCTCCCTACTGTCCCTGAGAGATGGACCGGTTCAGACAACAATACGGGAATGTTAAGCTTTGATATGGGACCCCACGGCCGGCTAGTTGCATGGCTATATGGAGGCACTTTCATACTGGTCTCATTAAACTTCCATCATCTAAACCCCACCTCTGACCATCAGGTTAATTCCATTTGTAAAAGTGGTCTCCGATCGATATGAATATGCCTTCAATGAGACGTTCAGCTAGGAGGGGTTTTTAAAACCCAAGTTTGTGTGTGAAACCTTTTTAAGGCCAAATGTTATTTACTTTATTAAATTGCAAACAGGCCGTATTGTTCAGGGCATAAAACACAATGGATATGAAAACAATTGGACTATTTTAAATAAAAAAGATATTTATATAAATACACCAACAATGTCTCTCAGGTATACTACAAAAACAACACGGGCACTAAAAACAAATGTTTAATGATGTTCTAACACCGCAATACAGACCAAATCATACGCAAACTTACCGTAATGCTTTTCGGGTCAAACTCGGGCACCTTGGGTTTCTCCGGCTCGCGAGGAGGCGCTGGCTTGGCTGCCTCTTTTTTTGCTTCTTGCTTTTTGGGAGCCATTCCACAGCAGCGATGAAGGTCAGGACAGACACGTGCGAGATGAGAGACGGGAATGAGAGCGATCTTTGAGATCTTTTATACTCTTCTCAAAGCTCCCCGTCCGCATTAGAGGGATGGGCCAGCCCGTTCTCCATAAAAGGTCAGGAAGATACGGCATTGAGGGATGAGACTTTACGAGCCATCCCGGGCATGCCTGAATTAGCAGGATAACATAATGCATTCGGTCTATAATCATCGTTGTAATTGTTCTCGGGCCTTGCTACTAGATATAGTCATGACAGATTTTGAGATTTCATGCAGGGACATTAAGTTATGAATTGCCTTTGAATATTAAGGTGGGAATAAATGATGAAAATACGAACTGAAGAAATTCTGTACTAATCTAATGCTGCTTAGATTTGTCTTGCGAATCATCAAACAGTCCTTACTTTAGGAGTTTCATTGTTGTGGGATAAGAACAAGGGAATTATGATGGATAAACACCTTCTGTCTTGCTTTGCCGTGCGCAGCAACTGCTGCCCGTTCTTGCTTTTGAAGCCTTGATGTCTGTCATTCAGACGCCTGGTGTAGTCGCTCAGAGTCCACCTGTTCTCTCTGCTTTCAGAAGCTCTCTACTCCAGATAGATGGGGAAAAAGCATCTCAGGTTCCTGTGGAATAATCTATATCTGGGATGTTGGAACTACTATTGTTGAGTGTGTTAGAAATGCTATTGTTGTATTGTTTTCCAAAGTTTGTTTGTTCGTGTTTTTTTCATATACAGTACCAGGATACAGTATTGTTCAGCTGTGTGGTTCAAGTTTTAAATTGCTGACTCAATGATATGGAGTTTTTGTATCTATAGACGGTTTCAAAGCAACAACATGCTCATGCACGCTTTTGTGGTCCAAACTTAACTTCCGGTACACATCCACAAAGAATCTCTGCAGATTATTTCTGATAACAAAGGAAATGGAAAGGAAATGACATTAGCCAGCAAGTTAAAAGAATGTCTAGTCAGTATTATTTTGGGTTAACATACTTGGCTAAACTTAAATGGGACAAAGTTATACAGCCCATTCAACAATTACAGTTTATTTAATAAAATGAATACACAATCAAATTTAAAAATGTTTATTTAATACAATTAATGTTAATATACACTAATATGAATATAAAATATAATTATCCATTAGCCAGACCGATCAACAAACACAGATCGGAAGTTAACTTTGGGTCAAGCGTCTGATGAAACCGTCTATATAAATTTAAAAATGAGAAGCATTTAGGAATAGTTCACCCCAAAATGACAAATCTGTAATCATTTACTCATCCAAACGCTTGACTTTGAGTTGTTTATAGAGCACTGAAGGAGATTTGTTGAAGAATGTTCCTGCGTAGTGAAACCATGCAATGGCAAGAGCCTTAAGATCTGAAATACCTTCAGAAATTCTTCTGAAGCCACACAGCACTGTATCTTTTTGTGAAGAAATGTATTGTAATTGTTAACATCTCATCTGCCCCTGGTCACTGTATAGACTGTATTTTTGATAAGAATTTATAAGAACATAATAAAGAAAAAAGAAAAAAAAAAATTTTTTTTAAAGATAAAAGAAAGTCAGATGTATGGGTTAATTTTCCTCTTTAATAAAAATAATCATTTCTTTGTCCACTTTATCAGTTTAAAAAGAAGAATTCTTATATGTATTATAACACAGCATTTTTCCAGACAACAGGACTGACATCCAGACGGAAGAAAATTCAATATGAGCTCCACAGAACAAAAAATCCACTAAAAATCTGCCTCACCTCCCACATTAATGGCTTTAATTCTAGGATACATTTCCCTTCCATGCTTTCAGCTCTGGTGCAAATCCCAGAAGACCTTAGTGAATCACTTAAGACAGCAGAAGCATGTGGTCTCCTATAACTCATGCTATATCTTTCCACATCCAGTGTAGATGCAGTGCATTCAAGTCCGTGGCTGTGATAGAGTATGGCATCTCCAGCTCTTGCTTTGCTTTCATCTCCTCTTCGCAGATCTTCATCTGTGCGATGCTCCTCTTCACCCAGACCCAGAGATGGAGGGCGGTTGGGGGTGTCTGCTTTCATGTTGTTAAACCCACATGAAGTCCCTCTGGCAGGGCAGGAGGACAGAAGTGTTTTCAACATGTAGGTATGTAGTTATGCTGCTTAAGAGTGTGTAGTGTTGAGAAGCTTATGTAACTGAGCCTGTTGTATATATGACAACTTTATATATATATATGTATATACTTTACTAAATAGTGTAGCTGCTTATGTGAACTATTGTTGTGTAAAGGAATTATTATAGAGAAAGTATGCGATGAGTGACTTAACTGCACAGCTTCCTTTAGTATTCATCCTTCAGTAATTATTGAACTGTTCACAGAATAGAATAGAGAAAGAAGAATAGAATGGGAAATACAATAGAATTGAAAGGAGAATAAAATAAAAAAGTCGAATAGAATATAGAATAGAACTTCCAACAGGTAACTTAAAAATAGACCTTTAGTGATAATTACTGTAAAAGAGTTGATCAAAGATCCGTCTGAGCACAGGCAGACATATGATAGTGTCTGTCTGAAAACAATCTAATGTTTCCTGGCTTTTGTACTGTATATCTGTCTGTGCTCCACATGGGGGCAGTATTTACTAATGTGATTTGCTGAAACATGTGTCGCTTGTTCTTACAGAGAAAAGATGAAATAAAAGATTACTCTGAATGTGAACTTTGCATTTTTACATTGTAAAAATAACACTACTGCAGAATTCAAATGAGACGGGGTGTTTTCCCAAATCTAAATAATATCTAATTTGGCTAAAATCTAAATGGCTAAAAATGAAATGAAATATTACATAAAAATAGTAATGTAGAGTAATCCATGAAAAATGAAACAGTTATCACTGTTTCAGTTATCTGCTGGTGGCAGATAGTCTCACCATGTTTGGAATGAATCCCAGCAGATCACAAAGACGTCAATTAGGTTTATATTCTACAAGCATTATCTGCAATGTATTTAAGACCAAAGACACTGAGTGATTTATAATTAAATAACAGCACTTCAAAATCTGTTTTATATGTGACTGAAAGCCATTGTATAGACTTGAGAACTGGGGTGATGTGGTAAGCTAACACATTCTAACAAAAGCATTCAATATGCAAGTGCGGCTATATCCAATGGTCTTCAGTTTATGAAGGTCTGTAGGAATCTGTTGCAATGGTCAACCATTTATGATAGAAAAGGAATTCTTAATTATAGACATGACAAATTCAACTATTTTACCCTGTTAACTCAACGTATGTAGAATATACAAAAAATATTCACATTCCAAGCTTTAATGGTTTTTAAAAATTCATAATTTGCAATGCAGTCCTAAAGTTGCCTTTTTTAACAGATTATTGTGTTCAAAAACAAATCATCAAAAAATAGAGACATTATTTTAGATCAATTACTGTGTCATAATTTATGTAATAAACTGGACAGGTGTGTATTTTAGTTTCTTATAACTTCATTTTTTTACATGTTTGTCATGATTAGATTAGAATTTAATTGTACAATTTTCAAGTAAACTTAAGTGAGGGAACAGTAAACAGGTTAAGATACGATTTTAATGAAGAAAAACGGCAAATAGATTTTTCTGATTTTACACTTCATTTTGAATATTTCATTGGCCATTTAGTTTTTTTTTTTTAAGTAAAGGAAATTCTGGCATATTTATATATATGGTCTATTGGACTGTAGTTGCTTACATCTGGTAGATCTGGGTGTCATTTCCAAATATAATACACAATTGTATCATCTAATTATATCAGACAATGAGATTTTCTGTGGTTAAAAAAATCCAAGTATCAACAGGCCCAAGTCGCCACCTGAGTTTATTTGGGTTTAAGAGTCTGCTCGGTTAATTTACATCAACCTTGTAAACTTCTATAAGGAGAAATGTGAAAGATCTGTAGTGGTTCAGTGTAGAACTATCCGGACTGTGATTTTGTGGGAAGCTGCAGTTTCAACGACTTTGGAAAGATGCCTAAAAGAAGAAATCCATTTACTATTATTACAGTAATAGATTAATGTCTAGACAGTTTGTGCTCAGTGTGTCAGGTTGGCAAGCCAATACTTTAAGATGCTGCAACTGCAAGGGGCCTTCCAGAGTTTGTAGTTGCACACTAGTTTTCTTGTTTCTAAATAAAAAAATCTAAATTTTCAAATGCAGTTTGAATCATTTCAAAATGAGTCTTTCTATTTATCATAAAACAAGCGAATCATGAGTAGTTATCATGACCAGCAGGTGGTGCTATTGTGCAGCCTGTATAAGATCAAATGACAGGTGTCGAGACAGGTGGCTTGACAGGGAGGGAAGTTCATGCTCAAATGTGTCAGTCAAGAATACATAAAAATCTCATCATAAACATTTACATTTACGCATTTGGCAGATGCTTTTATCCAAAGCGTCTTACATTGCATTATACTATACATTTCTTTCTGAGTAAGCTATGTGCAATTCCTGGGGTCGAACCCACGACCTTGGCGTTGCTAGCGCCATGCTCTAACCGCTGTTTAAAGCAGTTTTCCAATTACAGGCCCTTACAATGCATTATTCACACTGTTTAGATCGAAGGGACATTAATCACTCATCATTTGCCATGATATAATTCACAGTACAATAATACTGACTTGTGTTTGACCCCTCGTCTTGTTGCAGACTATCTGGTGTCCCTATAGTACATTCCAGATTTTTTAATACTGAATAACAATTCTCTGAATGTCTTGACTGTTCTATAGCCTACAAAGCCTTGTTTGTATCGGTAAAATCTTGGACAGATTTATCCATTGTCGAAACACACAAAGAACAAATGCATGTAAGATCTCGTCAAGCATATGATGAATATACACTATTCATTTTATTTCCTGTTTTTATCCCCAGATGTCCAGAGAACATGATTGAATGCGATACATGATAAATGTGTTTTGTACTGCATTGTGTCTGTTTCACTTGAGCCACTTGGCGCAAAGAAACAACGTGAGGGTTTTATGATATACGATAAATGATTTGGCCTGTCCCGTCAACATAAAATGGCCCGATGTCCTGTGCGTATCAAACCTGTTTCCCATAGTCAACGTGTCGTGCGTCAAACCTGTGCGCCATACAGACATCAGTGAGTTGGCTCCTGTCGTACTCCACCAGAGGACATAAATGAACACGCTTTCAGAAAGTAATATAGATTACCTTTAAAAAGGGATCACATCTAAACACCCTGCGTCGTCTTCAGCGTGCGCACGGAGCACGTCCCCATGGATGCGCATTCGCTCCATCGCTGCAGGCTTCTCTCAATAAAACAAGAATTTATGGGATTATTTTGATATTTGAGGGTGTATAAAGTAAAACAGCCTGTTATAAATGATAAACACAATGTCAGGTCACGGAGACGCCCGGGAGTCGCAAACAGGGCACAGAAGGCCCCTGCACTAAAGCCGCAAACAAATCAAATAGAAATAACTTAAAGAAATAGCCTAAATTAAATTCTTTCAATTTACCTGACATGCCAGATTTAACTACTGCGTACTTAGTTGTTTTATTTTAACCAGTTGTTTACGTCTTATCGGCTTGGTTTCCTTCGGAATGATATGGTAAAATCAGTCATACGCATTGTCCTGAAACATTACCATCTTGTTCGACAGATATATCATATTTATTGAATTCATAACCCGATGTTTATCCCCGAGGACGCGTGAGAGTTTGGGGAACTTGGCCGTGTCACAAGTTTAAGGCGAAGTTATGATCGTACCTGAGTCGTTTCTCAGGTTTCATACAAGACACCCGTGCGTAAGCGACAGCTGCCTCGGAGCCTGGACTTTCTCCCAGACGAGACTAATGTTTCGGAGTGGATTCAACAACACTAACCCTCGGATCTGAAATAAAAGGAACGCTGTTTCCCTGCTGAACAAGGTAAAAAAAATCAGTGAACTGCTGATCGTCTTTTACTGGTAACAGCTTTAGCTGGTTTGGCGTAGTGTTCTTGAATGTATTGAGCTTGTGCTTGACACTTGTCTTTGAACTTCACATAGTCACATAAATTCACAGAGATAAGCAGTTGAATAAAGAGTGACAGATATTCTATCTAAGTTCAAAAAGTATGGCTAGAAAATGTCATGATGTTGCTACTTTGATGTTTGTTGGTATTCCTTATACCTGTCAGATAGTTGTCTTGTCACTATTATTTCTGTTGAGTTTTGCCCTGTAACTTGTTACTGGAGTAATCTACCAAAGTTTACAAGTTTACTTACTGAGCCTGTTTTGTTAGTTGTAATAAAAAAGATGTTGGGTAGTAAAGAAGTCGTAATGTCATGTTCAGAGGTTTAACACAGACATAGTTAAATAATGTTTCATCTATTCTAAATTTACTGAAACTTAACAGTCTAAATGCTACATACCTTGTTCTGTACCATTCAGGTGCGTATTTCTTGTTATTTGGGCAATGTTTGTCCTATCCTAAGCATATTGCTTACAGAAGAAGTGAATGTTGGCTATACTTTGTTTTGCATTTGCCAGAATCACAACTAATATACACAACACACTTTATTTCCAGAAGAGTATTGATGTGTACAGGAATGTGCAAAAAATGATGATGCATCCAAATAAATGTGATCACAAAACATCAGTAGCACAAGAACATTAGTAGTAATAGCCAAAAAATACATAGATTTTTCTTTTATGCCAAAAATCATTAGGATATTAAGTAGAGATCATGTTTCATGAAGATATTTTGTACATTTTCTACCGTAAATATCGTAATAGCAAAATCACAAACAAAAATTACCAGAAACACGTCTACAAACTTTACTTGCTGCTGCCGCTCTTTGGGAATTACTCACTCAAGTTTGGTATCTAAAGCTTAGAATTTCAGCTTTCAGGTTCATCTGTTTTCCATAACATCATTACAGCAGTAAGGCCAACCGAGAGAGTTAAAACAAACCTGTTTCTTCTTAGCAGCGGCCTGCTGCAGCGCCTCTGATGAACAACTTTAAAGGCGATTTTTAAATAGTTAAAAAGAGTTTTAAATAGTTAAATCTCGGCCAAATATTGTCGTGTCTTAACAAACCATATATCAATGCAAAGCTTATTTATTCAGCTTTCAGATGATGTAAAAATGTCGAAAAATTGCCGCTTAAGACTTTGTTTTGCTGTCCAGGGTCACAAATGTGTTTATCCAACTCTTGATGCAGTTAGAAATTATTACTTTTTGCAAAATAGATGTTATCTTATTGAGTTTTAAATATACACATTCCAATTTTCCTTTTAATAATAAAACAACATCAAATGCAAGTAATGTTTTTTTAAGGCATGTTTGTTAAAACTACCTCAACAACTACCAGGCCTCATCCTGACTTAATCTTGTCCAGGAAACCACCCCAACAGTATATTGAAGGATATAAAATGATTTCGTATAGAATGATTTAATGGTCTAAAAGTTTCACCATTGGAAAAAGTAAAGCCTGTATGTAGTTGGAGGCCATGTGTTACAGTAATTTTACTACGGTTACAGGATGTTGTTGGCAGTGCACTAAGAGTTTAGGCTGTTTACTGTTGCCAAGCGACTTGGCACATTAATATAGAATTAATCTGATGTGCGCTCACAGGTGTGTTTTACAACAGCATTGAATGTAGCTCAAGCAATCAGAGTTTAGATTCAGAAGTATCTCTTTCATGAGTTTTATTTTGGAAATGAGGAATCATCCATTCAGAAAGTAAAGCAGAATTGTATTGGCTATATGTCAAACATAGCGAATGGGCTTGTGTGCTGATTAATTAGTTTGATGTTGGTTTTAGTTTGAGAATTTTGCAGCTAACACACAGCAGTCCTTGTGTTTCTCATTGTTTAACAGACTTTCAAACGTGTGGTGCATGCACTTTTTCCACAAAACGTTGTCCGGACATGCGTGTATCTTATGCATTCTGTTGGGAGTTCTGTCTGTGTGATCACAGTGTGGACACGGTCTCTGGTCCTGTGGCAGCCGTGTTTGTCGGTGTCTGCCCGTCTCTATATACACCATAATGCTGTTTCATCTTGCTACAGGATCTCCATGTATAACTGAGTTGGGGGAGTTCCCTTTGATCTGGCCATTAGAGCCGGCATTCTGTCTCCACTTCCATCTCTCAGTCGAGATATTCACCTCCAGAGACATCCGGCTCTCTGGACTCTGTTTACAGACTTGTTCAGCTCAGATGGTCTAATGTACAGTGTGTGCGTGCGTGCTCAAGCGTATATGCCTTTAGTGTATCAGTGTCTACAGATTAATGTAAACATCTATAGGTGCATATTCCCATAAAGTTGTATGCATTATACAAACAATTGAACTACAGTTTGCAGTAACCACCCGTAAAACTTTCGGGGGTCGTGTAAATTTGAGCAGTGACCCTGGCATCAGCTACTGAAATTCGGGTGTCAACTCTACTACACAAGCATCTGCTATATGAATCACCTGCTCGCTGGCATGTGAGGTTTGGACTGGCTTTCGCGAGTGGATGGCTTCATCTACTCTGAGAACTGAGACGATCAAATGCACACAGCATCTACTCCCTGCTGCTTTTCGCCAGGTCCCAGCGAAGCTTGCGACATCCCCGCCAGGCCCGTACCACGTGTAAGAGAGCCTCGGGGGGCCAGGTCACCCCCCTGTCCCGCGGGCCTTCATTAGACGCACAGATCAGGTTGGTCTCTGTCTCGTATTAATACTGCTCAGCAGACCAATCTCCATTTAAGTCCAGACCCTGGCTTGCAGACGCGACGCCTGCGCTTCTCACAAACTGTCAGACTGTAGGCTCGCTGGACGATTCGGAGATCAAAAGTTGCTTAAGGACACCAGGAGTGTGTCTTAAGACTGGCTGTTTACTTTTGTGAAAAGGCCAGAACTTAGATGAAGCATCCAAAACCCAACTACGCTGTTTTCCAGCAGAGTCAAGCTCATGTAAAGCTTGCTTGTGCATTAGGACAGGCCCATTGACAGCTTCATTGTCTAAAGATATTTGCCCCGCTTCCCCTTTAGTGGTAGCCAGTCTGTAACATTTACAGTATGTCCAGAATTTGTGTTCCTCTTCATCTAGATTTGGAAGCACTGAAGTATGTCAGGGTTATACATCTTGACACTGAGGCGCAGGGTGATGACGTTTCTCACTGCTAGATTTAATTTGTTTGCCCGTCTGACCCATATGCGCCGCACTAGGCAGATCATCACATCCTGCGTTGCCCTTCAGCGCTGAAAATCTATACCGTGATTACTTAATACAGCTGCATTAATGGTATACATTTCTTACTTGGAAGCCTAGGATCATGTGCTCAGAAATGTGTGCGCCTTATAGAAGATGTGCGGCTTATGCCATTTTGCCTGTGTTGACATTGTGGACGTTCATCTGGATTTATCTGGTTGTGCAGCAAAATGGTTTTGTATAGTACTGTACGGTATAATGAAAATGCATTTTGCATTCGTGTTTTGGACCCTATTGTTTATTTACACCTGAATAAAAGTGTGGTAATGCTATATTTGCAGGTTTGTGTGTGTGTGTGTGTGTGTGTGTGTGTGTGTGATTGCCTATGGTTTAGGTGCTTTATCATTTTCATCATTGAAAATCAAGTTGTGAGTGTGCTGTAGACAGGAGGAGCACTGGATGTAAAGTGATCTCTGCTCTGGACTGCAGCATGTCTCTCAGGCCTGATCTTTTGAGTTGATCGTGTTCTTGGCTGGTCTTGGTTCTCCTGCTTGCTTGGCCTGCTACATTGAAATTGGAGTTGACTAGAATGATAAGCCATTGGGGTGTTTGAATGTTTAACCCTGTTAACATTTCTAAAGAGACAAGTAGAAATTATAAAGCCTCCATTGCAGATATTTGTGTTTAAGGAACAATTGCTAACAACCAATTTCTGTCTTCAAATATTGAAAAAATACATTTTTGGTTTATGTGGTTATAATTGTGTATTCCACATATATTTTCAGAATAGGAATGATGGCAGCATTTTTTATTTGTTGAGATAAGAACCATGATGAAGTATACTGCAAATGATCCTTACAATGAGAAGAAATGTTGAGTGAACATTTAGTGTTCACAGAACTTTTTTTTAACTGCATATGTGACCCTGGATGTCTTAAGTAGCATGAGAACATTTGTAGTAATAGCAAAAAAATACATGGTACGGGTCAAAATGATAGATTTCATTAAAATCATTAGGATATTAAGTAAAGATCATGTTCCATGAAGATATTTTGTAAATTTTCTACTGTAAATATATCAAAACTTTCTTTTTGTGAGTGGATGCAGCAAAATCGCTAATAAAAATGGCCGGAAACACGTCTACAAACTTCACTCGCTGCTGTCGCTCTTTGGGAATTACCTACTCAAGTTTGGTATCTATGTAAAGCTTAAAATTTCAGATTTCAGATTCATCTACTCTCCACAACATCATTACAGCGGTAAGATAACCGAGAGAGTTAAAACTTTTTTGCACCCTCAGATTCCAGAGATTTAAGATGATGTAAACATCTTAATTTCTGAAAATTGACCCTTTTGTTGTCCAGGGTCACAAATAGTAAATGTAGTAAATGTAAAATTGTGGTGTTGTTCAGGTGAGTCTAGATCAGGATTATCTTGTAAATGTCATTCACCCTTAAAAATAAAGTTGCTTCACAATGCCACATAGCAGAACCTTTAACATCTGATTTCTATTTCACAAAAGGTTCTGTGTGGTAAAAAAAGTTTAGTTTATAAAAAGAATAGCTGATCTCAGATCAACAGAAAAGCAGGATACGGTGGTTACTAATGTCAGATGTCATATGTGGAAAGACCACACGTCTGTAACATTAAAGAACTGGTTTGACACAGTTAATCTTGAAATAGTTTTGCTTTCTCTCCTGCAATGTTTAAGAAAGGTATTTTAGGACATAAGATATAGCTCAACGCATTTACGGGGAGTATTTAGCTCCATTTTTTTATTCTCATCGCACAAGGTGAGGACGAGTAGAGATTGTCTAGCGTCAGGGTGTTGAAGTGTGCTGGGGGAGAGGTGAGATATGACATTTTGAGAAACGCTTTTTACATGCAACTCCAGAATGCATTTCTTGCTAAAAATAAACCCAGGATAGTTCACGAAAGAAGAGAACATTACTTGTATTGAACTTAATTATGAGCATGGCTTTATTTGTAAGATCCCTTGAGAGACTGTTAGGATGCTGCCTATATAGACAGTGAGCAGCGAGATGGCTCTGGTGTGTCCATCTGAAAGAAATCAAAAGCGATAGTGTTTGAGAACAAGAAGATACAGCAAGAGACTGTAGTAGAAGCAGTTTGTCCTTTAAGGTCCTTTACCAACCACACCACGCTCTCTGTGTGGCGTCTCTTTATCGAAGCTATAAGTGCTTTTATGACAGGCTGCTGATGAATGATTGGTACTACATTTCATATCTGTGAGCTCGGTCGGGCCGCCCGACCCATCGGTGACTGGATGATGGGCTTGTATAGTGGCCACTCATAGCTGTCACAAAGTGTTCTGTCATAAACATGGTTATATGACTGTCCTCCATCAGCAGAAGGATTACTCGAGCTCGTCTATATATCTCTATATGCTGAACTGAATTTACTGACTGGGACTGTGTGGAGGTGATGGTATGTGGCACTTTCTGCTGTTGTACTCGGATCCAAAATCCAACTTAAGCTTCTGTCATGTCAGAGAATTTGTACATTTACTGTCTTCTCTCCTACACCGTAAAAATTCCGTAATTTTACTGAATTGTACAGTTTTTTATTTTGCATAATAAAAACAGATAAAAACGTAAACTTTACAAGAAAAAGGGGGGAAACACTTCATCTTACAGGGGAAAACTTTACAGCCCCAGCTGCCAGAAAATGTTTTTTTCAGGATTTTTAAAAAAGTTTATTTCTGAAAATACTATCTAAAAACGTAAAATTACAAGAAAAACTTAATTTTACAGGGGGAAAACTGTTATTTTATGGTTCTCTATTTCTGCCAGTTTTTTTTTTTTTTACAATAAATAGCCCTTGCTGGAGCGTTCTCCATTTGTAAAGTACTGTTGAAATGTTGGTAACACTTTACAATAACATGAACTGACAATGAACAATCTACGCATTCATTAATCTTAATTCTCGTTCATTTTAGCATTTACTAATACATTTCTAACAGTTAACTAGTTATTGCACAGTGAACTAACATGAATAATTGTATTGACATTAACTAACATTAATAAATAATAATAAATGCTGAGTTCATGTATAGTTAATGCATTTATTGATGGTAACAAATACAATTTTATTGTGAAGTGTTACTGAAATGTTTAGTAAGTGAGTAGATGTGCTTGAAATGAACCCAATAGACAAATAGCATCTTTTCCCGTATAGCTCAATTTGGAAGCGCATTACATTCAAATTCCTGGAAACATACTTATAAAATGTATAGCTTAAAAGCACTGTATGTTACTTTGGATAAAAGCATCTGCCAAATCCATAAATGTAAAAACGTGTAAGCATGTGTAATATCCGGCTCTCATTTGTGAGATAAAGAATGTGTGGCTTAGAAATTGAGCCGCGAGCCCTCCGCATGACTTGTGAAGAATAAATTGCTTCTTTTCTCAAACAATTCCCCCCTTCATCTCTATTTCCCTCAGATACAGTATATGTCAAATACTTGTAACTAAGGTTTTAGAGAGAGAATATTCTCATTATAATCTTTCTAGACGCTACTGTAGACTTCCCCCGCTTTATAATATCTTCTCACCTCATTTGGTCTTTGGGTTTTGCTTGTATTCTTGTTGATATGAAAGTTGCCTCTCTGTGATTTATCTGCTGGTGTCTCCATTGGAAAGTGATTTCTATTAACATCTTCAACCTTTTCAGGCTAAAGACTTCTTGATAGATAGAGGAGCAATGACCCTTCTATTGCATAAAATAAACATTATAAGCCTACTATATATAATGTTTATCGATCTAAACAAATGGTTCTACATATTTTATGATGCTTACTTTACAAGGATATTAAAATAATCATAAAATAATTCCTGGGATGCAAAGCCACAACAAACTATTCAACATGTTCATTTTACTTTCATTTGAAATTAGTTTAAATGTTTATTATTAACTTTAAAGTATTTTATTTAATGTCTAATTTCATTTCATTGAAAGAAATACTTTAATATCAAACAATAATTTTAAGGATCCTTTGCAGTACAGACCCCCAATGGGGTTCATAGGACTGATCTCATATTTGCAAATATTTATTTTATATACTTAAAAATTACTTTTTTTTTTAGCATTTTTTGCTTACTGATCCACTCTTAGCAGTGAAAAACAATGTAGAGATTAGTACAGCACTGTATGTTAACTGTTATGCAATGTGTTGAGATCAATATATTTCCCACCAATTTATGAAAGGGTGAAAACACATGTTAAACATGTTGCCATCTGGAACATCGCTCCTGTCTGTTTATTGTAAGGTTGGATGTTTGAGATTTTCCGAGTTTAATGACCTGTTTGGATTGCGTCTGTGTCAGGGAGACGCTGGGTCTCAAGTCTCACCTCGAGGCCTCTGGCTTTACAGTGTTTGGTTCATGGCGACTTGTCAGGAGCAGAAACTGCTGAAGCGGAGCTCTGATGACCTGGCTGGGCTGTGACCAAGATACGATCCTTTATATACAATAATGGCTTGATGCCGTTTACCATTTCATTCACATTTTCAGGAATGTACGTTTAGCTTTGATGTCTTGAGGCTGGCCCATTGACTTCCAAGAAAGAGTAAATAAATGTTAATGCTACTATCCGCATTTGGTAGGTGCTTTAATCCGAAGTGATTTACAATGCATTCAAGAATACGTTTTATCAATGTGTATCTTCACTGGGATGCAGTTAATGCTCTACGAATTAAGCTACTTTTTTAAACATTTTGCTTTTTTTGTTTACCAATAAAAATATCCTTAAAAGTCACATTTACAGTTATTAAGAAGTTATTTACCAATTTTAAATATAACAAAATATAGAACTTTTCATTTCAAACCAGCATTTCTAGATGTATTGTGGTCTTTCAGTCCTGTGTCTGTTGAATTTCAACAAAATCAAACCTCAGGAGTGACAAAGTCATCCAACAGCAATGTGAAAGACTGACAGAATGACAGATGCATGAAACTGTGATAAAAAAAGATTATCACTTTTAACTTTTCCAAAATACATGTACAAATATTAGTGTTGTATTGCTTAAAAGTGAATATGAATTTGTTTTCTTTGCAGTATTTGAGGTCTGAAAAAATACAGAGCATCTGTTCTATAATTTTGACCTTTTCTCCAGGTCTCATTTTCTGCAAATACAAACAATATTTTTATTTGAAATTTGGGGAAATATTGATAGTAGTTCACAGAATGATAGAACAACAATTTTACCTAAACACCTACCAATAATTTGTAAATTCAGAAAAACTGAAATGATGCTTTGAAAGGTCTCTTCATTGTTTTCCGGGGCTGTATGTACCTAAAAGAAAAAAATAGTTCACTTAAAATGTTAAATTATTACATAATCTACTCACCCTCATGTCATTCCAAACCTGTATGATGTTCTTCTGCAAAACGCAAAAGATTTTTAATTTGGTTAACCAAACAGCATTGCCCATTGTATGGACACAAAACTTTATTAGAGATATTTCTCAAAATAATCTTTTGTGTTTCAGAGTAGAAAGAGTCATACATAGATGTGGGTGAATAAATGATGATTTGGGGGTGAACCTGTCTCTAATACGAAAGATAACCTGACAGGAAGAGTTTGTGTGGCCTGCGAAACAACACGTCAAGTCACCCCTCAAACCCTGAATGTGAGCAAACAATCATAAAAACACTCTTTGAGATATCAGCGGGATATGGCAGAGGATGGGTGTAGTGTATGTAATATAGTGTTTAGCATCTGAGAAAATACCAAGCTAGCTGATCGAGTGTAAGGTGGGTGGGGCTGGAATGCACCAGGAGGCGGGGCTTGTTTATCGGTACAATGTAAGCGTGCAAACACATGGCAAGAATGAGTAGACTCACCAGTAACCTGACGCCGTAGCGTGCGGTGATGGCCCACGGCAGCTGTTGAGGTACCACAGCATCGGTCCCGACTGTCGCTCTAATTCACAACTTATTTATTGAATTCACTTAAGCACTATGTGAAAAACCCAAGCACCTGTTTACCAGCAGGTGTCAGCTATATAAACCACCCACAGGCCTTTCAAACATAACAAACCTTTATTAGTGACTATAAGTTGTATCACATTCCTGCCAGAACAGGTGAGTTTGTGTTATGTAATAACCAAATGACCCAAGCTCGCCTTTGGCTTTTGACCAACACAAAGATGGACATAAACACGGGTCTCAACACCCAGCGGAGAGACCGGCGGGCAGATTCCAAAGAGTTTCATGTTTTCTGTGTAGATTTAATTGCTACTAGATTTTACGAAAGACGTCGGTGAGCCGGATGCTAGATATTACAGATATTAGTTGTCTTGATTTCACAGATGGCGTTTCTTACATATCATAACAACACTTAAGATGCGAAAAATATGTTGCATTACCAAAATTAAATCAATGAATGATTTTTATTTTTACTGTATAACCACTGTAAAGTGTTTCTTTTGGTTGTATTAATAACACACGACAGTAATTCTTGTCTGCCAGTAGACGCTTTCAATAGATGATGTTTCCAAGAATTGCTCAGTTCATGACCCATTGAACTCTTCTCTCGTACACTGACGTTGGGGAGAAAAATCTAATCTTTGTGTGCAGAACTGTTTTTGTGAGGGGGCGGTGTTTTATCTTAATCCAGCTAGACTGAAAAAGTCAAGTTTGCCCACAAAGATTAGCAGTCAGTCTGAACATATTGTACTTCATTTGGTTGAGTTTAACATTGAGGAAGCACCAGTCATGCCTAAAAGAAAAATAAACCTGCTGGAGGTTTGGCGTCGGAATCGTTCTGCTCACTCAAACAGAGCCAAGAATCTAAAACTATGGCCTCGTCAACTGTAAGTCTGAAAAATATTCTTATAGTTTATGAGAGGGGTAAATAAACATCACTTTATAATGGTAGGTAATTATTTCGTGTACGATTTTGTAGTGCAATGCTTGTTTGATGTTATGTGTTAATAGTAATTGCTACTACTGTCCTGTTGAAACCTTGTATCTCCATATTTCATGATTTTTACTTTTTATCATAAATCTTTCTTATTAGTCACCCTTTATGTTTGTCACTGGGTTTTGCAAATATCCAACCAATAAAAAGTATTAAAATTTGCTTGTTTGTTTAAAAAGTACAGTTTTTTCCTTAAAAACAGCAAATTTGGACAGCTGATGTTTCAGAAGGACAGCGATGTAATGGACCATATAGTGCAAATATGTTGTGTGTGGGATAGTAAAATGACAAAATTGTTTAAAAATGTGAGATGTGAATAAATTGCAGTGCAGGCTAAATTCTAGTTTATATATACATTCCGCTGTTAAAAATTAACAACACCAAAAAAACATTTGCATGCTTTTTGTGTGTGGAAAATTTCAGTCAAACATTCTTTAACATGAACAGTGACGGTGACTTTAGATGATAAAAGTGACTTTAAATAACATGAATTCTGGTTATGAGATATTTTGAAGAATGTTAAAGATGCTCCTTTTCCACATTGAGTAATGGAAAGACATTGGACATAACTTAAATCTATTTTATGTATACAGGTACAGGTTCTGGATTAAAGAGATAGTTTACCCAAAAATGACAATTCTGTCATAATTTACTCATGTCATTTCAAACCTGTATGACTTTCTTCCGCAGAACACAAAAAAGATATTTCGAAGAATGTTGGTAAACAAACAAGGAGGTACTTGCATTGGTTTTGTGTCCATACAAAAGAAGTGAATGGGTACCGCTGTTGTTCGGTTACCAACATTCTTCAAAATATCTTTTTTGTGTTCTGCAGAAGGAAGAAAGTCAGAATTGAAATGACAAGAGGTTGAGTAAATGATGACAGAAATAACATTTTTGGGTGAACTATCCCTTAAACACGAGAATGATGACAAACTTCACATTTTTAACCATTTCTTTAATTTCATCTTTTGCTTTGACCTCCATTTCCTCCTAATCCCTGCAGGTCACAGTTGAAGGACCCGGAGGTGGTGGCATCTCTGACCCAGCAGAATGCCAAGATGGCGAGTTTACTCCTTCCTACAGGCACAGATGTGTTCAGGCCCTTCACTCAGGAATCGCTTGCCGAGATCGAGCGGCGGATTGCAGAGGAGGCCGCCGAGCAAGAGCGCATAAAGGCTGAAAATGTTGAGGTGGATGAGGAAGACCTGCCCAAACCCAGCAAGGATTTGGAGGCAGGAAAGGTCCTGCCTTTCATCTATGGAGATCCCCCTGCAAAGCTTCTCAATGTGCCTCTGGAGGAGTTGGATCCGTATTACAAAGCCAAAAAAGTTAGTGACGAAGCATTCTTTCAATTTCTGGTGTTTAAAAAAGATAATATATAGTATATGGTATAATATAAGACATATTAAGCAAAGGCTTTTATCCAAAGCCAGTTAAAGTGCATTCAAGGAATCTTGAAAACCCCAGAAAAAAAGATGAGATCTCCTCAATTATTTGTCATAGACATCAATGCGATTAAATAGAGAGCAAATGCATCTCAGATTCTCCTAAGAAAGACTCAGAAATCTCATGAATGTGTCCATTAGAGTTTCAAACTGAGTTAAGAAGTCTGCAATCACAAATCAATATTATTGAAGATGGTTATAAGTTTGCCTATTTTTCTGTTTTGCAGACTTTCATTGTGGTCACCAAGGGAAATACAATATACAGATTCAATGCGGAACCGGCCTGCTACATTCTGAGTCCACTCAGCCTCATTCGACGATTCGCCATCCGTATACTCATACATTCATATCCTTTGGAAAACAACAAAGACGTGTTAAGACGTAAATTGTAATCATTTTTAACAGAAGACACTGAGTTTATTCAGTGCTTCCAAATACTACGAATGAGAACAAATGAAATGTGTTTGGAATTCATTTACTTTGCATTATGCAATGGGCAACCATTTCTGTTACATTTATAACCACAAATTATCCTCCAGATGATCCTTTACTCCAGAGCAAATTGTTCAGCATGTTCATTATGATAACCATCTTAGCAAACTGCGTGTTCATGACCATGAGTGACCCTCCAGCCTGGAGCAAAACAGTAGAGTAAGAATCACACAAGAATCTCCAAAATATCCCAGAATTTCACAAATGCAATATTTGATTGATTGTAGGAAATGTTCCTGTGCCATAGGTATGTTTTCACTGGGATTTACACCTTTGAGGCGATGGTGAAAGTGTTATCCAGGGGATTTTGCAGGGGCGATTTCACATTCCTTCGAGACCCGTGGAATTGGCTGGATTTCATGGTCATCAGCATGGCGTAAGTATGGCCCCTTATTTACTGTAAAATTACAGAATAATCCAACACAAATATCGTTCTTTTCCATACAATTAAAGTGACTGACCAAAGCTATCTGTCACTGACATTTAGTCAATAATGAAAGAATTTTAAAGTTTTTTATATTAAAAATGACTCCAATTTAAGTCCCAAAATGTTGCCATTGAAACCCTCCCTGTTGTGCTTCACAGCAAATGGATGTATTCACTTGGTCGATAACCGTTTTATTTTTAACAGTGCTTCTCGTATCAGATGCCTCACCGAATATTCAGCATAGTGTGTGACTAATTCGTATTTGCTTTGTCAGGGTATGTTGCTCATGATTTGGCAACCACATTAGACAGAGGCAGGGCATGAGCTTCTGACATTGTGAAAATACCCACTTAGATGTGAGAGGTTAAAAGTCAACGCGTTTACAGCATCACCGAACCATAATGAGGCCCTGAGACCCGTCTTCTCAGTTCCTCCGTAAACCTCCTTACCTTCCCTTTTACAATATCAGACCGGCTGAATGAAAATATTTATCCACTTGTAAAATGAGATCACTTACCAGACCTATTTTTAGAAGTAAATCTCAGCTTCACACTCCAGCCCTTCTTAGAACATTAAAAGTGCGCTGTTTGATAACGAATGTGTATTTAGATATATTAGCATTATTCCCAATATATTATTATTTCTAATAGTAGTTCATTTCTAGTATTCCCTACAGATGTAAAATAACAAAAATAACATCATTGTATAATTTATTATCATTTCTTTTTCAAGACTTAGAAATCAATTGATTGTAAGTTCTCAGACACAATCACTATATATAAGCTATGAGATGGCGCCCGCATGCCAAACAGGCATCTCATCTGCTATTGGTTTATAGTATACACATAATGGTGCCATTTGGCTTCTGTGATTGACTAGTTGGCCTCAAGCTAAATATAGTCTACACTGAAGCATATCTCTTACCCTAGCAATTTCTGCACTCCTCAAAAGACCAAACTCATGCACAACACTAATAACTGTGATCTGATGCTATAAAACATTAATGCACCAGAGAAAACATTCCTTTCTAAGGTGGTTTGCATCGATTATTATCACTTTCATGAGTAAAAATGCTTTTATTGTACTTGGTTTTATGATTATGGACGGAATTATTACATTTAAAGGAACAGTTCACCCCAAAAATCTGTATACATTTCTTTGTTGTGATGAACAAAGAGGAAGAATGCTTGTAACCGAACAGTTCTTGGCCACCATTGACTTCCATAGTAGGAAAAATTGCTTTATAAATGTCTTTGTTCTGTTGAACACAAAATGAGATATTTTGAAGAATGTCGGAAAGCGAATCGTTCTGGGGCACTTTTGACTACCACTGTCATTTGTCCTACTATGGTAGTCAATGGTGGACAAGTTTTGGGTTACAATTGTTTTGTTATTCCAAATATCTTTCTTCATAACAAAGACATTTATACAGATTTGGAACAACTCGAGGGTGAGTAAATGATTTTTGGGTGAACTGTCCCTTTTAGACTCATAAATCAAAACTTTCTACCTGAATATGTGCATGCAACGCAACATTGAATCCTTCGCTTTCAGTTTATTGGATATTTTTGTGTCTAGTTTAGGCACAATGTCAGTGATTTTGCTTTATATATGTGAGTTGATATACTTCATCCACAGGTACCTCACAGAGTTTGTGGACCTGGGGAACGTATCAGCTCTAAGGACCTTCCGTGTTCTCCGTGCCCTCAAAACAATCACTGTGATTCCAGGTATACAGCATGTATATTCTGTATATTCTGATATTCAGTGTTATCAGACTTGAACCATTAATATGTTTAAAAAAACTGAAAAAAGCACAAAAGGCCCTTAGAGGGTTAATGTACGTTAAACACTTGTACATTTTATAAACATCAGTACGTATCAGTATAAACTACTGTACATTGTGCCTGTCACATAAACTCATTTCTCATCTGTGTATATCAGGTCTGAAAACAATCGTTGGAGCCCTGATTCAGTCGGTGAAGAAACTGACAGATGTCATGATCCTCACCGTCTTCTGTCTCAGCGTGTTCGCTCTCATCGGCCTGCAACTCTTTATGGGAAATCTGCGGCAAAAATGTGTCATATGGCCTCCATCCTTAAAAACCAATGAAACCCTGAGCGCAGACTTCAATTACACGAGCTTTAATGACACGGAAAATAGCAACAGCACTTTTGACTTCCATAAATACATGGATAGTCCAGGTGATTTATTGACGTCAGTAATGAAAATATATGTGAATGCATCCCTTCCTGTAGACTGTGCTTTTATGTATTTTCTGATCTTCGTTCTTTTGCTCTCCAGAGAATTATTACTACCTGCCTGGCCATATAGATCCATTACTCTGTGGAAACAGCTCTGATGCAGGGTATGTGGAAACAACACTGCCTCTGTTTCGGCATAATCGTCATTCTCTCACAAACTGTGACTGGAAATGTGTCAATTCAATACTAATACTGATAACCAAATACTACTTAAAATAAGCAAAATGACTCAAATATATTTCGTTTATTTGTTCATAAAACAATGATTTGAATTTTGTTGTGTTTACAGGAAGTGTCCTGAGGGATACACATGCTTTAAAACGGGCCGAAACCCAAATTTTGGCTACACCAGCTATGACTCCTTTGCATGGGCTTTCTTAGCGCTCTTTCGGCTAATGACTCAAGACTTCTGGGAAAACTTGTTTCAGTTGGTGGGTTTAACAGTCACAGGCAGATTGTAGTTTTGTTTTCAGTTTTATTGTAGTTTAATCATATTTTGAATGAGCTTTTATTTAGATATTTTTAGTTTTGAAGTTTTGCAAATTTTTGTGTGATTTTGTGAAAGGACCATTATGTAAGATTAAGGAGGATCTATTGACAGAAATGCAATATAATATACATAACTATGTCTTCAGAGGTGTATAAAGATCTTACATAATGAACCGTTTTCTGAATGAATGAGCTATTTCTATCTACATACACCGCGGGTCGCCTCCGCCGTGTTGTTTCTACAGTGTCCCTAAACGGACAAACATGCTCTACAGAACGCGCTTCCTAAATGCGTTGTCTCCTTTGGTAAAGAAGCGAAAACGTGATGACATTTTTGTCTTCCGAAGAGGAGGGGTGGACTGAGCTGTTGGTTGCAATTCGCAACCTCACCACTAGATGCCGCTAAATTTCACTAACTTGTCCTTTTTCATTTATTTCAGCAAATAATTTTGTCTCAACAATTTTTGGTTTATTTCGGTGGCAACTTTTCAAATTTTGGTTTATTTTATATTTGATTTTAATAAACAGAACTTTCCAGAAATTAACACAGCTTAACAAAACAAATATTTCTTCAGCTTTTATAGAAGTGAACATTCATTTATGCATTTGGCAGATGCTTTTATCCAAAGCGATTTACAGTGCATTTATCTATGCATATTTAATTAATATGTGTGTGTTCTCTGGGAATTGAACCCACAACACGATGCCTGCCAGCACACTGCTCTACCACAATGAGCCACTGTTAATGTACTATGAAGTTAATTTCAGTCATTACTTTAACCACTGAAAAGTGTTGTGAATATTTCAGACCCTCCGGGCCGCTGGGAAGACCTATATGATCTTTTTTGTGATCGTCATCTTCTTGGGTTCGTTCTACCTCATCAATCTGATTCTGGCTGTGGTGGCGATGGCGTACGCAGAGCAGAATGAAGCCACCATAGCAGAAGCTAAAGAAAAGGAGGAAGAGTACGCAAGAATCCTGGAACAGCTCAAGAAACAATCAGAGGTTTGACACATGTTTTGGTCCATTTGATTTGTCTAGATTTGTAATAGACATTGGCAGCACTTTCAAAGATCCAAAAACTAGTTTTTAAATGTTAAAGCATTTGTATTTGTTTGGATTTCATCTGTGGTTTTGGTTTGTCAAGCAGCAGAAACATGCGATACATGGCAGTGATACATCATTGTGCAGCAAAAAGAAAGACGAAGATGACCAAAGCTTCGATGGAAAGGTGTATCATGACTTTGATGGCATCGCGCTGAAGCCCCTCTCAGGTAGAGAGGTAGGTGGAACCATGTCCGCGATACGTTTGTAGTCTTCTTAACCAACCACATGCGTTCTAAGTTTGCAAGTGATTCTCTCCAGTGGGCTACCGAGATAACAAACGGATCCAAGGGGAGTATGACCTACCTAGAGGTGCCTGGTGCACATATAAGAAAACAAAGCGCAGTGAGCGCCACCGAAAACACTTTAGAGGGTAACTTTATATTTGATCGAAGTTTTAGAATTTATCAAATGAAATATGGGTGTTGGGCTCAGTAACTCTTTCGTTTATTTAACAGAACTGGATGATATTCAAAGACCATGCCCTCCCTGCTGGTACAAGTTTTCCGACATCTTCCTAAAATGGAATTGTTGCACACCATGGGTGAAATTCAAGAAGGTTATCTATTTAATCGTAATGGACCCTATTGTGGATCTGGGCATCACCATCTGCATTGTGCTCAACACAGTGTTTATGGCCATGGAGCATTATCCAATGACGGCACAATTTGAAAACATATTGTCTGTGGGGAACTTGGTAAAGCATCATGTTTTTCAAAACTTTTAAGACCTTTAAACTTCACTATAATAGAAACGGATAGTGCATTATATGCATTATAATGGATTATGATGATGTGTTTCTTCCTATGCAGGTATTCACAGGTATCTTTACGGCAGAAATGGTCCTAAAACTTATTGCATTAGACCCATATTATTACTTCCAGGTTGGCTGGAATATTTTTGATAGCATCATTGTGACCATGAGTCTGGTGGAGCTGGGCTTGGCCAATGTTCAGGGCTTGTCTGTGCTGAGGTCCTTTCGTCTGGTGGGTAAAACTACAAAGTCTGGATATTCATTCATTTGAGTAGTACATGAGACATTGAAAACATTGTCCCATTGAGAGTCCCCCTTCTTAAAAAAGTAAAGAGTTACATACTGTACATAGAGTATTACATGGGTTCATTTATTTTTATATTATTTTATAATCATAAAAACTGGTCACGAAAACTGCTTCTACACTATTTATTATTAATACATGTAGTATTATAAAGCATTATATAAAAAAGTAGGCTTTCTCTTGGTTGTAGATGCGTGTTTTCAAGCTGGCAAAGTCATGGCCCACCCTTAACATGCTGATTAAAATCATCGGCAATTCGGTGGGAGCCCTCGGAAACCTGACCCTCGTCCTGGCCATCATCGTCTTCATCTTTGCCGTGGTGGGGATGCAGCTTTTCGGAAAGAGTTACAAGGATTGTGTGTGTAAGATCTCAGAGGACTGTGAGCTGCCTCGCTGGCACATGTACGATTTCTTTCACTCGTTCCTCATCATCTTTCGCATACTGTGTGGCGAGTGGATCGAAACCATGTGGGACTGCATGGAGGTGGCTGGACAGGGCATGTGCATCGTGGTCTTCATGATGGTCATGATTATTGGAAACCTGGTGGTGAGTGGGTTAGAAAGGACAAATATCATATTATTATATCATTGGGATGTACAGTGAGTGTTTAAAATGCTATTTGAATCAATATTAGAGCAAAATATACTTGATTTAGTTCTTGTCATGATGCTCTAAAGACATCAGTGAATTTCTTTTTGGGGGGTTTTGAGAGAATCGCCTTCTCGGTATCCTACACAACATGACACATCTTCTGGAACAAAACAAATCCTGACCAATTCCTTCAAAGAAAAAACAACTTTGTAGAGTTTTCACAGTCAAACTCAACTGTAACATGCATGGAAACCCTCCCTGCGATTCTGATATTCCTTTGCCAGCCCAGGCAGATGATGGTTGAGATGCCTAAGAGGACAGATCTGTCAGCCGTGTAACATCAAGTTGCATGGATCAGGACCATGCAGTCCTCTCACTGGAGGTTAATTTTACTTACGCCATATTTATATAAGTATCAAACACCCATTTACTATAAATGCCACCGGTGGGATTTCCGTTACGGTTATTCATAGACCAAACAGGAACTGGCTTATCTGTGAGGTAACAAAACCTGAGTGTTGAACAAGGAGCCAATCCAAGCGACGACTTTTTGTTTTGGATGGCTAATGGTTTGAATAGCGTAAACATTTTATGCAATAGTTTCTGTTTTGCACTGGTACACGTTGGACATTCTTGGCACCGAAGAAAGATCCAGGGACTTGAAGAGTAGAGAGCAAGCAAGCTCAAATTTCAGAAACCTTCAAGACATAAATCTGTACTCAAGGACTAATTCGAGAATGAAATATGTTTAGTGACTGTAGAGTTTTTGGACTGACGCAGTGTTTTCTGGTTCTGAACAGGTGCTCAATCTCTTCCTGGCTTTGCTGCTCAGCTCCTTTAGCGGGGACAACCTGGCGGCGTCTGATGATGATGGAGAGACGAACAATCTTCTCATCGCCATTTCTAGAATCACAGGAGCCATCGACTGGGTTAAAGCATTTATCATCGGGCGCATGAGACGGTTGCTAGGCCTGAAGCCGAAGGAAGAGGGTGGAAACGATAATAAAAAGGATGATTCCAGACAAGCCGTATTTACTTCCAGTTCGACTATCATCAGCGTGCCTATAGCCAATGGTGAATCTGACCTGGAAAGCCCTTACGATGATGGTGATAGTGTTTCGGAGGATGAGGACGATATTAATGAAAACACCAAAGTGAGTTACTTTTCTTTACTTTTCACATGTTCATTTCAAACCTGTTTGACTTTCTTTCTTCTGCAGAACACAAAAGAAGATATTTTGAAGAATGTTGTTAACCGGCACCCATTCACTTGCATTGGTGCCGGCGCTGTTCGGTTACCAACTTTCTTCAAAATATCTTCATTTGAGATTTTTGGTTGAACTAATGTAAATACGATCTCGCATGAAAAACCTCTCGCCAGGGTGTCCACTGACAACCTTCCATCAACACCTCTGACACCGTGACACCTGCAAAGTCCATCCCGAGCCCCGCGGGTCATCTGCTCAGACTCTTGTTTAGAGAGGACGTCTGAGGAATGGCAAAGGCAGGGGCGTGGGAAAGGGCACCAGCACAGCATGATTTGTTACCTTGCCGAGCAACTTCTCGACCCCGTCAGAAGAAATAGCACAAGACATAGCGATGCCTCTCAGCCTTTCTAAAATAAACCTTCAATGTAACCAGACTTAATAATGCTGTAGAGTTTCTTTCTGTATATTTTATTTGAGATTTGTTTCATTGACGCATTCAGGCTCTGACTCATTAGGCAATGCTTGTTGGCAAGCCTCTGAAGTGGATCAGGTGACACGCTTGACATGTCGTGCCCCGTGTGTCGCACCGGCTTTGCATTTCATCCAGCGACGTGTCAGCATTAGGGAACACAAGGAGCCGGTTATACATGCGTCTCGTGTGAACAGTCGGTTAAGATCTGAGGGACAGATCTGATGTTTCTGTGTGATATTTTTTTACCAGAAAACATGATCGGATGTTATTTTTTCCTCCATAACCTTGTTGTAAGAGGGAGGACATTTGTAATATGATGGATTGTGATGTTAGACAAATATAACAGGGTTGAGAATGAATAATTCTGTCTATTTTATTAAGCTGTGTTCCTGGATATGCAATTAATGCTTTTATTAATTATGATTATGAGCCATTATAAGGCTGATAGCAACTTAGATAAATACTGTAGAGAGCAGGTGACTAATGGCTGTATAAATATTTTAAAGAAAAGCTGAGAATTCTGTATAATCGAATTATAAACGGGAACTTTGTAGAACCAAAATGCATTAGCCATTGAGAAGACTGTCAGCATATTTTGAAAGGGAACTTGGCTGTTATTGCGTAATATTTACCATATAATGTGATAAAATCTGAGAGAAATTCAAATAATAATTCAGAGAAAATGTGAACCAAAATAGTGCAGTTGCCACAGGTTTTGGAAGTGGACTTTAATATTATATATCATATTTACCAGAATAATTCATACAATACTTTTTATGAGGAAAACAAAAATTGTGACTCTGAAACCAAAATAGTGAACTGTGGATAAAGAGATTAGTTTGCTTGTCACGTTTAGATTAAACTGACCTACTGCAATGTTTCTGGGCAGATAAAAGATGGCGATGAATCTTCAACGTGTAGCACAGTGGACAATGCGCCTGACAAAAACGACATGGAATCAGAGATTGAAGAGGATTCATCCATCCCTCAGGACTGCTACACAGAGCGTGAGACACATTCTGACTTCTATCACTGTTTTGCACCATTCAAATCTACTCCGTTTATTGACATGAGGTTTATTTTTAATTTCAGAATGTATCAGGCGATGTCCTTGCTTGGATCTTGACATCACGGAAGGTAAAGGAAAAGCGTGGTGGAACGTCCGTAAAGCCTGCTATGCCATTGTGGAACACAGCTGTTTTGAGACTTTTATTATCTTCATGATTCTCCTCAGCAGCGGTGCTTTGGTGAGTGAATCCATAAGCCATCCATAGCTGGTTAACAAGAGTCCATGTAAGCACCATTTTTGATGTATTATATGTGTTTTTATTAGGCATTTGAGGACATATACATTGAACAGCGGAGAACCATTAAAATCATCCTCGAATATGCAGATCAGGTCTTCACCTATGTGTTTGTCATTGAGATGCTTCTGAAATGGGTAGCCTATGGTTTCAAAGTCTATTTCACGAACGCATGGTGTTGGCTGGATTTTCTCATCGTTGATGTAAGTATTAGTTATTCAGAAGTTTTATGGAGTCATATGGAGATTTGCTTGTGCCTTCTGTGAATGCAAGTTTATTTGGCTAAAATAAATAATGTAATATAATTATATGAGAGTAAATTGCCTTCAATCCAGCCCTTAAGTAGGCTACACTTCAATTATACTGAAGTAAAGTTCAAGTATATTTCAAAGTATACTGTATGTAGCAAGTATATACATCTAAGTATTAGTAGTTGTGTACTATTTCAATTCAGTGTAGGTTACTGGTTCAATACTTACAAGCACGTTTTAAATTTACACTTTGAAGTGTACTCTTAGTAAACTACTAATAAAAAAGTTGCGAATTATACTTATATTTTGCATTTTCTGGGACTTTTCGAATTTTTAGCTTAAAGTATACTGATAAACTTTTTTCGGGGATGTCATTGACAAAGTTACAAAAAGTCATACCTAAATAATATTTCTGCAGGTGTCCTTGATCAGCTTGACAGCAAATATTTTAGGCTACTCTGAACTGGGGGCCATTAAATCGCTCCGAACTTTGAGAGCTCTGAGACCTCTTAGAGCTCTGTCCAGATTTGAAGGGATGAGGGTGAGTGTGTGTACTTTGTGTTTTCTGCTCTTCCTCATATTATCCACTCCTTGTCATTCAAATAATGTAATGTTCAAGACTTTAGGCATTGATGTTGTTAATATACGCAGGTGGTGGTGAACGCCTTGGTGGGAGCCATCCCCTCAATCTTCAATGTTCTCCTGGTGTGTCTCATCTTCTGGCTCATCTTCAGCATCATGGGGGTGAACCTTTTTGCTGGAAAATTTTACTACTGCTTCAACACAACATCCGAAGAGAAATTCTTACCCTCTGAGGTCAACAATAAGACTCAGTGCTTGGAGCTTGCAGCGTCCGCTGATGATGTGCGATGGATGAATCTGAAGGTCACCTATGATAACGTTGGCATGGGCTACCTCTCCTTACTGCAAGTGGTGAGCAATGTCTGCACACAATATGCTTTTCTGCAGTCGTATCTGCCCACAAACATTTAAAACGATGTCATTGGCTTCCAGGCAACATTTAAAGGGTGGATGGACATCATGTATGCCGCGGTGGATTCCCGTGAGGTAATCCTGATTTTCGATATGAACGTCTGTGTGTTGAAATGGCATCACGTGACTTTAGACTAAACATAGATTTGTGTACTATTTGAAGTTTTTTTTATTCTCCCTAGATTGAAACGCAACCAGAGTATGAGTCCAACCTCTACATGTACCTTTACTTTGTTATTTTCATCATCTTTGGCTCCTTCTTCACTCTTAATCTTTTCATCGGTGTCATCATTGATAATTTCAACCAGCAGAAGGCAAAGATAAGTATCTGCAATGGGTCTTTATTTTCTTTAATGCTTGAAAAGTTTTTGCATTCGAATAACTGTGGCTGTCTCTGTACTTAGGGGGTAAAGACATCTTCATGACAGAGGAACAAAAAAAGTACTACAACGCCATGAAGAAACTTGGCTCCAAGAAGCCACAGAAACCTATACCGAGGCCCACGGTAAGACAATGAATCCTTGCAATGAAACTTTTTCTGGTTGCTCAAATATGCTTCATGGACATGTCTGAACTTTTCGCAGAATTGCTGTCAAGGCTTGGTATTCGACTTCGTCACCACGCAGTTCTTTGACATCTTCATTATGGTTCTGATCTGCCTGAACATGGTCACCATGATGGTGGAGACAGATGACCAGAGTATGGAGAAGGAATTTATTTTGTACTATATAAATCTGTTCTTCATTGTGATCTTCACGGGGGAGTGTGTTCTTAAACTCATCGCCCTGCGCTATCACTACTTCTCTGTCGGGTGGAACATCTTTGATTTCGTGGTGGTCATTCTTTCAATCGTAGGTAAGCAGTCCTTTTGCTTATTGATATTTATCGTATATACTGTACTTCACAAAAAGTCTTATCTCGTTTTGTTTTTTGTCTCGCAGGTCTTTTGCTGGCAGACCTTATTGAGAAATACTTTGTTTCGCCTACACTTTTCCGCGTCATCAGATTGGCCAGAATCGGTCGCGTCCTGCGGCTCATTCGAGGCGCCAAAGGCATCAGGACGTTACTGTTTGCGTTGATGATGTCACTTCCTGCCCTCTTCAACATCGGCCTCCTGCTTTTCCTAATCATGTTTATTTTCTCCATCTTCGGCATGTCCAACTTTGCGTACGTCAAGAAAGAAGGCGGCATCGATGACATGTTCAACTTCGAGACCTTTGGGAACAGCATCATATGCTTGTTCATGATCACGACGTCCGCCGGCTGGGATGGATTGTTGTCGCCTATTCTCAACAGTGCTTGGCCAGACTGTGACCCAGATGTGGAGAACCCAGGTTCATTCGTCAGAGGCAACTGCGGGAGCCCAGCTGTAGGAATCGTCTTCTTCTGCAGCTACATTGTCATGTCTTTCCTCGTCGTGGTTAACATGTACATAGCCATTATTCTCGAAAACTTCAATGTGGCGACAGAGGAGAGCAGCGACCCCTTGAGCGAGGATGACTTCGAGATGTTCTACGAAACCTGGGAGAAGTTCGATCCCACCGCGTCTCAGTACATCAGTTACAGCGTGCTGTCGGATTTCTGCGACACGTTGAAGGAGCCGCTGAAAATCGCCAAACCCAACATGGTCAAGCTGATCACGATGGACCTTCCCATGGTCCCTGGAGACAAGATCCATTGTCTGGACCTTCTGCTAGCTCTAACTACAGAGGTGCTGGGAGATTCGGGTCAGATGGATGCAATGAAGGCAACTATGGAGGAGAAGTTTATGGTGAATAACCCGTCGAAATCTTTGAACGAGCCCATCACCAGCACTCTTAAACGGAAGCATGAGGAGGTGGCCGCCTCCATAATTCAAAAAGCCTATCGTGCACACGTCCTCAAACGGTCCATCAAACACGCCTCGTACATCTACAGAGAGAAAACCAACGCGAAGAGAAAAGAAGAGGAGGCGCCGGAGAAAGTGGGGATGCTAGCTGAGAAAATCAGCCATTTTTATGGAGATCAAGCCTTTGAGGACGACCAAGCTCTCGGAAAAAAGCAGCAGAAGGCCAAGTGTCCTCCGGTGAGGGTTCAGAGTGATGTGATCTTACACTCAGCCCCCTTTTCCATCCCTGAATCCTCCACCGTTGTGGAGAACTTGAGAGAGTCCATTGTGTAGCAGGATCCACCCATTATATACACAAAACTTTAGGGATGCACAACAATACTGACACCCTTCAGGAGACTATTTGTTCATCTTCAGAGTTGAATTATGGCATATGTTGCTGGTGTGTTGAATTAAATGGTGTTACCTGACTGGGATGGCAAATGGTAAAGAATTGTGATCAGTATCAGTTCTGACTTTGAGAAGACAATCGCTGACTGTTTGTCGAGCGACACTGGAAAGGTTTGGGCTGTAAGCTTGATCTTCTAGTGCATATATCAAAGCAGCCAAATATGTTTTTGAAGCACATACCCCTAGAGAACACTTAAGAAGTTCAGAAGGGATTTTTTAATTTGAAGCTATAGATTGTAAGCACAACAATATTGCTTACTAATCATTTAACACATTGCTCTTAAAAATAACGGTTCCTAAAACCGTATGGAAAACCACAGAACCTTTCTGTTGTTGAAAAATTCTCTGTCATGAAAAAATACTATTTAAAGCTAAAAAGGACTCAAAGGAAACAAAAAAATGGTTCGGCCATGGCATCGCTGCAAAGAACCCTTTCCAGAACCATTATTTTTAAGAGCGTAGCTTACTTCAATCCTGTTTATGGAGGTATGTTACAGATAACTTATCTAACTTTATTTCATTTATTTAATTTTTTATTGAACTATTAGAGTTTTTTTTGTTACAAAAACACTTTCACAGTTCAATTTGATGTAGCATTAGGGTTCAACATTAACATCTGATAGATGATTTTTGCACTAACAGTAAAAATATAATTTAACAATGAAATAAAAACGCTATTTAAAAAGCATTAGTCTTAATAGTTCACTGTTAAAACATGTAATATTATGTTTGCCTTGCTGCCTTATACAGATGTTACTAATAGCAAATACTTCAGCGGTCTTTTGATACAATAGTACTTTGGTAGTATTGTAATCGCTACTGCAAGCATTAAGTAACAAATATCTCAAAAATATCTCACTTCAGTTAAGAATGAGCTCAGAACATGCATTATTAAGTATACAATATGCAATGTAGTGCTTCACTGCCCAATTGAACATGCTGTCATGTAAATATGGATTCTGTAATATTTAGCTTAGATTTTTGCCTTATGAGCCTTTCTTAAAATGCACATTTGCAGTTTGCTCGTTCCAAGTGTAAAGTCTGTGAAATCCCAGGTTTATTGAATAATATTTTTTATTACTATTTCTTAATTGTCATGAGTCAGATGAGCATCTGTGTACTGAAGAATAAAATAGAAAAAGGTAGCCTACTCCCTCAGCCACCTTAGAGGTTTTGAAAAAATTCTCAGTTTAGGTCTAAGCCGGAAATCAACCAGCCTTGATTTGAAGCCATTGCTAATATAATATTAAAGGACCAGTGTGTAATATTAAGGAGGAGCTATTGATAGAAATGCAATATAATATACATAACTATATATTCAGAGGTGTATAAAGATCTTACATAATGAAGCGTTATTTTTTATTACTTTAGAATGAGCTTTTTCTATGCATCGCGGGTTCCCTTACACGGAATTCCCCATGTTGTTTCTACAGTAGCCCTAAACGGACAACCTGCTCTACAGAGCGTGTTTCATAAATACGTTATCTCCTTCGGCAAAGAAGTGCAAACATCAAAAAATATTTGTCCTGTTTCAGCCACCGTAGTGCTTCGAAAGGCAAGGGTGGAGTGAGCCGTTGTTGCAGTTCACTACCTCACTAAATTTCACTGTCTGGTCCTTTAAAGCTTATTGTAGGGCTGTCTTGAAAGGCTCATGAAAATCTTTTTCTCTATGAATAAACTGAATAGTTGTTAAACCTCTTAAATCAGCTGTTATGCTTAATTAGCATATACATAAATTGTTAAACATCCAATATACATAAATCTAAAAAACATAAATATTCAGGAATGTAGGCTGTGAGAATGAATTATCACAGGTTTAAATGGATGTATCATGACAAGAGAATAAGCCAAAATCCTCAAACTGTGGAGACATTTATTTCTTGCTTTATTTATTTCTGAACCTTTTTTTAAATGAAACATTTTGTACTTTCTTTGAGATGAATTTAACTTATTTAAGCACTAAATAGCAGCTATGATGTTTAATAACCCCATTTAAGCTTTTAATATCTTCAGCTTTCAAACCTTCACTCTTATTTGTGGGATTCTTTAACTTATAATTTTTTCTAATGCAAACTAAAGCTTAGTAAGAGTATATATTTACTTTTTGCTTTATAATAAGCCATATTTTGAGGTTGCCAAGTCACATGGATTTTTTTTAGGTCTTTAAGACAAAATCCAAATGAGCACTTTGATGAAATGATAGCTGAAGTAGTAATATATTCCTCAGTTGTCCATCACTTCTAGATATTGGTAATTGTTCACACCATTAGGTAACAGATGATAGTGTAAGTACCTACTAATAGATAATAAATTGTATGTGACAAAGTCGAATATCAATTGAAATCCAGTTCTGAATGTCATTTTATACACCAATGGAAAAGTCTGTTTTCTACTTACCATACTTACCATAAAGCGAATTGTGTAATGTCAACATGAATGCAATGAAAATACAAGACAAAAGATTTAAGCTGGACTTTACTGTTCTGCTAGCCATAATGCTCTGTCTACTGGAACCTGCAGTAAAATGACATCTGTTACTTCATCACATCTGCTGAATGCATGTTGTTGATGTCACATTTTGCATCTGTACATTTTACTGTATACTCTTGCTCTGTTTACATTATTGGAATAAACAGTTTTTTGGCTCTTTGCTTGTTTATTCAATTAAGAGAGTATACAATTAAAATATCAATATACATTTTAAGGGAACAATGAACAACGTCTTGTATTAGAGTTTCCACTTTTATTGCAAATTGTCAAGTTGACATGGCAAACATACGCCATCTAGTGTTAACACAGTAAGGTCTCTTAAAGGGATAGTTCACCCAAAAATGATTTCAAAAAATGTCAAACCTGTGTGACTTTCTTTCTCCCGCAGAACACAAAAGATATTTTGAAAATGATGGTAACAGATGAAGTTGCATTGACTTGCATTGGTTTTGTGTCCAGACCAATGTTTTACGGACATTCTTCAAAGTATCTTCTTTTGTATTCTGCAGGAGAACGAAAGTCATACAGGTTTAAAATGACAAGAGCGCAAGTAAATTTTGACAGAATTTTCATTTTCACTTTATAAAAACAAAAACTCAAGTCTTATTAGTGTAATAACTTATATTTGGATTTCAATTAGAAGTGAAATTGGTTTGTCTACAGGAAGAGAAGAAACCTCACAACCTGTAAGTGCACCACATTTTCCCTTCTTTTTATCATAAGGACAGATGTACTATAAAGCTCTTGTCCTCTATGTCCTCTAGTCATAATGGTATATTATTTTCTTTCCATCAGATTGGTGAAAAACTTATCCAAAGTCCCATGGATAAAGATCTGTCTGAATAAGTGAATGCAATGCTGTAGAGGTAACTTAACACAAGTACAACTGACTCATAATGACCAGGTCTGTCCCCCATTGGCCATTCATGATCTATCAGTAAGTAGGCATGTGTAACTCCAAACGGACACGTGCCACCCAGATGGGCATAGCAGGAAAACCACTGCGGCATCCACTAGATCACAGCCGCTCGAGTTCTGTGCATACAAATGAGGTCAGAGGTCAGCTGTGAAGCGTGATCTCAGTACTGAAGGTCACTGCATCTCTTTCACACTGAAAGAAGAGTGGTGTTAATATGCTCATTCCATCTCACTGCAGTTTGAGTGACACAGACTGAGTCGTAATGATATAGTAAATATCATCTTGCATAAACAAATGTAAAAAAACTATTTCTATTTTAGTTTGGAAAGAATCTTCTGGAAAGAAAATCCAAACCTGGATGATGTACTTTGTTCTGCAGAACACAAAAGAGAATATTTTAAAGAATGTATTAGACCCCATTGACTTCCATTGGACACAAAACCACTGAGACATTTCTCAAAATATTTTTTTTGTGTTCCACATATTAAGGAGTTATTAACAATTTTTGATTGACATGAAGATGAATAAATGATTAAATACATATTATTTTTGGGGTGAACTATCCCAAAAAAAATGTGTCTGGAGCATGTGCAACTCATGGGTCTGACATGGAAGACAAGAAAACTTTGTTTATGAACACGCTCCTCAGCATTGTCAGTCTACATGACCCGAGTAACCTTTGTTTGCTTCATTAACATGTTGGAGGGGAATGCGAGGGTCCCGTCCAGGGATTCAGCCTTTCCGTAAGCAAAGGACGTGCTGGAGAAGCTTGTCCCGTCAACAAGCGGTGCATCCAAAGCCAAGAACCCACAGCTGCCCCTGAATTTGCAACATGAGCTGAGTGGAGAGCTGTGATGGGCAGCCTGTGGAACTGGAGAGTGGGCGGGACGGAGTCAACGCATTCCAAGGTTGATGTGTAACATTGCCCCCTTTGAAACAAGAGTTGCGGGGACGAGGTGGAGTCTGCATTGAACGAGGAGTGTTCCCAAACAGTGCTGATCTCAGTACAGCTTGTCCTGTCCAAACCAATAAACCGTTTAAGGACCCAGAAAGTAGGTCTCCGGGCGCAAGTGTGGAGGGGTTTAAGGATGTCAAAAGTTCAAGAGCAGTTTACAATGACAGGATCAGTGGGGGTCAAAGGTCGGCTGGTCTTCTGAACATGTGTCGGCGGGTCGAGTCAGGAGCAGGTGCCTCAGCTTCTCCTAAAGATTGTTTTTAATTATATATAGCAAAAAAATAATTTTGCACACACACATTTATGCTTGTATTTACACATAAGAACACAATGTCAGCTCCCATCTTAAAACCTGAAGGTGAGAGTTAAAAACAGAGTGAAATACAGAGCAATGAGAGGATGATACTCTAGATACTCTAGATCCTCCGAGCCGACAGTGAGAAGCGGAAGCAAGTTGGTAGATGGCGTTCTCTATATAGAGCTTGTCATTTTAATGTCCTCGACACGTAAAACTGTCTTCTTGGTTATGGGATCACAGTAATGTTAGTCATAGTGCCGACCTACCTTAACTTGAGCTGTCTCTGTTTACTCCATTAGGATCAGAGTTAGACCTTAAAAGCTCTGATCAACATTTCAAGGGGCCCCATAGCTAAAGGAAGGCTATTGGATCAGTTTTTCATTTTATTTCATTTTGTAAATAAATGTAATTTTAACAATACATATCGAATATTGTATAACAGGGGTATCTGACCTAAAGGGCTACTGTCCTGCAAATGTATCCTGTGTAATTTACAACTTTCACTTTTTTATGTACACGTTTATACAGTCGAAATTCCTCAAGTTCCTCAACTCTCAGAACACCTTAAATATGTGATTATGGTATGTGATGCTCTTACTATACCAGAGATCAGCTTTGCTCTTTCTATTCATAAGCATTAGATTGGTATTTAGAGGAAGGATGGTGTTCCTAGATCCACCTGACAGGGCAGATTCTACGGTTTTTCACACTTGATTGACAGGTAGCAAGTTCAGGGGATAAACACTCATCAGAATGCCCCGCATGAACAGCTGAAGCATCATGGCGGATTTATCTCTGGCATCTGCTGCCATTCCGATTGTAACCACAGGGTGGAAGTAACTTACGGTCTTGGAATACTTGTAAATGTCTCTTTTTGAAACTGATCTGAGAACAGAATCTGTAGTGCACATACAGAGATTGGAATAAAAAAACAGGACTACATGTAATATGCAACATGGCAAAAATATAGACAAACAACCTCAAAACCTCTTTCTTCACCTAGAGCCGGAAAGAGATGTGTTGGACCTAATACAGAGAACTCTGAAGCTCAGTGTTGCACCGGGTACTTGTTGATGTTTTAAGCCATAATCCTGCCCATGTGGCACATCAGTTGACGATCATCATTTTATGTTACTTCTGCTATTCACATGTTATTTAAATCTAATATTAGATCAGTTTTTGTTACATTGTCATACTAAAATGTCCTCTTTTGTGTATTGTTGCTTTAATCACTATACTGTTTTGCTTATTTTTAACAATACCATTAACACAAAGTGGATGAACTTTACATAATATACAACAACATTTGTTTCTTATATATATATATATATATATATATATGTCATATACAAAACAATATAATTATTTACATTTTCTTTTGATCATGATTTTTATTAAGATCATATAACAATAAAGGGACCAAAATATATTGCATCTCTACTCTCTGAGTCAGAACCCATTGCAACCTTATCTGTCCCCAAACACACTGAGACATGTAATGTTTCTAACCACACTGGCTCTGACATCACTAACCTAGTGCCAGTGACAGAGAGAACAGCAATGAGTGTCTGGTAAACAGATTGTATTCTGTTTTTTCCCCCGAGGGATTAAACTATTCATTTCACAGTGACATTTCACAACCCTAAAGCTGTTGAATATTACACACAAGCCAACCTCACATCTGAATAGGAAAGTCCACATCCCCAGAATGGCAACACACACGTATATGACCTGATTTACTGTCATTATTATTAACAACGCGTCCTTTTAAGAGGAGGTGACACCAACCAAGGGTCATGACACCACATGCATCCTCCCATTAGATACACTGTAAAAATGTTTGCTGTAGTTTTGCAGCAGTTTGTCAGTAACTTACTGTAGATTTATATTTATTAGCAACAGTTTGTTCAAAGATAAACATTAATAAGTCTTTATCTTTACAGGGAAAAAACAACAATAAAATGCCTCATGCAAAGCATTCTGGCAACCAAAAATCCTCATCAACCTTTTTCTGGATTTTTGCTGATTCTTGGTTGCCAGAAATGCTTGCATGAGGCTGTTATTTTATAGGTTTTTTGTAAAGATAAAGATCATGTTCAATGACTCTTTAAACAAACGGTTGCCAATAAATTAGATACATATAAATAATGTAAGTAAGTTACTGGCAAACCGCTGCCATGCAGTAATACTGTCATTTCTACAGAATCTTTAACAGTGTTTAGTACCAATACCAATTGTTTGATTAAAACATAAACTAAGCATTAACTGTAGTAAAACATTTCTTTGTAAGAAAATCTTTCACCAGTAGTCACATGGGAAGGCATCTTGCATGTCTTTCTGCCATTTTAAAATAATTAAAAAATTAAAAAAATGGAAAACTGACTCCTCTTGGTGGCTTCTGAAGCAATAGTAATACAAATACATGACTGGAACAACATCACTAACGTATGGTGTCCACATAACAATGCATATTAAAGAAGAGTTCTCATGGAAACTCTCATGTTTCAGATCAACATGCATCAAAACATGTTCATTTCACATATAAATATCAGAACACCTGAGCCAGTTCACAAACATTCACAAGCCTTCAACTACGATCACAAGATTTTCTCTGTTCTGCGAAAAATGGCTAAAGGTATGACCTTCTAATGTTGCATGCTATGAATCTATTGCGTACTGTACTTCTTTTGATATTGTAGATTGAGTAATTTTTTGCTTAATTGTTTTTTTAATTGCTGTAATGATTTTTTTTTTACAATTTCTAGCTTTAGTGCTGTTGACGTTGGTGCTGGTCAGTGTTTTTGTGAATAATGGGACAGCTTCAGAGAACCAGCGGCTCTTTAACAACGCAGTCATCCGTGTACAACATCTGCACCAGCTGGCTGCAAAAATGATCAACGACTTTGTAAAATTTCATCTTATTGAAATTCACCTTATCTTTTTAGAAATAGGGAATTCCAACATGTTTTCTTGAGGGCCAGATTGTTCATAAATATGATGGTTTATATTTTCATGTAAAGATTTCAACTTATCCAGACATCTGGATGTCTAAATAACATTTATATATGAAGTTGCTTTTTTGTCTTTATTTTAAAGGAGGATAGCCTGTTACCCGAGGAACGCAGACAGCTGAGTAAAATCTTCCCATTGTCTTTTTGCAACTCTGACTCTATAGAGGCTCCCACCGGCAAAGATGAAACACAGAAAAGTTCTGTGAGTATCCAGCATATAAAATCCCAGCACATGTTTTATAACTAAGTGAGTGACCTATTTTTTTGTCAGATATGGTGACCCATACCCGAAATGTGACATCTGCATTTAACCCAACCAGTGAATAGTGAACACACACACTCTTAAAGTCGTGAACACACATACACCAGGGCAGTGGGCAGTGGGCAGCTAACACTGCAGCGCCGGGGGGAGCAAACGGGGGTAAGGTGCCTTGCTCAAGGACACGTCAGTTGTTACCTGCCGGTACTGAGAATCGAACCGGCAACCTTCTGGTTACGAGTCCGACTCTCTAACCATTAGGCCACAACTGCCCCCAACTAAAATGACCTACATATTTTTTGACAGTGACATAGATTTTATTCAGCAATGTGAAATTTTGTGTCAAAATGATAAATGGTCAGAGGCTTTAACATGATCTCTTTTTCTCAGGTGCTGAAGCTCCTTCGCATCTCTTTCCGCCTCATTGAGTCATGGGAGTACCCCAGCCAGACGCTGAGTGGAACCATCTCAAACAGCCTGACCATCGGAAACCCCAACCAGATCACAGAGAAGCTGGCTGACCTGAAAGTGGGCATCAGCGTACTCATAAAGGTGACATTTATTCATTTTTGGCAGACGCTTTTATCCAAAGCGACTTACAATTGAGAGAGAGAGAGTTTATAATTTACACCTTTACCACAAAATAAAGTATATAAATATTATAATCTTGCTTATAGCCTCGTCTACGTCTTGACACAGCTGTAATATCCTTCAAATTGTATATATCTACAGGGATGCCTTGATGGACAGCCAAACATGGACGATAATGATTCCCTCCCCCTGCCTTTCGAGGACTTCTACCTGACTTTGGGAGAAAACAACCTCAGAGAGAGCTTTCGTCTGCTGGCTTGCTTTAAGAAGGACATGCACAAGGTGGAAACCTACCTGAGGGTTGCAAACTGCAGGCGATCCCTGGATTCCAACTGTACCCTGTAGAGGCCAATAGACAATTTAGCCAGAGCCTGTGATACAATTGTGCTTTGCTACAAATCTAAGACCAGTTCTGTCCACAACCCCTTAAACCCATTATTATCTGGTCCTGAATTTGCAGAAAAGTTCAATAGGGCACGGCTAAGTGTGAGGCCTGGTTCCCTCCTATATTTCAACTTTACATGCCACTGTTGTATTTATTCTTTATATTAGGGAGTAGGCTACTCATAATTTATACATTCCAAACAAACGAATAAAGTAAAGAAAAATTAAGGGTTAAATCCGATTTAACATTTCACAATGGTGCTACGAAATTTATGGTATCTTTTGAAGTGTGTCCATGATTTAAAGTGCTGAAGGCTCCATATGTTTCAGTACTAGAAATAAAATAGTTGTCGAAAATGTCATGATGATGAGTTCACTCCCGAGCATCTAAATGTGTTTCTGTTTGATGGATTGTGCTTTTGTGTTTATGTCTTTATCCATTAAAGTGTTAAACGGCATCTAAAGTGTATACTCTGTGACTAGTACTTTGGGAATTGTGCCTGGGACATTTATGTGTTATTACCGACGGACGACATCATAATGTAAAAGTAATTGCTCAATACATTTTCATCTAAATCAATGAGTGTGGCGTATAGACGTGTTCTCGCGGTACTTTGATATTAGACTACAGGTCCAATCACAGAGCACGTCGTCCATGGCGTCATTGAGCGCGAAGTACGATTCTGTTTACGGAAGTGTTAAAGAACTGTGGTAACAAGTTAGAGTTTATTCAAATAACGTTGTTCATTTCAAGCATATATTTCATGAGTGAACACCGCTAGCGTTTAACTAGCGGTATCTTTATTCAAAGTATTTCAATGGATATTGAGGTCGATATAATTGAGTTCAAAGTTCCTGTCGAAAACAACAAAACTATTTTTATTTGGGACATACAGCCGATTTTTTCAGAGGCACATATTTTTGTAAGTAAACAATATGTAATATTGTGTAATATTTAGCTATGTTCTATAAAAACTAAGATAGGCCTACTGTCGATTTAGTAAACGAGGAATTTCCCCTAGAAAACGTCACGCTAAACTTGTTTTACTGTTGTTCAGCACAAATGGGCTCAACGACTTTATGTGAAACACTAATACTCAATGAGCATTAAATAATGTAACGTTATAAACATACAATACATTTTGTCTTTATAATTGATCTGTTTCTAGACAAATATTACTAGAATGTTGTAGACAAAACCTGCCACTCAAACTCATTCCTTTGGTTTGTAGTGTCCTGGGTATTTTTCGTTGCAAAATCACCATTAACAGTGTAAATTGCACAGCTTTAGGGCCTAACTTCTCAACATTTCAGGAATCCTTGTGGAGTGTGTATTCAGCATTTGGAGCTCTCTATCTGGTTAAAGTGTGTCCCAATGCCACAGTAGCAGAACCGGGGTTCTACGCGCTTGTGAAGTTCTACTCGGCAGGACAAGCTTCCAAAGCTCAGCGGGCCACAGATAAACAGTGTCTGTTTCAGAGCTCTCCTTTAAAGGTAGCAGAACGTGTTACTGATACAGTTGTGATATATCTACGGTCAAAAATAGTTTCTTTTTTTAAATCACAGCTAAATCGCCAGCATTAGATGATAAATCATATAAAATTGTTGCAGGGTTTTGTTCAGATGTATGGTAAATCTCATTCTCTTTCTGTATTTCTGCCAACCACCTAGGTCAGACTGAGTACAAAACAGAATCTCGCCTTTTATACTTCCAAACCACTCAGTCTTTCCAAATGTCTGGACCTGGCGAATCACTACCTGGGCTTCAGCGGCTGGTCAACTCGCATTATCACTGTAAGGTCCAGCGATCATAAAGTGTGATGTCATGTCATGTCATGTCATGTAATGTATTGTGTAATGTTCCTTGAGTAGACTCTTGACATTGAATTTTCCACTGATCGATGCTAAGTGCATATCTATTCATGGATGGTTTTAGACTATTCAATATCGAAAGTCTGTTGTCAACAGTTGAAGGACATCTCAAAGTGTGTGGATGCTGGGTGTCCAGAGGAAGAAGACAGTCAGGGTGTGTTTTTCAAATATGGCTGTTTAGTAGAGTTGACCTTTCCACACCATGGAGTGACCTGCCAGGGGGTCGGTGTGGCAGAAGCGATCGTTGACAGTGCACAAGGTGAGCCTAAATACGCATTTAGTGCTTTTTTGAAGGTATTTTATTCATGATAGTACGTATGATGTTAATGTAAACGATGACTAAACTCTGTTCAATGTTTTAGACCCAGAGGAAAAGCTGAGGAGAAGAGGGGCACTGATGAAACAAGCCAAAAACAAAGCTGTAGTTGGGGCCTTTGAAAAAGTGCTTCTCATGGTCCTGGGTAAGTATCAGTACATGATGTACATCCATTATATAGTCCATTGTAATCTGTTAAAGATGTGATGGCATAGGCGATTGTAAATATTTATAAAATGATATTATTGTTTTACAGGAAATGGGAAAGTAGCGATTGAATGCAGGTTTGATCCAGATGAGATTCTTCCAGAGGAGAACTCTGAAGGAGTCTTAAAGGTAAACAGACTCAAATGTCTGAACAATCAGGTCGTGACAAATTACTCGGTATATGGCTACATAAACTGAATTATAGATTTGGTCTTGTATTATATTCAATAATGCTAAGTGTTCCAGATTCAAGATGATGTTTTTCAGGGTCAGTATTAACAACCATTGTCGTACGGCACAAGAACTAGCTAGTCACTTTCAGTTCTTGTCCAGTTTGTCGGTGGTTTAGCAACAGCCAATCAGAGAAGTAACAATAAGGCAATTTATCTGCTAGGTTAATGACATCTCCTGGAATGAGTTTGGTGGTGGTGCTGACAGTAATGCTGAGGAGGATTTCCCATGGGACCTCACCGCGGATTGACACCCTCTGTAGACCTGCTCCCTCGACCAATAAGCCGCCTATATTTTACAGATAAGTGAAACCAAATTGGCACAAGCAGCAAGAAAAGTTCTTACCGACTCATCAAAGCAGTGGTTTAGAGGTGTGGTACTTCAGATGTAGAGGGCAAATATTCTTTAGAAATGTTTAGGTACTTTCTGTAAAGACCAATGCTTAATTACAGCAAACATTACACGTGATACAGGATATTAAGCTCTAAAATGTGTTGTTTGTGTTACAATGTTCTGTGCAACAACTGTGTGGACATGGGGAGAAACCGTTTGCTCTATATTATTAATTTGTTGTCTAACGATGATGATATGGGTTTATAAGTTTGAGAGTTTTCGTGACTGTGGGTTAAAACTGCATGCCATGACCCAGACTAAAAGCCACATGTAGAAACTAGACTACCAAGAGCTGGAATACAAAAGAAAAGCTTACATTTGGTATTGACCATAATGTCACTGTTACGAGCAAACTCTGTGGTTACCCTCCTGATTTCAATGCAACTGGCTTCACATCCCTCTTCTTTATTTCCATATCATTATGAGCAGCTAATATACTGCAGTAAACTCAGTTCAAACTGCTGGTTTGAAAGTCGGGCCTGGTGTCAGGTCAGGGCAAATGAAAATCTCTTCCAGCATTCCAGCAAGATTCTGCTGTGACATAAATTTGTTAGGAACTCTGAGAGACCAAAAGGCATAACTAAGCAAATGCACTATGAAAGTAATATTTAAATATTGTTTCTAATATTGCTGTCTTTGATGCATATTGCTACTTATTTTACATTGAATATTTACATTGAATATATAGTATTAGGACAGAGGATTGGTTGTAGCATGCACAATTAAAAATAGCTATGTGTAATTTTTTGTAAAATAAAATTTTATGGCAGTGTACTGTATCCTAACAGTGTGTGCCTCTGTTTATCTTTTTGCATCATTTCTATTGTTCATCCTTTTGTGTTTTGGAATACATCATTAAGGTACAGGAACAATAGTATCAGTAGTATAATATATTTTTTGAAGGCGTTTTCTACGGTACATTTCTCTATTTCTGAAATATTTAATTTAATTAGACTTTAAAAAACCATGTGTCTGTCACCATCAGATTTTCAGCACTAGGTGGCAGTGTTTGCAGCTCCTAAAGATTCAAGTCAGTTTGGTAACAGATTTACCCAGAATTGAAAATTGCAAAAATTCCCTACGATGATAGTTTGGCAAAAAGAGGGAGACATTTTAAGAGGAACGAAAATTCAGCTGTGGGAGGCCTCCCCCCATGAGAATATATATATATTTAAGTAGAAATTAATGTCTTTTTGGCTACTTAGATGAAAGTTCATTAGACATTTATGTCACTAACAAACACTGCATATAAATTGATCACAAAATATGTTTTTTAACAATTAAATATTTAGAAATGCCATGACTTTCATACTTCATATTGTTGCTGTCAGGTGGAAACATCATATATTTCTTGTTTTTTTAATAAATCGCTACTGTTGGTCACCCTTTATGTTTGTCTGTGAGTTTTGAATACAGATTTGCAGATGTAAGGTTTTCGCCTGACAAGGATGGTAATCAGAATTGTTATAATCTTTATTGACTAATGTATTTTAAAGTACTAACTACTTGTGAAATTAGATCAATTACACATGGGCAAGTGCTTATGAATCTAGTAAATTACTTTTTAGTTTTTTTTTCACATTTTGGTTAATGAAGGAAGTCTATTAAGAAGTCAGTATGGGCAGTTTTGATCAAAGCTTTGCTAAAAAAAAAGACATCGCTGATTTATAACCCTCTTGATGAGGATATTATTGGTTTGCCGTGTTCTTGTGCAGATGTATGACTGTGCCTGTGATTCTCTTGCTAATCTTTGTTCCCCTTAAGGCTGATTGGCAAACCAACGTTTCGTTCTTGACATAAAGTGCTATTTTAATCTTAAAGTAATCATGTGATCTTTACTTTCACTCAACTTGTTCACACTCTTTCAGTTCCCTCTAATTTTCACTTTCCAAAACAAGTGGCCAGGGTCTCTCCATATATCCACAGGACAAAAATATGCCAGTTATTGGTTTTCTCTAGAAACAAAGAACGGGTGAAGTTACACAAAATCTGGGGTTTACTGACATTGATTTATTGCATGTAAAACCACAACTGCAGATGGCCACAATGTTCATGCGCATGTGCAAAATCTCACAGTCAAAAGATGATGTGATTGTTTTATTAAGGTTAAAAAAATATGAAGTTTGTGAGGTGGTTTTCCGGACTAAAATGCACTTTTGAGGTGTCTTAAACGAATGCAGCATGCACTGACATATCTTTAAACAATATCAATGCCATTGTGGTTTTTTTCACAAAATGCACACAAGTTATGTTTATTTTTACTTTTTAAATGTCCTTATTTAATTTAGACATAAACCTGGCTTTATCTAAGCCCTGTCAAGGAAAACAAGTATTAGCACTGGTTTATGGAAGAGCCACTTTCATTATTTTTACCAGTTAGATAAAATATGGACAGGTTGTTTTAGGCTAAAATGCTGGGTTGTTTTAACCCATGATTGGGTAACCCAGCATAGGTTCATTTATAAACCATGGGTTTTGGTCTCTTTGATCTATTTATCCATGCGGGTTGACAATAACCCAGTAATTTGTCCTGTAAACACAGTAAATAATAGTATTATTATTTTTTTTTTTTAAATATGTTGATGAATCTAGTGGCTTGCCTCAGTCATTTAAGAACTGTTGTAGGTGTGGTCTAATCTAAAACCACAAACCAAAACCAGAAGCAGGAATCTTTAGACCAGGAATACAGAGACATGCTGTGATTGCAGGACTTGCATGCATTTGATGCTACCATTTTATAAATATAATAAGCAAATTCCATACACACTGAAAACTTCTGGGTTGTTTTTGACCCATACTGGGTAAATATTGGACAGAACACACTGCTGGGTTAAAAATGACCTAATGCTGGGGTTTTTTCAACCCAATGGCTAGGTTGTTTCCACTCATGGTTGGGTAAAGACAACCCAGCAGTGTGTTGTGTCCAATATTTACCCATCAAGGGTCAAAAAAACACGCCAGCACTTTTTTAGAGTGTAATTTCAGTGTAATACACCTCACAATCCCTCTTTTGTTTGCAGCACTTTTGCCTTTTACATACACAATACAATATGTGCACATTCACATTTCTCAAAGAATGTTAGTCTTACTGCAAAATCAATAAATAGAGATATGCCATAAATATATAACAGAAACGTTGGGTTTATGTGTGATATTTTTGCCAAACTGTGACTAAGAATTGCTTTGTCTGTTCTCTCAACATCACCTGTGTGATTAAGAAAACATGTACCTGCATGCCACATAATAACTGTATCATTGACAGTCATGTGAATCGGTGAATCATCCGTCGTTTATTCATATTCACTGGAATTCGTTTGTTAATTTTAATGTGTGTGTGTGTGTGTGTGTTTCGTTTATACCTTAGGCTTTGAAACCACATTTTAAGATGAATTAAAGCAGTTGTTCTCGCTGTAACATATGACACATGGTTTCGTGGGCATATATAAACCCGCGTACATCGGTCCTCAAGTGGGATACACTGGAATGAAAGAAGCAAAAATGAAAAAGAATCGTTTAAAAGTCCCCTAGTTGGGTTTCGAAAGCGGAAAGTTGTAACGTGAATTGCGCCCCATTTCTATTCGGATGTAATGAAAAGTGTAAAATCTCTTTCACGTTTAAATCAAAGATGCTGTAGCCTAGGCTATATAAACTCCAAACCAATGTCTGTCACATATCGACAAAAACATCTTTTGAAGGGTATACGAAAAGAATTAATGAGGTAAGCAATGCACTTAGTAGATAATTTATTTGACTTATGATTTGATATTTGCCATATTTGATTTGCATTAAATATTCTCCAAATCGTTTTTAAGCATCTGTCAGAATGGACCTGCATCGTGTGGCCTGGTTGTGCACCATTATCTGCTTTGCGCACGTTTACCCGTTTCCAACAAACTGCATCCTTCAGAAGCATCTGATAAAGAGATCGTATACTCTCCTGGAAACGATGGTAACCAAGAAAAAAAAGCATTTTGTTTGTTGAAGATGAACAAAGTCCGGTATGAGGCAAATGTTAATGTTTTCTTACATTTAACGCATTTGTATTTTAGGGTGGACTTTTTCCTGAGCAATGCCTGGAGGACAATGTTCCAGTTACTTTCCCTCAAAATGTTTTTGAGGCAAACGAAACGCAACAGGTAACGTTTGCATAGAAAATTTTCAACAGTTTTTAGGTTGCACTGATACTTCTGTTAACATTTCGTTTAACTCCTGGTTTTAATTTAGGTTGGAGTGGAGAAGGCTATTTACCAGACACTGCAGAATATTGACGCTCTGTTTGGGAACGATGGTATTCCTGACACGTGGAATGAACAAAAGTTGGATGGGTTTTTACACACCATATACCGCCAGATTAATGACAGCAAATGCGTAAGAAGAAATTCTTTTCTTTCTTTATTTTATAGCAGGGAAACCCAAGGTAACCTGTCAAATGCGAATAACAGTCACTTCAGATTGTTTGAAACGTTTGATTGGCAAATCTTCATTTCATCTTGGTTGTTTTGGTCTTGGTTAATTTAGATCTTGAGCAAATCTGAAGCTGGACACGATTCGGACAGAGATGCTGCGCTCAAAGTTTACTTTGACACCATGTCAGCCAATATGAAGCAAAAGGTAAGATGCGTCTCCATACTGTAAGTTTTGTTTGTATTTGGTATTATATCAGAATCATTTTCATGCTAAATGTCTTTGTTGATGTCTTTGCAGAATTTTAGTAACTGCGCATGGGAAGTCGTGAGAAAGGAGGTTCTCAGCATACTGGACTACATATTGAACCACAACACGGACATCATGATATGAGACCCAGAACATTTTATTTATTTAATTGTATTTATTAGTATTTATTTATTTATTTATTGTCTATTTATGGTCCGTGTAACGAAAATAACAATCTCAACCAGTAAAATCTTACTGTAATTTAACTTTTTATACTTACACTTTTGCATTTTTACATTTTTGTATGATTATTTATTATAAAAAAAAACTTTGAAAAATAAATATTTTTAATGCACTGATTCTTGAATCTCCTCGTTTTGTCAAAGCATGAGACTTTTGGAAACTAAGTAAAAAAAGGAATATTAAAAAATTGGATAAGTATGGATGAATGTAGATATAAATATGATAAATTTCGTGCATGTAAAACATTAAGATTGATCTTCACATACACTCTTAAAAATAAAGGTGCTTTTCACAGTGTAGAAGAACCATTTTTGGTTCCACAAAGAACCATTCAGTCAAAGGTTCTTTAAAGAACCATTCCTTTCTTACCTTTTTATAATCTGACATCTTTCAGATGTTAAAGGTTCTTTATGGAACCATTTAGACAAAAAAGGTTCTTCTTTGGTATCGTGAAGCACCTTTATTTTTAAGAGTGTAAGTCTTTCAGAGCTGTGACTTGACATATTCTTGCAATAACGTCACACGTCATTTGTTTGTCTCAGCAGAAGTTATTTTTAGTTAGGCTATAGCAGACATGATGTCTCGGTTTAAGGCAGTCCCACTGCTTAAAGCATTTACACTTTATACCCGCATATCCTGTGTGTTTGCACTATGTATTGCATAAGAACACATCCTGTTTTCTTTTGTGTCTATAGATGCACATTCATTGTTCATTTGTTCTCTCCTGGTTTTATTAAAATTCTTGAGATTTCTCTGTGCATCAGAGAAACAAGGGTTTAGAAAATACTGTAAAAAAAACTAGTATATAGCCTACTTAGTATATTTTCTTTACATACATTTTATGTAAACATACTTGAACTGTGTGCTCAAAGAAACTAACAAACTAGACCATTAAGTCTGCCTGCAGTAAGTATACTCCTTTTTCCTTCATTAGTTTGGGACCTTGAAGTGTAAAACGCATAAATAAAATGATGTCCTTGCACCAGCATGGGGAGAGGAAATGGAGATAAAGAGATGATTAAGGTGATGCTATATGAGGTCATCCTCAATTTCACCTCAATCTCTCTCAAGAAGAGGTCATTAAATAACAATAGGGATAAAACAATGGGGATTCTTCCAAGATGCCTTGGAAGCCTGTACCATCAATGCTGCCACAACTCTGCACTTTATGAATATTAACTTTATGACTGAAGCTAAAATGAGCACAAATATTCATTCAGAGAATGTTTCTGTATTTTACATAACGTAAGGAAAGCCTATAGTGGCTCAGAAAATACATTATTATTAGGGATGCACCGATACCAGTATTTTCTGAGCCACCAGTATCGGTATCAGGCCCGATAAGCGTACTCATACTCATATAAGTACACCGATACCAAAGACTGATGTGACATAACTAACACGAAATTATTTATTTTTTCATAATTTGTTTCAGGTGGAGTTGTAATTATGAAGTTTTTCTATTTTTATTAGTCTGACTGTGTTGTGCTTTGGAAAAAAATTAAGAAAAAATACAGGTAAAGGGATCGGGATCAGTATCGGTATCAGCGAGTAGCCTACCAGAAATAAAATATTGGTACTCGTACTAGGTATTTAAAAAATGGTATCGGTGCATCCCTAATTATTATAAACCAGAAATTTCTGAAATGTCAGGTCCTACAGCATTATGATTAAACAAACCTCATTTTCATGTTATAAACACATCAGTGTATAGTATACTAAAACAACAACATTCATAATAGGCCCGCATACTGAGAAAAAGTTGTCCATTTATATTGGTCATTTGAACTTCATATTTACACTTCACTTGCTACAAATTATAGGGTCAAGCAAAGTTAATTGTGTCAAATTGTAGGTAGATAAAAACCAAAAACACTTCAGTGTTATCAGTTTTATTAAGTTTTCCATAGCATTTAAAAAAATAAATACATAAATACATACATAAATTAATAAATTAATAAATAAATTAATAAATAAACAAAACATAAACAGATAAAGTAAGCTTGTTGAAAACTACACTTTGGATGAGTTCGTCTTGAGGATGAAACTAAGAACACGCAAGAGCTCCTTGCGAATCACCTCCCAAGCGCAGACACTGTTGTCCTGATGGAGATAAAATAAAAGTTAAGATGTAATATGAGTTGTAATGAGAGGTTTTTTATTTGAATTATGACCCTGGTACGCAAAGCATATACGCATTTTTGAATAAGGCCTGGCATACTGTACCTTGTTTCTAAGTAGAGTGGCTAATTTTTTAAAATAGATTTTCAGAGCAGCGTCTCTTACAGGAAAATCATCCCCGTGCCCATCTCTCTTCTCCAAAATCTACACATAAGGGAGGAATTATGACACAGTTACAAGTGTGTTCCCATAGTCATATATTAAAGTAGAATAAATGTATTTGTACTCACACATCTATTCTCCTCAGTAAGGCGGTAAACTATGTTTTGGAAATTGTCTGCTTTCTGCTGGTCCCAGGACTTTGGGAGAGTGTCGTTCGCAAACAGATAGTCGATGTGCTCCATAACTTTATATATTGCTTTCGCCACACGGATTTTCTGCAACAACAACAGATAGTGACTATAGTGACCTGAACCTAATGCATGAACTATTGTCTTGATTATTTAAACAAATATCATTTTATTGTATATTTCACCTGATTTAAACCCTTTGATTGCAGAGCAGATTTTGGAAAATTTATCTCGACGTTTTCTTCCAAGCATTCACGAGGGAAAAGACCTCCCTAATAAAACAGACATAATCTGATAAGGACATATAAATGACAGTGAACAGGAGGGTTCGACCCCAGCCATGCTGACAAAATGTATAGGCCTACTTTAGAATCAGAATCAGGAGCTTTATTACCAAGTATGTTTACACACACAAGGAACTTGACTTGGCGACTGGAGCATCCAGTGCAGAAGAAAGTAAACACATAGTGCAAACATAGTGCAAACATAGTGCAAACATACACAATAGTGGTGAATAACACCAAGCAAAGGGGGAGGGGAATAAAAACTGGAGTTAAATAATAATAATAATAATAATAATAATACACTATGTAAAGAAGTAAAAAGATAAAAGGAAATATATGTATAGACAAGAAACAACATATAATTGTTTAAATGAATGTACAGATGTGTTATTTATAATGCACTTTAAATCACTTTGGGATAACCTGAAAATTAACCATGGTTTTATTATAGTAAAAGTGTAGTAACCATGTTTTAGTCGACTTTTTTACCATTTTTATTGCCCTAGTTTTACTACAAATATCATATGGTTACTATAGTTAAACGATTAGGCTATTCATTTTCTCATAGCATCTGGCAAGTAAATGTATAAGTAAAGTGTCAACATACCATGTTCTCAAGTAGATTGTGAGCTGATTTCACGAGTTTCCACCGAATGTGACAATTTGTTGGCATCGAGCAAACTCGTGCACAAACAAAAAAGAAACACAGCAAAGTGATGCACTGAATCTTCATGTTGTTCATCTCGTTTAGTTCAAGATCCGGGATAAGAAAAAAATACTGTTAAGTGTCCAAGATCAAATACAAACGGTAACACTCGGTCACGAACACTGTTAAAACTTGCTGATAATATCTTCATATGTCTGACATGGATACCCATCGTCCGTTTTATACAGCATGCATCCATGATTTATCGAAACAGAAAATTCCGTTGTGAGGGGAAGAATGAAATCGCAAACCGCATCGCATTTGACGAAGACATGTGTCAACAGGAAGTCTAATCTATCTATCTATCTATCTATCTATCTATCTATCTATCTATCTATCTATCTATCTATCTAATTCTATTGTAAATACACTATTCAATGTTCAACACCATGTACAATTTAAACGGTTAACACATATAAGGCTTTAGAATTGCAGGTGCTGATTCTATCATCGTCTTATGTTATTGGCTTTTACAAAATGCAATAAGAATTGTAGGCTGGGTATATATATTTTGTAGCCTAAATGTAGCCCTTGTCTTTTTTCAAGGTTGTCTCTATAGTATTGCTGTAGGTTAATTATTTGTCATCTCAAATCTTTTGCAATTCGAGCCCTTATTAGATTATTTTATAGCTTTTATATTTATAATAAGGACTGACTCGAATAAAAAAATGTGAAGGCGCTCCCATTTTCATCTTTCATTCATAAGTCGAAAGTGGCTGCTCGGCAAGTCCCATGTCTTTCTATGAATATTTTTTTTTTTTTTTTTTTTTTTACAAATCGCCTACCTGCACTTCAGACAATGGGAAACCGAAATGTATGTGTGTTACACTAACGCATAACAAATGGATTCACCTCCACGCAGCAGACCACAAGAGCGTTCACAGACGAGCTCGAGCGATATTAAAGCGTAGGGCTTATTGGGTTCCATTAACCACAGTTATGAGTGTCTATAGACCTAATAATGCAAGCACAGTCATCACTTAATAGCGGAATTTTCCGTCTTCACCATCAAAAGCGTATACGAAGCGCACGGGTTTTTATTCGAGCTGTTGAACATCTGGAAAAAATAAACACAGCGTATTTCGTTTTGTGCATTACTGAACTTTAGGGCATTTGACCTATACAGGCAACCAATAGAAGTTTCCTTTAAATGCATCATCATGGAATGTCATATAGGGCAGTTACTATGAGTATGACCGCATGTGTTGTAGGCTATGAGGCGATCAGGGTTTTTGGAAGGTTTTGTCATATCTTCTGTGTGTAGCTGTGAATTTCTTCTGAGAAGAGTTTACATTCTTTCCCATTGAGAATTTCGTTTCGCACACACTGTGAGATTTTTTTATTTCTGTTCTCTTCTGTTCTTTCTGTAGGCCTACTCTCAGAATAAAATACAGGCTTAACTCTCTCCGTCCGTGCATGTGGTCTTGGGAAGCATACGGTTAAAAGTACGCGAGGACCTGTCAGTAACTTCCGAACAAACCTCAGTTTATACCACAACAATACAATGAAAAAAACACGTTGAGTAAAGTGAAACATGAGTTGGCTAGAACTAGGCTTCTCAAATGCCATCACCGTGTAGCCGTGCATTGACTGTAAAAAAAGCAAATATTCTTGACGCAAGAGCACACTTATATTTATACTGATATATTCACTATAAAAAAGCTGTCTTATTTTTAACCCAACGTTGGGTCAAAAAAGGGACCAAAATTTTCTGTCAACTGGAGCGACCCTAAAATATTTTTTTCCCTGTAAAATTAGGCTGTATATAAGAATATATAATAAATGTTTCAAAAATAAATTGTAAAAAAAATCTTATTTTCTGGCAGATGGGGCGCCAGAAATAAACTGTAAAATACCATATTTCCCCGTTTTTCTTGTAAATTTGAAAATATTTTATACGTTTTTTTACAATGATCCTTTGGGTTGTAAATTATGACTTGATGCTCTTGATGCATAGCCTACTGTAACTACCATACAAGTAAATAAAAATAAATAGCCTACACTGTACAAAAATATTTGTTTAGCAAACAAATTTAGCCCCGCTTTACAGTTTGTAGCCAGGGGCGTAGCTAGGCTACATGGTGGCCAGGGGTGAACATGATGTCATAGGCAAACAGTCTAAGCCATAGATATATCTACATTACACATAGGCTACGTTTACAATTTACAAACTAGGCCTATGTGTAATGAAGAATTGGTGTAAATTACAAGTAGAAGTTTGATAGAATTTGGTAACGCTTTAGATTACGGCCCACAATGTAGGCCTATACCGCATTAAACAGAATTTACAGAGTGATTAATTGTAGCAATAATACCTCTACAGTACATATCTGTAGGTAAAGGGGAACAAGATGCACAATTTGGGGAATAAAGAGGTAAGAGTCAGGGAAATGTTTAAACTTGTACAATTTAACAACAATTTAATAGCCTAAATTAATTTTCACATTCGCTCGCAAGTAGGCCTCGCGAGCACACCATTAGAAAAATTATTTCGAAGTTATGATTTTTAATTAACAAATACGTATTTTAAACACAATTTCATTTTAGTGTAACAATAAAGAAAGAAGCATTTGCAGAACGGGGAACGTGCTAATAAAGCAGATAGCTCATAGAAGCTAACCTAAATAATATATAAACACTTGAGTTGGTATGTTTTCATGTTTATATTGTTTAAATTGAGGTATAACATATCTACATGATAAGGTAAAAGTCGGTCCCTAGCACAGGCTGTTTACAAGAACACCTGCTGAATAAAAACGCGCATTTTGCTCATTTGTTTAATAATAGAACCATGGCGAAGAACTGACGATTGAAGATGAGCTGTAATGTGTTTAAAAGATAATTTAACTCTTCCCCGAACTTTAATTGATTGTTCCCCTTTACCTACAGATATGACATTATTGTTACAAATAGTTACGCTGTGAATTATGTTCAATTATGCGGTAGCCACATTGCGGGATATAATCTAAAGCGTTACCAAGAATTTCTGTCTGTAAGGATTTTTTGGTCACCCTAATAAAAAAAAAAGTTCTGGCTACGCCCCTGTTTGTAGCCACAACGTAACAATAGGCTATAATTCAAATTCACATTACAAAGGAGTCAACTATACGACTATTTGTCAGTTTCAATAAATCATTTTTATTTTTTCATTTTATAAATAGTATAAAAACATTTTTTAGACATTAAAAAACAAGTATAAATAAATAAATAAACATTAAATAAATACAAAACTAATAAATATCATGTGATACAGAAATGGTAAAATCACAAAATGCATGTGCATCACAAACTAATTTAGGCTAATTGACCGAACTGCAGTTTGTTTTTATTGATGCGCATAATAAAAATAGCTTTTTAAAAATACTTTTCAGTTTATCCATTTCATATGTGTGAGAAACAAGCTTATTTGAACTTTGATTACACTTTTTTTTTTTACAGTATACACTGTCACAACTTGCCTATAAAACACCTTGATAAAATGTTATACAGCAATGTAAACAAATACATAAAACACAAAACATTATTTTTTTCGTATTTGCTCATAAGCAAATTGATTCCTCTTTGCTCTATGGAATGTAGCACAGGGCAATTCTTTACCCTGATCATCAGGTTTAATGTTTAAAGTCTCTGCAGGAGGATCTTAGCATTGCTTGCCATGATGTCCATTCTCTGAAGGTGACTTCTCACAGCTCTGCGGATTTGCTCCCATGACCAAGCACTGTATTCCTTAAAACACGAAAGGGAAAACTTGTGCTGAGTACAACTGATTTCATTTACTATAGAAGACAATCATTTCTATTACAATGTAACATTCAGAATCGCAAAGACAAAATGCCTCTTACTGCAATGGGAAAACAAACAGTGGAAAAATAATTGGACTAAGTAAAGAGTATACAGGCAATGACAGGGTTTTGGCAAGGTCTATGCTGATTAAAGCCCAAAGATTAATTAAAAGCCCAATTCACTTCAGATGAGAAATGTGTCCCTCTTTTTACTGTCTGTCTTTGACACACATTCAGTACAACCAGTACAAAGTGATTCATCATACTGTGCAAAACTTACTTTTTTCTTTAGAATTTTCTTTAAGACCTTGAAGTGCCTCTTTATTCTTCTCTCGTAAGACTTATGTGATGCTTTTTGGTATCGAGCCACCTGAACAAGCAATATATAAACAATGAGCAAAAACTGTCAAAAACAGCAAATTTTATTAAAACTTTGTAAATACAACATTTCGTTCACACAAGACTTACGCATTCTTTGAGGTCAGACGACTGCCTGTGCAGGACATTAAGAAAACTGTCCACAGTCTTCGGGTTCCATTTTACTGAACTCATGTGCTCCTTCGCATCCATGAGGTCTATGATATGGTCTAAGGTCAAGGTAAGAAACCTCACCTGGTCCTCCAGCTGTAAAGAAAAATAATTGTAAAATTTCTTGTGTATAGAATTATACAACGCTTATAAATAAAGAAAAAGTAACCCATATAGTATGTTGTTGTTTTTAAAAGTAATGATACCAATTCCAAACTATTGACTCTCTTCAAAGTGTTTGCTTAATGGAATTTTGCCCACCTTAGCCTTGTCCATGTATCTGTACAGGGATCCAGGAAACGGCACCATTTGTTCCGGATGTTCTGCACTCTATAAAAGTGAGAACAATTTTTTTCACACGTCCTGTTCAAATCTGTCCCTATATTAGACTTCCCTAAAACGTTCATGCTTTGCAGACTAAAATAAATCAGTGCATCAGTGACAACATTCTTCATTAAAACCGTATTCAGTTGTAACCCTTCAAGCCATCACATTTACACGTTTACAACGCATAATAAATTGATGATGGATGCTTAAATATTTAAAAGTGAAAAAAAAACACTGCAGAGAGTTTCTAAAGCATCAGTCTGGTACTGTGGCGATAAATCACATTCATTCCCAAATTGAACACCAAAGTTTAAACGTACCATTTGCAAAAGCAGGGTCAGAGACTCGTTGCTTATCAGCCCGTATCGCCGGAGCCACTCGCAGGCAGAGCATGGGCTCTGCAGAGTCAAAAATAGTAGAAAAATGTAAGTCCACATTTTGGTTTGCTTCGTCTTTGCACACATGATATTTTCTACGTTCTCGTTTGGGTGAGTATAACACCGACATGATGCTTTGAATTTATATGAACAGTATGAAAAGGGAAAACGAAGAATGCAATAGGCAAATCCCCGCCGTCGTTTGTCAGCTGTACTTTCACTTTGGCTAGGAAATGCCCTCAAGGAATGTCCTTCAATAAGAAACAACTCTTTTGTTTAATATAGGCTAAACTAAATTCTTTCATACAGTTAGACCCAGCACTTACAAATTTAAAGTAGTAGGCTACTTTAGTTTACAAAACGCCAATACGGTAGCCTACACACGCAAACAAACACGAACGAACAAACATTAACCTAGTTTCCCTCGCTACCAGCGGCTTAACCGATGTGAGAAAATAATAATGTGTCGACTGTATATAGGTCAAATGAATCCCATAGTAAATAAGACTTACGTGATTCCATAGTATTTCGTGTCGTTGACGTTTCAAGTGAAAATCGTTTTCACTTTCTGTTTGGTGAAGTAAGGGGTTGATGCAACTGGCTGACGTAACCTCGCGCTCTCATGGTTTTCACTTTTTACTACAAACAGTATACGTGTGGAAAATGGGCTGGCTTACGCATTAGCCAATCGAATTTAAAAAAAATTCCTTTCAGTATGTTCTCGTCACAGTGTTTAAATGGTCATATATTATGCACCCTCAGATTCCAGATTTTCAAATGTTGTCCTATCCTAACAAACCATATATCAATGGAAAGCTTATTTATTCAGCTTTCAGATGATGTAAAAATCTCAATTTCAAAAAATTGACACATATAAGACTGGTTTTGTTGTCCAGGGTCACATATGCATTCATTATCTTCATCAATTTTAATGAAGAGCAGGGCAAGATCAACCCTGATTTCGCCCAAGGAGCGTCATTTTGAAGATGGAGCGCCTACTATATAGTGTAGCTACAGCTGAAATGTGTACATTTTTATGTTGAAGTATTGTCTTTTCTTAAATGTGTAATGTTAGTAAAATAACAAAAGTCTCATTTCCACGTGTCTAAACTAGCCATATTGAGCGAAAACGTTGCTTGAGAAGTGTATTGCTGTGTTTTTTGAGCCGAAGCCCCTCTCCTGTGTGCATTTCAGATAGTCCAAATACTGTTGTCACAACTTGAAACAAATAAGACCAGAAACATACATAGGCCTATGCCGTTTTTGAGTAATAATTGATATGTGGTATGTGTTGGTTTGGTTTAAACAAGAGTTGTTCCATCGTAAATATCTTTGTGGATGTCACGCCTTGTATTTACTCTAGTTGGCGCTATTCTGACGAGTCCCACTTTTATTAAAGTGCAACAAAAAGCAAATACAACGTTTCATGTTTTGACCGCAGACCAATGTCAGAGAAGCAATTCGTGCAATAGTCAGCGTTAGGCTATGTGTCAATAAATGGGAGAAAGTAATAGGGAGAAAACATTTGCCTGAGAGTGGTCTGCAGTTTCACCTGCGGATTCACACATCGATACTTACACTCGTTTGATCTCTTTCGGTCACAGCAGGCGGCATTAGCTTTTGTTTATAGTCTAATTGCATCTGATAGAGCCTTTTTTACCGGATCAAGTCATCACAAGAAATATTTCTCAGTAAATGCAATTTTATGTTTATTTTTTATTGAAAAAATAAATAAATGCATAAATACATGATGTATTTCAAACTAACTATACTTTAAATATGCTTGATGGTTAAAAGAATGAAAACATGCCCTGTTCCCTTATAGTGAATATAAAATGGTGTAGGCTACATTGAGATTTTATTAATCGTGAACAAGAGTAACATTAACAAAGAGGCTACACATCATATAATCTATCCAAAACATTTGTTTTAATTACTTCTACATTCATTTGGTCTAAAGGTTACATTCATTACATTCCTACATAGTAATGGACAAGCCATAGAGTAATAGTCATAAAGTTTTGACAATGGCTCGTTCATTCATTCACACGTTCGTTTGCTTGTTTGTTCAGTGATCAAATAGTGCAAATGGAAAATAATTATTAACGTATTTATAAATTAATAACAAAAATAGGCATATATTAACTTATTAATAAATAAAGACAAAATAATAATAAATACAAAAGTGCACGTATTCGCATATTAATAAATAAGGACAAAAGTTTACAGTATTAAATGTCTCTTTCTAAAGATTTTTTGGAAGTGGTCCATGACTCCCAAAATCTCATTGCGAACAATCTCCCACGCACACCTTCTGAAATCCTATAAAGAAAGAAAATGACACTTAAGATTGATAAATAAAGTACGAAAACAATGTTGTAACATTGAACAACGAATCTCGTATTTATTTACCTCTCGTGTGAGAAATTGGTCGAGCTTTTCGAAGTTTTTGACCAGCGTCTTAAGTTCAGAGCTCACCACCGGCATCTAGATATTAAAATAAAAATGAACAATAAAACAAAAACAGTCGTAACAGATGTTGCTTTAAACCCAAATGTCTCTGACTTACGGAGTTTTCATATGATTTCGTTTGATGTTGGAGACGATGAAAGAGCCCTCGCAAATCAACAAGTACAGTGGATTTCCAGTGGTCGTGACCGTTCTTCTTAAACATCTCAAAAGTGTGTGTAAGTGCTATATTCAGTGCTGGAAGTACTTCCTGTCCCTGTTCCCAAAAGAATAAATAAATATCAATTTTAACATAATTTAGAAATTCCAACATATTCAAACACATTATAGGCTATATGGGTTATACAGTATTTTGATGTCTACCTTTTTAGGAAGACTCGAAGAGATGTCAAAAGTAGTTTTTTCCACCTCCCTTATGCATGTCTTTGGACCCTGTGGGGGAGAAGGGGTATTAATATAAAGGACAGATTTTTAATGATAGATAGATAGATAGATAGATAGATAGATAGATAGATAGATAGATAGATAGATAGATAGATAGATAGATAGATAGATAGATAGATCACTCACCAGTGCATGTAGAAGTCTAATTGCTTTGTTTATATTAAAGATCTCCTCCCTCCTATTGAACTCTGCAAACAAGGTCGGGAGAATGATGAGCCACAGAAAACACAATGAAGTTTTCATTATCGCGTTGTATTAATAGTATTAACAGTATTGCAATGATAGTACTAGTGCTCAGTGCAAAACAAACATCAAGTTTATGGCAAGACACTGGCTATATAGGCTCCCAAAAACAATCACCATACAAATTTGCATTCCATGCCTACCAGGTGAACAGCGGGAAGCCCGCGCGGTATTAGTCTTGGAATTTTTTAAAAGAGAAAATGAAAGAATCACGTGATGCTCTTGTTTATTATCTCATACTGAAAACATTTGTGAGAGTGATATTACCTCAGCAATTCACTTGAGTTCAAAAGGGACTTTCATAAGCAGTCCTGTATCCTTGACACCGCATAAAAAAGTGACATGGACACACAAGAAAAAGTAAGCTATTTTCAGCAAATACCGTAGGCTACTTCCAATATGATTTAATTCTATTGAAATAAATACAGCATTTGCTTTGTTTATGGTGATGCAGCTGGTGATTCCACAATTTATCCGGTATGCTGTAATAAATGCTTTTTCATATTCACTTTCATGTTTCATAGCATAGTTTTCTTTAGAAATTTCTTTAAGGCAACCGACTTTGCATAATGACGCAATCGCCTAAGCAGTGATTTGAGATGCTGTCATGTCTTTGTTGTTTCCTTTAAGAACAATAAAGGGCGTGATGTAAAAAAAAACACGCACGCATTTTAATTTAAATATCTAAAAATAGGTACGATCTTTACAACATTACTTCACTGTAAACAATATCTTTTAGGCTAATACCATGTTCTGTGTCGTTTTTAAAAATAGTCTACCGTTCTTAAATGTTAAACCATTTGCATTCTTGTCGAGAAAACAGAAAATGTAGGCGTACTGCTAATTTAATTTATTTTATTTTATTTTATTTGTCGTTTAATAATTCAATAGGCCTTCCCTTCTGATTTTAGGGGGAAATTGTGGTATACAGTTCACAACTTTTTTTTTTTTACAGTTAAGTTATTAGAAACACCTTTTACTTGGTAACCCCTCTCGCGACACAAAGGCTTTACCGGTAGGTGGCAGCACAACATCACTATCGTGACACCACGACGTACAGTAATAATATTATAGATCAACGAAACCGACCGATGGGCGTTTTTTGCTTTTGAATAATCCACATTTATCTGCTATCTTACAAAAATAAAGTTTTAAAGTAATATTACTCAGTTTCTATTCTTTTTGGTGTGAGGTATTATAAATAATACATTGTTTCCCTTGCTGTATGCTTGATTTAGTTTTGTTTTAGTGAACACTGCGATCTGTTAAGATCTACCCAGTGAAACGCGTCAGAGCCTCTGATATTTTTAAAACAGTGTCTGCTGTTTCAAGTCAGACTATTGAGACATGTTCATACTTGTCCTGAAATATGCATAAATGCAGAGATCACACATACCTGCACACAAGCATGCTACCTGTTCTCCGTTCTGAACTGTGTTTGAGGCAAAAGCATGTGAATCTTAAGGCAGGAAATGAGATAGTTTGAGAATAGGAAACTTTATGTGGCTTAGCTCACTGCACAGGAAAGAGAGGGTTTCCTTCCAGAGGATGTAGAAGACGGGGAACTGCAGGGAGAGAAAGAGACAGAGATATGTATGATGTTCCCCTGCCTTTATTTGCAAACTGCTCTTGAACCAGAACCTGATAGGTTAAACTTATTCATGTTTCTGGAAACTGAGCAGCCAAAACTTTGTTTAGATGCTTCATTTTGAAGTTTATGGATGATATTTATTTTATTATAATGTACCAGTAAATATAATTTATAAAAGAAAATGTAGCACATTCTTTTAAGAGTGACTGGCTTAATGCAGTAGATTTTAAACTGACGAAACTTAAGTATGTTTGTGGTGGTTGTGAAACGTTGTCCTTCAATTTTAGCTGATCATTCTGTTAACTAAATAATGCTAAAGAAAATAAATAATTATGACTACAGCTGATTCATCTCTCTATCCTCACAAACGTAATTTCCATGTCTTATTCCAGGAAAATACTAAACATTCTAAGAGAAAAATATGACATCGCTGAAAGTACAGAGTCCATTTTGCCCCACCCAGAAAACATAGGCCTACTTAAGATTTTTTTTTTTGCTGGGGTGGGGCATGTTGTACTGCTTACAAATCTGAGGTTTAGTAGTAACCTCTTGTTTCCTGATTTTGTCAAGTTTTAAGATCTCTAAGCAGTTATACTTGGTAGTTCATTTCTGTGCAACCTAAAAAAAGCGATCAGAGGTTTTGCAACTGGAAGGGAGGGAAGAACCCACTAGGCCCCATATGGGTGTGAATCAACCACTGTGTGTTATTCATAGTTGAATGAAGAACTCTGGTCAGCAGCAACTGATGTTTTTCATAAAAATATATTTTGCAGAAACAAATGAGATCCTGTTTTAGAAGTGCCTGTTATCTGAAGCATCTAACCTCAGGTTCAGTAGTTTTAGATTGCTTGGATTAATGGTTTACAGCTCACAAGGACTAGAAAAAGTTAACAAGACAGATCTTTCTGTTTGCAGGTAAGCTTTGCATCTGGTGGTGTATTTGCTTAACTGGTTTCACTCACCATTACTAATTGACCTGATCTGTTGATGAGCAAAGGTAACTATTGCATAACAATGGACTGTGTTGTTTATTTGATAAGGAAATGTGTAACACGTGTTGTTAAAACAATAAGTGTTTTTCCCAATGATTCAGTTGAACCATACCCCTCTCCCTCTCTCCCTCTCTCCCTCTCTCCCTCTCTCCCTCTCTCTCTCTCTCTCTTCCTGTTACTAACTGTCTCACTCTTCTAAAGCTGTGATGTGAGTGCTGGAACAGGAAATGAATGCAGACAGTGGAGGCAGGCAAGCTGAAACTGGCATAAAGCTTTAGCGTGTATACACACCTACCCGCATACACATACGTACGCTGGCCCTGACTGACAACTGTCACTGGAACTTTGAGCTTCAGGTGGATTAACTAAGTGCTGGTGGCTGAAGACCAAAGCCTCCCTGAGCCATTGGAAAGTTTGAGCTTCAATGAAGAAAATATAAAGAAAACAGGAGACGGATCCTACAAATGTAACTCGAACAAAAGGAGAAAGACAGGATGACGCTTCATTCCCCCTTCAGCAGGTACATTTTTACTTTGAAGAACTGCTTTATAATTTTTTTATACCTTTAGGAGATCATTTGTTTTATTTCTTTATTAGCATGTATGAGGATAGCAAACATTTTGTTTGAGATACTGTTTGTGTTGCTGCGTGACAAACAGCTGTCTGCCTGCATAACCTCAGTTGCAGTTTCAATAGAGAAGCACTCCCGCTCTCTCCACAGTTAACATACTTTGTCCTTTAAGATGTGAAAATCAGTGCATACTCTAATGAGAACCTTTGTCAGTGATTTTCATGCAGTGATATACTGTAGTTTAGCATGCGTGTCACATGTTGGTCATTTAACAGTCAACAAGATTGGTGAAATAAAGACGAAAGGTATTGTGATCGCTGTCCTTGAGCGTTCTTGAAATCTGGTAATTCAGGTTCATATGAAAGCTGTGAAGAACGCTATAAGGTTCAGTGTAGACGCACTTGTATTAAGATCATATGACGAGTATGTTCGATCAAAACATCCCTTATTTTGGATTTGGTCATGTAGACTTCACAGAGAGCAAGAGTGCTCTTTCTGCATTCCTGAGGTGAATGGTCTGGGTGTGGAGGAAAACTGGAACACCACAGATCTGGTCCAGCTCTCCGAGTACACGCCACATTCCAGGGAGGATCTCATTTCTGCCTGAAGCCTTCGCTCCGTGCACACCTCAAATGATCCATCATGGCCACTGAGGTCACTGCTTTGTTTGGGCTCCGATCTATTTGGTATCTTCACTTGCGAGCGTGGTCACAGCTGAGATTGGTTAACGTTTAGGCGAAACCAAAATGAAAACTTCTGTCATCGCTAACTTGCCATCAAGCATCCCAAACTTGTATGATTTTCATTCTCTGTTTAAATGAAAAACAGATGAGAGCTCTTTTCCATATAACCAACGTGGGTGGTTGATTATATTGTGAAGCTATACAATAAAGGGCTATAAAAATAGTCTGTACGACTTCAGTGATATATTACATAAGTTGTGTGGAGTGAGTCGAGAGTTGTGTGTGACGAACAGACCAAAAGTATTTCAAGTTATTTGCTTCAAATTTTGCCCTTCCAGCCACAGCTGCCAAATTGCATTTGCTTGTTCAAACCCGGCGCAGACATGCTTGAACACAAACGAGACTTAAAGACAATATTTTCATCAAGTACAGACTTATATTCGGTATGTTTGTGATCATAATCTTTTTGGGTGTATTATGCGATTAATTTTACAAAAAGGGCTGACTTGAGATTTTAAGATAATAATGGGGATGTTGAAGACCTTGGGCAGATATGACAGAAGGTAAAATGAAATGTCAGAACAGCAGTTTTTAAAGTGGCTTGGTGCTGGGGTGAGTGAACACATCGCATACAGACTCATTTTCCCCCGTCGTGAACATCCTGTGAAAGAACCAGACAGCACAGCAAGGTCAATGCGAGCCAGGCTACAAAAAACAAGGGGTTTCCGTGTTTAAACAGTGTTTCAATGGAAATGACCTCCTCCAATTGTTCTATGCTAGCAGCCATTTTCATCTGGAAGGACACCCCCTCCCTTTAAATACAGCTCGTGCAGATTCCAAGGTGATTTTTCTTTTTTTGTTTGTTTCCAACCGCTTCAACATGATGAATCACGTTTTAGTGTTTTTGTCATTTTTGCACTGGTTCTGTATAACTAAAGGGAGTCACCCAAAGCTTCAAAAGTTGTCAGACAGGTTCTGGCGCTTGCCAGCAGTTGCACAGTTTGCGAGATACGTTAAATAACTCACCAGCCTGAGCTCAATGTTGACAGAACTGCATATCATTGTGGAGAAGGTAAACTCTCATATTTGAATGTATAGCAGTGCTTTGCCCTCTCTCTGTTCTGTCTGTGACGTCTTGCTGGGTGTCATCCCTCGCTGCAGACATGTGTTGGCCTGCAAAAAAACGCTTTTGTTGTTTCGGTATGTAACTAATAAGGTCTACTGTAAACAACAAAGCTTCTCCCTTTCAAATGCCTAAGAGCTACATTTGAATCTGCCTTACATTAAGGACACAGTACCACGCTGCACACCAGTCGCTTAAAATAAATGTTTTCTCTTGTATGAGCTTGTAGGCAACTATTCAACGCAATCTCACGGTGAAATCGTAAGTATTTGATGAGGTGCCTAATTTTGGCTAATTCGTATGAATTCGTACAAGCTCAGTCGTACGTTTTAGTACGATTTGCTGTTGCGCCAGTGACGTATGCTGTTTTACTATTTTACCTCATTCACCTGACAGAGCATATGCCTCTGACTTGAAATAAATGATATGGTTATAAAACAATATAAATGATTTACTGGGTGTAGAAAAATGTGTTTTTATACACCCAGTGTGTTGTTCGTTGTGGGATCTTAAAACCATCTTAAAAATGCTAATGGAAAGTTGGGATGAAAACAAAACATTAGCCAGAATATTTCCCTTTATAAATTCATTTAGGGTAGGTCTTTAGGGTAGATGTTAAAACAACCAATTTACAAATATAATTTAAGATATTGATAACTTTGTTTTTCAAAAATAATGTTTTATTATTGTGCTATCCAGGTATCAATCAAACTGCAGTTGGGTTGTTTTGATTAAGTAATAATAACAAAAAAAATCCACACACAGCTAACTAACACAATAAAACATGCTTTTTTAAATGAAAATGAATAAAGACAGATTTATCTGTTTTTGCAAATGATCTCTTCATGTATATATAGTATATACCCAGAGATCAGATAAGTGGTTATGATATTGTTGACAGCAGCTGTTTGCCTTCCTGTGTCTTTCTCAGCATTAGACAAGCACCAGGAAGGAAGTGCTTTAAAACAAGGTATCACAAAACATTGAACAAGATCAAACTAGTGGTCATGATGTAATAAAACAAAGTTTGCATTAGAAGCTGTGAAACGTAAAACCACTCACTGGGCTTTTGTCACAATGAGGCCACCTGTCTTTCATAGCACATAAGATAAAAAAGGAAGCTGTGAAAACAAACACTAAATGGCAAATCCCTAACGGTTTCATAAAATGTAGTGTATTAAAAAAATATCTATGAATGAATTGCTTTGGAGGTCACACTAGACTGCTTTCTTCAGGTCATTGAGCAGAGCATTCAGTCTAAATACACCTCACCACAGCTGCCTGCCTCTAATTCTAAACTTAAAACCAGTTGTTGACACAAGGTGTGGTTTCTAGATATCAATGGTTAGCTTTAAAGGCTTCAGCTTGGAATGTGCTGTGATGTAATGAAATATTGTGCTACAATTGCGTACACTCTTGTTTACTATATTTACTGCATCATGAGATAAGGTGTACACTACCAGGCAAAAGTTTGTAAACACTTACTCTTTCTTTCTTTCCCCACATTTTAGAATAATAGTAAACCCATCAAAACCATTGAATAACTGTGGGAATTACATTGTGACTAAAAGCATTCAAAATACATGAACTCTAAGTTCTATTTTAGCATCTTCAAAGTAGTCATCCTTTGGCTAGAATCTGCAGAATCATACTTTTATCATTTTATCATTCAGCTTCTTGAGATCTCAACCTGGGCAGCTTTTTAAACATTTACATTTACATTTATGCATTTGGCAGATGCTTTTATCCAAAGCGACTTACATTACATTGTACTATACATTTGTACATTTTGTATAGTAAGCAAGTGGGGGTTAGGTGCCTTGCTCAAGGGCACCTCAGCCGTTACCCGCCAGCCCTGAGAATCGAACCAGCAACCTTCTGGTCATGAGTCCAACTCTCTAACCACTAGGCCACGACTGCCCACACTAAACAATATTGAAGGAATTTTCATCTGTGCTGCACTCTTATTGGCTGCTTTTAATTCATTATTTGATTCAAGTAATCCATTTCAAAAATATTTTTTTTTAAATAAAAGTTTTGTTTCCTAATGAAATAAATTAATATGTTGGCACAATTATATTTTTGTCTAGTAATTTAGACATTGAAACATACACCTTCATATTAAAAGATTTTCAAGATCCCGAGAAGTGTTTCCAAACTTTTGACTGATAGTGTATATATATATATAAAAATATGAAGAACTATTTACTTTAATTATTACTCATTCTCTCTGGGAGCACTTTTGTATATTTTCATATATTTAATTGTAATTTTCAAGAACAGAAGTTTCTTCTGGTACACGACTAATGTTAAAGTTGTTGTAAGGTCCACTTAAGACATAAAGAAGTGTAAAGATAAACTTTGCAGAAGCAGCTCGGTTTGTTAAAACCAGGCTTGTTTGTCAAAGTCAAAGATTATGAACAGCTGGACCGACAGAGGGTTCAACCAGAGTGGCTTGTTGATTTTATATTAATAGAACAGGAGCTCTGTGCTTATGTCAGATACTAAAAACGCTGAATAACAAAGTCCTTCCATGTTTATATAATCTTCCAGCAATCTTCACTTATTGCTTTTCATAATCCTCTCATTTGTTTTCTACCCTTCAGGAGGCCCTTCGCTGAGCCTTGATTCCTGCTTGTCAGGTTGACCCTCTTCCCTAAAGAAGTGAAAGGAGTAAATGTGTCTGATGGATACGATGACATCGATACACACTCTTGGCCTGGTACTGGTGGAGTTTGAATATGAATATGAGGGCCGGGATGGCCAAATGGTGTCCATTAAGCCCAATGAGCGCTACATCCTCCTGGCCAAAACCAACGATCACTGGTGGCATGTGTGCAAAGATGAACGCGCCAAAGCGTTTTACATCCCCGCTAGATACGTGAAAGAGCTTCCACCCAATATACCTTCACCTCTGGACTACAGAGAGCCTCCAAGCACTGATCTGAAGCCTGTTGTGACAGACGTGTCAGAGACCCGCAAACCAGATGAGGTGACAATTAGACTACGTCCCAAAGGGAATTACCACAAGGCGGAAAACCGCATGTCTACGTTTGGCGTTCCTTTGGATTTACACGAGCCACCTTCTTACAAGTGTGGCGGACCAGACTCGCTCATCTCCCTTCATAAAGTCTCAGACTCACAGCAAAAGAAAAGGATGAGTCAAGTGACCAATCTGCTGTCTGGCTCTCGTAATGCTCCACCTGAAGCGGCGTCTGATAAGTTCAGAGTACCGAGCTTTAGTCCAGCTGACCCTCTCCTCCCCGCCAGACCTATCCCTGTCAAACCGGTAGAACTTCCTGCCATCAAGAATCTGAATGAGATCAGGTCTCAAGGGAAGTCACCAGAACCAGAATCCCCAATAGAGCCTGAAAGTGAAAGTTCTAGTTCAGAACAATTGCCATCACCAGACTCTGAGAATATTTATGAATCCATAGCGGACCTGAATCTAGACGAGTTGACACTGGCGGATAAAGCACCGTCTGGATTGGCAAATCCTCAGACCAACACGTCATGCTCACTACCAAAGATAAAGGTAAATTCTCATGTGCGTGCACACACTTATTACAAAGAGCTCAATTGTTTTTATATCACATTTACATTTAGTCATTTAGCAGACGCTTTTATCCAAAGTGACTTACACAGAATATCAAGTTTACTTTCTATGCTCTAACCCTCACAGAAACCCTCATATTTTTATTTAGACACTGTTTAGTATATTGATTACTTAATTTCATAACAATAATATTATTTATTATAATATTATATAATTATATAAAATCTACTATATTATAATATTATAATATTATGATATTCTACATTATAGGCCTATTTTTTAAATACAGCTCATTCAGAAAAGCACTAAGCAACATCTTTATAAAATAATAATGGCAATACTATTATATTTGAAATATTAGAATATGTATTTACAATAAAATATGTATGTAATAATATTTAAAGTGTCCAACTAAAATTATTAATCTGCTGACAGAAACAAACATTTTCATATCCGCTTTAAAACATGTTAACCTTTAAGAATTCCACTTTTAACAGTTCCCTAACTACACTGAACAAAACAATGTACAAAAACAAACCAACGCGGACACAGAACAATGTGATTAAGTCACATGTGCTATAATGCTATTTTATATTTGCAGTTTGTTGACCACGGTATTCTACAGGGAATGTGCAAGGGAGTTTGCTTAAATATAAAGACATATATTTTACCAAATATGTTGATATATAGAGATCTGTTTTTGTTTTAGAACAAAGAAAGTACTGACTTAGACTACATACATACATTTTGTGTGTATTTTTAACATATTCATTCTCTCTACATGAAAGGATTGTTCGCAACAGAGAAACAGAAATAAAAGTAATCAAAGTTGCCACTAGGAGGCGATATTGGCCTGATCGCAGAGAGTCATGTTTTTTATTATTTTAGCTCACCATCAAACTGACATTATTGACATTCCTAATGTATAGTTATCCAGCAGTTGAGTAGACATTGGTTTTTTAACCTAGACAAAACAAAGCACCTGAAAACAATGGAGAGAATATGATGGCGCGCTGCTTTACAATAAGGACGTCAGAACAGGATATTACAGCATTTCCAGGGAAGGGCACAGTGACTTCAAGTGCATTTTACCAAATAAGAGAAATCTATAGCATAACATGCTGTATTAATTTGCCATCAGATAAATCCATCAGCCTGACAATTTGTATCAAAAAACAAAACAACTAAATCCAATTTTCATATCTATTTGCATTTGCTCTGTTTAGTGCATTCACCTGCGACTCCTTCACTCTTAAAAATAAAGGTGCTTAAAGGTTCTTCACAGCGATGCCATAGAAGAACCTTTTTTGGTTCCACAAAGAACCATTCCATCTAAGGTTCTTTAAAGAACCATCTCTTTCTTACTTTTTTATAATCTGAAGAACCTTTTTTCATCACAAGGAACCTTTTGTGAAACAGAAAGTTTCTTCAGATGTTAAAGGTTCTTTATAGAACCAAAAGGTTCTTCTATGGCATCAAAGAACCTTTGTTTTTAAGAGTGTTGTTTCACAGGTTGTCAGGAGGCCCATCCCTTTTTCATGTTTGTGAACAAATTTAAAGGTTTGATCACACCATGCCACAGAGTTCAATTACTAAGAGCTACAGGGCATGTTACAACAACAGGGTTTGGTTTTCTTTAGTAGGAACCGTCTCTTAAAGAACACAGGAGAGGGAGGTTCTGATCAGACTTCTAGTAGGTAACATTTGATTCCAATTTAAAAGTTATAGCCTATTTTATAAATTATGTAACAATTGTAATATAAGAATATATATTTTTGTATAATTTAGCCCAGGCTGCATATGTGTATTAAAGGAAGGTGTAATCTCCAGGGATGTTGTTTGCAAAGGTCTTGCGATCTAAGTTGCTGTAAGGCTGCTATTGTTATCCCAGAAGTTTTCAGCTTCTCGGTTTCAAAAACAGTAAATGATCCTCCAGCTTGAAGTTTGTCAGATAAAGCCAAGTTGTTGAGGTTGGACTGTTCTGGTTTTATAAACGAATCTCTCGCTTTCTTCTGCAAATCATAATTAGCCTCTGAAACAATGAACAATGAGAGAACAGGAGAGGTGGTTTTCAAGGGAAATTCATATGAAATGTTTATATTTACATCAGTTTCATGATGAAATTCCAATGAATGCATTTTATTGTCATCATGTTCTCAGTATTTCTAAACGCTCACATTTTGAGAGTCAACATTGAGCTACTTTTTTTAATAGGGAATTTTATTTTTTTTAATTCGAAATCTTTTTCCTTGTGAGGAAAGAGTTAGTGCAGAAGCTGGGCTCTCAATGCACCTGCATCAGATTTCAAAGCTTTTGTTAACCCGTCTACGACAGTCACTGACACGTCTGGCACAAAACCAGCACCGTGTGAAGCTTTGGATTATTTCAAGATGTTTAGATTAGTTCCTAATATTCTGGCTCCTTAAAAGTAACTACACAGCAAGATGACGTAAGAAAATAAGTAAAAATTATTTTTTTTGGCAAAAAAACAACAACCTTGAATTTAGTTTTCTAGTCACTAATTCAAGATTATTTTTCTTACCCTATTGGCAGATTAGACTTATTTTCTTAGGTAGATTGCTAAAATGGCCCTCGGCACGTTTGAAAAACAAAGGTGGAGTATTTCCTGAAGGCCTTTAAATGTCATTGCACTGCTTTAAACCCAAACAAGTTCACAGGTACCCACCCTGACGGGCACCTTGCTTGTGGCTAGCGCAGCACTTTAAAGGCTAGTTTTCCCAAAAGGAGCGAAATATAGGAATAAATATAAAATATGAAACACCGCAATTACTGTTCGTTTTGTCAGTGAGAAACACAAAACGCTTCAGTTTGGGAGAGAAAGGGTTAAAATTTAAGGTCGGTTTACCTGCGCGAGCGCCGCTTCAGGGCGGCGGACTCGATTCACTGCTGAGGAAAGGTGAGACCATTCTGAGATTTTCGCGTATTAAACACAGGTATTGTTGGCAGTATTTTACACCTTATACACAGCAACAAAACGGTAACTCTAGAAATGTATATGGTCCGTGTAAACATTAATCAGTGGGTGAGTTCGCGAGAGTTTACAAATCCGGTAGTTTAGGGCACGAATCCACTTTTAATGCGCGCGCCCTAAACTGCCGCTTCAGTCAGTCAAGTGAAACTGTAAACATGGAGCGTCGTATAACAGGATCGTTGACGTGTTAGTAGGGAATTAATTTCTTTCTAGTAAAATAAAGATGTTTTTTATTTGTGAAGCGTTTTGCACAGGACACGTTGAAAGAAACAGGAAAAACTTTGTAGGTAAAGCATAGGGAGGGCATTGTTGTGGTTTAACGTTAGTGACTCAGCCATTGAGAATGACATGCTCTATCTTTTCTCTATCATTATCTCTCACACAAAATGAGCTCTATCATTTTATCAATTGCTTTGTGTTTCAAATCATTCAAGGCTATTTTGATCTCACTGAGGTTATTTTTGAATATTTTGAGATAAGTGCACTTGCTCTCTGAGCTGCTCGGTAAAGATGAAGTCTAAATCAGGATTTCATTGATTGTAATGGGCAGAGTGCTTGGCTATTTAAATGTCAGCGTTTGCTTGAAGGTTTGCTTAAAGGTTTATTATTCAGATTCGTGTTTTACATTTCTAATATGTATTAAATAAGATAGATAAATATTCTCTCATGTTTATGGCTGTATAGAAGCAACATTGCTTCTATTGTTTTCCTCATTTGTATATCACTTTGGATAAAAGCGTCTGCTAAATGACTAAATGCAAATGTAATGTATATTATAGGTTTAGCTCCAGATTGTCAAAACTAGTATTTCAGTATGAATTGATTAATCCGGTTTAAATCAATTCTGAGCAGTTAAAAACATCTTTAAACATTATAACACTTTGTTGGTAAACATTTTGGTTTTCCTGGTTTGTGTAATTGTTTGTGTTATCTTTATGCTCTCTGATCAGGTTTGGGGTCAAACTACACTGGAATGTCATTATAAAACTATTTTGAGACCAAGAAACACAAATGATTGACCAGCTGTCGCACTTAATGGTTGATGACTGTCACTCATTTGTTATGAGTTTGTACAGTAACATCCATGTTACATGCTGAAACCGTTAACATACTATAATGTTTTAATATCGCTAAATATAAGCAATAGTAATAATATTTTTTGTTGAGTTGCTTTGCCTGTGTTACATATTCACAAACCTAGAGATTCTGATTTGCACTTCTGGTTCTTCTGTCTAAAATGTGCTGATTTATGAACACTTGCGATCACAAGTGAGACCATAAGGATTTCTTGAAAGTGAATTCAGGGGAGTGTCTAAACCCGCTTTTGAGGTTTCATTTGAATGGCAAAACCTCACATTGGCCTATAATCTAGATTTACCGCTTGATTTGGTTACACTAAAAAGCCATCTCAACCAGTTCTCTGAACATTGGCTTCTACCGAAAAGAGAAACTGATTTGAGACTTACAGTAATTTATGTTTTTCAAGCACTACATCCCCATCTGAAATGCTTTCGTGCACATTAAAAGTTATTAGGCTACTTAAACATACATTGATTTAAGTAGTCACAGTTTTAACGTTCAACTTTGTTTTGGATGTTTTATCATGTTATGTGTTGTTTTCTTGTTGGCAGATGTCCGGATGTTTATGAACACATGATTATGTTTGTTTATTTAATTAGCATTGCTCCACCTCAAGAGGAAATGAGAGTTTAACTTCCTCCACTCTACAACAGCAGTTAGTTTGCATTCCCTGTTGAGGTTTCTGTGTTTGTATGCGCTCTCGTTCATGTCTGTATGACCCTCTGGAGACCCTCTTCATCTTTCTTGTCAAACAATCTGGTGCCCCTCCCCTGAAGCCAGATAAACCCAGAATCTCCTCTTGCTATACATGCTGACAACATACAGTACTCTCATGCAGCAGCTGCAGGTTTTTGGAAAGTATTTTCAGATCCTGTGTTGAACTTTCGCCACCTTTCAAGTAGAACCAAATGTGGCTGGAACCCAACGTTTCTTGATACGCTTGCTGATTTTTTTTTGTCACATGTGTGATTTGGCATTGAGGTTCAGATGGAAGTGAAAGAGGTGATTCTGAAGGCTTGCCATACGCTCATGCCCAGACTGGAGACCTTTCTGAGGTTTCGTAAGGTAAGCGGTAAACACACAGTGGCATTGTGAGGCTAGACTGGTGTTTGTGGGAATGCTGTGAAAGAAATACAGCTTGGGTATTGTGGACTTGCTGATTACATCTGCTTTTGTGAGACTATCCCACTGTTGTTCGCTTGAAAGATACTGTTGTTTGTTTGTTGTTTACCCAACGGTTCTACCGCTGGAGTCATTTAAATTTGACTCGGTGTTTGAACTACATTTGCTTTATGGATAGGTTGCTAAACCTGGGATATCTTTGTAAGAAACTTTGGTTGATTGAAACAAGCATTTCTTTTGATAACAGAGTTTATGCACAAACAAACTATTAGTGTATTTGTGCAGGTTTTTTTTAGATATGTCCAGCTGTATTCATGTAATTTTGGTATATGTTTCCTTTTAAAAACTTAGTTTCTTTATTTGACTCTTTGCCAACAACGAAAAGGTCCATAACTTAATTTGTTTAAAAGTAAATAACATTTTTTAAAGAGTTTTTACATCATTATACTTTAACACGCATACAGTTGGGGACTAAAATATTAGCCCCCTTGGTAAATATGAGGAAAGAATGCTGTGAAAATAAATCTTTTATGTAAAAAATTATTTAATTGAAGTAAAACATTTGAGAGTGGGGGAAAATCACATAATGAAATGAAGCTTTTTTTTACAGGATTCTTTGCCTATATTTACCAAGGGGCTATTATTTGTGTCCCTAACTGTACAAATGTAAGTACGTAAAGTATTCCTGCAATTATGTGTTACCAACAGAAATGATGACAGAGAGGCAAGTTACGAATTACAGCTTTAAAAATAGTGAAAAGCATTTAGCCTAGTACGGTACTAATTCCTTGCAAAATCCTTGCAAATCAAGTTAAATTGTGGTTACTAAGATCAACTTTAGCCTTCATTGTAGATTATTTTGATCAGTTGTGTACTCCTGGTAACCACATAATTTTTTTTCTGAGACTGTATGGCAGTATTTAATTCTCCACCATTACATGTCTATCGTGTAATATGTACACTGTGCAGGAGAACCGTCAGTCGGCTGCTGTGTTTTCATCTTAACTTCCTTTTCAGAGAGTGCTGTAAGAAAGACATGTGGATGCTTCCAGCTTAAAGGAACAGTTCACCCCAAAATGAAAATTCTGTCTTCATTTACTCACCCTCAAGTTGTTCTAAATCTGTATATATTTCTTTGTTCTGATTAACACAGAAACAAATATTTGGAAAAATGCTTGTAACCAAACGGTTCATGGCCACCATAGGGAAAACGGCTTTATAAATGTTTTTGTTCTGTTGAACACAAAAGAAGATATTTGGAAGAATGTAGGAAAGCAAACTGTTCTGGGTGGTTATTTTTGGGTGAACTGTCATTTTAAACTTTTGCTTGAACAGGTTTTCAATAAAGTGTGGTTTCAGTGAACTTGAGCAGGTCTGAACACTTTTGTATAGTCCTGTTTTGACTACAAGCTAGATTTTTAAAAATCATATAATCTACAGTAAAGGTCAATTCACACGATTGCATAGAAGCTTTTTTACTTTTATCTGCAATGCTGGTTGTTCCAATCCAAAGATCTGTGCATGAATAGATGAAATTTTGGCTTGCTGTTGGATTGTCAGGTTACAAGGTCTGAAGATAAAGGCCGGAGAGATATTTGATTTCACATAAACGTCTTTGTGCCATGGCTGAATCGAGGGAGTGTCTCCAGCAGGATTTTCTCCCTTTGGCTCTCTTTGTTTTGTTAAGTTTTCTATAGACCTTTGTTTAGGGCAAGCAATAGACATACTTACATAGACATGGATGGATAGTTCCTCACTTTGACATTAACATCGATATGTGATGTCATGTAGGTGCCACACTCCATGTGATGTGGTCTGTTCATATTGTCTTTTTTTCACAATGGTTTTGTTAAATTGAGTATTGTTGGTAATGCTTTGATTTGTGTGTTTTATTAATAGAAACACTCTGGCTATCTGGAATGAGCTTGAATGAAAGCATTGACGGTATATTCATTTTTGCATGTCTGTCCCTTTAAATGTTATATTACTCTCTTCTCACCCATCAGGTTGAGAATGAAAATCCCAACACAGCGGTGTATGCTAACGTCACTGACCTGAAGAAGATCGCCACTCCCTCTCCAATCTCATCTGTCTCTACCTGCTCCTCACCCGGCCTTGTTCTCAGTCCCGGCCCGGACTTCACCACCCCTCCCAACTCGGCCGAATGGCAGGTCCATACTGACCACGACAGCGGAAAGGAGTTCTTCTACCACCCCACCACAAAGCAGAGCAGCTGGTCTGATCCCCGAAGCCCCAACCTAGGATCCAGTATGGAGTCTTTGACCTTCCCCTTGCCCACAGTGTCCACGCCATCCTCTGCCCACTCGCAGGGCTCTGACTGGCAGCAACTTTTGGATGAGGCCACTGGGAGACATTACTACTATAACCAGACTTTAAAACAAAGCTCCTGGACGGCACCGGAACCGTTGTCCCCTCCACCTTCAACAGATGGTGGAAATGTGCCGGTAAGACAGTTGTTCATCTGTTTCCTTATTCACAAATTATTGTGAAGAAGTTAATTTATATATTATTATAGAGATGAATATTGATTGTTTCCATTGTACAATGTGGTATGCTGTACATATGCTGTAGTTTAGTTTCCTCTGACTTTATTGAAGAACTATTTATCTCTTTCTAGCCACCTCTGCCAGAGGAGGACTACCCTTCAAATGAATCCCATAATTTTCCTCAACTCCCTAAGGATCTGCAGTTACCCCCAATCAAACGTGCCATCATCCCTAGGGCTGTTATGGACCCGCATAAAGATTTGCTTGTGGGCTTGTCCCGGTCTTCAGAAGGTGATGGGAAATCTGTTTTCACAAGTGAACACACACATGAACAGGTAATGAGGGTTTACAAAAAATGCACACAGATACGTACATAAATCAGACCGAAATGTAACCTGCATATTTTTTACACTTTTGTGAAAAGCCTGTAAAACAAAAGTGGAGCTAATAAGCCATTATCTGAACTAAACCAAAAATTTTATTAATAAACTCGTGAGAGTTATTGTCTTACTTGTAAGTCGCTTTGGATAAAAGCGTCTGCGAAATGAATAAATGTTAATGTGAGATGGGATGTGTAAAATATTGCATAAGTATTTTTATTGTAATATATTGTAAGTAATTATTTGGCTGATTCTGTCTTAAAGGATGTAACTAAATTGACTTTTTTATCTCCAATCACAGTGGGTGCAGTCTAAGGATGACAAAGGGAAGGTGTATTACTACTCAAAAGATGGGCCAAAATGCCAGTGGAACCTTTCAGAGGTCTGTGTTTGACTTTTTCTGAAAACTTTAGTATCATTAGTCATTTTGTTTGTTTGGGTTTATTTCTGCCGGATTAAAATAACTTAATTATAAGATTTTCATAGTGTTTTAACTCTGCTGCTGTATATAAATCCTCTACTTGTCTACATCTAGTCATCATTACTTTTTTTTTTAAAGGCTTCTGTGACGCCCGGTCAGCAGATGATTGGAAATGGAATGGACCAAGATGCTCTACCTGTTGCGAATGTGAACAACTGGAGACACACAATGAACCACAACATATCTCAGGAAGACTTGGTGAATGTCAGCAGACTTTTAATTTCACTTTGATTTAAAATATAACTTCAGTAGTTTTTCACAGTTCTCTATACTCTATTTTGTAGGGAGCACGTAGGTTCTCTTGTTAGTTTAGTAGACACTTGTGAACTGTGATTTTCAGCATCCTGAATTGATCTGTGGTAGCAAACAGGATGCAGATTTGTGAATTTGAACATAAAGAAGTTGATTAAAATCTGTTTTCAGTCAAATATTAGTCATTATTTCTAAAAATGTTGGATGAGTGGCCTCACAACAGGCTTAGTGTTTATTGGAGCATCTCAACAAAAATGTTGCCTCTAAAAATGTGCGACATGTGACATTTAATTCTCACTTTTTTTTGCTGATGACATCACAATGACCGTAACAGGAAGGAAGGAAACATCTGGTTTCTGATCTATCATGCACCACCTCACCATTTCCACTCTCTAATATTCATTTATTTTTCCTTCCCCAGCACAAATATTCCCCGTCGCACAGGAGGATCGCCTCTGACTGTGCCAGTGATGTATCCAGCTCAGGGAATTCACCAGAATCACAGCATCATGTATGTATTGCAACCTCTGTTATTTCCAGTCCTCAGCGGAGCTTTTAACTCATATCCCAGCTCATTCATGTGTAACAGTCACTGCCCATTCATTTATCCTCAAACTCGCTGCATTCGTTCTCATCGTTGGTTTCTCCAAACCTAAAGTTTGTAAGAACCCAAGAATGGTTTTGTTTCCTTTCTGAAGGACAAAAGACGGCGGAGGAACCTGTCCAATCAGAGCGCAGATTTGCATTCTCATCATGTGGGTTATCAAGCCTGATTGGTGTTTTAAACCGGGGTCCAAAACTAACCGGTCATGTATTTGTAGAAAGCTAACTTCATTGTTCATTGTTGAAAAATAGTTTTAAAATGCTTTCATCCGTAATAGCAGCTAACAGCTAACATTGTTCGTGTCGTGTTGTCAACATTAAACCCTTGCTCATGTAATGTGTTTTCAACTGACCTGCACTAACAAAAGCTTACTGTCCCATCGTTTGTCCTTCAGTTCTGTTGTCCCAAAAATATACCATAAGCTCTCTGAACTGTACAATGAATACGTGGTTTGCTTGTCATTGAGCAAAAGGTATGTTTAAATCTTACTTTGACTTACTTTGGATTTTATGTTTTTACATCCAACAGACATTATTGGAGAAGGCTGGAATTCTGAACAAAACCAAAGTGGCTGAGAATGGAAAGAGGCTAAGGTGTGTCTTCATATAAATCCCAGTATCTATGAAACAGCACATGGGCTTGTGTTAATGGGCTCTTAGCATTGAAATGAGCTTTTGTCTGTTTAAACCACTTCTCTATTTACTTTACAATAGATCAAATCATCAAGAATTAAACTAGTATCTCTAGTTTTGTGCCACTTCCTCTGCTTGTGTTTATTTCTCCACATATTGTGTCAGTACAAAAAAGGGAATTTATAGCTGTCATTTCTCTGTCATTTCAGGAAGAACTGGGCACAGTCATGGACTGTCCTTCATGATGGGATACTCACTTTCCACAAGGACCCGAAATTTACACCTGCTGGGATGGCTGTACGTTCATCTACAATCTGTTTATCTTTTGCTTCTCAAATATATGCAGACCGTACATAAATAAGTTCTTTATGATAAACTTGTTTGCCATTGGTTAACTCCTGCAGACCAAGACCAATCAGATTGTGCCAGAGTTTACAGTGGAACTGAAAGGAGCCACTCTGTTATGGGCGTCTAAAGAAAAGTCAAGCAAGAAGAACGTTTTAGAGGTAGACAGTTTGATTTTGGTTGTTCATGGCCTGTGCAAAATACAAAATAGTGAATTGGTTAGCACTTTTTCTGTATTTCATTTCGAGGAATAAAGTTTAGTTGATCTGTTTCATTTTGATGAGGTTAACCATTGGCCCATGTGACCAGTGATTTTTGTTTTGGCAATAATTGCTTGTGCCCTGCCAATATCTTGATGACTTTTTAGCTCATAGCAGCACTGATCGCAACCATTTTTCTCAGACTTTCACCAGTTTTTAATTGTAAGATCTGTAACGGTGTCCGTGTCCCTCTGCAGCTAAAAACACGACAAGGCACGGAGTATCTGATACAGTATGACACAGACAGCATTATATATGACTGGCATAAGATCATCCTGGACACCATCAGACTACAGGTGAATGGCGCCCCTTTGTGGCCACATACAATACAACAAATAATCTCAATTGTCAGATTTGTTAGCATTTGTGAGTTCCACCATGTATATTGTGCGCAGCATGTTTTCAGCATGAGGTTGTGTGATTTTCAGGACCACAGTCATAACTCGGAGGATGAGGTGGAAGACATCCCCGAAAAACCTGCTTTGCTTTTGGATAGAGAGAAAAAGTCTGAATGTGAGCTATTAAATTATATGTGCATGCGGATACAAATACACATCAACTGTATTATAATATACCATAATTAGTATTTAGGAAAATCATCAGAATCTTTAAATAGTTTGATATTTGTCTTACAGCAACAAGGCTGAGTTCTTCAAGTAGCATAGACATAGAACAGGGCCGCGTGCGCAACAAACTACGCAAGTTTCTCCAGAGACGGCCGACGCTGCAGTCAGTCAAAGAGAAGGGCTACATCAAAGGTCAGTATGACGTTAAGCCCTTATATTGTTTCTACCTGCTCACATTTCAACCGTTAAAACTCCAAAACTCATCAATAGTGTTTTGATAAAAACATTGCAAACTTGTAATGTGTGACCCAATAATAAATCATTTTAATTTCCTTTTATTTACTCCTGTACAGAGAATGTATTCGGCTGCCACCTAGACACCCTGTGTCACAGAGAAAACACAAACGTGCCCAAGTTTGTAGAAAAGTGCATCAGATCTGTAGAGAAAAGAGGTAAACAAGTCATTTTTTGTGTCTGGTTATGACGGATGAGATTTGTATACTCTAAAAATAACTTTGGTCATCTATACCTTTCAGGTCTGAAGATAGATGGAGTCTACAGAGTGAGCGGGAATCTGGCCGTCATCCAGAAGCTTCGATATAAAGCTGATCATGGTAAACAAAAATGTCATTCACGTCTGGGCAGATTTCATGATTATTACAATAACTTTTACTGGATCTTCAACCCTTGCTTTGTACAAGTCAAAAGTAACATCCCATTGCTTTAAAAGACTTTATATAATGGTTTTGAAAACCAATCTGTAAGATCTTCAAGCAGTGTTCAAAAACTTGTCTCCTTGTTCCTTTCTCGCTTATAGAAGAGGATCTAGATCTGGAAGACGGGCAGTGGGAGGAGATCCACGTGATTGCAGGAGCTTTGAAGCTTTTCCTGCGTGAACTTCCTGAGCCTCTTTTTCCTTTTAGCTTTTTTGATAAGTTTATCGCTGCCATACGTGAGTTTAACCACCATCCTACAGTATTACATAAGCAATTTTAATTTGTTTCTTGTTGAAACAGTCTTTACACTTACATGAAGACAAGAAGCTATACAATTATTAATATAAAATAATATTTTGTATAAGAAGTGAATGTATAACACTATTATGGCAGTTCTGATCAGTTTTTAAATTCTGTGTAATGCCTGCAAATATTGCTCAAGTAAATTAACTGGTATTTGTTTTCTAGAAATGAGTGACAGCAGCCAGAAAGTGTCATATATACGAGATCTGGTGAGAAACCTGCCTTTGCCCAACCATTACACCATGGAGTTTCTCTTTAGACATCTCCGCAAGTATGAACCTCTCAGTTTTTATCTTATATACAGTATGTATTTCATATTTTCCGACCATAAACCTTTGTGTCCTACAGGGTGATCGATCATGGCGAGTTTAACCGCATGTCTGTCCAAAGCACGGCCATCGTGTTTGGTCCAACACTGCTGCGACCACAGGAAGAGTCTAACATCGCTGTGCACATGATCTTCCAGAACCAAATTGTGGAGCTCATTCTCAGCAAGTTCGACGAATTCTTCCCACCCCAGCGAAACTGAGTCGCCTAGAAACTGAATAACACTTACCAGCCTAATCTTCAGACGTTCCCATCATCTCTCCAGAGATGGTTACTGAATGTTTTTTGTATGGATATTGACTTCTTCTCATTTACGTAAACACGAGGACACAGGATTGGCCAGGTTGTCAGAACCAATAGCAACAAGATGTTCTTCAGAATTTTCTGGGTTCCCTCATCATCACTGGATTATACTTGGGTCAGGTGCAATACAAGCTAATGTTAGCAATACTCATCAAGCCCAGCAGTGGACTACAAGACCTGATTTAGATTTTATTGATTTGTTCAACTGAGCCTCGGAAATGCCTTGTTCCTTAATGTTACTCTTATCTGTGTTTTGGTACTGCCGAAATCAAAAATGCAAAGGGATTATTAGCCAGTGTGATCAAACAGATCCTGTAAAATTTCAACTCTGCCAATGTTAGTTGACAACCTGTAAGCGTAATGTGATAAAGACAAAGAGTCCACCGTAAAAATGCCCTTACGACAGTTTCAATAAGGCTAACAGAGCAGATAAATGTTACTTAATATTATCAAATATATTTTTGTAATCTCTTGTGAGATTACCTACTGTAGGGTGAATGAGCACAACAAAAACAATTCTCTGGGTGTCTGGACATTGTTTTGTTTTTTTCTCAGAACACAGATTTTAATGTGGGTGGAAGCACCATGAACTTTATTGATGAGCAAAAGCTGGTAAACAAAAGTGTTTTATTAATTAACTGTATGACTAACATAGTAAATGTATTTTTACTGTGTGTAACCTTTAAGATCAAATGTTGTAATGTAAAATGCTAACAGTACAATGTACGGAAGTATGAAAATGAACATTTAAACCTAATTCAGTAAAGTAAAATGTTGAGTTTGAGTGTTAAATACAAACTTTGAGGATGTAGACTTAAGCTGTATATATTTTTACGAATGTTTATGTTTAAAAAAATAATTGGCAACATCTTTTTATTACAGAGATAATATTCTGTAAATAAAGTGCATTCGACATATTTAATTTTGTGCAAATATGTGCATATTTCTCGACTACATTTTTTTGTATTATAGCAGTAATCATATGCACTCAATATTTATGCATATGCTGATGCATAGGAATAAAACTGACATAGATGCATTGATATTATTACCAGACTTATACATCTATGCTGTGTGCAAAAACATCAATAAATATGGTTTTATTTTCTTTCTCGAGTCGCTTTCTTTACTGTCTGCAAAAACTAAAACACTTTTCATAATCACAACTTCATAAATGTAAGCAATTTAAAGATGTATAGCCTACCTTAAAATTTCTTATTTGTAGTAAAACCGTAGTGACCAAATTAGCCACGTTTGTACTATAGTAACCATAGTTTAACCATGCATAGGTGTATTAAGCTGTTTAAACCAATGGCCGATTTGACCTGTGTAACACCTGCGACACCTGCTGGTTGCTAGATGCATGTTTTTCCCCAAAACTAGTTAAGCGCAAGCCACGCCCCCGCCGCCATGACTCGCGAATCTAGTCAACTCTGTTAATACTGTAATATGTTGTATAAATGTAAAAACAAAACAGCTTTAGGGACTTCGAATATTATGTGCAAATTTAAAATAGACAATTAATCTGCACCATAAGGGGTAGGTAAGGGTTTATTATTATTAACTTGGCTTTTGCGCTTAGATGCATGACGTATTTACGTATCGTACGTATGCTACGTCACAGAGCAGTATACACGGAACAAGCATGGAGGGCAAAACTTCAGCAACACCAAAACCTCTCACACCTGCCCAAAAACAGCTCGCCAAGAGACAGTTGGAGCTCGAGCACTGGAAGAAACATTCAAAACAGCTTCGGAGTCGTAATGTGATCACAGGACTCGCCATCGGAGCTTTTGTGGTGGGTTTGTGTATCCTTTAATAATGTTTTACGACACCTCAGTTGATTCATTTCTGGCACTGTTCATTTCAGTTTAATTAAATGGTTTGGCCTGAACAAAATGTTGATCCAACCATTAGTATTAATATATAAATTATATTACTGTAATTGTATTTGCATGTTTTTCCATATTTACCAAAGTTGTCACACGTTGGCTTTAACTAATGCATCAATCCATCAGTCAGCTACACCATTCTCTCAGTGAAACAGGAGAGAATCATGGATGAGATTGATGATGAGGCAAAGATCATCATCATGAAAGGACCTCGGACAGGGGCAAACTAGCCCCTCATCTGTGGGACTTTTGACTTCTTCTGACTGATTCATCTGATTACATTGTCTTCTGTGCAGTTCTTTTTTTTTGGAAACGATATGAAAAATGAGAGTGAACTGTTATTCAGGTGCATTTTGTTTCATGAAGAAACAGTGCCAATATTGATTCATAGTTTATCAAATTTGTAGTTTATTACACAGAAGCGTTAGTCTTCGATCGATCCTTCAGCTGGTTATTGAGAGAAAACCCTTTAGTACTATAGTACTAGCCATAGATTTGTTTTGTGTAGTCAAACCATAACCACATATTTCCTATAGTTGCACTATAAATACCAGTGCAGATGCGAATCACGCATGAAAAGTCGTTATTTTGGAAATGAACAGTGCGTTTGTATGTTTCTTTCACGATACCGCTAGGTGGCAGTGACGTCCTATGAGCAGTCAGGTTTCTAATTTGTTTACACAGTACACATGTATGTCTTGATAAGAATAGGGCACACTGTGCCTCTCTGCTCCCTCAAGGACAAGAAAGGCACATTGCTTTATTTAGCAAATGCAATAGAAATATTATTATATTATGAAAAGTTGTTCAGCTGAGATCCGTGTGCACACATAATACTGAATGATTTCATAATGAAATATTGTGCATTTAATATCTCTTTTCTTTCTATTTACATTATCCATGACATTGCAATATGCAAATTACTGTAGCTCAAAATGTTTGCATTAGATGATCAATGTAAGAATCTTAACTATACCCCGTCTGCATTTCTTTTCTTGGAAGAAGGGTATTCTGGAGAATCTACGTCCGTACGTATGCCCTTCATGCACAGCAAGCACACAGAGATAACAAGGGAGGGCAAAAAGCTCATGGGGGCCGACAGAACGTGACCGTCGTCACCTCTCACATGATTGCTACATGTTTATGTGTGCTGTCGTGCTGTTCTTAATGTGAAATATGATTCGGCAAGTTTTACACGGGTGGGGGGTTATTGGTAGAGGGTAAATACAGAGAGGCAATATGTTCATAATGATAAGCGTTCACATACACGGTCCCTCTGGTGAGCATGTGTCAGATGGGGCTGTTTAGACCCTCAGGCACCAGCAATGCTGTATCACGCTCGGCTATCTCCTGCACACAAACTTTGCTATAGTTTCACGATGATGATCTGTGTTTACTGTCCATGTTCATCTAGCCTTTATTGTTTTTAAACATTACAGTAATTTAAGGTCACCTTGAGGTACATCCAACATACATTTAAGTCACAGTTTATCTGACTTTGCAAGATTGTGTCTTATATTATCTTGGTTTGCATTGTATTAATAAATGCCCCCTGTTGTCTGAATGAACATAAAACCCTCTAGTGGCCCATTGCAGACCAAGACAAGTTAAAGTTCATCCTTTTGAGTCCGTATAAGCCAACAGAAACAGACGACCTGCGCTTGTGCCGCTGAGATGTTAAGAGAAAGTTCACCCAAAAACGTAAATTCTTTCATCATTTTACCAAATCTGTTTAGCATTTTCTTCTGCAGAAGACAAATTAAGATATTTTGAAGAACGCTGGTAACCAAACAACAGTGGCCTCCAATGACTTACATTGTATGGACATTTCTCAAAATATCTTTTGTGTTCTGCAGAAAAAAAGTCAAATACAGGTTTTGAATGACGTGAGGGTGAAAAATGACGACACAATTTTGGCATGACAGGATGGTGTATGGATGACGGCTCATCCATGTGTTTGGTTGAGCATCAGCTTATTGCTAAGAAACTAATCTACAGCTCAAACAAACAAAGAATAACAAACCAAGACCCGCTCAAAATAGCTGCTTGTGCAGATAAATGGCTTATGTGATTTTTGAAGTCCAGATACAGAATAAACCAAGCTGTTTATTTGCATTGCTATTGAATAATCATACGCGAAGGAGATGATATTGACAGTCATGCGATATTCTATTCATATAGCATGAGAACATATGTAGTAATAGCAGAGAATACATGGTATGGGTCAAAATGATAGATTTTTTTTTTATGCCAAAACATTAGGATATTAAATAAAGATCATGTTCCATGAAGATATTTTGTAAATGTCCTACCATAAATATATCAAAACTTTATTTCTGTGAGTGGATTCCACAAAATCACACAACAAAAAATGGTTGAAAACACTTCACTTTGGGAATTTTCCACTCAAGTTTGGTATCTATGTAAAGCTTAGAATTTCAGGTTCATCTATTATCTTTTTTTGAGAGAGAGTTTAAACAAACCTGTTTCTTCTTAGCAGCAGCGCCTCTGATTAACAACTTTAAAGGCGATTTTCTCGATGTTTAGATTTTTTTGCACCTTCAGATTCCAGATATTTAAATAGTTATATCTCGGCCAAATATTGTCCTGTCCAAACAAACCATATAAAGTTTATTTTATTCAGGTGATGTAAAAATCTCAATTTAAAAAAATTCACCCTTAAGACTCAGCCTGCAATTTGACTGTTTTATTACCTGTTTGTTAAATTATGCAGATAATCCTCTATAAAATGTGTTTATGTCTTATCTAGAATGAAAGTAACTATAGTGCTGGTGTGTTTTGCTAAGTTTGTCCAGGGGCCAGATTCATGTTTACACAGCTCATCGGATCTGTTATCAGCTGATCATCTATTATTAGTTTTCTATTAGTTTTACATATTGAAACATGATCACAGGGCCATGATAACCGTAGGCGTTACGGGGGGGCATGTACCACACCCGCCATTTTTAAATGATTACATTTGGGCCTCTCCCAAATGTTTATCATGAGATCACACATGATGCAATACAGCAGAAAAGATCAAGTTGTTTTCAAAAAGGAATGGATTTGTGGAATGGTAAAATTGCTGTTGAAGGGATAGTTCCTTAAAAAATACTGGGGGCCAATGTTGTTTGGTCAACAACATTCTTCCAAATATCTTCTTTTGTGTTCTGCAGAGAAAAGAAACGTCATGCAGGTTTGGAATGACATGGTGGGTGCGTAAATGGTGAGTAAAAAAGTTTTATTTTCAGGTGAACTATCCCTTTAAGATGAATAAGTTGTGAAACTAAAAGTAACTTATGCAATAAACAGCTTGTCTGTCTGTTTAAGACGTGAGAGGTTGCACTCATGGCACTGTAGTGAAACAAACTGCAGTGAAATAGCTCTCAGGTTGGCAATAATACCCTGGTGTTCTAATTACTGCGAGTCTTGAGGTTTTTTTCCACAGGGAGGAGCAACAGCATGAGTATCACACACTTGCGCTCAGATAGTGAAGGCAACGCTGCGTGCGCTCCGTGGAGTCAAACCACAACATTCGTCAGCTAAACGAATCATTAATCCTGCGTAACATTACGAGAATATGTCACCTCGCGATCGTGTTTATTTTATAGTGTTTATTTTACGTTTACGCGGGAGTGCGTTCATGGAGAGGTTCGTTTCCGAATTGTTGTTATAATTTAAATGTTGTTTTTATACAACTGGACGGATTAATAACAAATAAACTAAAATTTCTTACACGTTACAATAGTGAGCTACGTAACTTTGAGTTCGAAATATATTTTATTTGCGTTTTTTTCTGATTTATTTCACGTCAACCAGGTTGCGCATTTGGAGAGGTACGTTCAGCTTGCGTTGCGCTATTGACTGATAGTTATAAAGGGGGAATGCACGGAACAGCTATAATGCAGTAAACTGTTCCAACTCACTGGATTATGCGTTACACTCCTAATCTAAACAGCGAAGATATCTAGTACAATGTCACAGGCTGAGGTTGACATGGCTGGTCTCGGCTTCCCGAAGTTACCTGCCGGCTTCGACGCGGACTCGTTCTTCCCAGCGCGCCTGCCGCCGAGACGCAGGAGGCACTCGGCAAACTCCAGGAGAAATGCTTACAGGTTGAACAAACTACACACTATGGATATAGAGCCTCCGGAGAGCATCGCACCTCTCTCGAAAACTCTCTCGTGGTCAGCCGACAACATCCTGTCTGAGAGTAATATTGAAGAAAAGAAGACGGACTCCACTCCTTCACTATCACCCGACTCCAGCTCACCAACTGAGACCCAGGACTCGGACCCGGGACCGGCGGAGACCTGGACCACGGAGGAGCCCGATGGCGCACGGGAGATCGACGCGAGTTCGGAGTCGGACGATGACAGCGCACAGAAAAAGGTTGACCTGTCGCGGACGATGTTTGAGAGTAAACGCGAGCAGGAGGAAAAGGATGAAGTCGAGACCAAAGCTGTGGCCACATCGCCTGATGGAAGGTTTCTGAAATTCAACATTGAGATCGGAAGGGGGTCCTTCAAGACAGTCTATAAAGGATTGGATACGGAGACCACCGTGGAGGTTGCTTGGTGTGAACTGCAGGTAAATAGTCTGAAAGAAGCACCTGTGCACACGATTAAAGTAGTTTGAAGCTTACATAACCTTTGTATTTTAGTATAACTATGTAGGGTTACCAGGTCAGTCAATTAAATTTGATGACGATGTCATTAAGAATGTAAAGGGGGCGTGGTTAAAATCACAAGCTACCCTGAAAACATAGGCTACCAAATGTGTTTGTGTTGTCTGCATGACTGAGGTCTCAACCCTACGATGAATGAATGAATGCGTTATCTCAATATTTTATTTATCACATGCACATCACTGAATATTATAGTAACATCTCCATGGCTACACTAACATGTTTTCAGATATGTATCACCTGTATGAAGGTCAGATATCATACAGGTGTCACACTAACACTGCGTTATTTCATTGTGAGTCAACAGGTTGATTTATGGAGACTAGAATGGCTGAAGGTTACTGTGCTCTCTGTATCTGTGTTAAATATAGAGACTTACCTGTTACTTTTGTTGCCTGAACTTTCCTTTAGTTTGTTACTTCTGTGATTGGGTTTTTAAATATGTACAAGTAAAGCAGAATCGAGCGTGTCACGTTTGGAGGATCAGTTGTTATAGTGAATTAACATCATCTGCATTTTTCTCCATTTCCATTCACAAAGTGTCAGGTAAAGCAGACAATGAGTTGTGCACCAAACCCCAGACTCTCTATTTCCACCCACGGTCTGTAGATAATATGATAGAGGTCTTAGTTGATGGAGGGCTAAAGGACAGGTACAGACGGAAAGATAATATTCTGCCGGTTTTATTAACTGGTGGTGAAAGCTGCTTGATTTACTACCCTCATGTTACACTATATTAGAATTGGTCTGTTGTATCATGCATAAGGATCTTGCGGTTCTTGTGCTGACAGCTTCTTCAAGGTATGTTGGCTATTATAACACAAAAAATATATTTTGAGAAATGTCTCAGTGGTTTTGTGTTCATATAATGGGGGCCAATATTGTTTTGTTTTTCAAAATATCTTCTTTTGTGTTCTGCGAAAGAAAGAACGAAAGTCATTCAGGTTTGAAATGACAAGAGGGTGAGTAAATGATAAAAGAATTTCATTTTTGTGTAAAATATCACCAAGTTTCACAGTAAAAATATTTGAAGTGTAAACGCATGCTTTTCTAGCGGTGAAAGTGGCCAAAATTATACTTATATTTGGGTTCATTTGATATAGGACCTTGATCTAATGACATCATTTTTGGACCGTTAAGTCGCATGTAATGTTAGAAGTTCATTGCATGAAATGCAAAACAGAATCAAAGTGGCAAATAACAAATAATGTTAGAGTTTGCCATTTTTGCAGTTGCTTTAAGCTTTAACTGGTTCTCTTATTCAGGATGTAAGTTTATCAGATTTACTTCAGTAACGTTTGATAACCAGAAAGTGGCCAGTTTATCTGTTTTCTACCATTTAGCATTTTTTGCTTAAAGCATCTTTGTTTTATCATTCTCTAAAATAAATTACATTTGTCTTGATAGCGTTTTCAAGTGGCTTGACTGTTGAAATATTTTTTGAGGGCCACTGTACAGTATGTTCCTAACACGGGGCTCAATGTGAACTAGAGCACAAATGATTTCTTTAACATCACTCATCGTAACACAGGTGCGCGTCACCACTGCCATCATTCACTGTCAACAGCACTTTACATGGAAAAAGCAGTTCATGATGAATTATCAGCCTGTGCTAGTTTAGCTGTTTATCTTTGTACTTGATGTACTGTCTTAGCAGAATATTCTTTGTGAATGGCCATATAATGACCGCTAGCTACCATCAATTCTCTGTTTCCCCCCCACAGTTTAATCGGAGAAAGCCATTTCTTTATCCTGCAGTCGATTGTCAATCAGCTCAGAATGTGCATTTTGCCACCTGTGGCTCGGTCATCGAGCTAATCCTCTTGAAATGAGTAAAATATATATTTCTTCTTGAATGCCTTGCTTAATTACCCTAATGGCTCTTGCATCGAAAAAAGCTGCCATGGGGATGATGGATTGTGACCTGAGGATGGTCCTTTATTGGAAATAAGACAAGCTTTTCTGTGAGACTTAACTCAGCTAATGGGATGAAGTCCCTTTCAATGATCTCTCTTTGAGTGAGTGGAGATCAAGGATAAGACTTGCTTGCTTCATTGCTGGCCATTCAGTACATGTTTGCACCCCAGGTGTGCCTAGCATTAAGCAATATTAAATTATACTACAAATGAAATAAAACTCAGTCTGACTGTATAAAAATGATGATTGATTATGAAATCATGCATTTTTTTATGTTGTTAACATAAACTAACGTTACTGCGCATGCACGCTTTTGTGGCCAAAACTTAACTTCCCTGCAGATTATTTCTGATCACAAGCAAAAGAAATAACAAGTAAATTACATTAGTTTGCAAGTTGTTAAAAGTATGTCTAGTCAGTATTATTTTGGGTTACCGGTAGAAGAACTGTTACTTGGCTAAACTTAAATGCAATGCGATCCATTCAACAAATTGTTTATTTAATACAATTAATATACAATAAAATTCAACAAATTGTTTATTTAATACAATTATTATACAATAGAATATAAATTAAATTAAATCTAAATAGTTATATTATTAGCCACTAGCTAGACCGATCAACAAACACCGACCAGAAGTTAACTTTGGACCGGACGCGTGCATCCGATGAAACCGCCTTTAAGCTAATAATGTTTACATTCATGTCTATCTCTCCGTTAGATCTTCTCCGTTCTGTTTCTCACTGATTAGAAGGACAGCGTGCTGTGGGTATGACAGACAGTTGTTGTGTAATGCATGGCTCCACAAGGCCTGGCTGTGAGTCTGATATTGTATAACCCATGGAGGGAAAAGGGGTGGAAATGGCAGGGCTCATATGTCCGTCTGTCAAGTGGTGGGACGGGATAGAGACTTTAATTGACAGGACAAACGGTTGGAGGCTAATGGACCTGGAGGAGGCTGTGTAACAGATGGTATATGGAGGGGTCATATCCACCTCAGGGGCAGCCAGCTCTGTAGGCCAGTCAATTTAACGTATTAAAAGAAACTCAAAGCTAAGCCAAGTGTGAAAGTACCTTTCAAATAGCTGGAAAGGTTGCAGTTGTGCTGGGTCTTTTTTCTTGGGGATAAAATTAGACTGATATAAATGGAAAGACCACAATTAACCTTTTTTTAATTCTCCTTTCTTTTATACATATTATTTACAAAATATTTCTTTGCAGTTTTATTATAAATGAAAAATGCTCACAGGTTGCTCTTTCTGCTCAGGAGAAAATCTAAAATTGTGAACATTTTAAATATTCGATAATATTCGTTGTTGAGATCTTTTCTGAAATGGAGACATTTGTGAGATTTCTGCCTTTTTTTGTCAGGAGAAATCGAATTCGCCTGAGATTTTTTTCTTATGGGCTTGTGACTTTGAAGTTGGATTAACTAATAAATGAATTCACTTCCAAGCATTTATTTTCTTTCTGAGCTTTGGGCTGCACAAGAGTGTACCAGCTCCCCGAAGCTCCTGTGTTGCGTAATAATAGGCCGAATGCCTCCGGCTTTTGCTTTTAAAACCCAAATGAGCTGCTTTTCATACCTAAATCTGCACTTCTTCCATTCCTTGTGTCTGTCGGTGATGAAAGGTTCATTGATGACAAAACCGATAATTCCACATTAGCACAAAAGTTCATTCTGAAGGATGCACATTGTAATCCGGTCGCATGTTCCTTACACAGCAGTTGTATTTTTTACTGACTGATCGTGCTTGTTTCACACCTATTATCTTGCTTATTCCATAGAAGCCAGCCATGAATTACAATCATGAAAGGTTGAAAGATAACAACAGCTGGTTACAAGACGGTTTGTTGTCTCAACACATTATTAGAAAACTGAGAAACTCCACCCTCAGATGTCATGACTGACTGCTTTGTCATTCATGATGATTAAAGACTACGGCCTGAAGTCCCTTTGTGGCATCTATCACAGAGCACATCAGTTTTAACCGAGCAGCATCTGCCCTGTGACCTGCTTTTTTCTAATGTTTTAATCAGATTGGTGTGTTAAGGTCATTGAATCAAATGCCTCTTGTCCTTTGAAAAGTGATTTTTGTCTCTTTTGATGAAGTCATGCTCCTTTTCGTCTCACATTGTGAGTGTTTGTCTTTTATCCTAAGTAGATATTTGTGATAATGCTAAATTATTGAAAAACACAGCCTTTGTTAACAACAGACAAGACTGGTTTTAAAGTTTTGAAGCAGGATGGAGTTTGCTTGGCAAAAGACAATGTTAATGTGTGTAAATGTGTTACACTTTAGTAGCCGAAAGAAAGCTTGGAGTGCCTGCATTTGTCGTCACAGTGCATAGGAGGTTGCTGAGGTGTTGCTGGGGTGTCAATGGTGGTTGCTAGGGGGTAGCACATTGATCCCTCCTATTATCTTTGGGGTCAAAATATTCAGATTATATTTTTTAATCCTTGATTGTTTTCTGATTTTTGCTGAAGTTTATTAGAAGAATTAGTAGAAGAATAATAGAAAAAGCATCTTGTGCATTTAGATGCCTGTACACATTTTGACCAAATGGTGATGTCGGGGGTATATATGTTTTGACTTCTGGCCTCCAAAATATCTAGTATCTTTTTTAATTCAAGATAGGCTAAAACATAAAAATCAAAGGATTATGTTTTGTCCGTTTTTTATTTAAAAGTTGGGATGGGTAAAGTGTGTGTAAATAAAAACAACGTTTTAAATTTGAGTAATGTATTATACACTAACATATCTGTGGTCAATATGACCCCACTTATAAAAAGCATTGCTTCAATTTCAGAATAATAGGAGCTGTAAGAAATCCAACCCGATCTCTTGGATCTGCATCCCTCCTTCAGTGTAACTCTGTCTCCAAAAAAAAGCGTCAGTCGAATTTTGATCACTTTTGGTATGAGTCATGTTTTCAAATCTCAAAGCTGCACAAAACATGACGCATTTCTCTGTATGTTCAAGATTCTTGTGCGCAATATTTCTTCGATGTTGATCACCCACTGAAAGTCAGCAGGTATTATCTTATTAGGCACAAAAGTGATGACAGATGAACCTAATGATGTTACTGACTCACAGAAACGTATTTAAACGTGTACAAACTTGTGGCTTAGAGCATGAAAATTAAATTAGCCAAAATACGGACATATATGATGATCATCCTGGATAAACAGTTCAGTGTATTGCATTGTAACTTTTAGTGTTCTCTAAAGGTGTTTTTCTGTAGCTTGGCCTTGGCCAGTCCAAGAACAAACGATACCTGCAAATGATATCTATTCTATGTGTAAATAAGGCTTTAAAGTGTGTTTCACAGTGGTTACATGAGACCTTCCACCTGTTAGTACTTTAAACAACCCGCAGCTTTGCCCTGCCCTTGTACCTTAAGACTGGCTGAACCAGACACCAAGCACAGTGTTTTTGTATGTTTTAAGTCTTAAAGATCACATTTTCGGATTAAATGCTACCCTAGAGGGTGTTTGTGGAGAAAAGGTGGCTCCTGAAGTCTGCTACCTTCAGGTTATGCTTCAGACAGATCTAGGTATTGGGGCTTAGTTAAATGGACAGTTCACCCAAAAACTCAAATTCTGTCATCATTTAATGACCCTCTTGACTTTGTAAGCCTGTATGACTTTCTTCTGCAGAACACAAAAGAAGATATTTTGAAGAATTTACTTCTACTGTATAGATACAAAGTCAATGAGGACCAACGGGTTTTGTTTACCAGCTTTCTTCACAATATCTTCTTTTGTGTTCTGCGGAAGAAAGAAAGTCATATAGGTTTGAAATAAGAGAGTGAGTAAATTTTATGGTGAACTTTACCTTTAAGTAAGATGGATAAGTAATGCGTTCATAGACTGCACTGACTGTCTGGTGTATACAATGAACACAAAACAAGCAAAGGTTGCTACATTTGCTACAATTGATTTGCCAAAAAATGCTTTGTGTGCTGCAAACAGCAGTTGGCGTTTTTATATGCATGCTTGTTTACCAAAACAAGCCGCAGCGTGCCATACTTCATATCATGAGTCTGCCTACGTAAGACCAGGTTAGAAATTCACCGCTATATCCCATAAAGCGTCTTTGGTTCTAAACAAGACTGAAGACGTTTTATTGGCTTTTAGCATTTGGCCACTAGACTGTTTAGTTTAGTCTTTTCTTTTCTTCCTGTTTGAAAATATGTGAATTTCCAGTGTCCTGTGATGGGAACATTTGCCAGATATCATGTGTCAGAGAGGAGTCAGCAGGATTAGTAACAGGTGAATGTGGGATATTATTGGACACACAAGTGATGCTATCACATGTAGATCTGCTGTTGTTGGAAGGTGACCAGGACAAGATTCCATGTGTCTGTACTGTTGTATAGTTTCACATTAGTTCTTGTAGTGCTTTAATATTATGTTTTGCTCTTTTGTCTACAGGATTATGTTTAAAGTCAAATCTCCTTCCTTATATTGTTTCAAAGCTTTTGTTGTAACTCTGGGTATCTTTTGAGATTACACCACATAGCTTTCCTGTAGCTCAGTGGTTAGAGCATGACGCCAAGGTCACGGGTTCGATCCCAGGGATTGCACATACTCAGAAACAAATGTATAATGCAATGTAAGTCGCTTTGGATAAAAGCGTCTGCCAAATGTATTATTGTTAAAATCAAATCTTGTGTCATCAGTCATTTACAAAAACCTGACACTTACAAAACAAAAATATATGGGAATATAATTAAAATATAAATTATGCTATAGTAGTAATACAAATATAATGAATCATAAAAATCCCCTTTCGTGTTCCTCTGTCTTTAAGGCACTTTTTGCTCTTTTCTGTTGTAGCGCTCTGATCTGATTCGGTCAAACCTTCTGCCTCGTGAAGCATAAATGCTATTGTTGGTCTCTGTGTTAATATTGATCCTATAGATTAAATGCGGTGATGAAATGAGTGATGGTGTTGAGAAATGATTCAGTCTACAGGTAGATCTGTTTATTGTCACACAAGGGCTTGGGTTATTGGTTCAAGTAGCTGTTTAAATAGAAATATATTTCTCCTGTTGCGCAAAGGCTCACATTAAGGTTTAAGATTCATTAAAAAAACCTCTTTGCCCTTTTACAGAGCCTATAATTTCAGTGAGAGAGCCCTCGTAAGGATGAGCGTTTTTTTTGTCGGGACGTTTTGAGGCTCGACACTCCTTTTCAATAAAATAATAACAGATAATGAATGTTTTAATGCAAGATATTAGTTGTAAATAACAGGTTGTGATGCTGTTAGTTTAGTATAAAATCACTATTATTATAATAATCCTTGGTGGAAGTGTAATTGCTAAAATGCACTTCCAATAGATTTAGTATTGAAGTCCTTTTTGGAAAGTGGATCCTTGAATCCTCTTTACTGTGTGGGTTCCAACTGTTCAGAAGATAAATATATGATGTTTTTGACCTTTAATGATAGGGTATTGTTTATTTATTTCTTATGTTGTTGTTGCATTTAAAGCCGTATCTATGCTGGGTTGTTTCACCCCATGGTCTTTTTGATTATTTAAAGTATTATTCTTTTGATCTAAAAGTTTAGAGTCTGTGTAGACACATTTTTGTACATTATCAGTCACATGCCTGTTCTACACTTAGTTCCCACGCAGACGTTTTCCCATTAACTACTTTGCCAGTATTAAATTGCTTTGCAGAAATGGTTTTACACACCCCCTCTTTATTAAAACTGTGAGTCATAACTGCTTCCCTCTGGACAGATAGTACTATGAAAAATGATTTATAAATGAACAAGAGTCATTGTCATGGTAGATTTCTATCACTACCTTAAATTTCCGCCATGCAAGCGGTGACGTTTGTTCAAACTCTGTGGCGCTTGGGGACGAAAGGAGGCGTGTGAGGAAATGTAGATAATTTTATATCATTTCACCATCATAATCAATGTTTAGATAGAACCAGACATGGTAAACAATTCAGGTGTTGCTTAAACTGTTCTTATCTGTTCCTTTCTGTTGTTCCTTTCTGTTATTTTAGTGTTAGTGATGCTTTACTTATTTTAAATCTACAATACATAATCAAATCAAAAATGGTTGTGAACCCCTGGCTTAAAATATAAATCTTTGTCCTTCACAAACTTATCGTTTCATTTCAGAAGATCATGGGAGAATTTTTGTTTTTGGGTGAACAATTCCTTTAAGCTACTGTCACGATGACATCAAAACTTTTTAGCTTGAAGAACTAACATACTATCATTTACAAACATACATTTTGGAAAACAGACAGATCATAAATAGGAACTAGTTATTGTGAAAGATAGATGTATTGGGGAAGCCAAGTATATTAAGTTTAAGATTTAAATAAAGAGATTCAATTGTTGTTGTTACTTCATCTGCAAATAGCATTTTCTTGTTTTAAGCATAAATCAAATTTTATTCTTAAAGCAAGAAGCAAATTATGTGATTTAATTTGAGATATATTCTCAAAACAAGAGAATTACTTTTTACTAAAAAATGTTACTTTTTACAAAAACATTTGCTGTAGTTATGCAGCAGTTTGTCAGTAACTTACTGTAGATTTATATTTATCTAATTTATTGTCAACCGTTTATTCAAAGATAAATGAACATTAAACAATAATAAGTCTTTATCTAAAAACAAACTATAAAATAACAGCCTCGTGCAAAACATTCTGGGATCCAAAAATCCTCATCAACTTTTTTCTGTTTTTTTTTCTGATTTTTGTTTTCCAGAAATGCTTGCATGAGGCTGTTATTTTATAGTTTTTTTCTGTAAAGATAAAGACTTGTTAATGTTTAATGTTCATTTATCTTTAAAACTGTTGCCAATAAATTACACTGTAAAAAAAACTAGTTATGCAGCAGTTTGCCAGTAACTAGATTTATATTTATCTAATTTATTGGCAACAGTTTGTTCAAAGATAAATGAACATTAAACATTAACAAGTCTTTATCTTTACAGAAAAACTATAAAACAACAGCCTCATGCCTTAATTAGGTAAATATAAATCTACAGTAAGTTACTGGCAAACTGCTGCCAGTAATACTGTAATTTCTACAGAATCTTTGTTTTGTTTTGGAGGTTTCAGATAGATTTACTGGAAAGCAGAATTAAGAAAGATGAAATTTAGAAAATATCATTAAAATATCATTAAAAATAAAGTAACAAAAAAGTCATCAAGTTTTAACAATGAGTCTTAATTTTACTTTAATATGGTAGTCAATGGTAGACTTTTTGGTTACACACATTCTTCCAAATATCTTTCTTTGTGTTCATCAGAACAAATAAATGTATACAGATTTGTTACAGCTTAAGGGTGACTAAATGATGACAGAATTTTCTTTTTTGCATGAGCTGTCCCTTTAAGTTTTAAGGTTAAAGTTTTATGCCCAGTGTATCCTCTTCTGTAGTGCAGCCCTCTTATAAATCTTCTCTGTTTGTGGTCAAACATCATTCAATTTTCAGCACAATAAAGGATGTCACAGAAATTTGTCAAATCGATTTTATGAGTTTAATAACATGAAATGAGATTCTCAGGCTCAACAAACACAATATGCTTCGTTTTTTATGACACAGTCTGTTCATGGCGTTTTGGCAATCCATAAATCAAGGCTTAGTAATGCGTAGAGAGATGGAGGAAGAGGAAACGTCAATTGAGGCAGTTCTGCGAGTTTTTAGATTGACCCGTCTCTTCCGTAATAGAAAGAGAAAGGAGCGATTATTTTCTTAATTCTTTAGTATGTACTTGTCTCACATCCTGAAGAAAAAACAATATTACACAAGCTTGTATCTTATTGTAGAAGTGCCACTGTGTATTTAGGCTTCTTTTAGACAGACTGTACTGAGATCTCATGTGACTCATTTGGCATGTTATCAACCCACTTAAACCATGTAAACTGGCACCTAGAAAGCATATGGATTACTATGGATATCTTTGGAAATGCTTGGCAGTAAGAGCAACCACTTCTTCATAGATCACAACTACGATTTAAGATACCAGAAAAGAACAGAGAAGTTTCCAGTAGTCCGTCATAACCATAGCTGAACTTGTGATCTTGTCGCCTGCATTAGCGCCTACTGTGTCTCAAACCACGGATGAGGTTCCCGTTGCTGTTCCTGTGACCAAATAGATAGTGACGTCTCACTAACAGATTACATTATGAGATTTAAGTGGAAAACTAGACAGCTGTTTGACTTTATTATGTTATCTAAACCCCATGACATTAACCATTTATTTCGTTTAATATAGATGTTCTCATCATTTCCTGACTCTTAGCCATTGAAGACAGTAAAACTGATCTCAAAACAGCAGGGGCTACAAACACAAGTTAGGTAACCGTGGCATTCAGGGTCAACTATTCATTGAAGTGTGGGCTAAGAATACCCAGCCCACAGTATACGTGACCCATGTAATATGACTACTTGCATGATGGTAACTGAATGAACAGAGCGGTTTACTGAATGTTAACAAGAGTGTAGGCAGAGATAATGCCTTTGTAATTGTCCATTTTTTTTCCACATTAGAAAATTGAGCTCATGTGGGCGACACAAGTTTGAATTTGGCTTACAGCATTTCTCAAGCTTGGAGAAGAAATTGAGACTTGAAAAACTCGAGAACTCTTTCTTAGATTTGTGTCTCGAGTAACAGATCCTATAATCTTGTGTATTTCTCAGAGGCCTCAGATTTTTCATTGCTGTTTTATGATAAACACCTAACATAAGAATATTTGTAGTAATAGCCAAAAATACATTGTACGTGTCAAAATGATGGATTTTCCTTTAATGCCTAAAATCATCCTATATCAGGATATTAAGTAAAGATCATGTTCCATTAAGATATTTTGTACATTTCCTACCATAAATATATCAAAACTTTATTTTGGTGAGCAGACGCAGCAACATTCCTAACAAAAATGCCCGGAAACGCGTCTACAAACTTCACTCGCTGCTGTCGCTCTTTGGGAATTACCCACTCAAGTTTGGTATCTATGTAAAGCCTAGAATTTCAGCTCTCAGGTTCATCTGTTTTGATTTTTTTGCACCCTCAGATTCCAGAGTTTTAAATAGTTTTATCTCGGCCAAATATTGTCCTGTCCTAACAAACCACACATTAATAGAAAGCTTATTTTCAGATGATGTAAAAAATCAACATCTTAAGACCAGGGTCACATATCAAAGCTTAATTTGTGACTTTGCTTTGAAGCTTCTGGGTTAAGGATCATTTCTGCATTACTTCTTTGTGGGTTAATACAGATTGTGGTAAATATTTGTGTGTCTGGTTTTCGACCCAGAGATGCCCTTGAAGTCTCCCAATATCAGCGAGTAAATGCCGCTGGTCCAAACAATGACTTTGGCTGATGTGTTTAAATTCCTGCAAACATTCTTATCTGGGATTTCTGGAAGGATCCCATGTCTTTGAAAGTTTTTAATCAATATATTTTCGTAATCCTTGACAGTGATTATCTTTATTTTCATTCAAACAGATTTCTCTTTACAGCTCCATTTATAGAAATTAATTGATAATTTCTGATATATTTTTCTATTAAAAGATCTACAGAGCCACACTTGTGCTGCACTTCTTGTGTTTCTTAGAGCCGACATAGCTGGTTACTGATAAAGAGCAGGCCTTCGTAACACACACACACAGAAACACTGTTATATCACAGCCTTTATTCCTTGCCAGTTTATGTGCTGTAAGTGCACACTGCGTGCACGTGCTGGTTCTCACGTCTGGAATACATTACAGGTCCACTTTAACGTCACAGCTGCTCTTAGAAACTCTGCCAGCTACAGATTCTGTGTTTCCAAGCCATCATCAAGTTTAACTTATCTCACATATGTGACCCTGGATCACAAAACCAGTCTTCAGTAGCACAAGAACATTAGTAATAATAGCCAAAATATACATTGTATGGGTCAAAATTATAGATTTCTCTTTTATGCCAAAAATCATTAGGATATGAAGTAAAGATCATGTTCCATGAAGATATTTTGTACATTTTCTACCGTAAATATATTAAAACTTTATTTTTGTGAGTGGATGCAGCAAAATTGCTAGCAAAAATCACCAGAAACACATCTACAAACTTCACTCGCTGCTGTCGCTTTGAGAATTACTCAGTCAAGTTTGGTATCTATGTAAAGCTTAGAATTTCAGCTTTCAGGTTCATCTATTCTCCATCACGCCATTACAGAGGTAAGACAACCGAGAGAGTTAAAACAAACCTGTTTCTTCTTAACAGCGGCCTGCTACAGCGCCTCTGCTTAACAATTTTAAATGTGATTTTCTCAATATTTCGATTTTTGCACCCTCAGATTCCAGATTCTTAAATAGTAAAATCTCGGCCAAATATTGTCATATCCTAACAAACCATATATTAATAGAAATCTTATTTAATCAGATTTCAGATGATGTAAAAATCTTAATTTCGAAAAATGTACCCAGGGTCACATATAATATTTATTCACTCGAAAAACCCTTTAAACCCAGTGTTGAGTCAGAATGGAATAAATGTATAGTGTGAGAAATTCACTAAAATGAATCAAATGCCTTACCGACCAGGACAGTCGCTCAATATTTCTTTTCTCACAGAAAACTTCTGTTAAAGTTCTCAAACCCTGTATTGAAAATGTTCCCTCAGTGGATTTTCTTTTTAACTTCTGCTATTAAATGACACTATAGCTGCTTAGAAAAGTGCTCAGTTTCCTTCCTAAACATGTCAAAACTTGAGACAACAGTGGACTGTGTTTGTTTCTCACTGGCTCTCCGTTAGCCGTAAATGTACTGAACTGAATTGGCAGTTATAGCTTTAGTACGAGCCAGTCCACCAACCACTAACATTGGGCTTCAGCCGGAGACTTTTTACTGTGAGAGGAAACATGTTTAGACACTGTGTCCTATAGAGACAGCCAGGGTAGATTAGAAAACCATTGCTATATAAAAGCAGAAAACCATGATGGATTCTTGGAGTGATTTCTTCTATGAAAGCATATTCTACTAGGAGTTTAATAAAATGATTTTTAGAAGATAGGTCTTCCTTCTTGTAATAAATGTCTGATGGTTGGCTTGAGGGGAAGTTGTGGTTGAACAGAGAGAGTGACTTTCACGCAGGCGTTTTTCCAGAGGATGGGTTCATCCCGAAATAGCGCCATCAGACGCAACAGCATTCCTCGGCAGCTCTGCATTACACATACAACACTGGATCCCCTGTCATGCCTTACTTGATGCTCTAGTACCGCATTACTCTCATTACAGTACTCTCAACACACTCACACTCTCTTCATACTCCAAACCTGGCAAAATCGTCCTCAGCTGCCTCGGTTACATAACCAGCCCTCTGGTATTCTGTCAGTAAGTCACAGAGAAAAATGTTATTACTCAGACGTTTCTCTTTCATAGTTTGAAGCACAATCTTTGTTTTTCATTGAAAAGCAAAAGAAGATTTTGAAGAATGTTGGTAACCAAAAACCGTTGGTCCCCATTGACTTCTATTGTTTGGACAAAAAAAACAATGTCAAGTCAATGGGGACCAGCGGTTTTTGGTTACCAACATTCTTCAAAATATCTTCTTTTGTGTTCTGTTGGAGAAAGAAAGTCATAAAGGTTTGATGTGACATGAGGGTGAGTAAATGATGACGTAATTTTCATTTTTGGGCGAACTTTAATAATGCAGGGCTATAAAATGTATATGAATAGCATTGCTCAGATACAGAAATTTGGTTTTGGAAAATTTTAATGTAAAATGTTTGATTTCATATTGAATATTTTGACATAAAATAGATTTTTAAAAATGACTCTTGAAGTATTGAAGTTTCTTGGCAAGACGTTGTTGCAAAAAAGTATCGTTTTGCCTTGTATTTCATACTATAGTGCTAATGTAACTAATAGAAATGTGTGACTTTTTAAATTTATTTTCCTTAAGCACTGAACCTGAACTTTACTTTAATCTCTTAGAGAACATTTCAAAATTGTTATGTTCACAGTCAGTGTTGGCTTGTGCCTCCAGACCAACACATAATTTACACATGAACTCATTCTGGACAGTAAGTTCTCTGTTTTTAAAAGCACAACAAACAGCACTGATGTGTGTTTTTCATGTGAAGCTGTTCACACTTAAAAACACGGGGTAGTCATCGGTCCGGTCGACATGTTACCTGTCTCGGTGGCCTTTAGGTTGTTGGCACCATCTGGATTGTCATGTATGGCACACGTACTGGCATCTAGTGAGCCAGCAATGGAAACCTAAACAAAGTCAGGTTTGCCGTATGTGTTTTGACCAACAACTTCAGTCAACTCAATCGTTGGCAGAATATTGTGCCGTTATAACCCCAAAGCATCAAATCAAAGCAATGCAAAAAGTGGGGGCTGTCAAATTTTCCGTGTGCATAAGAGATTCTTTTAGGGCAAACTGGGTGCCAGCCTGAGGATTAAGCACATTTGGGCTCGTACTGTGTGCTTAATGTTTTATAAACATTTACATTACATTTTTGCATTTGGCAGATCGAACTCATGACCTGGGCGTTGCTAGTGCCATGCTCTAACCACTGAGCTACAGGAAAGCACAGAATAGCAGCTAACGCAATTCAGTGAGTTGTTTTGGTTTGACATGTAAAGCTTGTGAGGTACTTCTCACTTAATTTAAAACAATTCTTTCTGTTGTTTAAGGATGTTGCTGGTGTTAATATGGGAAATTTTGGGCGTATTGGTATGGATTACCCGTGCATAAGAAAAATGTCCCCATGGACGCTTTGTTTGTGCTGTGAGAAAGCACACAGTGTCTTATCACTGACATTCAGGGTGTTGCAACAAACACCTTTGGCCTTGTGTCAAGGTGGATGTGCCAATTAAACTCCTTCCACAATATTGTGCTAAAAATGTTTCGTTTTTAAGTGTTTCATTGCCACGAGAATATGTGAAAAAGTGATATGGACAAGTTTTTTGACCTCTATTTAGCTAGTATAACTGGAAACCCACACCAGATAACCACCAACCCTAACAGCCTTCAATGCTTCAGGAATAACATTCCTATAAAGCAAAAAAAGAAACCCCCAACACTTACCTCTCTCTGAAATCAGAAGTATGTTATGGGTTCATAAGAATGTAGATTAACTGCAACTCTTGACCTAAAACTAAAATTTATTGGATAGAAAGAATGTTATTCTTATAATGTCTTTTTTTTTCCAAATAATTTGCATTGCATTGAAGTGCATTGGAAGCATCAAAGAAGGCACAGCAAAACAAAGATATATTTTATACAATAACAACTTACATTCTATCAGAAGACGACCACGTTGTTTTTTAAATGCTCAGCCTAAACTTGAGTTCACACCTGTTCCACGAGTCACAAAATGTACAGAGTTCACCATCATGCACGAGCATGAAGGACTAACCCATAAATTTCTTTCATGTGTCTTTTGACAGACCCGGAGGCTGACGAAAGTAGAGCGGCAGCGTTTCAGTGAAGAGGTGGAGATGCTCAAATGCCTTCAGCATCCAAACATCGTCCGTTTCTATGATTCCTGGAAGTCCACCATGAAAGGCCACAAGTGCATCACACTCGTGACGGAGCTCATGACTTCAGGAACTCTGAAGACGTAAGCGTAAAATTATTTCAGAAATCCTTGTCAACTGCAACCATTACAGACATCAGAAAGCTGAAAAAGGGTCTGGTTTGTATTCTTGTAGGTACCTGAAAAGGTTTAAAGAGATGAAGCTGAAGCTTATGCAGCGCTGGAGTCATCAGATCCTCAAGGGTCTTCATTTCCTGCACACACGAACGCCTCCCATAATCCACAGAGATCTCAAGTGTGACAACATCTTCATCACGGGTCCCACTGGATCTGTTAAGATCGGTGATTTGGGTCTAGCCACGCTCAAGAGTGCCTCATTTGCCAAAAGTGTAATCGGTGAGCTTAAATCTGTTAAATACACACAAAAATGACTACAATTGTCTTACATTGTTTTGAGAAAAACACACAATTGAATGTTTTTTGTATAAATAAAACTTGTTTAGTCTGTACATATCCAGCATTATTATTGTCCTTTAAACTTTCTTTGACCTTCTGCTTGACTTCTCTCTCGCTTTAAGGTGCATTTCCTGCAAATATCATGTTAGATTACTGTAGACTCAACACATCTTTAAATCTGATCTGTTCAGACCCAGGATCAAGTTCACTGGCATGAATAAGTAAATAATGTGTTACTTGAGGCAACTGTAACGCATCTACTTTAACTAACCAATAGCTCAAGACTCAAAGGCAGTGCTTAGCATCTGAAGTTCTTGTGGAAATTGAAAAAGCTTTAGCCTTGAAAGCAACCATTGAAATGTGTTGTGTATGGTTGCTGGATGACTGCACACTTAAAGGGACAGTTCACCCGAAATAAAAAAATGATGTCGTTATTTGCTCACCCTCAGGTTGTTTCAAACCCATATACATTTCTTTGTTCTGCTGAACACAAAGAAAGACATTTGGAAGAATGTCAGTAACCAAAAAAACCTCACCCCCCATTTACTGCCATGATAGGGAAAATAAATACTATGGGAGTCAATGGGGGGGTGAGATCTGTTTGGTTACTGACATTCTTCCAAATATCTTTCTTTGTGTTTAAAACAAAGAAATGTAAAAAAAAGTTAGATCAATCTGAGGGTGAGTAAATAATGGCAGAATTTCCATTCTTTATTCCCACACAGGAACCCCAGAGTTCATGGCTCCTGAGATGTATGAGGAGAAGTATGACGAAGCTGTGGATGTTTATGCCTTTGGCATGTGCATCTTGGAGATGACCACGTCAGAGTATCCTTACTCAGAGTGCCAAAACGCCGCACAGATCTATCGCAAAGTGACCAGCGTGAGTCAGTCCTCGCACATATGTCATGTGTCAATACACACACAGTCATGTTCTGGGATAACTCTGCCGGGTTAAGATCACATTTATCACACTATTTTTAACTACATGTATGGCTTTCATTTTGTGGTTGACCATTTTGAAGTTCCGCCCGCTAATTCTGTTCTCTCTTAACTCTCGCACACCCACTTCTTTGGCATTCTCCCATTTTTTGCTCAATCTAAAAGAGAGTTACGAGTCCACTAATTGATGTTTGAGGGCCATGAGAGTCTTAGTAAAAATGCCTTTACATCAAGGAGACAATCATTGCGTCCCACTTGAGCTCCATTAAACATAATTCCATATTATGACCTGGATCAGCAATCTGTAATTATTTCCATTGCACTTATATGTGCAATGCACTGTAACCACAATCTTGGGTGAGCATCCAGTTGCATGATTATAATCTCTTCCATTATGCCTCTTCCCGTAGGAATAGCTGTTTAAGAGTCCAACAATCAGTGTGTTGACATGGATAATATACAAAGGAAAATCCACACAGTTCAACACTTGTAGAACAACACTAGCAGCATTGTTAAACATAGAATCCCCTGCAGGAGATTTATTATTTTAGTGGGAAACCTGCCGATTTTCCCATTTTATGTTCCTAAAACCTTTTTCCCATTCGTGATGCATTTAATGTTGAGAAACACTTTCAATGCGATTTTTCTAGCACTCACATACTACTCTATCCGTTCCCTTAAAGGGATAGTTCACCCAAAAATAAAAATTCTGTCATGATTTGTTTGTCCTAATGTCATTGTACATGAAATCATGAAGACTCTGCATTTCACACTTTGGCCTGTATTCATTTCCTCTTGAACTCGCTCATTCAAGGTCATTATAGTGTCCTGTCCTGCATCACCGTCCAGTGTTTATGACATTACGGCCAATCATTACGTCCTTTGTTCCTGTTTTCCTTCATACATTAGTGTTTTGTCAAGGTTAGGCCGTATCGGATTCAGTGGATAAGGAAAGAGGAAGTAAACGGTGCATTAGAGACAATCATTTGTGCATCTGACATAACAAACAGACAGGCAGCTTTAATGCTGTTGTTCGTGATGTGATTCATATGTGGCTGTGTCTTTGAAGTGAGCGTGACATGACATGGTTGGGCGGAGGAGACATCTTTGTTTCCCAGAGTACTGAGCGATAACCAGAGAGACAGACAGAAGCTTTTTGGGCAAGAGTTCTCTCACAAGTCCTAGTGAGCTGCCTATATAGGCAACATTTTAGACATTCGACAGTTAGTATGCTTCAGAGCAAAGGCTGTTAAAAACAGTAGGTATTGTGGCAAATAGTGTAGCACATTTTAACTAAAAGGCAGTATCACATGCTTTGTAGATACCATTTAAAATAATTATACTTTTCATGAAGTACATTTACTACATAAAGTGTACTTAAAATATACCTGAACTACAGTAAGTATACTAATATCAATAAACTTCTAGTATACTTAGTGTGTTACAGTATTTCAGTACTTTGCCCAAATTGTATTTGGTAAAAGTATACTTTGCTTATAACTAGACTGTTGTATACTTTTGAGTACACACAACTCGTTTTTACTTTAAACGTACTGATAGTTTACTAGTGTAACACTTGTAACACATTCGTTTATGAAAGTACACTTTGAAGTATTTTCAGTAAAGTACTAGTTTGTAAGCTTTTATACTGCATGTATACTTCTTTCTGAGCTTAACATCATACTTTTAGTTAAATTATATCTGCACTTTAAGTACACTACTATGCGCCTGTTTAGGGATTCACTATTATACTTGGAATATAGCTTTAAATCAGGTTCTCTAAGCTCAAAGCTGACACAAATACATGTAAACTTAGAAGTAAATACAAGTAAACTTAGAATACATAATTTTTCTGTGGAAAATAACTCCATGAGAAGTACAGACTACTCTATAGTCTAATCTAAATACTCTATACTCTATTGACTACTGGAGTGAGTATAGACTTCAAATCCAACTTTTCTGTCAGTATAAGCAATTTTAAGTATATTTCTAAGAAGTGCATATAATTATGTTTTCATTTTTAGTATACAAATAATAGCACACTTTTTTCTAAGGGCGAGGCAATAAAAATGCATTGAAAGCTTAGTAGATTTCAGAGCTTTTACATGCCACCTCTTCCAATTGTAAATCATGCACTACACACAGTGGACAAGTATGCATGCTTTATGAGTGTGGACACATATATGGTGCCGTGGCCCTAGGGTAAGGATGGGTGGTGAGCAGAGGAGTTCACTGGGGCAAAGTTGAGCTCAGAAATGTATTAGCTTGAGCATCAGCTGACCATGAACCGTAGCTCAAAGACACATTCATCTTTTCTTCCTTTGGGCTGTTGCACTTCGAGTATGAAAATCATTTTCTATGTTAATGGAGGTTGAGATTGTGTGGGTTGGAGGGGGGTCATTTAACTTTGTATGTTTATGTGAGAAAGAATGCCACTGTTGTTTGTAAATGGTTGGGTGTTCTGTTTACACTGTGAATGGATTTTCTATGGTCTGTATGAACATTTAACAAGCTTTTAGGAGAAGGAAGAGAATAGGAATGTTGAATTGTTCCCTGGCCTCAGGAAGTTAGAAATGAATGAATGAATGAATGTCTAAAATATCCTAGTAATGTCTCTTCCAGAGGTTTATAAAGAGGCTTCCTTAGTGAAAATAAATCATGGTTTTACTACAAATAATAAAACATGGTTACTACAGTTAAAACACGATTACCACGGTTTTTCTACAGTAACCATAGTTAAGCCACAATATTTGTGGTTCTAAAAATGGAAATCAATTTGCGAAAACATGGTTACCACACTTTTACTATAGTAAAACCATGGAAAATTTTCATGAAGGTTCAACGGTGTCTTAAACTGTTATCTGATTTGCTAAAAGTTTCAAAAATCTCAGGTCTTAATGCTATTTTATGGTCGTGCGTAGGACCTACGCCGTAGCCAACGCGCCAGTTTTTCTTTATACTTCTGCCGAGGAAGAAGCAGCTTGTGTGCGTTGACGCAGAAGCAGTGATAGCGGCAAGTAAACAGTCACTTTTGTTGCCGCTTTAGTTGTTAAATACAGAACAAATAATTTCAATTATGTGTATGAGTTTTGATGGAGGGGTTCAAGAAGACCAATCACAATGCTTGCGTTCTACATCAAATTGATGCGTTGTTACATTTTTGGAGAGCATGTCAGGCTACGCACAGCCTACGGCCCAGGTACGGCGCATGACCATAAATTAGCCTTTACTACCAAATTGTTTTTTAGTGTACATTTAAAGTACAAAGATGCATAGATGCATTCCTTCTGTGAGGGGATTTTCAGGGACATGGCACATCCAACACAGAAAAATATCTTTGTCCCTCCAGCCAGATGTTTCTATTTGTGTGTTTGTTTGGGGCGAGTACCACAAAACAGACTTAATTTGGGGGGGAAAAGCCTCATATTGAACTTTAATATTTAGAGACTAAAGTCACTCAAGTGCAACTTTATGAACTGCAGCTCACGCACTTAAAATTCTTGTGTTGTCATGCCACGGTTGTTCTACGGCATTCCTATAGTTACCATGGCGACGCAGTCTCTCATTTAGTCAATCCTAACAGCTGGAGGTCATATTTTATGGTAAAAAACAGGAAACATAATACCCCTTAATAGCCCCGGTCGGTCAGCGTATAAAAGCTTTAGAAAATCTGAGTGTTTTAGACACACCTGTGGCTTTCATTGTATCAACAGAGCACACTGAATTCATTCTCATTATTGTTACGTTGTGTTACGTGGTCAGTTGTGTTGTTGTTATAGTGGCACATAAAATAATACACTGACGCAAGCGATGCTGTGCTTTCGATTTCAGAGCGCTCTGTGTCGTCCTGTTCGTCTGCATCTCAGTTGTTCCAGTAATGCGATGCTGTTGTTGTCACGGTTGCATTTAATTAAGAGTAACACAATTAGTCTCTTACACAAATGGCTGCTGCATTGCCATGGGGACAGATTTGTTCTCTTGAGGATGTGGAGGCGTTAAGGCAAAACTTTCACATGTATGCAAAGTTATTGGAAGGCCAAAAGGTTATACAACACCTGCAAATCACAAGCGCTATTATTAGACCATAAACATGTCGTTATGAAGACTGTGTCCTACGCAGATGCATAGATCAAATTTTAATGAACTGTCGACACATGAAACATTTATAGAGTATTGTGTTTATCCAGAGGATCAGAAGAGGAACCAGTACCTGATTAATTGTGTGATTAAATGTGCAGACTGTGTGTGTGTGTGTGTGTGTGTGTGTGTGTGTGCGTGCGTGCGTCTGCAGTGGACAGAGAGAATTAAGACTGAACCAACCATTGATTATTTCTGGGAGTCTTTGTGGAACAAGTGGTATCATTGGAGCACGTTTTCTTCCCTGCAGCTCACAGTAAAGGGGAAAAACCACAAACACACACACACACACACAAACACACACACAAATAAAATGTACAACGAGCGTTCCATAAACCAAAACAACCACAGTATCATAACAACTTGAGTTTCAATAGAGCTGATATCAGATTTTCAGTACACAGTTATTGTTCCAAAAGTACAATATGAAATCTAGGACTTTCTTTCTATTTTCACTTTTAAAAGCGTTGAAGTACTAGATATTTAATTTAGCCTACTTAAATACTGTTAAAGGTAAAACAAATATATATATATATTTTTATGATAATAGTACAATTATGATAATATGCTTTATATGTAGTGAAGTAATTTTTTTCTCATTAATTATATATACTTGAAAAATGTACTTGGGTAAAAGTAAAAATACCACAAAAACCCATCTGTGAATGTGACACCCTAGTTTCAAATACAGGAAAAGAATGTCATGAATGATCATCATGTTCAATGATGTCAGTCAAATATTTGTATTTTTTTGTCCGCCTTAGTTTTTTCGACTGACTGTACATGAGAGAAAGAGAGAGGGGTAGAGGAGCCAGGAAAGGACCACGAGCCGACACTCAAACTTAGGCCGACCGCACGCATTTGTACAACAAAAGATATTTTCTTTCATCTTGGTTCACTTAGATGAGATCAAATCTTGATAAATATCATCGATTGATTTGTTTAAAATTAAACACAATTTCAGCTGCCCAGTGCTGACGTATTTTATGTTTTTTAAATTATTTTATGGATTTAGCAGTTTATCACTTTTGCTTGAGATATGTGACCTCGTCTGTGAAACTCAGCTAAAGCCATTTTTTGTGATTTGCTGTTTTCTGCATAAAACCACCCTACATTATTTAAAGAACATTCTCTGAAAAATAACCTCGATATCTTTCAAGTTGACTGAGTAAGACAATGTCAAAAATTGAAATCATTGAAATTAATGTTTATCATCTCATTATTAGTTTTCATAGACAGGGTCACATATTTTTTTAATTGCTTAGAAAAGAAAATACAAATGAGTTTTAACATGTTAGTTTGCTTCCAAATTTTCTTCCAAAGTCAAAATCTGTTGCTTTTGTGCCATCTTATCAGCGTTTGCATTTAATACAGTTATTTCTGATAGGTCAGCCCCCGCTCCTCCAGCCAAGCTCAAGCTCAATTCACCCCATGCTGTTGTCCTGTTAAATGCACAGCATAGATGAAAGGTTTCCCATCAAACATGAGGTCTGCACCCGGCGAGATGATTGTGGTCAATTAGCCGAAACGCTGGAGAAAATTCAGCCGGCCTTGTGACTGTAAGCAAAAGCTTTCAGCTGGATTTATTGACAAAACGGGAGCGTAAACCTTAGAATTAATGTTGCCAGGAAAATGAACGAAGATCTAGTCGACCATGTTCTCATGCGGAAACATTTAGAGGTGAGCTATATGCTTTGACACCTGTTTACGTGTTTATTTGGACAGCGTGTTTTTGGTCGTTTTTGAGAACATTACCAATTTCGTGTTTGTTCGAGTTTGTGAAGCTGAAATATTGCATAGCTTGTTTGCTCACGTAAAGAATTTTAATGTTGATGCCCCAAAAGGTACCAGGACCCAGGGGAGGGTTTCCATCCTCACAGGTGTCTGTTATATAGGTTTTCATAATATACTTATGGTCTTATTATACTTCTCATGGTTTTATGAAAAATCATGATGTTTCTTTAAAAGAATAAAAGATTATTCGAGAAATCAAAAATGATTTGTAATGGGTCAGTTTTTGTCATGTGTCACATACCGCCTGCATCTATTTTTCCTGGATATAATGTTAGGCTTGTTGTGCAAATGTGATGAAGTCAACCTTCCTCAAGGCTTTGGAGAGGATGAAGAGCAAAACCAGCGAGAGGAGCATAAAAGAAAGTGGCTCTCATAAGGTCTTCACAGAAGAGACTGATGTCTTCAGCAGGCATCTAACCAATTATGGAAACATAAATATTATGATGTCATTCCCTGCTAATCCCATTCAGTAACCTGTTATAGACCCCATCTGAACCGCTGATGAAAGTCTATGCAATCACTTTGCCCAAAATCCTTTTTACGGTGTGAGAATTTGCGCTCTGCGCTCAGTTGCACCTCTGTTTTGTATTTTCTGTTTTCTTTCCATTGGAACGTTTCAATGGGTCTATTATCTAAAGCAGTAGCACCAAAGTGCTGTGGTTACGTCAACAAGTTCCTCTCTGTGTTTTCTGGTAGCAGTAGTTGTGTCCAGCAGCAAAATGGATTGAGTTCATAAAACATTTTAGCAGCGAGTAGAAAGAGCGATTTTGGCTGGGAGAATAGAGAAGTTACGTCAGAAGTTACGTCAGAAGTTTCTCTCAGGAGTATTACAGCTCAAGAACACTACTTTAAGTGATGATGTGATGGTTTTTTGCACAATGTACACTTACGCACACGCTGGGTTGATGAAATGCAATAAAAAAAGTACCCGGGTCTTGTTATTGTCTTTAGAGCAAACAGTTGTGGTTTCCACTTCATATGTTTTACTGCACAGCTTCCAAACGCTGTACTTCATTTTGCTTTTCCACTTAACACATATAGGCTGGAAAAAGAGTATTATGTTGGGCTTTAGAATCAAATTTTTCACGTCTAAATTAGATAAAAACCTATCATTTATTTTACAGAGTGACTATACCATACGGTCCTTTTTCTCAACTGCCCTAATAGCACAAGTCTGTCTGTAAGATGACTGCTAAAGATCTGTAGATCTGAAAAACATCACAAATCAAAAACATCTTACAGACATATTCCAGATGTCTCCACATCTGACAGGAGACACCTCAGAGACGTATTGCTTATGAGCAGACACTAAAAAAACAAAACGTCTTGCAGATGTAAATCCTATAGACGTTTTCCAGATGTATGTGTGCTATCAGGGTGAATTGTTTTTAGACTCTTTATGAACTTGGAACGTGTTTTGGCGAGTCTACATGTAAGTCTTATTGCGCAATAGTGTTCTCAAAAGCATCGTAAACAAAAGTCATCCAAACCATTTTCCACAAAGAATGTCTTTTAGTGATCGATGTACAAACAGCATATAGCTGTTGAAAAGCCTTCTCTTCTGTATAACATAAAATCACAATTGTGTTATTTCAGTGATGTATTGTCTAAATCGAGTGTTTCTGTGTGAAGATGGGTGGATGTGTGTTTTTGCCAGTCATGCGCTCAACACACATATTACCAAAATTGTTATAGCTTCACTCCAGACTGGAATTTCTGCCCATGCCGTCCATTAAAGTGATTGACACCTGTGACATTTCCAGCATCTAAAACAATTTCTCTCCCTTTCACTCTCTTTCTCTTGGCAGGGCATGAAGCCAGACAGTTTTTACAAAGTGAAGGTCCCTGAATTAAAAGAGATCATTGAAGGCTGCATACGGATGAACAAAGACGAAAGGTAACTAAAAGATCTTCAGGGATCTAAAGATGATCTGTGAGCAAATAACTTGAAGGGTGTGTATGTGTGCTAGCACAGGTCAGACAGGTTTTGCAGTGTGCCGATTTCAAATAACAATACACACATATTCTTGTTCTTTTGACGTTTAAGCGGCACCATGTAGACTCCGCTGAAAGCTTTTTTTTTTTAACTATTTTTCTTACCCAGCTGCACCGGCTGTTATTTCTGTTTAGGCCTACATTAATCTGGTGACAACAGTGTCCGAGACACTTATGGGTGTTTATGGGTCACCAGTCAACCACAGTCACGTAATGGCTATGGTTGGAGTTACGAACACACAGTTCATACTATCATGTTTATGCTTTGGGAGAGGTTATTCAGGATATAGCATGTCTTTTCGAGACCATTGTAACTCATAAGTAAATCCAGATGGATTATATCATTATAATATTATTGTATGTAATTATGGGTTATATACATGCATATATACATGTGTGTGTGACAATATATAATATAACAACTCATTATATGTGACCCTGGACCACAAAACCACAGGTCGGTTTTTTGAAATTGAGATTAACACATAATCTGAAATCTAAATATATAAACTTTCCATTTATGTATGGTTTATTAGGATAATATTTGGCCGAGATACAACTATTTGAAAATCTGGAATCTGAGGGTGCAAAAAATCAAAATGTAGAGAAAATCGCCTTTAAAGTTGTCCATCAGAGGTGCTGTAGCAGGGCGCTGCTAAGAAGAAACAGGTTTGTTTTAATGCTCTCTATTGACTTACCGCTGTAATGACATTGTGGAGAATAGATGAACCAGAAAGCTGAAGTTCTAAGCTTTACATAGATACATAGAACTCTCAAAAAGGTTTGTAGGCGTGGTTCCGGCCATTTTTGTTCGCAATATATTTTGCAGCATCCACTCATAAAAATAAAGTTTTGATATATTTACGGTAAGAAATTATATCAAATATCTTCATGGAACATGATCTTTACTTAATATCCTAATGATTTTTGCAATTAAAAAAATCTATAATTTTGACCCACAAAATGTGTTGTTGGCTATACTCCGTGCTACTTGTGACTTTTCTGGTCCAGGGTCACATATAATAATAATAATAATAATATAATACTATTTAATGACCATAATATAAATAATTGTATTTCTATTCAGTATTGTCTGATCATTATTTAAAGCTTTTGGTCAGTAGGCTGTAGATAGGATCCGGTAGCGGGTTACTGTGATGAGTAATAGTGTTGATTTAATTACCCTTAGTAGTAATGGATTAACCTTTCTAAATCTCATTTAAGATCTTAAAGTGCTTCAGGAACAGATCTCTATATATAGATCACTATTTATAACATTACTTCTAAATTATGCTTTAAAATGTTGAAAATGTTGAGGAAATCTCATTTCTAATTTTTCTGTTTTATGTCTGAAAGAATTTATAATTACAACACAGAAGATGTGATTGTCTGTTTGATCGGTCCTTGTTGTCTTGTTTAGATACACCATACAGGACCTGTTAGAGCACGCCTTCTTCCATGAGAACAATGGCGTTCGTGTTGAGCTGGCTGAGGAAGATGACATGGTGAAGTCGGGTCTTAAGCTGTGGCTTCGAATGGACGACACCAAAAAGCTCCACGGCAAATACAAGGACAATAACGCTATTGAGTTCCTCTTCGAACTTTACAAGGACGTCCCAGAGGAGGTGGCACAAGAGATGGTGAGGTTTGAAATCACGAATTATGTTTCAGTGAATTTTGGCTCTTTCTCAAATCCCTCAAAATAATTTGACAGTCTGCCCTTGGACAGTCAAACAGGTCGTATCACCCCAAACTAAAACTGAATTGGACTGGTCACAAGGGTTGGCATTAAAGGAACATCTGCTTTCTGTAAATCATTTGATACTCATTCTTGATTTGACTTCATTCAAGAATCTGTTCTGATAAGATTTACATCACCCAGGTTATTCTTGGCTTCGTCTGTGAAGCCGACTACAAGCTTGTGGCCAAAGCCATCCGTGACCGTGTCACCACCATCAAGCGCCAACGAGAGAAGCTTCGCCGTCAAACTGAAGAGGTGCAGAAGAGACGCCAGGAGGAGGTGATCGAGGAAGAACCCGAACCCACTCCTGAAGTCGAACCTTCAGTTTTCAACCCACCCATTGTTGTTGAGACACCTGTATCCACCCCGACTCAAGCTCCGCCCACCGTCACAGTGTCCGGCCCCATTTCTCTTCCTGCAAACGAATCTTTAGATTCTGGATTCAATGCCAGTTTTGCAACCGAACCCGAGGAAGCAGATGCAGACCAACGGCAGCACTTCAACATCCATCAAACCAGCTGCTCCTCAGCGACGTGTGAGTTTGTGTGTATGGGCATATTCAGACTGTACATGGAGCGTGCCACATTGGATTTGAGAAATGTTTTTTAAAATACCTGTTTATTTTTGTTTACTATGACAGCTGATTGTGAGACAGATGGCTACCTCAGCTCCTCTGGGCTTCAGGAAGCTTCAGACAGCCGTATTCCTGTTGTAAACCAAGCCTCCACAGTTTCACAACCAGCCAGTGTAACGCCTCACGTGGAAGCCCCGCTCGTTGAAGCTCCTCCCACAGAAGCCCCCACCACTCCTGCTGCACCAATCCCAGCTCTTCGTTTTCCCACTGTAGGTAGACAGTAGATGTTTATGCTGATAGACAGTAATGATTTAAATGCATTATTTAATGTGCAGTTAATCATTTAAAACGTGAGCATTACTACAGTGATTGTGACATTGAAATGTGTTTTAATTATCAGACGCACAGTTTGGTTGAATAAAGTTGAGCATCATTTGAATTCTGCTTTGCATCGCTAATCGTTTCTCTTTCTGCTATTGGTTCTCCCACAGAGCATCGCTGTGTGCCAAAATCCGGAGAGGACGCAGTCAGGAAGTGCCAGCGGTTTTTCCTCTCCTGTCGACAGGTAATTGTGATGGGGATCAGCTGCAGTGATTTGCGATATGATTTGGTTGATACTGTTGCTTAGTTCTCATGAAAAGCAACATCGCCATTTATCATTAATTGCTGTTAAAAAAGAGATTTGTTTAAAAATATTATTATAGATTTGTAATAATATATTCCATGCTATAGAATTCTTATATTTAATAGAGTACAGTGTGCCAACTTAACAACGTGAAGTCACTAAATTTTGCCACTTTTCAGACCCCTTTAGCGACTGATTTTCTAAAAAGCACCTAGTGAAAAATCTAGTGACTTAAAACCTTAGCTTCCTTATCTTAAATAAACCTTAGCTATTTGTCTATAAATAGGCACAGTTTGTTATAGAAGTGACTGCTAGTTTTATGCTGTGTTCACACCAAATGCGAATTAAGAGATCCATGATGCATTTCGCATCCATGATGTAGGCATGCTGTGCTAGTGTACCATAAGTCCTATATTTGTGTGACTCATACACACAGCATGGTGGTAATGCATTAATGGTAATGATTTAGCTCAGGGGAGCAATTTCCTGTGAAGGCCATTTCTGTAAGAACAGCAAAGGAAATGTAGCATACTGTCAAATTTCATTATAGTAAATGAATTCAACCTAATTCAGAAGATCTATGCCGAATTACCTGACCTTTTTGTGCTAATGGTAAATTGATTAAAGGGATATTCTGGGAAGTTCAGAAAGGTGGAATGTCACAAACACCAGCAGGGAAACATTTCTTCGAAAGCCTTATTTGCTCTCGCTGTGTGCGTTGTGTCGCGATTTGCTAATCAGAATATTGTAGTTCAGGTAGCCACCTAAACAAGCTTGCAACATGCAACTTCCTCGAGTTTGCAATTTCTTTGTGATTTGATGATTTAAATTGAAATGCAATTTACCGTCTCCAAACAGCTACGCCTCTGATGTCACCTCCGGGTTGAGTGACGGAAATGAAGGACTATCGGAGAGAGGCGGGAAGGGTCAGAGCAAACGCACGGGGACCAAGCTGCTCAGGAAGAGAACTCGCTCGCGGTTACGCATCACTGGGGTGACTCATCTGTCAATTACCATCTGCTTTAATGAACTGTCTATTCATCATTCTTCACCTCTATCTGTTGATACACAGCATGTGAACATATGTTAATAAAAATAGATCACGGCTGTTTTTGTAATCTACTTATCTTTCTGTCTGCAGCTGTCGGATAAAGTTGATCGGGTGGTGGAGTGTCAACTACAGACTCACAACAGTAAGATGGTGACGTTTAAATTCGATCTGGATGGAGATAACCCAGAAGACATCGCCACGGTGATGGTAAGCTTACAGCACATCATACAATTGACATTTTGGGTGTTGGTAGAAATGGTTCACTGCGGATGTCCTCAACGTCCTCTCTGATCTGTAAACAAAGTTTTCAAGGCCACAGAGTTGCAGTGTAGCGTGAGAAGTGTTGATGTTTTAGCTTCTGTGTTTGCGTAAACTCTACAACCTCAGTGGAAAATCTTTACATCGTTTCCCTCATCTGTTCATCTAAAACCTCTTGTTGCACCTACACAACCCTTATTATGAGAACTACAATAAAACCAGTGTCTCCGTTCTGACATGTCAGCTTCTTCTGGTATATTTTTACCCTACGCTTACGCTGTAGGAGAACTTGTTTATGACTATAGTATTAAAAAACATGAATCACTACTTCTCTAAATATAATAAAAATAAGGAATATTTGTATTTCTGGCCTTTTTATAGCTGCTTTATCCATCAAGTCCACTTTTTAGAAGAAGAGACAGTTAACACATTAGAATGGTGGCTGTTTAGGTCAAATCAAATGTTTTTGAGTGTTTTTTTGCAATTCGAACCCTGTTAATAGCTTTCATTCGCTGTTCTATTTGGCTTCATTCACTGTCAGCTGTGACTGAAAGTTGTTTTGATCTGTCCCTCAATGGATTACTGGATTAAAGACTGTTTAGCAAACACGCAAGACCACCCCAAATCAAATCAACCCGATTAGCCTGTTTGTTTCTTTGCCTTTTAGGTCCATAATGAGTTTATTCTACCTGGGGAGCAAGAGGGATTCATCCACCGCATGAGAGACATCATTCGGCGGGCTGAAGCTCTGATGAGGAGAGAGCCCTTGGAACCCCTCAGTCTGGAAGACATGCCACACCTGCCTTACCTGAGTGGAGCCGGCACGCTGTCTGCTTCACAGGTGTGTGTGCAGTATCCTCAAACTCCACAGATGGGTTCTTGGATTAGTCATTTTAGCTTGAAACACTTTTATTCTTGTTTGGGTAGTCTCTGGGATTTTTTATATATATTATATTATGCATTGGTAGATTTACAGACATAGTGGAGGATTAGAAAGTAAAGAAGGTAATTCACACTGACACTCACTTACTGTCTCACTCTTTCACACTGACACTCACTCACTCTTTCAAACTGACACTCTTTCACTCACTTTTACTCAGTCACTCTCACTCCATTTCATGTCCTTGGTTGCCAGGTTGTTGAAGTTCATGAAGGTAGATTAGATATGTGGCACTGCTAAAAATAACACCCAGTTTTGGTGAGTCAGAACTCGCATTACTTGTTTTAGTCCTCAGTGGTAGATTTAAGGTATTAAGGTGTTCAGGTCAAATCAGCTGGCCAGCAGGACACCTCATAGTTCAGTGTCTGTATGACTCTTATCTTCTGCTCTTTATACTTGATCACTTCGGCTGGTGACATGATTTCCAACACGTGTTCTGTTTTTCCCCACAGCCCAATCTCCACATACACAGCCTCGCTCGCACACACTCGTCGTCCTCGTTGCCAGGTAACGCATCACACACACATACGTATATACACATGCTGCATAGTTACAAACAAATATTTTTTGTGTTAAAATCTAAAAAAAGGAGGAAATGTTTGGTTTAATAACAATAATGGTTTCCATGATGATACAGTGTGAACAAAAATCGGTGTCCTTCAGATTATTCCGCAGCCAGTATAGGTCCAGTGACCCGGGGCTCTTCCCCAACTGTGAGCGCAGACTTTTACGTCGACCCTGATGCTGTTCCACCCGTCCGGCCGCTGCGTTCACAATCCTTCCACACTACAGGTACATCATTTCTCACTTCCTCTCTTTCATTAGTCTTCCATCACCGATCTGTATTATTTCAGGTTAAATAAACTATATGTGACCCTGGATCACAAAACCAGCCTAAAGGACTCATACAAATACATTGTATGAGTCAAAATGACCGTTTTTTCTTTTATGCCAAAAATCATTAGGATATTAAGTAATTATTTTTGTGAGTGGATGCAGCAAAATTTTTACATCTCAACAAACTTCACTCCCTGCTGTTGCTCTTTGGGAATTACCCACTTAAGTTTGGTATCTATGTAAAGCTTAGAATTTCAGCTTTCAGGTTCATCTATTTTCCACAACGTAAGCCAATAGAGAGCATTAAAACAACTTTAAAGCAAACTTTAAATTTTCTCAATATTTAGAGAGTTTAAGATAGTTGTATCTCGGCCAAATATTGTCATATAAAGCTTGTAATAAAAAGCTGGTTTATTCATCTTTCAGATTATGTAAAATCTCAATTTAGTCAAAAATTAAGACTGGTTTTGTTGTTCAGGGTCACATATAGACTTTCAGCACTTTACACATTTCTGTATCTACCCACCCATCTATCTACATAACCGCAGGTATGGTATCTCAACAACAACAAAAAATCCTTTGAATCAATAAATAATTTGGAGACAAAAAAGATCTGAAGATGTTTAGAAGTTTTTCACCTCAGTGAATAGCACAGATGATTTACATTGTCATATTACAACTCAGCATTCAGTATTGAAATAAATTATGTTCGGAGAGCTGTGTTCCATCACACAGACAGTCAGCGCAGTTCAGCCTCTTCGGCGATCGTAATGAACGTTTTCTCTCCTTCACTCGGTCTCTTTCACTCGTGTCCTTCTCGCTAAGAGCTCATTTTGCCGCCTGCTTCTCTTTGTGTGCACCCCATTAGCAGTGAAGCTAGCGGAACAAACTCTACAGTATGTCTCGTGTCTCATTCTACCTCTGAACACCCGTCCCCATGGAGACCAGACCATGACGCCACTGTCAAAACATGTTGAAGTGTCTCAGGATTTGCTTTTGACATCTGCTGATTCAAAGTGGAAGAGTTTCATTACCTGAGGGAACAGAACAACCGAGAACACAAGCTCTATTTAGAAATTACCAGACAGTCTCTGATTTTCTTTAGAAACAGATGTGGTAATGATATCATTTTGTCACCGTAGCTGAACAGGAACTACAGGATTGTCTCAGGAAGTCTGATAAGTGCTTGTAGTTTATTCTTTAGAAAAGTGGTCGTGTCCTAATGTGTGGATTCATTTTTAAAGGTCGTGCATCACATTGACAGGTCAAAGAAAATGATTTTATACTTATAGTATTTTTCACTTACATGTACAGTTGACATTCTAATATATCTCATTGTATCTCTTTTTTTCACCACAGGGTCCTCTCAAACCTACCAAGGTCCTTCCCCCACCTACCCACATTATCCCCATCCCGATGTTATGCCCCATCTGCTTCCGAATCAGATGTCCGCCATGTCCTCTCAGTTTACCAAGCCAGCCTACATTCGCAACCCCCACCTTCCCTACCCGTACCCTATAGACCACACCCCCCTCAAGACCTCCCACAACCCGAGTCCTCTGACCCGCGTCCCCAGCAACCCAAACTTCTCCACCTCCTCATCTTCTTCCTCTTCTGTCGTTTCACCGGTGCAACAGGGCGTCGAGATTCCTCCTCAGGCAGACGGCAACGCTCTGTCACCTCCAGTTGGAATTCCACCTGGCCAGCAGGCGCCAGGCATGTGGCCTTCCCAGCAGCCCCTCATTTCCCTGGCGAACGTTCTTTCTCTAGCTATGAATTTTGCACAGTCCTTCATACCAGCAGGAAGCATGCCTCAAGGATTCCACCCCCAAATGCCTCCTCAGCCAGGTTATGGTCCCATGTATCCAGCACAGCACGCGGGGATGAGCAACGCTGATGTTTCATACCACCAGGGGGCGCTGATTGGGCAGTATATGGACATGTACCAATATCCAGATGCCCATACCCAGTTTCAAGCACCAGTTCCTGATCTCCAAGAGGGGGGACAAATAGCAAGTCCACCAGAGAACCTGCTCCCTCCAGGCATGCAGAATTATGCCACGGACGTTAAACAGACACTTTCCACAAACTCAAACTCTTCTCCAGGGTCCGTAAGGAGGCTGCGGGTGGACAGTCAGTGTGGTATGACAGGGCAGCTCAGAGAGCGGACAGACAGCTCTTCTTCGAGCACACATAGCACACCCAGCACCAGCACACCCAGCACCAGCACATCCAGCACCAGCTCACCAGTGTCGTCCGCATCCCACAGCCCACAAAACACGGTGAGCACTTGAAACAAAACTCAACGATGAGTCTAGATCATCCAAACCTGAAAATGACATCATCATTTACTCATGTTAGATCAAGTTCTTGAAGTATGTATATCATTATACAGTACAGAAGTGGTTAAAAGTGATGTCCGTAGGGCATATTTGCACAATATTTTTTTGTCTCCTCTCCATTTGGGTAAGATTAAATATGAGGTGTGTGGTACAAAATGAAAAAAACACTTTATTTGGCAAAAAAGGCAAAGTACAGGATATGGCAATATGAGTTTTATTCAAACGTACCAAAAATTCACAGGAAAGCACACATCGACTACAATTTAATGGTATATTAATATTTGTTGATTCTCTTGTGTATCAATAGTCATTCTCCTGTGCATGTGTTGTGTGTTAATTTTTTTACCAGACCTCCTTAAATTCTTCCCAAAGCTGAGCTTCAGTTTACACTCCAAATGTAACTACTATGGAACATGAATGCAAAATACATCTTATATAAATACATATAGTTTAAGTATACACAGCCACGGAAGAAAATGAAGAGACCATTCCAAATTTTCATGTAAGCAGCATTTCTAGATGTTTTGTGGTCATTCCTGTCCAGTATCTGTTGAACTTCAACAAAATCAAACCTCAGCAGTGACAAAGTCATCCAACAGCAATGTGAAAGACTGACAGCATGACAAGACACACTGTGATCAAAAATTATTTGATAACTTTTTTCTAAATACATGTACAAAATATTAGTGTTGTTTTTCTTAAATATGAACTTGTTATCTTTGCCGTATTTGTGGTCAAACATCCAGAGCATCTTTTCTGTTATTTTGACCTGTTTCTCTGGGTCTTATTTTCTGCAAATGAATGCAAATAGAAACAATATTTTTGTTTCAAATGTGGGAGAAAGTAGTTCACAGAATAAAACAAAAATAATAATTTTACCTAAACACATACCTATTAATAGTATATTCAGAAAAACTGAATGGTCTTTGAAATAGTCTCTTAGTTTTTTCTGCGGCTGTATGTTTATTCAAAAGCAGAGACATCAATTTTCCAAAGTTGGACATCACTTTTGATCAGGACTGTAAGTTTGACAGCATGTTGTTGAGTCGATTGGTATGTACAGTTCATTATTGTCAAATACTCACCAGACATCATTCACTTCTGTTAGCATACTTGGACAAACCTGTTTTGAGCATGTACAGTATTTGACACAGAAATCCCACAGTTTACAGTGGAATGTGGGTGTTGTCTGTCATTACATGTTTTAAAACGACTGTAAAAGTAGTCTGGGCTTGACATGAATTAACGTTTTTCAAATTGTTTTTAAAGGTGTCCTCTTCCAACCTGAGATCCTTCCCGAGTCTGCCGGTGTCTCTGGTCGTACCTGAGGCGGCTGCCAGCGTGGCCAAATCCAGACTCTCACCCATATCTGAAGGCAAGTTAAAGAGATAATCACACAAAAATGAACATTCTTTAATCATTTACTAAGCCTGATGTATGACTTTCTTTCTTCTGGATGAATGTTGGTAACCAAACAACACCTCCATTTACTTCCATCGTATGGCCACAAAACCACTGAGACATTTCTCAAAATATCTTCCTTGTGTTCCACAGAAGGAAGTCATACTGGTTGTAAATGACATAAGGCTATACATCACATTTTTATTTTTGGATGAACTATAAACACATTTACACTCTGTGTCACTTGCTCACAGGTGCAGAAACAGAACACACACACAAGCTTTTATATTTACACACACATACACGTCCAGTATCCCAAGTATATACATACACACACATACTGTACGCTGCAAAGCTGCCATCTATTGACTATAAAGGTTTACTACAAGTGTTAATTATTAGTATTGTAATGACAAAAGAAAAGTATTAAAATAGTTACTTGTAGTACACATGAGAATTACATTTTGTATAGTTTTTTTGTTTTTGTTTCCTTCTCTACAGAGAAAAAGTCTATCGTCACCGTTGGACGATTCCAAGTAAGTCCCAGCAAAGAGATCCCAGTCTCATCTTCTAGTCCCGCCCCCAGCGTCACACCCACTCCCACAGCAACGCCCACATCCACAACCTGTCCCACAGACACACCCCTCGCGCACAACAGCCAATCAGACAGCAGCACAGACGCCCAAGCAGAATCAGAAGGAAGTCCCAGCTCTCTGATCACATCATCACTTACCAAACCACCCAGTTTGGCCAGCTCAGAAAGCGCCTCTTTGTGGACTGGAGGAGCTAAAGCACCGGAGAGTAAAGCTAAGGAACCAGAGGAGGGGCGTGGAGATGAAGAGGTGGAGGAGGAGGAGACAGAGATGAGGCGGAGAAGAATAAGTGTGAGTTTGCTGGACTGTTCAGCCGGGAGTCCTCAGTTTAATTTAAATCAGCCGTGGATAAGCTACACGCGCAGCACCTCGTACGCCAGCAGCGACGACACGGAAAGTGAAGACGAAGAGATGTATGAGGAACTTCAGGAGCTTCGAGAGAGGTGAGACCAAAGAGTGCCAAAGAGAGAGTTAGTAATATAGAAGCAAAAGTTAGAGATTGCGGCTTTAAATTTCGATTTCGGGTTTTCGTGTTTAGGTTTCACATGTTTGCTATTTATTTATGCAGTCAAGCTCTAACAGAGCAACTCCACAGGGTTCCACAGTCATTTTTTCAGCATTTTTGGGTGAAAACAAAGTCACCTTCATATTGTGACCTTTTTCTCTTTCTCAGACACCTGGCAGAGGTTCAAGCTCTGCAGACCTCTCAGAAGCAAGAGATCGAGGAGCTCTACCAGCGGATTGGTAAAGTGCCCCCTCCAGGCATTGTGTCCCCAGCTGCCATGTTATCAAGCCGCCAGCGTCGTCTGTCCAAGAGCGGGGGATACCCCTCCTCAAGACGAAACAGCCTGCAGAGACTGGACATACTGCCCCCTTCAGGTACCTTATAAGAGCTTAAATCACACGTTTAGTTTGACATTTTCAGGATATTTCAAAATTGTGTTGACTTTATATAAAAACTGCATATGCATCACGTTTACTTCCAAAATGGGGTGTTGTCGGAGCAAAAGGGGATATCCAACAAGAAGATAAATGCATCGATTCAGTCTGGGGGAATTGATTGAATCATGAAAAGTGAATGTTATCAGATAAGAAGCAGGTGATTGGAGAAATTGAGATAAAAAAGATTTGATGACGTCAGAAGTAGTTTTTCGTGGGAAATGATATGCAAGAAACAACACATCAGCAGGAATGTGTATTGATACTGAATCATTCTAGTTGCTCACATTTAGTCTCTTTTGTGATCAGGACAGGCAAAAATTTCAGATTTATTTATTCGCAAGTTAGCAATGTAGTAAAATAAAACTGCATACTTCGATAGTGACAGTGCTGTGTGTGATGTGTCATTTTTTCTAATGTTCCTCAGGTATCATGCGTAAGAACTCTGTGAGCGGCAGCAGCAGTGGATCACAGGAAAGGGCCAATAAAGGAGTGACGTTTGCCTCCGATTTCACCCGAATTGTGAGTCTTCTATTTATTGGTTTTCTATCTTTTTAGCTTCTTGTTCATCCTTAGTCATTTTCACATTATGCTTGTTTTGTATTAAAACAAAAATAGAAATGACCTTGCGTTTTGTCTGTTCCACAGTGATTTCTTTAGCTAATCCTTTGACCCCCTTCCTGCTCTCCTAATGGAAAGGAAGTGACATCAATACTTCCTTGTAGTTGAAATGACTTCCATCTGCCAATGATTGTGAACGTGTGCAGTCTCTAGACAAGAGGTGTGTGTATTCTTCACAAGCGAATATTTTAACCAGTGATGTACTTCTGCTCAGCGTTTTAAGAAAGATTTGCTCACCAAGTGAACTTTTGCAGAAAAAGTGCTTCTAGGTGAAGGCTTTATATGGCACGTGTATATAAACTATCTGCACTGATTTATGCAGTCAAAAAGTACCAGGTGGTTGAATACTTCAATTGCAAATTGGTTGCTTTTTCTCCAACATTAATTATAGGTCAACTTCAAAGGTGTTTTTTGTCAATTCCACGTTTCCAGCATTCATATGAACCTAAATGAATTGGTACTATGAACAATTTTACATCCTGCTGTAAAATTGCAATGCAGCGCAATGGATGCCGTTGTTTTCATCATTCTAAGGCTCACTGCAGGTTTTCTTTTACATCATAAAGTATCATGTAAATAATTGCAATTGTGTTGCTGAAATATTTTTGCACACAATAATTGCACAATACAGTTACATTTCCGGTGCGAGTGCCCACAGTATAAAACAACAATGCATAAATATGCAAAGCCTTTAATTGAGATTTGTTTGGTGTGACACCATGAACGAACAGATTTTTAAAAAGGATTTTGTAATGAACAAATACTTTGGTTAACAGACGAATCTAGAATATGTATGTTTGTAGTGTTTTAAAGTACCCATACAGCCATTTAACAATTTAGTTTATCAAGACTTTAGTGTTAAATATCCTTTACCTCCTAAAGTCAAAATCTATATGTGATCTCACATTATTTTAATGGTCATGGCTGGCTCATGTTTGCCTATTTTAAACTCTTTTGTCTTAATATGTTCACCTTTGTTCTTTATATCCTATGGAGTCTAATTTAAACGTAGAAAAAAAGAAAAAACATCTGACACAACTCTTGCCAATAGATGTGTGTATGAGAGTTTTTTTGCTGTGGCCTATGCAGTGATGGTACATACATAAATGTGTAAAGACAGTTAACTGACAACTGAAAAGCTGTGAAGATTGAACAATTATTGCCTTAAAGTATTTCTGCATAATAAAAAGAGATATACACTTTATATAAAATATATATTTAGATAAAGAGAAACGCTGTATTATATATTGTAAGATAAATTGCCGTACTGCCACGCAGGTTGTGCCTTTTTGTGCCCTTTTTATATTATGTTTGATGGATGAAACATGATTGTTGTAAATAAACAAATAAATAATGATTCGAAGCAGACAGAGTTTGTTTTTCATTTTATCTCATAACTTGTGTGGTCCTACATGACTTATTTGACTTTGAACCCCACACTGGTTCACTGCCTGTAGGGTCTTATACCAGATCAAAATCTAAAAGGCGGTTACATCCACCATTAGAAGTATCATATATGTGCATCCTGCGGTTTTATTTATAGATTTTTTATTTAACGCCATAATGTTCTGCTCAACATTGAACAGCTGTTATTTATAACTGAGTGCATTCCCTAGATAGATCTGGGGCTCATTCCTGAATTTAACAAAGTCCAAAAACATCATCTGTACCGACCTCGTTCCTATTGTGTGACGATAAAGGATATTTTTGGCTCTTATTGTTCCGGTACTAGGTGGATTTGGGTCATCATCACATTGTGTAGCGTATACATATTTATATCTGCAAGACAGCCAAAGTGCAAAAATGTGCCTTGCCGTCCAAAAACAACATGAGGATCATTGAGTGCTGTTTTTCTGTCTTTGCACAATTACCCAGTTTGACAGTAGTATGGTTGGAGGCTGGCCATAACATTATGTAAGGGCTTGAAAATGTCCGTGTTTGGAAATGAGGTTTCTTGCCTCTCTGTTAATGGTTTTAAGCATCTTTATGACATCATAATTGTAAAAGTCATTTTGGCAGAAGAACAACCATAAAGAAGAAAAATGAGTGATATTTGTCTATAATAAGCAGAAAGGAATGCCTAAGGATAACGGGGGGGTTGTATATATGTAAGGAGCACACGTTTACTTTCGCCTCATCACCACTAGAGGTCAGTAAAGCCTCTCATTCCAGAAACAATTATACAGTTAAGCAATTGTAAAAATTGAAGTCCGAATTTGCATAACGTCAATGCTAAATAATATGTGAGATTAGAATTAGTGCATCCCAGATAATAGTAGCGTGAAAACAGGGAGGCAAAAGTTCATGTGGTGTACTATTTCGAGAAGATTTTTCAAGTAGGACTATGCATTCTCACAAGGGCTGTTTCCTGTTTATCTGATTATGTTTTATATTGATCATACATTACATCATTTTTAGCCCTTTGCTATTTCAAACATTTCTTGAAAAATATTAAAATAAAAATTAAATATCAAAAGGCAAAACTGCATTACGTTGAATTGCATGCATGTTCATTCAAGCTGGATCTGTTTCCAGCATCCTCCTACAAAATATCTTGACAATCTCCCACCCATAAAAGACACACGTGCCCCATTCTCTCCTTCATTGACTCCATGTGGTCACCATGGTAACCCAGCAGCATCATTTTATTTCTCTGCCACGGGGGAATTCCTGTTTTTGGCACAGAATCTCTTCAGGGGGCTCGCTTCTGATTTGGTCCTTAACAACCAGTATCTAAGCTGTGTTGTTGCCATGCAGGAAGCGTCATGTGAGAACCTTTCCTACTGTAATTGCCTTCGCAAACATTTACAGATACTGTATGAACACCCTTTAAGAGGCCAACATTACATTTCAATGCACAGGTGATGGGCACATTAAAATCTGGCACTCATCTGGAAAAAGGTTTACTATTTGCTTGAATTTCGTCTTGAATGTACATGTACATTGCAAACTTAGTCATTATGACATGACATAAATCAAAAATTCAGATTTAGTATGTGATGTGTCCCCTATCAAAGGGATAGTTCTGGCAAAATTCTGGCATCATTTATTTACCCTCATGTCATTCAAAACCTTTCTTTCTTCTGTGCAACACAAAGGAAGATATTTTGAGAAATGTCTCAGGTTTTGTGTCCATATAATGTTGTTTGGTTAGCAACATTCTTCAAAACATCTTTTGTGTTCTGTAAAAGATAAACTAAAACGTGTTTATGATAAAAGGTGAAAGAATTTCATTTTCACAACAATATATCAATACAGAACAATATAAAGTCGGATGGCCCAGGATTCCAAGCTACAGCCCTGTATGTATGTGTATGTATATATATGCATGTATATAAAAATGAAACTGTCAATCAATTCTCAATATGTGACAGACTCTATTATAGATACTCTGTACATCCGTTTCCTAACATCCAGAAGGAATCAGATGATTGTTCGTTACACTTGGATGCAATAACGTTTGGTAATAACCATCTCTCACATTGTATTGATCTTCTGGTCTCACTGACGGCAGTCACGCAGGCTGATGTAAGCGCACGTGGCGAATCCAGAAAAGCGTTTGAGGAGGAGTCAATGGCACAATGTAGTAGCAGCACATTCGTGCGAGGCCGGAGGGAGCGATGCAGCCTGTAGCGACTGCTGAACGTTCTATCTCTGACACCCACAAAGAGCTGCATCCCCCTTTTCATTAAATACCAGAATGTCTGTGGATGTTTGTAAACTAAACATCTATATTTTATGTAGATTGTTTACAGCGATTTGTGTAGTCCAGTGAAAGACTACTAACTTCTGTTTTGGCGCCAAAGATCCCGTTTCCTCCCTCTTGAAATTGAACAATCGACCCAGGGTCAGATTAATAGATAGACACCCAGTGAGATTGTACTCAGGGGTGGTAGAAAAACAACATGCCACGTGCAATCTTGCGTAAAGGAAATTCAATTTAGATTATTGCACCGGTCTGCTTTTGGCACCCATGGGATTGAGGAGCACAAAAATAAATGCCTCCCGAAATCACAGGCCTTGCATGTTTAATAATCTGTGCGAAATGGCAGTCTTGGTCAACTGCAGCATAAAATCTCTCCACTGATCAAAAGCATAAATTCGGTGACACGCCCTGTGTTTGTTTGTTTGTTTGTACGAAGAAAACCCAGGCAGCTCTTTGGAGCCTGAACATTTCATTTCAATGTAGCCTTGAGCATTTATTGATAAGCAATTGTTCGAGGCTTATGAAGACGTATCGTATCATTTCTCAAATGACATGTTTGGAGGGATTAGGTCGGAGGAGTGTGTAACCTTTGCTAAAGTGTTGTCCAGACTAAATGACTAGAAAAATACTAAATAAACAAAAGGATTGTGAAAGACAGCTTGCAACAACAGTGACCATCTTTCCACTTGCAGGTGGTTTGCTCTTCCCTGCGAGCGATGCATGAGCTCTCACTAGAATTCGTGCTCACCCAACACATTGCAATACATTGTAATATTAGTTGATCGTGACAAGGGAAGCTTTGTGACCTTACAATGTCTAATTCCTATCAAAGGGAGAAAAGTTTGTAGGTTACTTTATAAGTACCTCTGCAGACGGTGATGGAACGCCTCTATTCTGGATGTTGGCAAATACTTTTGGCTGAGTGGATGAGGCCTCCTGGGAGATTTGAGTTTGATTTGCACATTCTGGAAAGTGTGGATCATGGAGCTAATACGGCGCACATCTGAGCTTGGCTTTTATTTTAAAATCTGCCGTAAAAGCAATTTACCAGCATTTATAGAATTTGTCTGCGAGGAGGAGCTGCATATCAGTGATTGGCACACCTTGACATGTTTATAGCAACACAAGGATTTTCACAGCAATTTAGTTATACATTTGCCACCTATCAGGTTTCCTGTTTTCATAGTATACTTTACTGACCTTTGACTCTGTGACGTCTTCTGCATAAACCATAATCTGTTGGCAAAGTTTCCTGCTATAGGGAGACACTTATGAAACATAAGACTTAAAGTCTATAGCTTCATGAATTTGTTTTTTTGTGTGTGTCTATCATCAACTTTCACATTGTATTTTCTTTTTACTCAAAATTATAGTTTGATTTTACAGCACGTATCAGAAAAACAGGCCTCTTAAACACAGGTTTCAATCAGTTGTTTAAAAATATTTTGTTTGTTTAGCTTTAAAACTCTTATTTTGAGTGCTTGTTTTACTCAAATGATTAAGGAACCATCCAGAGCACCTTAGCAACACACTTTAAAAGACACAGAACACCATAGCAACTGCTTTAAAAACCACACGCAATATAATTTTCTTCAAAAGAAATATAAAAATGTTTTTTTTTATCATTTCACTTAAGATGTTTGATTTTTCAAAGGAAACAAGAAATTATATTTAATACCAAATTCTGTGAATCATGGACCGGTTGTCTTTTACCCCATCTCACAGCTCAGTATCATCATCTGAAGATTCATACATCAATTAAAGAAATCATATGCTGAGAATATTTGAACTCAATAAACTTTATTCATTCATGACAATATTTTTATGCTATGAAAAGCTTACGACAATTTGACTTACTAGAATTTAGTTTGAAGAGAAATTATGCTGCTTAAATGTAACAACTGTGGCTCTGAAATATGAACAAAGACCAACCACTGAGCAATAAAACATTTCCTCTGTGAGAGTTCTTAAAAACCCACCCGTCTAAGAGATAACAACACTAAATCTGCAGTCAAAGCCCTTGTCATATCTGAGATGGGCAAAACAGCGAAATGTGATCGGAAACATTTTGTTTTCTGCATGAAATCCCCTTCCATTTACCGGCCCTTCCACCGCATATAGCGTCTCAGTGCCGTCTGCCAGCAAACCCATCCACATGACATATCAGTCAGAGCAGTTAGACTTTTACTCAATTAAGTGTTGGCACTAAGCAACTGGAAATCTAATCTATTTCGCATTAGGCCGTTTCTTTGTTAATGCTTCGTCCAGTGTATTCGACAGGCATTGCCTTGCTGTGTGCCAGTGTTCATTTCAGCTGCGTATTCTTCAAAGAGAAGTTCCTTTTTATTTGCTTCTGAAACATATAGTCGTGTATGTAGACAACCAAAGAGAAACACATGGTATTGCGTTATGTTATTATGCTGCATATCAAGTTCTGAAGCAGAAAATATTGGTTCTGGCTACAGATTACAGATCTTTGTTCATATTTGCTGCTGCATCTCTGTTTATTGATTGAGGTTTTGAAGGTGCCTTGCTCTTAAGTCTCCATAAGTATATACAGTGAAACTATTAATAAATTCAAAACTAAATAAGCATTGTTCTTTTCTCTGAGGACACGTCGCACACGTACTTGCACTTTGAGAGCGAGAGGCCAAAATTAGAGTGATTATTAAAGAAATGCAGAAGCTTGGCAAGTTCATGTGCGTTCATTGTGTTCTAAATAGGGGGTTTCTTAAGAATGAAGTAAAGTGAACACTCTCTGTGGAAGCATGTTTGGAATGAATGCTTGTTTTGTGATCTCAGATATGACAAGTGTGCCAGCAGTGGACCACTAACACGGAAGATATTTCAGGAAAGCAAAAATAGGAAACAAATGGAACATTAGTTAATAAGTTAACAATGTGTAAGGAGGTTTTAACATTGAGAACGGATTTGTGCAGATTTGGTAATGTTTTATTTGTCTTATTTACAAAAACCCTTAGATGACCCTCTGTCCATATTCTTCCCTTTAGACACAGTTTTATCTGTTTGTTTCTTTCTGTAGCATTTGAACCTTTGATCGAGATAATTGTCGGATGTTTTCTTCTCACTGCAAGTACACAAAGACCCATTTCATGTTCTACTGTATTCTCTTTTAGTCATCACATACTGAAAGGAATTATTAAAATGAGCCATTCAAAAATGCTTTAGAAATGCCAAAGACTTTCATTTAGAGCTGTTAAGAAAGTGTTGTAAGTTAAAGGCTTGACTATATGCCCTAAAGACAATAAAAATAAAAATTCTTTCATCATTTAACACAAAATAAGGTATTTTAAAGAACTTTGGTCACCAAACAACGCTAACCTCCATTGATTTGCATTGTATGGACTGAAAACCATTGCAAACATTTCTCAAAATATCTACAGGAGAAAGAGTTACATATAGGTTTTGAATGACACGAGGGCGATATGATGACAGCATTTATTTGGAGGTCCCTTTAATATTATTTTCTTTCTTAAAAAAAGGTTGTAAGCATTACAAATAGTGGAAAAAGATGAGATTTTTTTTTTAAATAACGTGCGATAACACCGAGAATATTAATGAGACTGCCTCACAATTGGCTTAGGTCACTGTGGCAGACGTGCTGTACTCAGGGCAGACGCGGTCCCGCCCCCTCATGAATATTCCAATATAGCCCCTCCCACCATGCGCAGAGACTGTTGCAGGGCGCCATAAGAACGCTCACGGCTTCTTCAACTAATATCACAATCGCGTTGCCACAGTTTGAACATACTGGTCCATCTGTCCGCGCACGCCACAGGACCGCGTTCGCGATCCACACAAAACAAAGCAATTACATTCATTACATTGATAACCAGGAGTTACGAGTATCGGACTGTTTGATAAGACGGGTAAACAGGAAAGGACGACGGGGTTTACACTTGGAAAAGGTGTTCCTATCTCCAGCGGTTATACGGACATCACCGCAGCAGATCCGAGAGGAAACAACGGGTAGGTCTGATCTTCAAAACACTATAAGATACTGTATGATCTGTGTTTATATTACATTGAGAAAGATCGCGTAAAATCACGCGTCGTTTTTGACGTTTTCAGCCATCAAGTGAATCAATGAACATCAACACGCGTATTTATGCGTATATTTACAGTAATGAATAACATCCACTGATCAAAAACAAGGATTGAGACTTTATGCTTCAGAAGTTCTTCTTTTAAATCGTCGTATCTCTGTCTGTTTATGTGGTCGGAAACGCTTTTGTATTTGACAACAGTGTAGCGCGTACAGTGTTTATAGATCAGACGCATGGCACGTATAGTGCGTCGCACTGGGCGCATCATTATTTATATTTGCCGATGTAGTGTAAACATCTAAGTGACCTTTCAAGTTCGCTTGGTTCATGTTATTGTATAATGTCCTGATATGATGCTCGGTTTGTTAGTAATGTGAGACTACGGTGGCTTAAACCAAAGGTCTGGTATGGGAAATTGTCCGTGCAACCCATCACCATTGCATGCAGTTATTACGTACGCATGCATAATCTATGCGGGGAAGCAGATCTCTTTATATCAGCAATGCGAATTCAAAGCGAAACTGTGCATGAGGACCATGTTGGCATCGCCATATCTTTTGATCACTGTTTGGGTTTGGAGATCACCTGGTTTAGTAGGCTACCACCCACCTTCAGCAGGTGTGACTAGACTTTTGAACTTTTGCCATTGAACATGCTTAAATGTATTATTGGCCCGGATGGATTGGTTGTGGGTTTTTATATAATACCCCTAGATGTGATCTCCTTGGGTGTTTTGTTTCCTTCACGGCTATCACTTCTCCAAATGTCATCTGTGGACGTAACCAACACATTTCAATATTAATTTGCTTTACGATTTGCTCCGTTTTAATAAAAACACGTGTGGTCATAGTCATATTCTCAGGAGCGATTGGTTTTCTTAATGTTCATTTCAACATGATTGACTGTCCACAATAGCAGCTGTGGAGAAGAGATTAGGGATTTCCCCACTCCATCTGGGTTTTGGGGACTCGAGACCTCTCGGAGAAAATGATCTCCGCTGAACACACGTGAGACACTTCCCCTCTGGTGTGGGGGGGCATCAGTGAGAAATCACCCGATCGTAATTAAACGCTGCAAATTGATTCAACGGCTGGCCGTCACGGCGTGTGTATGAGAAAGATGAATAGACCCGGGGGTGCTTAACCAAACACCGGTAAAGTAGGAGAACTTCTCCTCTTGTTTTAAGAGGAAAGGCATTTGACATGGGTATATTTTCTTATTCACCACATTTCAACCGCAATACATGTGAAATTCAATTCAGGATTACGGGCGGTCAGGGAGCGTGAAGGGCCGGCGAGGACTAATAGATTTGACACTGTTTAAATTGGTTTTCCCAAAGTTAATTTTTGAAACCGTTGCTTTGACCCCGAATGTGAAATCGCATCGCTCTCTTCAGATGAAGTCTCTGAGCTTTGTCTATTTTTAAACCTGCTTTCTTCTACGCAGCTGAAGGATCCTCTGAAGTTTTGGCAACCCAAACACGGGACTCTTTTGGATAATTTCATCAGCGGGTCACGTATCTATTTATCTCATTCGCATAATTTAATAACAGCATCCAGCATCATCCGCTGGTTATTTGAGTATCGGACTTGAGGGCCCGTGTCCAAGGCAACAGGTCACCACAAAGCCGAGCATGCCAGGTGTTGCTTTTTAACGCTTGTCCCTTTGAAGCTTCCGCACTCCTGAGGGGACCTTTTATAGGGGATGTGTTTTCTTCCTTTTCGCTGCGCTCGCCCAGGCACACATTGTCATTCTCTGCTTGCCATATGAGCATAGCCAGACTGTTGGTTAGGTCTGTGTTTGTGTGTGGACTGCTAATGCTTTTTGCGTCTGTGCATTTGATCAATTAGCTAGGTGGAGTCTGTGAAATAGTAGGTGGAGCCTTTAAGGAAAGGGCGGAGTTTGGTCTCTTCAGACCGGGGTCACCCTAATTATGCGAGAAGCAGCAGATGTCAGGCAGCTTAGTGTGGCGTGCAGCTGCGGAGACCCACGGTGATTTAAACACATCGTCTTGCCTCATCTACCGCCACGCTCCATAGTTCAATGCCCCCATGACGGGTTCATTTTTGCTGTTTCTTAAGCTGACGTTGTGGGATTTATTCATAAAAATTACATTTTGATCCTTAAACAGTTTCAATTGTCACTCATTCTCGATCATTTCTGTTCTAGCCAGGCAAAAGATGCTGAAAATAGACCAGTTAGATATCAGACGGCTCTTTTCTGGGGGCTTTCACGGACTGATCCCTTATGAAAATTAGCCATGGTTTTATTATAGTAAAAGTACAGTAACCATGTTTTTGGTCTGATTGTTTACCATTTGATTAACCACGCTTGAATACTATGGTTAAACTATGGTTATTTTGTGATTACCATGGTTTTACTACAGCAACAGCTATGTTTTTGTGGTTTTATATGTAATAAAACCATGGTTCATTTTCGTAAAAGGGTCTTTACCCCAAAATACAGACTGTTTGCAAATCTGCTTCAGTAGATGTCGATATGACTGATCATAAAGCCTTTCATTGATGCAATACAGTTTTTTATTTTCCTAGTATACTCGTACAATCTTGTGGGTATGATTTAATAAACCTGTTTGCCTGTGTCATTCAACACTCTTTGATGTTAATGTGGAGCGATGGCTCTGGAACAGTGACTGAGGAAGTCTGGTCCATCAAACATGCACCAGGACCTGCAGAATCTACGTTTGTTTTGGCCCTCTGACGTGCCATTGTCCTCCGTCGGTTCATCCCAGCATTCAGATTGGCGCTGGTGAATTTGTTCCATGGAGACCGGGCACAAGGGAGTTTTCATTAAGGAAACACCTAGATTATTTTGTTCCTATATCATACCCAGGGCACTTCCTGCTCTCTCCCCAAACGGGTGTTTGTATTAAAGCTATAGAAGAAAGCTCTACGCCGATGATGATGACGTATGTACAGTAGCATTTGCTCAACACATTGACATCCCAGAGGGTTTGCTCTTGGGTTGGCTGTCGTGTTTGTTGTGTTGGTGGTAGGAGATAAACCCCAGTGAGTTGCTATTGTTGAGATTTAGGAGCATCTTGGGTTTAAATCTGGCCTTTATTTGTAAAAATCCATATGATAGAATAAGCTCTTTGTGTAATGCGTTTCTTGTACGGTAGAGCGTTTCACACCTCCGTTTGCAGCCATAGGCACCATCCAAACCCATAAAAATAGTTGCAGGAGAACAGAAGCAAGGTGTAAATTTATGCCAAAGTGACTCGAATGCTTTCATTGCCCATACGACTGAAGAAAAATATACTTGGTTTAGAGTAAAATGTAACAGCGGCGTGATGCCCTACAAGGTTTTCATTTTGCAACAATATGTCATCATTATGAGTAGCACATTTTTCAAAAAAATGAAAACGTTTACTATCATATTGTTGTAATACTGCTTTAAGAATATTTTTTTCAGAGCATTTTTCAGAAAACCAAGGAAACAAGTGTGACTGCAAGTACCTTTAACAGAAACCACATTACACTGTAAAAAAATATTTTTTGGGTTAACTTAAATTTTTTATTTTTTTAAATAACCTCGTTGCCTTAAAAGTTTGAGTTCATTCAACTTAAAAAATATTAGTTAACTAATGAATTTCATCCAAACTCGTTGTGTTAACTAATATTTTTAAGTTTTATTTAAAAATTTGTAGGCTTTTAAATTTAGCAACCTGTCTGACTGTCTTTGTTTGCTCAGAAACGGCACCCTGAAGTTCCCACACATATTTTACATGTCATAAAAAACATTTTGTAGTTACCTAATTCTTGAGTGCGCTTTTCTTAACACACTTTTAGTCATTTGACGCTTGTCGGTTTGTCGCTTTTAATCTTTGTAGTAAGCCACCAGACATTTGCAAACACATTTTTTAAGTGTTTTGCACATCCCATATCTAAAACACTAGTGCTACCTATACTAGTACAAAGCCACGATTCTGAGAATGTCACAGCATCCGATGTCTTTTTGCTACAACGAAACCTTTAATAAAGAAGACGTGATGTACACCTCTGTGTATGTATCATTTAGCATCCGTCGCGGTGCACGCACTTCACCGATAATGTTTGAGACAGTGTGATGCCCCTGTGAAGACCAGGACCACGGTACTGTCACCTCCGATGGATGGCGTGATCCGAGCCCTCTGATTCGATATGATGGCTCTTTGACTCAGTTTCCTCTCTTTGTTTTGCACGCACCGTCTCCCTCTTGGCACGGTGTTGTGTTGAATGTGCGCCTGTGTGCTTCTCGCGCGCCGCAGCAGTGCTGTGTGTTGGAAAAGCTGCAGGATTCACCTCTGATCTGACAGCCTTTCACTGTGAATGAAACCAACCACCCAAAGAAGCTTTGTGCAGTGTGAAGTCTATTATAACTTGGACTCAGAGCTCCAGCTGTTTTTTTGCTCTGCATGAGAGTTATTTTTTTAGACATAGCCATACTGGCTGGGTGATATACAGTAGCTATAAGCTTATGTCTTGCTATTAGCACCCATGATATTTTGCAAATAAAACTGCGGTTTACTGTCTTTACAATATTGGTATAAATCGGCAAGACAACTGCATATATTTTATTATAGACAGACATATAATAAGTGCTGAATACATAATGTAAATATTTAGCAGTATTTACTATGTTGTATAATTTTATGAATTATTATTAAAATATTAAATGTGTAGAATTTATTGTAAATATATACTCATGTACTCATCTTCCAAACCTGTATAGCTTTCTTTCTGCAAAGCACAAAAGAAGATATTTTGAGACATGTCTGAGTGGTTTGTGTCCATACAATGGACGACATTCTTCAAAATGTCTTTTGTGTTCTGCAGAAGAAAGAAAGTCATACAGGTTTGGAATGACATGATGGTGAATAATAATGCTAGAATTGTCATTTTTGAGTGAACTATCCCTTTAATAAAAATACTTGCATATGTATTTAACTGAAGTATTAAATATATCAAGTCACACCTGCATGCTATCTCACATTCACTGACCGTGCCTTTAATTTTTGGTGACTTGTGTGACTCAGGCTGTTGGTCAAACAAAGCCCGGCATCCGACCGATGATGAAAAAATCATTGCTGCTCGTTCAGTGCTGTTTGTTCTTTGTTTTGACCACAGCTCCAGCCATTGAAACCAGTAGTAAAAGGAGAAGTGGAGGGTTTTCAAACATGTGTGCTGTAAATCTGTGCTGGACTGTTGTCTCAGACACTCTGAGTCATTGTTGAGGCAGATGTCTGTCCGATGACCTTTGACCCCTTTTTGCATGAGGACACAGTAACTACCCTGTGCTGAAGCGACGGAGAGAGGCTGTTAAACCGTTGCCTGTTTTGCATTTTATGAGTTTTGTGATGTGGGCTTGTTTCAGTTAATATGCAGATTGTTGTCTCTAGTTTTGTCTTTGTTTATCTGATGTTTAACTCTGTCCTCTGTATGCGTGTGCATCTTTACATCTAGTAGAAATCAAGGGTGTGTTTCTTTTAAAATGCAGCTCATAATATGCTACTTAATTTTTTTTCCCTGTTCATTAGTGTTAATAAACCCTTACAAACCCGGCCAGCTGGTGACAGCAGTGAATGAGGTGCGAGTGGGTGCAGGAGCACTGCAGAATGTCACAGTCAACATGAAACTGGACTTGCAACCTGTTTACTTCTGTAGTGTGATGCATTTGAGGTAAACAAAATATTCAACAAATAGATCTAGTGTCTATTTTTTCCTTTAGGCATCAAGTCTGTCTTTGACAAGTTTTGGAAAGGAAGGCTATTCAATTGATTGAATTGAATATTAAAGGGCTAGTTCACCCAGAAAGTAAAAATCTAAACCGTAGTCCCAGAACTGAAAATTGCTAACATTCTTCCATATTTCTTTCTCTGTGTCCATCAGAACAAAGTCATTTATACAGAGAGAATTTTCATTTTTTTGGTGAACTGTCACTTTAAGGCTGCAAGTGCAGTGATCATGACCTTCATCCTCTCCCAGAAGGCCGTGTCATGAGTGTTATTGTTCTCCTCTTGTGTTCCCGTGTTTTTTCGAAATTAGACACCCTCGTCCTCCTCTGTCTCTTCCTTCTTCAACTAATGCCCAATGAAGGAGCAGCACTTTCCATGCAAGGAGAAAGGAAGATGTCTACGACTTCTGTTCCGTGCAACACCAGAAAGGTTTTCTTTATTAAAGAGCCAAAAGTGTTAGACTTATCTCTCTTACAGTAAGACATCTGTTTCCTCTGAAGATAATCTTAGGCTTACATGATCCTCGAACGGACAGCTGTTTCACTGTGCGAGCGTGAACGGACTGATTTATGGCTTTCATGTACACGTCTCCGTTGGGAAATGTCCAGACGTGCTACTTTATATCATCTCTGTGTGTATAACAACGGGTGATACGCTAATAGGGTTGTCGCTGTTTGCGCGAAGAGACAACTAGCTTTCGAGACTTTAGCCCCAATGCTTTAGATTATCATCATTATGAAGTTGCTTCTACAGTATGGTTCAGACATAACACCGCATGTGCTACTGTAACACCTGAGACCTGGGTTATAACATCTGAATCAAGTTTTATTATGGGACTCAGATGTGCTGCCTTAAAACGCTTCAGGCCCTTTACCTAAACACCATTTATAACGTCAGATGACACGCATTTGTCCAACCGAGGATGTTATTGTACTGTGGAGATGTTATGTGTACACTTAAAGCTTTCATAAGGTGCCTTTCCCTGCTCAATGCTAGCCATTAAAAACACACAAGCAATGTAAGTGGGTGTCGCCTTTACTCCGCTCATGTTTAATTCTTTGGTTGGGTCGATGCTCCGCCCCTTCCTGCAGCATGTGCTGTTTATTATGCTGCTGAATGAAGAACCAGGCCCTCCATGTCCTCATTCTGTCTCCTTCAGTGGGAGAGAGACTAATCAGCCTCCTCTGCTCCACATCCACAGGCCTGCTGGAGATAAGCTGGGGCGCTCCGTGATACGGCGTCGTGTGAATGGCCGTCATACCTCTTGTGAATGCTTTGTGCGGTTGAGATTAGATGATGATTCCCTTTGCCGGTGGGGAGAGAGTGATGGTGGATAAACGGATGGCTAACACTCGTGTCATGGCTGTATTTTGACGTGTTTTTACTAGGGGCACTCATGAAGCTCTGTTTGAAAGGATAATGTTTTTTAAGGAACGCAGTCAGAAATTCACTGGCAATTATTTGATGATTTTTTGAAGCGTTTCTCTTATGAAAATTATGTATGGTTTAGTTTTGTAGTAAAGCCATAGAAACCACATATTTACTGTGGTCTCATGTAAAGATTCATCAACCAACGTGGATTATTAAGAAAATATCGGGCAATGTTATTGGCCACTGCAATATATTATTTAAAAAAACAAGGATTAACCTGGTCACAGAGAAATTCATGAGTATTTTACAAAGTAGCTAATTTGTATGAATTTGTACGATGTGAATCGCACAGAAACGTACGATTACTAGAATAAAACAATACCAAAGCTAAAACTAACGTCACTGGCGCGAAAGCAAAGCGCACTAAAACGTATGAATGCGCTCTGTAGAGCAGTTTGTCCGTTTAGGGATACTGTTGAAACAACATTGTGAATTTCATGTAGAGGGTACGTAGATAGAAATAACTCATTCTAGCGTAATAAAAACATAACGCTTCATTATGTAAGGTCTGTATACACCTCTGAAGATATAGTTATGTATATTATATTGCATTTTTATCAATAGATCCTCCGTAATATGACACATTAAACAGTCTTTACAATAAAATACACAATATGCTATGTGTGGTCACAGGTGTACATTTATCAAAAGTGTACCACTGCGTAAAATGCAGCTCATCCTAGTGACGTTTATAGTCGTTTTCTAATGGAAATTTGAATCGTTTCTTCTTGCAAACGGCAGTGAATGGCTCGTCCTGTAGAGCCCTGCATGCCTATCACTGGAGTCTGGCTGTCCCTCATAGGAACTGGTGGATTCCTGCACTCCGTTGGATTATTAATGAGCGTCTAGCTGAGAAAGAGAAAACACAACCCCAAGAGCACACCACGCATTCAGTGAGAAAGGAGGGAGTGGCGGAGAGTGCAGGAAACATTAAGAAACAAGTGCGAGATAAAGAGAGGAGGAATTGGAATTAACGATTGGAAGGGAAAAGAAAGGGTGCATCGCTATTGGAAAGAGATAAAGGGAATGATTGAACGTGCTGCAAAGCCGATAAAATGGTATGCGGTGAAATGCTAAAAATAGTTAAATGCAACGATTAAAACGGCCCACAGGCAGGTGTGATGACAGTGACTATGGAAATAAGCTGGTGATAAAACATGCTCTCTGTGTGTGTGTGTGTGCGTGCGTGCGTGCGTTCGCGTGTGTTTTAGGGCGTCGCGGTGCCTGGGAGGTGGTGGAGAGTAAAAATGGCTGCACGTTGTACGTTGTTTACACAAGATTCAATAAATGTTTCTGGCTGCCTTTGTTAGCGTGCACAAAGGAAATGCAGCTTACCTCATGGATGAAACTGAAACATTTATGAGTTCTCATTCTGTTTCTCATCTCTTCTCTTTAGATTCTAGTTGTGGATTAATGCTTTTAAGTTCAATACCCTCAAGAATTGTGTCAGAATGTGTCGGGTACGATCTGTCTGCAGTCACTACGAGGCTATGACAAAACAGCTCCGTTATTTCCTTGTTTATGGCTTAAAATATGTGGCAAAAGATTTTCACAATTGAATACATTGTAAGACATTTCTACCTGTTACAGCGTTAAAAACGTATAAAAACTGGCTTATTCAATCAAATTGGCTTTACAGGTCACTTGAATTTAAAGGTATAGTTCCCCCTAAAAATGAAAATTCGGTCATCATTTACTCACCCTCATGTCATTTCAAAACCTACATGACTTTCTTATGCAGAACACAAAAGAAGATATTTTGAAGAATGTTGGTAACCAAACAACAGCTGTACCCATTCACTTCTATTGTATGGACACAAAACCAATGCATGTCAATAGGTGCCTCCATTGTACCAACATTGTTCACAATATCTTCTTTTGTGTTCTGTGGAAAAAAAGTCAAACAGGTTTGAAATAACATGAGGGTGAGGAAGTGATCAGTTCATTTTTTGGTGAGCTATCTCTTTAAATTATACTTAACTGATTTATACTTTAGATGAATTAAAGGAAAAGGAAAACATGTACCCATGACTTAAGCACATCATTTTTTATGTAGTCATGTTTTACCTAAATGACGTAACTAGTTTTGTATACTGTATAAATGGGTTGGTTTTGGGTTCACCAGGCCTCGAAAAACCTTTCATAAACATACAGCAGTGTGTTTGAGGGCTTTCAGAGAGTAGTGAATGAAAGCTATTTATCAACATTTCTTGAAAGGTCCTCCTTGTTAGTTACTAGTATGCATTCACCATTATTGCACTTGCCTAGTTTCGAAAGTCACTGAGGACTGGCGAGTAAATGATGACATTATTTTCATTTTTAAATTGTCTCTTTACATACAGATTAAGAGGGATCGTATGTGATTTAAGTACAAGGAGATCTGAGCAAGAGGACGGAAAGGACATTAGAAAAACAAAGAGAGAGGAAAGAGAAGCATAAAGGAAGACAAACAGAGAGAGAGTTAGAGGTGCTGTTGTAAATGGCCACCTTCAGGCTCTCATACACATTGTTCTAATAAAGCTTAAATGCGCTGCATAGAGCTGTGTGTGTATATGTGTTGTGTGTGCGCGTGCCTCTCTGTGCCTTTGTGTTTGTTTGTGTGTGTGTGTGTATTTAAACTACGTGCCAAACCTGAAGATTCTTACGCAGGCTCTCCAGCATTAGCCCCAGAGGCTGATAACATCTGGACCGGCTCAAATCATCCCCATCCTCCCCCACTAGCACCAACTCGAGCCTGTGGAATTCAGCTTTGTGCCATGGGGGGAACATTTAACATCTAAGACCACAAGGGAATCAAAGCACAGTGGAGCATGATAGCGAAGCCCATTTTGGCTCCAGAGAGACACTTTTGAAGTGGTAATTGTGTCCCTGGCCGCTGCAGTGTGGTTAAAAGGAGTCAATAGGCATTTCCACATCTTCTATAGTACTGTCATTTCTGGGTCCTACTACTTTTTTCTACAAATAAGAGCATGGAGAGATAAAAGACGCATCGGTCGTAACACATTTGACTTTCGTAATGTGAATATTTAATAGGGAAATGGTATTTGAGTGATTTGATCAGTTTAGCATCTTTCTTCTGCAGAACACAAAAGAAGGTATTTTAAAGAATGTTGGTAAATAATTGCTGTTGGTCCTCGTTGACTTGCATTGGTTTTGTTTCCATACAATTAAAGTCAATGGGGAGGTCAACAATTTTTGGTTACCAATATAGTCAAATATTATTTCTCTATTTAATAAGAGTCTGTTTTGTTGGGCTACTTGTGTATATACACCGATCAGGCATAACATTATGAGCACTGACAAGTGAAGTGAATAACACTGATCATCTCTTCATCACGGCACCTGGATATATATAAGGCAGGAAGAGAACATTTTGTCATGAAAGTTGATGTGTTAGAAGAATGAAAAATTGGTAAGTGTAAGTATTACAGCGAGTTTGACAAGGGCCAAATTGTGAGCTCTTGTGGATGTTCCCAGTGTGCAGTGGTCAGGATCTATCAAAAGTGGTCCAAGGAAGGAATAGTGGCGAACCAGCAACAGGGTCATGATGCATGTGGGGAGCGAATGCTGACCGGTGTAGTCCAATCCAACAGATGAGCTGCTGAAGCTCAAACTGCTGAAGAAGTTCATGCTGGTTTTGATAGAAAGGTGTCAGAATACACAGTGCGTCACAGTTTGTTGCGTATGGGGCTGGAAAAGCGGGACCAACACAACATTAGGATATAATGTTATGCCTGATCTGTGTATATATCCATTCTCAATTCTAAATGTTGTAACAACAACACTATAGGCCTTCACAGAGTACTTTATCTAGAAGCACTTTTTTTGAAGACCGCTTTCGATGCTGATATCAGAAACCCAGAGAAATACTGTCATGAATATAGTGAAGAGAGAGAGATATGCTTGTTCTAATGTCTGATGTTCATGAGATGTGTCAGCCTTCTCTTTCCTCTAAAATCCTTTTATTTCTGTAGGGAATTGTGAAATGTCACTTTTTATAGCTTTGTCTCTCTCCCGCATTCTCTCCCGGTTGGTGAGGTTTGTCCTTGCGAGGGCACAGCGCTCTCCACTGTTTCAGCACACTGTGATGACTAAAAATACCCTCCACCCTCTTGGCTCAGCATTTACTGCCCGGTGTGGCCCAACGTGAGACAGAGAACTGAAGGGTTTGAGGTTAGCAATGAAGGAGGGGTTCGGGCGAACTGAACCTTTTCCTTTTGACTTCCCTTTGGGACTCTCACTACCGCAGGTATGATGGTTAGTTTATGGATGGAGAATGTCAGAACACTACCAATACGTGATGTAGGTGTTATGCCGAAACGTTAATCTTAACAGTGTTTTAACCAGGTGTGACCTGGCAGCTTTTCAACACATTAAAAGTGAAAATTCTGTGCGAAGGGAGAAAATCACAGTGAAAGGATATTTTATATTTAATGCACATGCATGTGGAGTGGGATGTTGGCTCAATTAGATTTTTCTTGGATGTGGACAAGAAACTTGTGGACGGTTCAGTCCCAAAGAAAAGTAATTATATAGTCCATAAACCTTGAATCTTAATTTCTCTTTAGACTTGTGTTTTAAGATTACAGACTTAATTATAAGGAATGAACCAATAGCAAACCTGAGGAGCATCCCCCGCTCCGAACAGTTTAATGGGATAAACAACATGCACGTTGGACAAGCGCATGTGGATTTCTTTCATCTAACTCTATGATGGTCATTTTTATGCTCTCTTTGGCTTGTCCTTGCAATGAATGAAACAACCTTTCCTAGAGCTGTTTTGCTAATGGTGAAACCTTTTACTGCCATCTGGCAAATAAGGCTTGTTTTTTATGCGACATTATTTTGATGACTAAATGTCATCCAAGGTCAGAGTTGATAAATGTGAGAATCGGCAGCCTGGAGGAGTGACGCCTGCTAATGGCCATGCTAATGAGTTCCTACAGTAATTGAGTTGTGGAGAGACGTCTCTATCCCTAGAAATGAAGACATCTCAGACAAGCACTCACTGTTCCATAGAGAAATACCTCCCATATCATTGTGGGATAAATCTGGCTGCAAAGCAACTAAGAGAAACTTGGACAAGTTTTAAAGGAATAGTTTATGATAGTAAATGAGGGCTGGTGAGGTCAAGCTCAAAAAAGATGATCCACCATAAAAATATAGACACACATCATAAAATTGGCTATATCTAAAGTCTTTGTTGACTAAATAAAAGAGAATTAATGGGATAGTTCACCCAAAAATGTCATTCACCTGTATATGAGTCTTTCTTCTGTGAAGATATTTTAAGAAGTGTCTTAATAGTTTTGTATCCATACAATGAAAGTAAATGGGAGCCAATGTTGTTTGGTTACAAACTTTCCTTAAAATATCTTTTGTGTTCAGTAAAAGAGAGTCATACAGGTTTTTTTGGGGTGAGCTGTTCCTTTAAATCAAATATAAACCTCATGACTTTCATCACTTGTATGATAACTCAAGTTTGGGGTTGATGATTTTAAGGTTAACTGTATTTTTGTCACATGACTCAATTTCTTTCTAGACAGTGAACTTTTGCTTTACCTATTTCACAATACATTTAAAATGCATCTCTACCTGATTCATTAATTTTCCATTTTTGCATGGTCCATTTGACTCTTCCATGGAATCCGGTTATACGCTCTTGGTTGTCATACATGGAAAGCACCATTATGAGGTAAATACATTTATATGGCTCACAAGAATATGCTTAAACATCAACAGATGTGTAGTAATATATGACAGTGTTGAACCTTAAAGGCATAGTTCACCCAAAATGATAAATTCTGTCATCATTCACCCCCATGTCATTCAAAACGTGTGTGACTTTCTTCTGTGGAACTCAAAAGATGACATTTCGAGAAATCTTTGTGGTTTTATGTCCATACAGTGGAAGTCATTGGGTGCCAGTGTTGTTCTAAACCCAATTCATTCTTCTAAATACTTTAACTTTTGTGTTAACCAAGTCTTTACCGTTCCTTGGCTTCTTATTCGAAATAATGTTATTTTGCAAATAAGTCAATAAAAGAAAGTGTGAGAGCAAACAAGCTTAAAAGAATCCAGGCCTGGTGACGTTGCACACCTGGAGGAGGTGATGTATCTCATTTCAGAAGAGATGTAGAGAGCAAGCATGACATTGAAGACGTTCAGGTGTGGTAAAGAGACTAGATACAGGATATCACAATGCTGACTGCCAAGAGCACTAGATGATTGAGTTGTTATGAAATTAGTGATGGATTCGCGGTTTCCTATTACCACATTGTGTCATCACTCTTTGTTTTGGTCCATACGGTTAGAAGTTCCTACATCCTCAACACGTCAAGACATGATCTGTGTTGACTAACCTTTTCTAGAGTTAAACCAGACACTGAGCAAGAAACAAAGTTTCCCAAATTGTTAGGAAATGTTTTGAATTTTATACTGAGTAATGGGTAAGGCTTACGTTTACGATGAGTGGTTACAGCTTGTGGTTTTAAAGATTCCAGTTTGGGCATCTTGGGCAACTTGATTTGAACTTCTGTTCTCAGAAACAGAAAAAAAGGATGACTGTCTGTAACAAAAACATATGTAGATCAATTTCTCAGATTTTGTTCTCTTGTATTCTTCTTAATGAAACCCAACTTTCATCTTGACATGTGACCTTTGACCTTCCCACTGCACGTACAAGAGGTACAAGATTGACCTACATTGTTCAGGACTGGGTGTGAAATTGCAATTTTATGGTTGGTTGGTGCAGTAATGAGTATTTGATGTAATGAGACGGCATTTAGGAGGTGGGGTTTGGGAAATGTTCGATGTTTATTGGCCCCCATGCTATTGTTCGCTTTTGCTTCAGGCAACCACACTGTAACTCCACGTCCTGGGAACTAGACCTATATAATTCCCTGTTTTCCTGTGGAATGCTTTTCACACAGACACACGTTTTTCCTGACTGTCTTGACGTAACCAAACCTTCCGTTGGATTCAGGATACATTAAGGTGTTTTACAAATGCTTAAATTAAAGCGTCTGAAGCATTTTTAAACAAATAAATAATTGCTTTTCCCCTGAGTATGCGACTAAGAGGGGCAATTTTGCGCTATTACCTGGACAACAGTCGGTTGTTTGCTAATTTTGTTTACTGTAATTAAGTCCCATTTTTGCATTCTTTGCTGCCAAATTAGTGGCCATGTTTTGTATGTGTAATTTTCAGAACACTGTCGCTGTTTAACAGTATAGTGACAGCTTCTGCAAATACAACATTTTGTGGTCAGGAGTTTTGTGTTTTTTCATGCTCTACAGGTCACATCCTTGCTGATAAAACAATAGAACCCTGCCCAAAACACAATAGAAAATGTAATGGGATTAATGGTTATAACAGGAATTGTATTGGCATTTATACGGATCCCGGAAAATGAACATAAACGCTGTAGTATGCATGCCATGCCAGTGGATATCGATGTTGCTTTGTATGTGCGCAGGCACGTTGTGTTTCTTTACAGAGTTATAAGCCCAAAGTGCTTTTTAATCCCGTTGATCAATGTATATGTGTGTTTAAAGTCTGGCGAATGTAAATAATGTGTCTCCACTGGGGGCCGCCATATTGTTTTGGGTATACTTGCGCGACTGAACCCGTAATGCGCATGCCCGCGTGACGTCGTCGTTTTCATTATTGTCGACGATAATGGCGCCGTTTGCATTTTCAGTGCATTTTCAATTTGCATTTTGTGTAAACGGCCTCTTAGTAATGTGCTTTCAATAACAAAGAAGTTCAAAGAAATCTCAAATATTCAATTATTAAATATCTTCTTTTGTAAGAGTCAGTCGTGGCACATGGCCCAGATGGATTCGATGCTCAGTTTTGTTTGTCCTACCCATCTGATGATCTGATGAAGTCTCTGCTAATTAATAATCTGACCCCTGATGGGAAAGAGCTGGATTAAATGGCCCTGTGTAGGCGCTGTGGCTCGGTGGGTGTCCTTTTGAGCACCCCTTAACCCTGTCTGTCGCCCACTCTGAAAGTCTAAAAGTCTGGTTTGTTTTCTCAGAACTCGCTTAAGCCTGTGTTTTGAGAGCAAGGGGCCTGATCCTTAGCATGTCATGGGTGTGGAGGGGCAGCTCTCTGCCAGTGGCTTCCTTTGCCCTCTCTGCCTGGGGTGATAAAGTCAATAGACAGGCTAACCCTAGATATTATGAAGGAATGTGCAAAGCGTCATATTTTTAAACTTGTTTAGTGAGGGAGTGTTTGCACAAGTGTTCTTAACATCAAGTGCACACAAGCTCTGTTAGCATGCTAAATAAATCACCACCACTAAAATCTCTAGATAAACTAGTCGACTTCTCTAGTCAACATCACAAAACATAACTAATACGATGTTGCAGTTTGTGCAAGCGCTGGGCAACAGATGTAATGTTTCTGTACATGATAAATGTGTTTGGCTCTGGGCACAGTGGCCAATGAATTTATCACTGCCATTTTGTTGTTTGGAATAAGATTACATGTGACCTTGTGAGGAACTGTAAGAAAATGACATGTACTGTGAATCAGTGTACAATTTCTCAAGTCTCTTGACTCAGTGATCCAAACTTGAAAGATTTGTGGAATTGAACTTCAGCTCTTCCATTGACTACCATAGTAGGAAAAATGTCTTTGTAAATTTCTTAGTTTTGTTGAACAAAATAAGATATTTTGAAGAATGTCGGAAAGCAAACAGTTTTTGGGCACTTTTGATTACCATTGTAATTTTCCCACTATGTTAGTCAATGGTGGCCAAGAACTGTTTGGTTACAAGCATTCTTCCAAATATCTTTCTCTGTGTTCATCCGAACAAAGATATTTGTACAGATTTGGAACATCTCGAGGGTGATTTTTGAGTTTTGCTTTATATCTGTATGACTATTCCTATATGAGTCGTTGTTTACTTACTAAAAGGAAGTTGTTTGGGTTTAGATTAACATGAGCATGCGTAAATGATGATGACTTTTTTGGGGGGTGAACTATTTCTTTTAAAACAGAATTTAAACTAAAAGGTTTAATATTCAATTACTCCCAAATCGACTGTAGTTTTACAGAAAATGTTTAGATATTCTCTACCTCTGAGTCACATAATGGCTCAGATACGATTATGACATAATATTTTTCCTGTTTTCATCACCACTTCAGAAATTCAAGGCAGCTGTTGTTGAATGCAATGTCTGTCTTGCACATCCTACAAGGATGAACTGCCACTGCATCTTTCCATTCTTTCTTCCCCACATAGCGTAATCGAGATTTATCAGCTCTAGTGCAGATGGTTTTCCAGAATGCTGGTCCCCCGACCCACCCCCTCCTGCTGGATCCTGAGATTTGGGTTCAAGGGTTTGTCTAGACTTGCGTTATCCACCACCTGTAGGAATGACATCCCCTCCCATCACATCCCAGAGGAATTAGGGTCATCCATCCTTCCTCGAGTACCCTTATACTGCTAACAGTAACTCAACACATGGTTGAGCCTTTTGTAGAACTGCTTCCTTTCTAATGAGTAGATACTCAGAAATCCATCATATAATCACCATAGCAACAATATCTTTACTGTACATGTTTCGGCACTAAATAGAACATAATTAATTTTTTTAGGTTGCTTGCGCCTATAGTCTAAAGGCTGGCGTAGCAATGACATCTTTTCATACATCCTCCAAACCACTCTCAAGTTCACACAATGTCGGCGTCCTCAAGGTTTCAAAAGTCTTTTGTAAAAAGCCTCTCTTTCATACAATGAAAGTTTGGAGTAATGAAAGAAGGCCATATTTAAAATGTAATTTAAACCACAAGACTTGAGAAGAATAGAAGGGCAGGCATGGCATGCGGTCTCATTATCAGCTGGCTCTCGATTTGGCTGTAGCGAGTGGCGGGACACGTGTCTCTCTCTTTGTTTAGCATTAGCCCTGGACGGGCTCCTTTCATGGCTGGACATAAGGCCGTCTTTGAGACGGGTGGCTCGCTGGCCCTCATTATCCTCATTGTTGAATTCCATTACACCTCATTTTGGCTGGTTTTAACAGGGACATTGGACAAAGCCTGCAGTGTGAAGGGGAGCATTTGGACCGAAGCGGCAAAACTTCGTAGGAGCGGGAATTGTTAGCGCCTCCGTCTGTTTGAGGATCTCATTATCCACCTGCTCTCACATTAAACAAATGCATCAGAATGTGATAATGACGTGATATTAAGGAGACAAGAAATGTCATCAAGATCCTTTCCCGCTGCTTTGATACGCTGTAGATGTAAGATCGGAACTTTGCGATGTGTTGGATAAGTAGACCGTTGTGAGCCATGCGGTGTCATATGTTGTACATCATAGACATACATACGTTTTCTGCTGTATTTGCATTGTGGGCAAGTCATTCTGCAAGTCTGGGATAAAGGCCTTGATAAAGTTTTCCCTCTGTTTTCTTATCTCTGTATTTGTATTTTTTCATAATAATGTTTTATATTTATCTGTCTGTCTGCCTATTATAATAAAGTGCTTGTCGTGATAGCAACATTATTATTTTTGTATTTAATTATATAGTAAAAGTAGATCAAATTAAATGAAATGAAATTGAGTCAAATAAACTATGCATGATTAAATGCAACTTTCATTAAAACTAAAACTTCACTTCAACTCATTCGTTTTTTTATTAATCTTGAGTAAAATTTGATTTAATAATTTACAAAAACAATTACAGATATTTTCTGTATAATATTTATTTAGTATATTTGACATTCTAATATTGTAGGTCTCTTAAATAACATATATTTTATTATATATATATATTTCTCTCTCTGTTCTTCTGCCACCCCTCGTGTCACCAAAATATCTGTCCTTCTCACCGCCCAACTCCGGTTAACCCAGACTGTGCGTCGTCTCTTCACATAATGGCGGTTTTGTTCTTTCACCACTCTCTCAAAGTGAATCTGCATGTGTGACAGATTTCTCATTCTCTCTGCCTACATACTGAGGTCCCTCACGTCACCTGTGTGGGAGAGAAGGGCTGCCCTTAGACAAAGTGAACAATCTCTCTATACCTCCGTCCGCCCACTTCTCTGCGTTCGACTAAGAGAATGTCAGATTCGGGACGGCAGCACAGCAGATGTTGTTGCTGTACTGCCGACACCAGATGCTGGATACCTGCTGTATGAGGGCTTTATTGTTCTTCAACAGGGATCCCTAAACACCCGCCTTAATATCTGATGACAAACTTAGATAAATGTCTTTGAACCCTGATTCTGACCACGGTTGTAGTTGTCACACTTATTAGGTTATAGGTTACTTATCTGTCATTATGTTAAGGTTTAATCATCTTGTCTATAAAATGTTAGACAGGGAATGAAGGTGCCTTTTTGTGAAGGTGACAGACCCATGAATTCAATAGTGGAGTTGTGACTTTCATGTCATCCTAAAAACATTACACTTTTACCATAGTAAAAACCATGGTTCATTTTCCCAATGGTGTCTATTCATTTTATACTAAGTGTACCTCTAAAGTTTGAAACATTACACAGGGGATTGAAAAACAGATGAGCCTGTGGTTACTGTCAATGAATGTTGCTCAAAACACTGCGTTAATGCTTTCATTACCTCGCCGATTGTGTCTGTCTTGTTTCTACGGTGACCGTCATTATATACTGTACAGTATATGCTCCGTAACAGGAATGTATGAAGATGAAAGTGTTTTTAGAATCAGATTAGTGCCCAGATTCACAAAAGATGGTCTTTTAAAGTCATATCTCTTTTCCATAGTGAATGAAATGAAGTGGGAAACAGAGCCTCCCACATCAACAAGGAAAAGCCATAGGTGTGCTCGCTGCATGTGGATGTTTTCTTTTGTCTGTGTGGAATTTACTAATAATCTAGTAACCTTCTGCTTTCATAGGGGCTTTTGTTTTTAGAATGGTTTTGTGGCCACTTTTATGAGTAGGATGCAGTGTAAAGATGACAGGAAGGATTTGGAGAGCATGGAAACTCGGATTGGAAAATGATGGCATGCCACACTTGCGTCAAACTTGTGTTTCCCACATTATGCAACATGTTTTTCAGCATAGGTGTCACACAATGACCCATTTTTTGATGCATAGCTGCAAACTCGATCTGGATGTTGTTGAGGCCAAGTGAAGCGTTGTAGCTGTACATCCTCCTCTTGCATCCGACTGAGTATAGAATATGTCCAGTCTTACCGAGCAGTTGGTGTCTGTCTTTGTGTGGGTGTTTGTGTGTTCTTTCTACACGTTACGCTTGCTATTTGTTTTCATTTTCGTGTGTACATGCATATGTTTATAGGAAGACTGGCTGGTCGAGCTGTTTAATGGCACCACAGGAGTCACAATGCTTACACGATGACGGATAAAATGTACATGAATCTTCTTCAAAGGGATAGTTCAACCAAAAATGAAAACGATGTCTATTTTCACTCACCCTCTTGTCATTTCAAACCTGTATGACTTTTCTTCCGCAACACAAAAGAAGGTATTTTGACGAAAGTTGGTAAGCGGACAGCAGCGGCATCCTTCTATTGTATGGACACAAAACCAAGTGAATTCTTCAAAATATCTTCTATTGTGTTCTGCGGAAGAAAGAAAGAAATAGAGGTTAAGTAAATTATGACATTTTTAAGTGAACTATCACATTAACAGCGCAAAACATGAAGTGATTTAAAATTATAAATGCAATGGTCTCTCACACATAGACTTTCTTAATGTTCAGATGGCATCTGGCTGTGCTGAACAATACAGGCAGTTTTCCCACTCAGATTTCTCACCCACTCAACATTTTCTAGCCGTAAGCAACACCCTGTTTTCATAACAGCCCATGCACCTATTGAATCTCTCATATGGACTGTACATCCGCTTTTAAAAAAGCAAACGAATCGTTGAAGTCGCTGAAGTGCTGATGGCATGTACAGATGTCCCACACGCAGGTAACAAAAAGCGCATCTCGTCTGTTGAGCCGTGTGTTTTGGCTGTGGTTTGCGGTATCTGTGTCCCTCCGCTATGCAGTCGGGGGTTCAGGTATCACCCGCACAGTGCACTCGACAGGGCCGTATATCGACACTGAAAGACGACATCCGTGTTTGCCTGCTGCTCTCCAGATCCCCTGCCAGCCATCTGGAGGCTCGGAGGTCAAGGTGCATACATAAAGTTGAGATACGGCAATTGAAATGGAGAAAAGTTGGAAAATAACTGGAAGCTGAAACGTGTCGATGGGATTTCACAGCATTTTCTTTTCTAAATCCTCTACCCAGAGCGATAGTGAAAGTGATGCTTGCCTTAGCAAGCACCATTAAATCTTCTGACATAGAAATGAGAAGCTCTGTTTGTTATGTGATGGTTTTTATGTCAAAGGTGGCAGCTGCTCCTATATTCTCTCTCCCTCTCTTTTTCCTGTGTCTCTTTCCTTCTGTCTCGCTCTTTTTATGTCTCGAGAGAGAAACTGGGCTCCCTTGTGAACAGACATGTGTAAATGTGCACGTTATGTGTTAATTAAACCGCATGTAGTGTTCAGTGTGTTCATTGCTGTAAAGGCTACATGTTAACAACCCCTCCTGACAAACATGGCACTGACGGTTCCGCTGGGACGTGTGGGTCTATACACAAGCTTCATTCTAGATTGTTTGGCACAGTAGGTTCTGAAAAGCTGTTTTTGTTATCAAAATTTTGATGTTGATCATGTCGTTTCTTTTTCTTCTACAGGGCCATTGAGGTTTAGAGGAGATGGGACTTAGGCTTCTGGCTGCAAAGGAACGATTCCGAACGCTACTGCTGTAGCCGTGAGCAGTTTGCCGTGAGGCCCCGTACCCCTTTCTAATGGTGAGTTCTCTTATGGTAAAACCAGGTTGTACAACACACAACCGTATGGAATGACGTATTTTTATATTTGGGTCACGAAAAGGTTATTTTATTTTGGTTAAAACAAATGCTTTCCTTTCTCGGTGCTTTAAAATGATGATAACTTTGCTTATAGAGGTCTATAGATTTGTTGAATGATTGATTGGGTTAAAAAAACTTGTTCCAGATTTTTATGTAGGTACAATTTTGTTCTTGGTGGACAAAACATTTATCTGTGCCCTTGAAGGTACACAATAGGTCCTCAGTGTACAGTTATGTACCCTTAACGGTACACATCGTTTTGTTCTGTACCTGTAGAAGTACAAAGAGAAACCCTTAATGGTAACATCTCATAGACGGCTATTGTATCTTAATAAAGTACAGTTTACAACACAACAACAGCCAATCAGAACGCAGTCGATGTATTATACGCATGCAGTCGTATGAATCTTTCTTTTAGACCAGTAAGATTTGACAGTGGGCGGTGCTACCTGGGCACCACAAAGCAAATACAGAAACCAAGCAGTCACCAAAATGTATTGTTTGTCGTTTTGTGCTTGCTATGGATGGTGGTGATGGGCTGTTGTCCATACAGGACTAATAGCACAAAGCCATCAGGTACCGATCACCAAATAGTATCAGTAAACCTGAATTTTGATATTGTGGATCAAAATCTTACATTAAAAGTTCAGGGTAGACTTTTTAATGTGGATCTGTGGGAATGCTGTCTCAGGGTTGTAGTTTGGAGAAGACTTTTGTTCTGCATTGAGCCAACAGATAGTAAAAGCTCCTCTGACAGACACTCTGGCCAAAGACGCACGGCTGTTATGATTCCATATGTGGTGCAATTTTTACAATTCCTGTAAGGTTTGTGTAAGTATTAAGCAGTCCCCTTGTTACATTATAACTTGAAGTGTGTCTTATTGGTTAAGAAGAGACAAAAATAAAACGCTGTGCAACGCTGCCAACTCATAAAGCATGCATTTGCTTTTTTATGTAAAGCTGCAATCTGTAACGTGTCCAAAATGATCTCCTATCCTCACCTCGATTTGAAATGGTAAACGTATATTAATGCTAAATAAAGATTATTATTATTATTATTATATTTATTTTTAGCTGTGATTTTGCAGTTTATACATTATTTGACTGCAACCCACATAAAGATAAACAGTGCTTGAAATGGCCGGGATTCACTGAGGATTCTAGTTGGGAACATTTTTTTATTTTTAAACCCCAGATGCAGAAAATGCCACTTTATGTATGAATGAAATGTGCATAGCGTTTGGAGGCAATTTCATGAATAACAGATGCAAATCCTTTACATTTTGAGGTGAAACTCCATCCACCTTGAAATTTACTCCCTGGACTCCATCCCCCTTCGTCCGTCCCCATTTTCAACCCTTAATATAAGTATATAAAGTTACCTGCATTGTGACAGAGGTGATGTCATAGAGGCACAAGTTACAAATTGCAGCTTTAACTTAGAATTACTCAGAGGGGTTGTTCAAGTTCCTAAGTAATTTTAAACTTCAAATAGTTGCCAACAGTTCTGTTTCTTTTTATCTCAGTCTCTCGCTGTCAAACTTGAAAGCCCCACAGCTAGTTTTCTTTGTAGTTTGAGAAAAACAAGACTTTGTTTCTGTGTCCGAGCACTACGTCAATTCTGTCCGCTCGCGGTTCATCTAATTATCCTGGTGGCTGTCCATCCGTGAAATTGGCATTACCCTGTGAAACTGAGCCAGTGTGGTTTTCCTCTGAACAATCGTGATAGCTTAGCAACAATGAGGCAGCCCATAATGACCATAACAACAGCAAGGGCAACACCAGAGGATTATGGGGGATTATTACCTTTGATCTGCTCCAAAACAGGATGGGCAGGGAGCTATTAGGATGTAGCTACTAGTTTGTTTTTCGGTGCCTTTTTTTCTCCATTTTTCATCAAACGTACAGTAACTGCTTTGCTTTGAGGAGAGAGTCAAAGAGAATGCAGAGAGGAGAACATAACAGATTCTGTGTGCAGTGTCCACTGAATCATGTTTCAAATCTTATTTGCTGCAGTCAGAGCAGAGTTGAGTTTAAAGTATGAAGATGAACCAGTAAGATTTTCTTTGAGAAGATAATTTCTGTGGGATATACAATAATTCACACTCGACAAATACTGTTTAATGGTGATTAATCGTTCATGGTTAAGCTTCAGCAGAAACTGCAGGGTGACTCTGAGCAAGGACACTGTTCAAGGGCCCTTTAATGTCATAGAATCCCAAATGAGCAATTTGAATCAGACAGACTCAGTTCTGGGACCACAATTCCACCCGGACATATTCTGAGTGTCAAAAACTGTCAAGAAATGTCTGGGTCATATATTAGCCTCAATTAAAATAGAATAATGTTTTACATAAAGACTAAATTTGAGGATTTTTGTATTGTGACAATCTACCCCCAACCCATTCTCTTTCTGTAACTTAGGTAAAATAATAAAACGTTATTAAAAATTTAAAGTACGCTTTTCTGCTGTCCTTCTGAAAACTTGTATCTCCATATTTCGTGCTTTTTATTTTTGCCATAAATCATTATTATTAGTCACTTTTTATTTTTCTTTGGGTTTTGCAAATATCTAACCAATAAAAAGTCATAAAAAACCAACTTTGACAACCCCATAAAAGTACAGAATTAGGACATATAAAGTTTCGGTAGGACAGCTGTGTTGTTAGTAGAATTAGCTGTTCTGACTTTTATCTTATGTTTTAGTTTTATTTTATGTTAAAAAGAAACATCTGGAGGGATTTTATATTGAGAATGATGGGAAATCAGAGTGAAAAAAAATATGATATTATTGGTTTTTAATATTAGCTTGAACTTGAGCGTCTTTACAAAACATACACACACACACACACACACACACAATATAATTTATTAGGCAGGTGTTCTATTGTTTTGTGGTAAAATATTACCTAATCATCAAGTTATTTTGTCCCAAATTACTGTAACACTAATTATTAATTTTCCATCAGTATTCATTTTTGTGTTACTCACAGTGAGTGTCAACTGGAAGCAGGTGCTATTGTAAGAAAAATGAGCAAATGGTCCATAAGGTACATCTAAAAGGGATTAGATGAAAAGAGAAATGTTCAACACAAGCCGATGCAGATATCTGTGCCATGTGTTGGACCCTTTGAGATGTCTCAATTTAGAAAACCCCACATCGCTCGTGCTCATGCAAGACAGGCGCCACCTGCGATCCAAACACAAAGACCTCCTGAGCGATGATTTCAAGCAGGACATCTGTTTAAGCTGTCTGCTGTTTTTCATTTATTTTTATTTTAGTCATATTCCGAATGAATGTGTTAATAAAATGGGTACTATATTTACTTGTAATGACATACAGATTAGTTAGGCCTCATTGTTTTTCCATGTGTTTTTATCTGTCAGCAGATTACGACCAAATGTTTGCCTGTGTTTGGAAAGAAATATTAGCGTAATGCTTGTTTTAAAGTGTTTCTTGTATTTATTATTCAGGGATTCAACTGCATCTTTATCTGTTTGCCCAAAAGCACTCAGGTGGTGGAGTGTTGGATTATTTGAAACGGGCAGAACAGCAGCCAGACAAGAAACGGCTTTGATGGACAGAAACCCTTCATGCTTCTATTATCTGAATTTTTGCAGTCATGATGCCCGGAGAATATTACAAAATTTCATTTGACAGTCTAGGGCCTTTGCTCATATCTGGGATGTCTTTATTTGCAACGGTTGTCTAGGCCTCAGGTTGCACCATGGAGTGTTAATGGACATTCTCATGCACACTGTGTGTAAATCCAGATAGAGAATGTGAAATGCAATTTGTAAATTGTAAAAACTCAGGTTTTTCCTCACTCCAGGTAAACAGGCGTGTTTATTCACTTCACTTAATGCAATTCACTTAATGGCCAGTGGTGTCACTAATTCAACATATAGACCGCCTGATATTCAAAACAAAATTTTTCAGAACAGAATAAATTAAAGAAAAAATTGCCTATTGGATTTTGACTGCTCGGAAACAAAAGTATCATGTTCACACTGCTCCAAAAGACCATAATTTTAGTGTATATTTTAGTTCTTGTCTTTGCCTTCAAACCACCGATGCTTCACCAATACTTACCGAAAGCACAGAAGGGTAGAAAGTATGTTCTCATGGCCATTGTCTGTAAACAGCAAACATTCAAGCGTGTTGTTTACATTGAAGCAGATTTGTTTGGACTCTTGTCATACCCACGGAGGAGTTATGAGTGGGTGCTCTCTCCGTGGGGGTCTTAGTCACAGTCCACTGCTTTTCACTGGTTCCCTTCATCTCATCTTCTCAGCAATATTTCAGCTGCGTCTACTTGTTAGTCAGGGAGAAATGTGAGATTAAAGCTTACGAAGGCATCCGCTTCAACAAAAACATAATCAAAGCTTGGAAATTGAAAATGTAGCAAGGTTGGGTGCTTGGAAGGCTTTAAAATATGTGTTTACATTCTTAGTGTTTGCAAACGATGAAGTCATATGCGGGTCTTGTTCATAGGTAATGTATGTGTGTTGGAGCGTTACGGTTTCATTTAAAGCGGCTGGGGAAATGAAGGATTGCAGCTGTAATCCTGATGTTAACTAGCTTTCCTCTCGTCCATCATCTGACTAGTCAGGTGCGTATCATTGTAGCCTTAAAGGGACAGTTCACCCAAAAATACAAATTCTCTTATTTGCTCATCGTCACGTCGCTGTTTTATTTGTTTTGTGTAAAAACTGAACACATTTTTTTAATTTGTATCTTTTTTTGATGTGGTTTGGCACAAGATGTAAATAATATAACTGCAATTTTTGGGTGGACTGTTCCTTTAAATTCAGCACACACAGTTCTCTTTCAGAAACTGCTGTGTAGCTTTATGTGCCTGACAGAGCGGAGAAGTGTGTGTGTGTTTGCGTGCGTGTGTGTTATTCCACAGGGACAGCACTCACCCGCTGCTTGGGTTATATTACCTTTCCTAAAATACCACAAGTGCCAGGCATGGCTGGGGCACGTGGAGGACATTTTAGAAACAGTATCATGCTCAAGTAGATAAGTAAATGATGTTCATGGCAATGACTACAGTTAATAAAATGCTCTTTTTATTATTACACAAGTCAGTTTGATGCTGGTTAAATGATTGTCAGGTTTGATTCGTATGATGGGGGCCTATGACATTGGAAACACTTGTTTGATCTAGTGTTTAAACACAGTTTTTGCTGTGTCTTTGGGCACACAATACATTATATTGTAACACTTACCATCCATGTAATTTGACCTTTGACCTTGAACTGAACTTTGACCCTGACTAATGGGCCATGAACTTTCAATGTATCCCTGCAGCTGTAATTATCATTATAGGGATGGTTTAGTCAAATTTATGCCCTGACCCCATCTCTGTCATCAATTGCCTTTTGATAGCTACTTGTTGTGTTCAGCAATCTATAAAGTGGCAACTACCATGTTTTAAAGGCAGCTGTAGATTTTTTTGATCTTGTTTAGAAACAACTTTTTTCACTCACTAAAAATGTGTTCACTTTAAAGATAATTGTGTATTATGCTCAGAAGTGTTAAATCAAGGTAGCACAACCTCACTAGGTTTTTAAATGTGTGTTTGATGTTAATTATCCGGTGGTCTCGCACGTCTGGATTTTTTGGCAGCGATTGCCATGGTGACTCCAGGGTGTGAGATCTGTCACAGCTGTCTCTAATACTGCTAGTTACAGTTGGTTTTTATTCCAAATAAAACACGAGTAGAGTTCATGCTTAATGAGAGAATGGTCAGACACCTCATAACACACGTGTGGTGCGTCTCGCTGCTCGGCTTAACCTTTAACCAGCTAATGAGGCTGTTTTTCATATTGTGAGCAGAGCGTTTAGCATTAAGCTCAGTGGGCTTTTCAGAACAGGATCAATAAAATGGTCTTTACTGGGAAAAGAGTAAAGAGTCAACTTTCATGTTCACAGTCTAATGTCTAGTGTTAAGATTAAAGTAAATTGAGATGTTGAATGGATACACCTCACATATGGTGCTAGTCTCTCTCTCTCTCTCTCTCTCTCTCTCTCTCTCTCTCTCTCTCTCTCCCCCCCTCCCTTTTAGTTTTTGGGAATCATAAACCAGTCAACATGTCCGGGTCATATTTCATTTTTAAATTAAAATAGAGAAAATAAGAATTATATTCTGCATGTGCCTTTTCAAGACCATTAAGAGTTTTAGTTTCATTGCAATTAAGAATGTTTTTCCATTAAATTTCTGTTACCATAATGAGATTTTTCTTTTGAGTGTTTTTAATTACCATTCTTCTTAATAGTTGTTCTCATTATACTCCTTTATTAATACAGTGCACTGTGTCACTACATTTATGTTTTTACATTTAAATTAGCAACAAATATTTGCATTATATATCCATTTTGCAAGCCGTAAACAACACTTGCTTCTGGTGTTTAAATTTTGCAAAATGGTCTAGATAAATATACATTACTATTTACATGTCCCATTTTTTTTACATTGCTGGAATGGCTTAATTTTCCTAATGTGTAATACCTTATCGTGTTTTTCTTTAAATTTAAGGGTGAATTGTGACCTTGACAGATCCTACGATGTGTTGTTTTCTGAAGCAGTTTGAATGGGACCTTATGAATGATCATGAATACATAAGACATTTTCTTCACATCTCATACACAGTCCATTGCCAGAGGAATGACTAGTGATTTTCCATCTCTTTCATGTTTTTTTATTGCAAATCTTTAAATAACTTGAATGCTCTCCATCCACATTGGAACTAAGCTCTGCATGTCCTATGCACATTATTTCATTAATTTTAGTCTTTACATCATATTGTTCAGTGATGCTTCATTATTTTACCTCATCAGATTCAGCATTTTCCAGTGCGTGTGTCTTTGTATTGAGCTCTTATGCAAAGACGGAACAAACTTGATTTGTTAAGCAAATGACTGGCCAGGTTTGACCTGTTTTAGGAGGTATGTGCATCTGGCTTTAAATGAAATGAAATTGCTTTGGTTTTCTCTTCTTCTACGTTGGGGGTCATTGCATGCATAATGTTGATTTTTAGGGGAATCGTTCCAATATTTATTATGCAGCTATAAGGATACAGACCTCCATTTAATTTCCTGTTGTGTTATATCAGTGAGAAATTGCACTTCATATATTTAACCTTTCTCATCTGAAACCCTCTTCAGACTTCATCTAATGCTCAAAAAGGCAAACTCACACCCATCTGCTAAATTAATAATCAATATTTATTTACAGTATCACCTTTGCCTTGTGTATATTTGCACAGCACGCTCTGTCTCACTGTACCTTTCTACTCATTCAAGTCACTTCCAGTTTGTCTTCTGTGTGTTTTTTTTTTTTTGAGTGTGTTGGTCTGCACCTTGGGGGATTGGTTGTCTAGCCTGATTGATTGACAGGTCATAGCACCAAGAGGCCTCTTGGGAGTGGACGGCCACGGGTGGGATATTTGTTCAACCCTAAGATTACACAAGCCATACAAGCCATAAAAGACCTCATATGTATTCATTAAGTCGTCCCCCCTGTCACACTGACATGCATGTGTTTTATTGCATGTGTGTCTCTGTAAAATGTTTCAGTCATAATGGCTGAAACACAGGATAATGATCGACCACAGAGCTTTCTTTCGGATCGGCATCGGCCATTAAAAACCTATATCGGTCGACCACTAGTGTATATGTCTTAAAGGGATAGTTCATGCTGACGGTGAATAAATGATGACTGAATTTTCATTTGTGGGTGAACTATCCCTTTAAATGGCTGATACTCTGAAAACAAGTTTTGCTCAATTGCTCAAATGTGACTAGCATTATTCATTTATGTATATAAAAAAATTTATAGATATTGCAATAATTGTTATTGTAAATTATTTTCCCCACAATAATCATGTGGTGAAACTTATCTGCTCTAAAACAGAACTGTAGGGTTTTGGTCTCTGTTTTAGACACTTGAGATTTCAAGTGTGGCCACCTGATAGTGGCGTTCAGCTTGATTGTGACCTGCCTCAGATAGTGTGCATTGATCTGGCTTTCTGATTGGACAATAACTTTTGGTCTGGTGATGTGGTGTATGGTCTGGTGTTTTCTGATTTGGAATCAATAGAGCAGAATTTCCATATCCTAAAACACGTGACATGCATTATTTATACAATAGGCCAATAATTAATGTTCACAATTAATGAATTTTCAATTAATTTTAGTTTGTTTTTATGTAATACATGTGTGGTGGCAAATGAATATGAAGTCTTGTGTATTTGCATGTTTAAGTTTTAAAAACAACCATATGTACATGTACAAGTACAAGAGTACAAGTTTTATCAACTTCGGCAACCCTCTTTTGCTGGCCTCGGGCCCTTGAGCCATTTTTATCGTTGAGTCCTGAAGTGAAAAACTGTGACGAATCGCATGCATAAGGTCATATTAGGGTGAAAGCATTTACATTTGTTTAAATTCATATGGTTTGTGTTACCGCTCTTCTGTGGGTAGTGAAAATAAAATCACCAGCCAATAATAATATGCTTGAAATGCTCTCCATCGTTTAATCCTACATTGTGTGCCCTTGTTGAAAGAACATCAAAATAGGTGCGTTGCTTTCAGTCTCGCGTTTTAACCGATCTCATTAATTTACAAAATATGGTATGAATGATCATAAATCATTTCTGCAGTCAGCTGTGATGATATTGATGGTGATGCATTTGGCACTACGTCGTACCCTGGTTGTACTTTTCATGCTGGCGCTCAGCAATAACATTTATCTTGATGTAACTCTATCCTTTGTTGTGTTTACATGTAGCGTAGCACATTCCTGCTGCATTGCATTATCTCGACTGGATTATCAGACCGAGAGGAACAGTCCGGGTTCACGTGTGTACATGCGTCTTGTGCCTGCCTTCTCTCAGACCCCCTCTGGTACTCCTCGGAGCCGAACATTTATTGTTTAGCACTGAAGAAGCACGGCAATGTTATTGATGGCTGACCTAAGTAGCACAAGAAGGAGGAGGGCTGTTAAGACAAGGAATCTAGGTCAGCTGAACCACTTTGAGTCACTGATTCTGATGTGTGTCCATTTGCTGGTTTCCACTCTGTATCTCTGTATTGTTAATTGCTGGCTGACCGATCGCCTTAAATTTCCAGAACATGTATGAGGCCGTGTGGAGCTGGTTTCTGCGAGGAACACATGCCCTCGGGCGTGCTTTTAAGCGAGAGGCCTCTGCCTTTTAGCAGTGCATTGTGGGAAACCGGATTGGATGTCCAAGCACAACAGACTGGAAGTTGACACCAGAATCATCTTCCTTTTGGTTCCAATCCCGCAAAGCAAGCCTCCCCAGTTTGATTTAGATGTTTGGTCCAAATGTGTGTCCTGTTAGCTGTTTTTAGGCATCCCACCCAAAGCTTTATAAGGGAATTGAATGAGAGCTCAGACTCCCCCGACCAAAAGAGGAAATCCGTCCGTTGTGTGTCAGATCCTCTAAAGCGGCAGCTGCGCTAGATTCTCACAAAGAGATGTAAAGGAAGTCCAGTGAGTTGTTTAATGTCATGCCAGCTATGTGCGTTTATCTCCAACTGATCTCTGTTCAGATTTGAACGGTTGCTAGTATTTATAAAGGAATGGACCTGGGGTTATGTCAGTCTAGGTCTTTTGTGGCGATTTGGCTGCATCCACTCGCAAAAATAAAGTTTTAATATATTTATAGTAGAAAATTTACAAAACATGATCCTTACTAAGGATTTTTGGCATAAAAGAAAAATCTATCATTTTGACCCATACAAATATTGTTGGCTACTGCTACAAATATACCCATGCTACTTATGACTGGTTATGACTCCCCAGTGCCACTCATCCTGCGAGTGTGTGATCACTCTCATATCTGGCCGTTTCTGGATTATTAATGAGAAATCGAGTGCACCTGAGTAGGTTATTTTTGCCCATCGCCCTGTAATCGAACCAATTTTGTGTGTGTTTGTGTGTTCACAGGGAGATGTAACCTCTAAAAATGCTTACTACGCTGAACACCTTATCTGCTTGTTTCAATAAATTGCCAGCAGTCTTCCTCTAGAGACCCCTGTCCTCTGCTTCACCTGTTTCCAGGGTTCATTCAACACCCATCCACCCTGTTCATGAAATCTCAAGAAACAGAACATGTCATGCATGTCATATTTTCATGCTAAATTAAATGAGGAATATTATTTTACATTTACACATTTGGCAGGTGCTTTTATCCAAAGCCATTATACTATACATTTATCTCGAAGTATGTCGATCCCTGGGATCGAACCCATGACCTTGGCATTGCTAACGCCATGCTCTAACCACTGAGCAACAGGAAAGCTGTATATGTATTTTTTTCAGTTTTAACCATATGAATATGCTATGCTAAATTTTATATTATTTAAAACCGAAAGCTTTTACAACTCATGTTATACAGCTGTGGAAAAAAATAAGAGACCATTCCAAATTTTTATTCAGTCAGCATTTCTTGATGTTTTGTGGTCATTCCAGTCCAGTGTCTGTTAAATTTCAACAAAATCAAACCTCAGGAGTGATAAAGTCATCCAACAGCAATGTGAAAGACTGACAGCATGCCAAGACATGAAAACTGTGATAATCGAGATTATAACATAAAAACACAAAATACTAGTACAAATACTATAAAGTGAACATTCATTTGTTTTCTCTGCAGTATTTAAGGTCAGAAAAAAACAGAGCATCTTTTCTGTAACACTTTTTTCTTTGATTCTTGCTGTTTAATATGACCAAGACATGTTCTTGACAGATTTTCTGAAATTCACTTATAAAGAACAGTGTAGATAGGATCGCAAAACAGTGGAAGAACAGAAAGAAAAGGAGCGAGTATCGTTTTCCAGGACTCATCACTGGTCGACTGGACAGGTTTGAGTCTGCTTCTTGAAAGACTCCAGGACAATAGAGACAATCATGGCTTCTTGATTCCGACTGTCACGTATGAACGCACAAGGAGACGATAATGGCTCACGACGACGAGAATCTCGTTCTCATTTCCAGTCTGTCTGTTTATTCAGACCGAGCCCCTCGAACGCTCGCAGTCTCGCCCCCCCACCGTTTTCCACGAGCCTCCTGGTTCGACTGTTGCTATGCAACGTTCTCCTGTCGCTTAGTGAAGCATTAATTAGAGTGTTACATTTGAATACCGGCGTTATCGCCTCTGAATTGCCACGGCTGGTGTATTTGCACAAGTTTTAGATTCCTCCAATGCGTATAGCACTGCAGTATAAAAGCGTTCCTGTAGATCAGTTGGTGAAGCCAATGAAATCCATAGTTTTAGTATGAATGTTCTCTTGGATGCACTGTAAGTTGCTGTTGGATGCATACATTTGGCAGAAGCACATTGGGAAGCTTCACAAGAACCAGCTTTGTTTTGTATGTGGCATCAACTTTGAACGTCATCAGCCAACACTTTTATTTTCCTGTGATTTGTATTCCAAGGGTGCTTCCAGAATGTATATTTCTCCTGACAGCTAGTGAAGGAAGTGGGCTCTGTTCTCTCCGCAGCTGCGAGAGGGCTGTAGAGATGCCAGCAGGATGAGATTTCAGGACCGCTAACCTGAAGCATCATCTCTTCCTGTATCTCAACTACTTCCTGTGGCACTGTGGCAACCGTCTCAGAGAAGCTGGCAGTCTGATCAGGGAACGTTTACTTAATGAGAAACGTATGGGAGACCAAATCTTTTTTTTTTTTTGTCATTTGTGACTTTTAATAACTTTATGATGCTTATGAGTTATGACAAACAACCATGGTGTCAGTTTAGATGCTTAAAACTGGAATCCGTAACATTTGCCTCTATATCGCCATCTCTGTTTGAAACCTAAAACTGCCGGTAACTTAACGTATTTGATGTGAGTCAAATAACATTTGCGTTGTGTTGTACTCGACAGCTTAAATTAAAAATCATTAATATACGTTGACCGTTGCGAATCAGGATAAGATAAGGAGACTTTTAAAAGAGTTTTAAAATACTCGTTTATGTTTGTTTGCAAGCAAAAATGGTTATGAATAAAATCATTTTGATTTATTTTTTTGTTTTTTACTGTTACATTAAATTATTTACACTGGAGGTTAATGGGCCAATAAATGTTGGAAAACATCATAGCTACAAGAATGAAATATTACATGCTTGCTTGAAGCTATTGTAATAGTCACTTATTGACATTACACTTCTGTGTAAAATGATATCTTTTACCTTTGTTGTCGTTATGATGTTTGTAAATGCATAGACACCAACATAACGTTTTTATATAGAGCTGAATGGGCCGTTAAATATGGTTAATATGGCACTTTCTTTATGCAAAGAATATGGCATTAGAATATATTGTACTAACAATACCAAATGAATTCTGACCAAGGACCGATGCATTGATCTAAACTAAAGAAATGTTACCATGTGATCTGTTCAGACTGAACAGCCGGGTAGCTACAGGGTCCACCTCCTCTCAGCACCACCGATGGCACAATTTATAACCACTGCCATTCTGAAGTCACAATGAGAAAGTTCTGTGTTGTTCTAGAGAAAACATCTGGCTATTATGAAAAAAAAAGCTATTATGTTGGAAGATAGATCAACATTATGAGTGTTAGTCATTGAGTAAATAATCCTGTTTCAGATAGCGCAGTGTTTAACTGTCAAAAGAGAGGAAGTTTTCTTTCTTATTAGACTTTATTTTTTGATGACTGTAGATATTTGTGTGGCAGTGTTATAATAGTCTCAACTCTATTTACAAGACCTCCATTAGACTGCCTCGTAAAACTTACACAGAAACTTAAAGCCCTTCACATCATGGGTGAAAGGCAGACCAATTATTTTGACTGTGTGAATCGAAGAAGTGAAGAAGGATTTCTTTGTAAAGCAGTAAGAACAAACAGGCGAGGGCTCCTTTTGAAGATGTGTGGAACCTTTGATATCAGCCTCTCCATTAAATCTGTTTAAACCGTCAGCTGTGCCATACATAATGCCCCCGGCCATCACCCATCACCTGCTTGACTCTCTGTTTTTTAGGCTGTATGCTTGGGCTGAACAAATGTGCGGTTTGTTTACAAAAAGAAAAATGTATAGCTCAAATACACTTGGGATGATATGTTTAAAATCTGTGTGTGTTGTAGTGTATGTGTATTCTATTCAATTCTATATACAGAATAGGTTCTATCTATATTCTATGATGGTCATTTACTCATTCAATCAAAAAGTTGCTTTATGATTCCGTAGAATAATTTTTCCATAAAGAACATTTTACATCCAAAGAACCTTGCTGTTCACAAAAAGTTCTTTCTAGTGGGCTAAAAAGGTAAGAAAGAAATTGTTTCTTTGGGGAACCAAAATGGTTTTTCTATGGCATTGCTGTGAAAAACCTTTTGTAGAACATTTCTTTTGAAGAATATAGAGGTTTTGCTTTTGTCTTTGGTTTATAAGATCTTGAAGTGAATTGAGTCCGTGTTTGACAGGTGCAGCACAGATGAACTATGGTGTCTTTGACAATAATGCACAATGACACACCTGCATGGCTCAGGTGATGTTTTCACTGTGAACACACAGACGGCCTATTTAAACAGAACGTAGTCTTACCTGTTTGCATAGAAAGAAGTAATGTTTACAGTTTGGAGATTTTTTTTAGGAAGAACTACGTGTTGGGTTTGTATGCCCATGGTGTTTGTTTTGCTAGTTCTTACTTCAGACAGCCAGGAACCGAGAGTAGATCTAGTGCGTATGTGTTTATAAACTTCACAAAAGAGGCACTCGTGTTTGTTTGAGGATCTTTTCCTCCGGTTTGAACCTGAGTTGTATTTGGACAGGAAGTGACACGAACAAAGGGAAAGCGCTGTGTGTTTGTGTAGCTGTCTTTGTGTAAGTGTAAGTGTAAGAGTGTGTGTGTGTGTGTGTGTGTGTGTGTGTAGAGGGGTTCTCTGTATGTTCTTCCTCACTCAGTGTGAGGTTTTCTCTCAAGCGGAGAAAAATCTCAGGGTCACGCTTCCTGGATTGTCCTTCTCTGTAGGTTTTTCCACATGTTTACTGTTGTTGTTTTTTTGAGAAGTTTACGTTTAAAAGTAGCTTTCTCAATGCAGGTGTGTCTCAATCCGAGTGTGTGTGTATAGTGTATACATGTTTATTTGTATTTGTACATGCTTTTTGAGTTCATACTCTTACGATTCTTAGCCTTCTCTTAGTCTTTGTTCTTGTTTGTGTGTTTGTTTCAGTGCACACGAACCAAACCTTGTAGTCACGAGACAGCACCCACTGTCACCCCCCTACACACACACACACACACACACACTCTGTTCATTGGTTTTGTAGAGCAGCGGAACACAAACAGCGTGTGTTCCTGTAACGCTGCGCTGTGGGAGGCATTAGTCAATGGGAGGCTGCATTAAACATAAAGCGCCATGCCTGTTGGCTCTTAGTCATTGTGTTGCTGTTGAATCCATCAAACTCAGAACAGTGGCTCAGTCCAGCCAGCTTTATATGCCCACGGGGCAACATTTGGAAAACTTGTGTTCAGGACTTGTAAAGAGATACTTGGCCTTTAGTTTTTGATTCGCAGCGTGTTTTTTCGTGTAGTAGTTTTATGAAATGACATTATTCTGGCCACAATGGTTTATTTTCCATCCATCTCTCCATCTACCCATCCTTCTCTCTATCTCTCGACCCACCCACCTATCCTTCTTTCTATCAATCCATCTATTTATCAATCCATCTATCTATCTATCCATCTATCCATCTATCCATCCATCCATCCATCCATCTCTCTATCTTTCTCTCTCTCTCTCTCTCTCTCTCTCTCTCTCTCTCTCTCTCTCTCTCTCTCTCTCTCTCTCTCTCTCTCTCTCTCTCTCTCTCTCTCTCTCTCTCTCTCTCTCTCTCTCTCTCTCTCTCTCTCTCTCTCTCTCTCTCTCTCTCTCTCTCTCTCTCTCTCTCTCTCTCTCTCTCTCTCTCTATCCATCCAATTCAGTTCAATTCAAATGAGCTTTATACAGTAGCAGTAATAATATAGTATGGACATTCTAAACAAAAAGAGGGGGCATTTCATTCCTTTATTTGGACAGGGCAGTAGAGAGGTGAAGATTGGGTGAAGATAGGGGAGCAGGATCGGGACTCTGGAGACGGGAGTTAAACTTGGGTCACCGTGAGCGCACTGGCACTATAAATGTTGCCGTTCTAACCATATGTTGACTTCGGCTTTTGCATGTGTAGTGATGAAATATCATTGCTGCAGTTTATTGTAAGCAGTGTGGTCAACAGTAGTTTTATACATTATGGTTGAGGTTCTGTGCTTCATGTTATCAGAAAGTGCAGTCATGTGTCTATGTAATAAATTGTGCCTTAGTTTGTCTTTACCACTGCTCTAAACATTTTTTAATAGTATGCCTAAAATGTTTGTCCCAACCTGACAGATATTACTGAAGTAGGTGTCTTGAAAAATCACACTGTTTTTACTGTGTGACAGCCCTAGGCTCTTTAATAAGCAGAATTTGTCTCTGGCGAGTTCAAGGCGAGACATCCAGTTTGTGTAAACCAATTGGAAGCCGGAGGGAAGCGTCTGGGAAACCCGCTCGGAGCCAGTCATTATTTGTGCAATTTCCACGAACAACAAATAGCTGACAACAGCTTTAAATGCGACTTGCATTTGAAATAGGATGCAGCTAAAATTAAAGATAAAGAAAATGTAGTTGCCGTTTGCATACCAAAACGAGGTTAGTGCACCCAACGCTCGCCTCCTACATCATAAATCATAGCAGCGGTATTTTAAACAATATGGCTGTCGATTTAAAAGCCACGGCTTCCAAGCAGACATGGATTTTTGCAGCTGATATGACAAACCCCCTCCTGCGACCCATCAGTTCGGAAGATTCCATCATCGTGATTCAAGCTGATTATTTGTGGCGGGATACCTTTAGAGCTTGTCTGTGCTTGGCTGTTTTTATTTGTTTATTTATTTTCTGCAGTGAATTCACTGCGAGTTATAATCTTCAGACATATTCAGACTTCAGGTGTTTCAGAAATGTTGTTTCTGTTGTTCAGTGAGCAGTGCTGTGACGGTCGCCAGCTTTGTCATTCCACCCTACACTGTTCTTTAAAGTTATTTTAGTTATTCATTTGGACAATAACATGCACCTCCCTTGGGCTAAGCGGGATTAACACATGCAGTGAAGTTTTACATGTGTCTTTTACTTGAGATGTGTATGGGTGTGAATGGGTGTAAGTTGGCTTCGCCATTCTTCAGCTCTCTGACAGAAAACAGGGAGTTTAAGTTCACCTATACTCAAATTTGACTTTTAGAGGCTATGCAGCGCCAGTAACCATCCACTTCCAAGAATGTATTATATACCTGATACTTTTAAGGTGTCTTTTGGTCTTTTTAAAATCTAGACAGTCCCAGTTACCAAGGAGTTTAAGGAACAGTTCACCCATACTCGTGTCACATGTTCATGTTAGTTTCTAGTGGACTTTTAGTTTGTACCTTTTCGAGTTCCTGTTTCCTGTCTTGTGTTGTAGTCTTTGTGTTCTTTTGTTCATTAGTTTTTGTTGATTGTTTCACCCAGGTGTGTATAGTTATCTTGTTTAGCCCTCATTAGTTTATCTATTTATTAGTTTATCATTTAAACCCCAGTATTTCTCTTATCAGTTGTCTGGTATTGTTGGAGTAATGTAGTCTTCTGTTCCCCCGGGTTTCCTTGTTTCTTTGATACTTTGTTTAAATATTATTAAAACGACCTGCATTTGGATCCTCTTCCAGATTGTTGATTCCAGACACAAAACAATTTGTCAGTCATATGAGTTTAAACAATGCAATGTTGAGTAAATTTAGAGATTTTTTCCTTCAAAACAAAGCAAATCTAACACTTTTTTTATAAATCCCCCTGATCCAATTCCCAATACTTCGTTGTCACAGACGTTAAAAACAAACAAACATCCTTACAGCCTTTTTTCTGCAGGTTGTCTTAAAGCTCCAAATAGCAGAAAGTGACTGGAAATGTATTTCAAACAAGCCGTTTTTGATCAGCAAATCTCTAGTGATTCTCAATATTCATTGAATTGAATACTGTTAACACTATTAACTATGTCTTTTGGCATTTTATATGTGCTTTACACATGTTAATAAGAAAGTAGTTAATGATGAATTTGTGTATCTTAATATAAAGTGTAACCCTGATTTTTTGCTAAAATTATACCTCATCACTCTTGACGGGGCCAGAAAGCACCTCACAAATATTATAAGCATAGTTCATACGACTTTTGTTTGAGTCTTCTGAAGCCATATACATTACAGCTCTCAGTTCTTACACAAATGTATTTGTTTCACACAAATTCCTTTATATTGGACTGATGCTTATGAAAGAAAGTGATGGATTTTTCCATTGCTGCATTGCAGATCCCGTTTTTTCCCTTCGCAACTTTCAGTCCGAGTTTCTCATTACTTCATGTGTCAGCTTTTCTACAGACATCAGGGTCTCATTAAGTCATATGTCCGAGTGTCAGATACTGCTTTGGGGAATAGCATTAGTCTTCTCTTTCTCATGGTTAAGCAGGGTTCGTTCAGCAAACAGCAGTAGATCTCGCTACAGTGAGTTACGTCTTCTCTGTTACTCATCATCTGCAGAAGCTCGGCCTCAGGATAAGGTCACCCTGCAGTTTCTCTCGCTCATCTTTATGCAAGAGCCGTCACACGCCTCTGTCTCTGCATCCATCTTTTTCTTGTCTTCTTTTAACCTCTCTTGAACTCTGCCTTTCTACGACAGAATCGATATGAGATTGTAGCTAGTTTTTCCACATGTGCTTAGTCACATTTACATCTGTTCTGTTAGCCAAATGATTAAAAGCTTTTTACAATATTACAATTCTAGCCTATGCTGATAAGTGGGTTGTTATTTTCTAGTACTGTATATGAAAATCTGTGCTGGAAGGAATAAATAAATAAATAGTTTTGTTAAAGTTAATGTGTGATGTTTAGGTGAATTTAGGCAACACAAAATTATAATTTACAAAATAAAATCTGCATAATTTTCAGATTTGCTTGTGGAGGAAATTTTTTTTTCTTTAATTATTCTATTTTAAATTGTATTTATTATTATTTTTTGTTTTATTAAATTGTATTTTGTTTATATATGGTTTGTTTATTTTTATTATTATTATTATTATTATTACAGTATTACAATATACAGTATTGTATTGTGTTTTTATATTTTATATTAAATATATAACCCTTAATAATATTTGGTTTTGTTTTGTTTTTTATGATATTATATATATATATATATATGTAATTATTATTTGGTAAATATATTATTATATTTTACACTTATTATATTTTGATTTTATTTTTATTTAATTCCTATTTTTATGTTTTATTTTAGATTGATTAGAGTTATTAGATTTATTATATATTATTATATAATCTTTCATTTATCCAGGTTTGTGACTAAGAGGTACATGGTGTCTTTCTGTCCTGAACTATTATCACACCAGTTTTCTGTCTTTTTTACTTCACTTTCCCTCAAGAGTCTAAAACAATAATTTATTGTCTCAACATTGGGTACATTTAAAGGTCCCTCAGACCGATGCTGACCCACCTGAACCTGAATTACATTTCATACACCTTGAGTGCCTGCCCTTCATACATATTTAATATTCTATTCAGTTTTATTCCATTCATGAACACACGCATGCAGGTGTCCTGCGCGCTTCCTTTCTCCATTTAAATTCTCTTCAACCAGCACAAAGACCCACCGGAGAAAAGGGTGAAAATGTAATTCCATTGACATCCGTGGAGCTCATACAAAATGCGCCCATACCAAAAAGAGGTGAATGTCTGGATAAGCAACAGTAGGACAAAGAGTGTGTGTATCGTTCACGCTTTCACACATATAAACACACACACACACGCTCTGCTCATACATGAAGCGGTAATTAACAGCATCGGGGTGTGAGCCCTGCACAGTGTGGGTGTCGAGTGAGTCTTAAAATAATCCAGTGAAGAATGATGAATCCCACCAATGAAACTCATTATCAGCTCGGGCGTTCCAACAGGCTCAAGGCTTTATGTACCTGAAACATATAATCACACAGCCTTCCAAAATCCCCTCACTAACTCTTTGTCTAGGCTTCAGAGTCTGTGTGTGATGTGAACGTCACTAGACGAGCTGTGTTTTCAAAGACATGACATGCGTTCTATGTTTTGTCACACTGGGGTTAATAGACAAAGAAAAATAATGTAGTGGTTTTGTGAATTGGTGTGAAAAAATCTTTGCATATTAAAACTACATGATTACTGTACGTGTCTGGCTGTCTACTGTATTCATGTGTCTGTTAGTCTGCTGTTACTGTCTTTGTCTTCAATTCAATTTTATTTATATAGCGCTTTTCACAATTTTATTGTTGCAAAGCAGCTTTACATGCATCAATAATAATAATAATAATAATAATAGGAATAGATGAGAAAGATTATATAGACAGTATTTATATGGTATTATTGCAAGCTTTTCTCTATGTAATGTACACTGATGAAACTAAAATAAATACTATGTTAGATTGTAAGAAACTGTCATTTATTCATTTAAAGTATATTATTTAATTTGGGTATATGTTATTGTAATATCGTTGTCAGTACTGGAAACCTAAAATTACAATAAAACCAAAACGTGCAATAACGCACATGTAAGTTGTTAAGCACACGTAATGCTGTCTGTCTGTCTACTGTATCAGTCTTCTGTATATGTATCTGTCTGTCTAATGCATCTACTGTATGTGTCTTATAGTCTGTCTACTGTATCTGTCTGCTTGTTTGTCTTTATACTATATTAATCGACCTGTATGTCTATCTGGGTCTATTGTGTCTCTCTTTATCTCTTTTTTTATTAATTCAGATTCCTAAGAGGCCTGTAACACAGTGTTTTTTGCTCGTGTCTCACACAGTTTTGTTCTGTCTCTGCAGGTTTCTCTATAGCTCCAGAATTGTGCAGCCATGTTCAGGAACAGTCTGAAGATGCTGCTCGGCGGCAAATCCAACCGCAAGAATCGAAACAGCAGTAAGTTGAGATAGAGTGCTCTTAACTTCATGGTTCCTTGTATAGTTCTTAACCGTCCACGGCTGTACGCATGCATTATAACATTTGTTGCGTGTTACACCATGTAGGATTTGTGCAGCAGATGAAGTGTCAAAAGTAGTAAGCTAAGCACATTAATGTCAGTTTTCATACGCTTGAAGAAAAAGTCGAGTTCACCTTTGACTTTCCTTGTGTGTGTTTGAGCTCATAGACTCGAGGCTTTCATTGAAGAGATCTTAGTAGTCAGAAGCAGCTGTTGAAGTGAAATTAGGCTGTAGGCTTGTTTTTTCCCCCTGGTGCAGTTTATAGAGAATCTGTGTACCATACAGGACCTCCTTATTCTGCCTGTTGATATTTTTTTCTCCTCCATTTTAAAGCTCAGATATGCCAGTGGGTCTCTGCAGCGGGAGAGAAGTTTGTGAACATTCTTTCAGCGTTTTTGTGGTAGAGCTAAACACAGTCACGGCAGTGTTTGGTGGATGAGGGGTGTGTGTGTGTGTGTGTGTGTGTGTGTGTGTGTGTGTGTCCGGTTAGCTGTGTTTGCTTTTCACTGGAGTGTGGCTGTGTGGCTATAAGGGTGCTTGCGGTAACTCGGGCGGTAATTCGGCTCCTGTAAGAACACACGCATGCTTCTCTCCATATCTCAGTTCTGTCCGAGACTTCATGTTTTTCAAATTGTGCCAAGTTTGACTCGCTTAACAGACCAGCTATTCACCTCAGACAGAGTGAGATTTGTATCAAAGCCCTCGGTCGACGTTCGCAGCCCTCTGAACGACTGTGGTTTATCACTTGGTGAAACTCATGCCTCTCTATTGGCCGACTGAGTCATGTTCTCTCCAGGGCCTCTGGCTTCCCTGCGAGCTTTAAAGGAGGCAATTTAGTTTCGTTACAGTGCACTTTAGGGTGCCATTACTGTGACAGGTTTAAATAAATGTATAAAGTTATTTGAACTTCCCTGTTCAAAAAATGGCAGAATCATGTGGTTTTCGAAACTCAAGAAGCTATGATTCATGGCCACGGTGAACTAATGATCTCATTTGAAATGATTCAAATGACTTGGTATGGTGGGCAGTGGTGTGGTAGAGATGTGCTAGTTAGAACTTATATAACCAGGGATTGTTCACCCTTTCATCATTTATTTTCTCTCATGTCACTCCAAACCTGTATGACTTTCTTTTGCAGAACACAAAAGAAGATATTTTGAAGAATGCTGATAACCAAACAACATTGTCCCCCGTTGACTTCCATTGTATGGACACAAAACCACTGAAACATTTCTTAAAATATCTTCTTTTGTGTTTTTTGAATAAATGATTACAGAATTTTTATTTTGGGTTTTTGTCTTTCTTGGTTGATTCGGTTCAAGTTGTCAGTCAGTTTGTGGTTGAAGGAAAGGAACAGGGTTGTTACACTTCTATTTTACTCTTTCATTACTGGTTTTTCACCAAAGACGTTCCCCGAACATTGCATCTTTTTGTTGTGATGCCTGTGGCTTTGTCTGTTTTTTATCACAGCTGTATTGTTGTACATGTTTTTGATCTCAGCCTGACACTGGAATAGGTTTTATTGTACAGTAACGTCTCTCTGCAGATCTCCCCGTGTCTTCGTATGTGAAGTGCCCGTGCCTTTTCGTAACGTTTTCTTTTCATACTTTTCCATTTGGTATTCAGCTCGATGCAAATGCGTCTCCCTCTGCTGAATATATTTGCCATAAATTAGATCTGCGCACCCTGCAACTTCCAGAGCGCCGCAGAATAACCCAGAGCTCGGTGCTGGAGAAAAAGCACATGTCGCGGAGCGATTGATGGTTAGCCTCCAGACCCCTCAAACGCTGTGAGCGGAATACTAACCGTCTCAGAAAGCTCATAGCGGCGCTGGCCTGTGAGCCCTTTGTGGTTTGAATATGATGTAAGGCTCTGCAGAAACCGCAGGCATTGCTTTGCCTGTAGCTTGTCTCTCCAGCTGTGACAGGTTTTATTATAATATGTGCTGATGAATGCTGGTTTTGGGTTTTGAATATTGGTTCCTCAGCTTTCTTGCTAGTTACGAAACGTCACATACACACGATGCGTGTGTCTTTTGCCTTATGATAGATGCTTGGATCTTTCTCGGATGATCCTGTGCTGTTTTGTTGTTGGAAACGTGACGTGGAGGGAGTAAGAACTTGGCTTTGTGCAGCTAGATGGAAGCCCAAATCACTTATTCACCTTCATGTTGTTCAAAACCTGTATGTAAAAGAAGGTATTTTGAGAAATGGTTTCGTGTCCACACAATAGAAGTCAATGGGGGCCAATGTTGGTTACCAACATTCTTCAATATATCTTCTGTGTTCTGCAGAAGAAAGAAAGTCATACAGTTTTGGAATGCCGTAAGCGTGAATAAATAATGAAAGAATTCAAATTTCTGTGCGTACTATCCCTTTAACCCCTTTAATTTGTTCAGCAGAGCTCAAATTGTTTCTCCTTATCTCCACCCTCCTCCCATCGGCAACTCTGCACATCTCCACCGCTGTCACCATTCTTGTTTGTTGACAGAGTCTGGCTCTCCGCCCAACCCAGGTTGAGTTGTGTGCCAGATGAGGTACTTTAATATGGAGGAGTATAGGACCAGTATGTACATCAGTCCTCCCTCATGTGTGTAGTGCCTCCCTGTAGTAAATGTACAGTTGGCGATTCTTGACTGTAAAACAATTCAAGGCCAACTTACCCCTCTCATCTCAGGACTGGCCTCATATTTTAAGAATGCTGGGGTCTTTTTAGACCATGTGAATGATAGTAATTCCAGGTGCCTCAGAGATTTTTGTATTTTGTATACAAATTTCTAAAAATGTGGATTTATTCACAGTGTAACTACTTACCAGGGAACACGGTGGTGGTGACGTAGCGACCGTAGTGTAGTTTGTTTACAGCCTCATGTTAGCTTTTTACTTCTGGCAATTGTTATGAGGCTTCAAAAGTAACAAATGTTGTGTTAATTTGTAAAGATTATCTTGATAGACAAAACGCTTTCGGTCGAGGGAACCAGTGTGGTGTGATAAAACTTGCTGTATTTTCCTGATCAAGGATTATGAATGGACAACGTACAAAAACAGCAGGCAAATGTGTGCTAAGACCATCTTCAGTACACTTCCAGTGGAATTCTGTGTTTTCAGCCTCCTGTAGTGACAGACTGTGGCGCTTAATCGGCTCTTAATGGTCTCTTAATAATCCAATTTATTGTTACATTCTGGCAGATGCAGTACATGAAGCATATGGCCTGACTGTAATAGTCCAGAATGGGCCATCGGGAACAGCCCTGCACTGCCAGGTTTGGCTTAACATCTCATACGGAGTAGAATTGGTGGGACGTATAATACTGATGGTCTCTGCTCATCGAGATCTTTTGGTTACTAATGGTTGGAACTGAACTCTGCAGGAGATTTAAGGGTCATTCTTATCCGAACTATATTAGGTGCAGATGTTCGAGCCGCATGCGTGTCGTTTAGACAGAGGAGATAAGCAAAATGTGCAGCTGTTGTATTTTTTGTAGCCGTAATCAACTTTCATTATATAATCTTTTCAGGATGTAGAGCTCAATGACTCTTTGTTTGGTCTACTGTAGATATGTTTTAATGTTTTGGCATTTGTTGCTGTAGTTATGGTTCAAATCACATGAGGGATTCAACCTCCCTTACGAATTGATTTACAGTATGTTTGCAATGTGTTTGGTTCAAGTATTACAGTATTTTTTCCATGGGTTGGGATATGTGAGGATCGCTTGCTGTTTGAACTTTAACCTGTAGATTATAGTGCTTATAAAAATGAACATTCAGTCTTCATTTACTCCCCCTCCTGTTGTTTTAAATCTGTATGACTTTCTTCTGCAAAACAAAGAAGATGATATTTTGAAGAATGTCGGTAACCAAAAACTGTCGGCCCCCATTGACTTCTATTGTATGGACACAAAACCAATGCAACCAACATTTTTCAAAAAAATTTCTTTTGTGTACTGCAGGGCATGTAAATAGTGACAGAATTTTTTTACTTAAGTTATGATGAATATTCTACTGCATTTAGGGTGTAGTAGGCCAAGCTACTGTGACCCCATAATGAAACATGATTTAGGTTAGAGCACAAGCAAATTCCAGACTTTGTGTGATTTACATATTGTTTTGAATGATATTAATGGCCTTTGTTTTGTACACAACATTGTTACTGCTTTTACGTTTGATTACATTTGCATGTCTTTAGTTTGTACTGTATAAATTGACATGCTCGTGAAAGGTGTTCTTACACTTGCACCCACAAGTTAAGCACTTTGTCCTTATCAGTGGTGCAGTGACTGCAACACTTCTGTCTGCTCAGAGAAACAGGAACATTAGGCGGAAGGAAGAGCTCAGCAGTTTCTCTTCAATCTGTTTTCTGGCCCTTTGAATGCTGGCAAACGTGTTTTATAATCCACCTCTCAAGTTCACACGCACAATGAGCTTTTCATAACCAACACGAAGGCACTTCTTCAAGCGCTATTTCTAGACAGCCGCAAAAATATGATACTGCCTCTCGGATACAGACTCATTTTTACATTATGTGTATGTTTACGTGTATATGTAATAGAGGTGTAATTTAATCCTAAAGGGAATGTCCTGATTTCCTCACCCTGATCTAACAAACCTAAATAATGTTATTTTCTTGTGGTGCATGAAATAAGGGTTAAAAAATAAGCAGCTGTCTTATAGAGTTTTTTGTCCCTGGAGCTTAACAGGCAGGAAAATAGTCTATGACTATATTCTAGCTGTGGTCCAAAGCAATAAAGCACAAACAAAGCTTTGTGTGGTGAGGAGGTAGATATTTAATTTAATCATTTATTCTCAATTCATTCATTCAACCCAGAATGCATCTCTTTTAAACTATCATTGTATAAAAATCAAAAATGTTTAAAATATTAACCATATATCCTGTTGCTCTATTGACATTTTGCGTTATGGATGTGACATATAAACGCTCAGAGAATGTATGTTACCAATATACTGAACCATCTGTTTATATTTTACTAAACCCTTGTTGATGGAGTCTAAACATCAGAAAATTATTCATCTATGCACGAGATTTCAACATACTTTGTAGGGTTTCTGTGAATTCAAATGCACAAAAGCAATAATACCCAACAAATGGAGAATTCATGACTCTTCATAGAACATAAAATAGGTACTTTATTTTAAATTGGTGCTCATTTATGGATGTGACAATACTGAAAATGGCACTTACCTGACTATGGAAAGTCATGCATTTAAAAATATAAGACATCTGTGCTGTCAGTATAGTTATATAACCTGATTTTCTCATGGTAAGGTATTTGCATGGAATTGCCCTAAAGCAATTTGCCAGCAGCTCTTGGTTTAATTCGAAAGCAACACAAACTGATAAAAAACATATTCATTAAATGCAATGTAAGATGCTTTAAATAAATGCAGTAATGTAAAAAAATTTTAAAACAACACTAGAGTGAGTAAATTATGACAGAATTTTCAGTTTTGGGAGAACTGTCCCCTTAAATTGATGTACAATTTGTTGTAACTTTGGTTTGCTGCTCATTTTTTCCTCTGTGCTGAAATCCCTTGTAATTGCGTTCTCTTGTGGGATTGAAAGTAGAGATTCTTTCAACGGGCTGAGCACAACAGAGGTTAAGAGAATGTGAACAGAGAGAAAAAGTTTGCGAGATGCACATGAATAGCTGCTATCGAGTGGGAGAAAAAAGGAGGAGGAGGATGCGACTGTCCGCCCTGATGATGAGTGAACATTTGTGTGTGTGTGTGTGTGTGCGCGTGTGTGTGGGGAGGTTGTATGTTCTTGGCGCATGCGCTGGTACCTGGCAGTCGCCCTCAAGACTGCAGATAACTCAGCATCACTCGTCCAAACGCATTTTCCTCTCCTTTCTCTTCTTTCCTTAATCCTTTTCTTTTTTGAAACTGACCGGGGCTCTTCTGTATTCTTCACGCGATCACATTTGTTTTTCTGGGATACAGATTCTGTGATCAGACACAGGTGAACTTTCAAATCCTCAAGATTCGGGGCGGTGCTGATTCATTCTGGGAGTTTGTCCCGGACAGGCGAGCTTTAGCAACAGGCTCGTGCTGAACTCAAAGGAATTTTCATTGTTTGGGACAGATAGGAGCAGGAGATTTTGTTGTCTTGGGACCTTCGGTTGTGCTCCACGTTTGTGAAGACGCTGTAAACATGATGACTTGGGTCTCGCCAAGGTGTTTGACTTTCTCACTCGTGTGGCTCCCTTGATGGTATGTGAGTACGATCTCTCCGTGGCGGTTTTATGCTCTTGTCATCTCATACGTGGCTGTCTTTATTGTTAAGCGATCACAGACTGAGCTTAATGAAGCCGTTCACAAGCCGTACAGCAGCTGAAATGAGAATCCTTCGGGGATATCAAAGCCGAATATCTAAACCAGAAGCACACACGGTAACATACGCTAACATGCTCAGTCACTCCGAGGGAAATATTAACACCTACACTACTGTGGGCAAACACACGCACAGAGTTATCTACATGATCTCTGTTTATCAGTACTCCTCGCCCACTCAGTGACGTCAGTGGAGTGTGAGAAGTGCTGTGTGTGTGCCGGTATGTGTAAACTGTATTTATATGTATGTGTTTCTAATGCTAAAAAGCCTAAACCAGAAAAGTTAAAGTAGTTCACTTAAAAATACAAATTCTGCAATCATCCTCATGTCATTTAAAGCGTGTTTGTGACTCTTTCTTCTGTGGAACACAAAAGAAGATATTTTGAGAAATGTCTGGGATTGTGTCCGTACAATGGAAGTCAATGGGGGACGGTGTTGTTTGCTTACCAACATTCTTCGAAAGATCTTCTTTTGTGTTCCACAGGAGAAAGTAAGTCATGCAGGTTTAGAATGACATGAGAATCAATAAATAATGAACGATTTTACATTTTTGAACTATCCCTTTAACTGGTTTAGATGGTCTTCTTGGCTTTGGTCAACTTGATGTAAAAAGAGACCACACCACTTTAAAACTGGAAAACAACACTGTTACACTGGTTTAAGCTTTTTTCGTCCGGGTTGGGTAAAAGATTCACAGACCCATTTTGTTCTTGGTTGAAGCGCTCTTCTGTCTTCTGTGTCCTCAGGGGTGCATTGGGAACAACAGCTTGGTGGGCTGGTGGATTTTTCCGAGCGTGGGACCGTGGGCTAAGACTGGCAGGATTTCGAGAGAGCTTTAGATCTTCTGTTATGAGTCACTAAAACATGTTTCGGGGGGTGAATTACAATTAAATGGAGGAGACTACACATTCTGTGCGGGACCGGAGCTATTAAAAGCAATATTAGCAGTTTGGGCCCAAAGATATGGTCATATAATATTTCTGCCTCGCCGTGATTCGCTGTTCCCACAAAGATAAGCGAGCTGGTTTACGTGTGTAGGATTATGTAGTGCCTACTCGCTTTCTCTCTCTCCTTTTCTTTCCACCCGTCTCACAGGGCTGGGTTAAGCTAAGTTGTGCTGACACGGCATATATACAGGATTTATCATTCCACGGCTGTTGCGAGTCAGATCAAACGGAGTTGAGGCTCACAGTTAGTTCATCCTCATAAAACAAACTCTTAAGAGCCCTGAAGTACTTCTTGAAATATAATATAGCAACGTTATGAGACCTCAATTTACTTCTATAATCTATTTAAGTAGTTCATTGTTTGGCAACCTGAGAGCTCTTTGTCATATTAGTGATCTTATAAAGCTTGGCCAGTGTATATCGCACTTCTATATGTTGTTATTTGGCTTAATAAATCAATATTTATGAATAGAATAGATTCATTGCACTTTGCCAAAGGGCACAATTGTGCAGGCTTATAGCTTGGAGGATTCAACTGTCAACCCTGTGGGTAATGAACTGGCAACCCGTATGGTTACCTGAATTAATGTGACATCGAATTATTTTTATTATTTGGCTAAATGTATCAATATTTATCCATAGAATAGAACCATTGCACTTTGCCAAATGGCACAATTGTGCAGGCTTATACCAGGTAGGGAATGAACTGGCAACCCTGTGGGGAATGACCTTGCAACCATATGGGGAATGACTTGGCAACCCGTACGGTTACCTGATATAATGTGATATTTTAATTTGTTTTTAAAAATATTTCTACAGGGCAAAGAAGATTTCCGCGGCTGTTATTGGCCGGTTATTGTCCGATCAGTTCAATTTTGTGACAGCTAGTGAAATGAAAGCGAACACATCTCACTGTTCCAATATCTCTCCTGCAGAAGTCTCTATGTGACCAGCAAAAAGTCTAAATTATTCAGCAGTGGCAGACTACACCCACAGATCACATTTCTAGATGCACACACACTCGCTTCTGCAGTACATCTGTGCGTGTGTCCTCTGTGGATGCCTGAGCCAATGCTCACTAATAGGCTCCCTTTCAATGTTGAGTGAACGTCAACCAATCCAAGCAAGTGTGCTCGGTCAAGCGTTGTACAAATCTGGGGGGAATAGTGCAGTAACAAAACCCGTTTGCCTTTTTCTCGAACTGACTGAAGAGCTTGTTACGGAATATCCATGGAAAGGATAGAGAGTGTTTCTCTGGAGCCATATCATAAACCCTAACTAAATTCCTTTTGATGCAGGTTTGTTGGAGGGTGGACTGGCATCTTGCTAGACTTGCTAAGGAGTTTTGTGACATTGTACAGTAATGGCATAGCAACACCCTGGCAACCATCCACAGAGCCTTGCAGTTTTTTATGCTTCACTGTTCTCTAGAAATGGATCTGGTTCCATCTCTAATGCAAGTTTACGTCTCAGTTGTTTTATGATCTTCCAGGCACACTTCATAAGTCTGATAACTCAGAAAAGTAATAGTAGACATCACCTTAGCAAGTCTCATTATCTGGTGTTATATTTATGTTTTATCTGTAGCACAGACGATGTGAGATGAGTTATGCGCTGAAATTTAATCCTGAAAGAATGTAGTTTGAACAAACCCATAACCGTAACTATGAGTAATAGCAATAGTGATGTTGGCTTAGCATCGCAGATAAGTAACAGCTTTTGTAGCTCTGAAGGCCAGAGTCTCATTAGAAGAATCACAGTAAGATGTCTGAGTCATAAAAGATAAATGTGAGACGTCTAAAATGCTCATCCAAGAGAGTTTGAAATGAATAATGTTGAATCTTATATGGCACAACATCACAGTACAAAACATTACAATATGTAACATAGAGCAATGGCATTTTTGTTGTATGATGTCTATTTATATGCTATTGGTTGAGCTAAGAAAACTGCATCAATGTAGAAACTGGATATATGTACATATATGAGTTGTTCATATATGGCCATATATCAGATTTCTGGGAACATAAATAAACATATGTTTAGTTTATAACTATTATAATAACAATTATTTTTTAGGGACAAACCTCAATTAAACCTTGAATTTTGTCAGTTCTGTAACACACTGCCCCAAACAAATGTTAGTGGAAATGATTAATGTTTTGAAATTTTTTTTTTTTATACGGTCACATCTTGAACCCATTATCTTGTTTTATATCGAATCATAAACTGAGTAAATATTATAGTAAAAACTTCATTCAGATTTTAACAGATTTTTCCAAGTCATACTGTACATAATACCAGAACGTCATGCAATGAATGTCTGAATAAAGAACTGTGAATTAATTGATGAATGTAGTATCTCTGGGAATTGCCGAAGGTCTCCGAATACACAGTACATCCCCAGTGTGGCAGTAGAACTGGGCCACCATATGGAGCTGTGGCTCTTTTCCATGAAACCACAATACACGCTATCGTCCAGGTTTGCGTGTAGCTGTACGAGCGCAGACGCTAGGTGGCCACGGGAACATGCTTTCTACAGAGCGTGTCAGTTCAGGTCATTTGAAATCCTTGTTCCCGGGTCACAGAGCATTTTAGAGCTTGATGTTGAAGATGGTAGAAAACAGAGTTAATGGTCGCTAATTTCCTGCCTCCAGCTAGAGAAACCTTGTATCTTCCTTTGACCTGATTGGTTGAATGCCATGTCGAGTGGAAAGGGCCTGCAGGTGGGACACATGCTGTCTGGAGGCGAAACTGTGTAGATTTAGCATGGGAATAGATAATTGGGCCTTGGATTAGATGGGCTGGCACATGGGGTTCTTGGTTTGTTTGTGCCCTTATGAAAATTAAGCATATTTTTTATAGTATAAGTGTAGTAACCATGTTTATATTGATGTATTGATCAAAAAGATTGTTTTACTACAGTAACAATGGGTATTTTGGTTGTAACTGTAGTAAAGCCATGGATAGTTTCGTAAGGGTGTGTTTCGTGTGTAATACATTGTGTGACTGGAGAAAAAAGCAGAGGGGATGTTATTGGTATAGACTGTTTCCAAACAAAAACATAAACATTCTTTTAAATATATATTTAAGAGGGAGAGTAAATGATGACAGAATTTTCATCTTTGGTAAACTATCACTTTAAATGCAAAAAATATATATATAAGTTATATAACTTTATAGTTATATAATATATATAACTTGAAGTTCAAATAAAAATGTGAAAAAACACTAGGCCTGTGATTCTGACTCTGATCGCTGATGAAAATGTCAACAAACGTCATACTTATGACAAAACGTGCTGTGTGATATGACATTTTAGCCGCATGCTCTTGTCAAACCACATGACATCGGATCTTCAAGACATTAATTGAGTCTCTTGATGATATTCATTTCACGCAGAACAACAATGGTCTCGGTGGGGATGTATGGAAAATGATCTTGTTCTCTCTTTCTCCCTCTGGCTCTATTTCCAGGCACTGTCAGTGTGGGCTTGTGTGACGAGTGATGGTTCTCTTCCAGGCTCAAGGGCACTGGGCCGATCCGGGCTCAGATTTAGTGGGGTGTTTTGATTAGACGAGCAGGTTCTGCTATCAGCCTACATAAATTAGAGAGCAGATTTCTGAATCGCACTCAATTCTCCCACCGGGCTCGTATCAGCTCATAACCGGTGTGTGTGTGTGCGCTCTGAGAGGCTGTAAAATACGCCTGTAATAAAGTACAAGAGTATCCGTTGATTAGCTCCCGATCGTTGTTGGTCATTTAGCCTCAATGTGTGTTCTCCGATAAGGAGGTTTGTCGCTGAATGAGATTCGAGGTGTTAAACAGGACAGATAAACTCTGCACCTCTGAGTCACCTTTCCATTTGCGCTTTGCACTTCTCAACCAGAAGTCTTGAAGCAGATTGAGTGTAAAATGTGGAGCTTAATCCAACAAGCAAAATAGCAACATATAAATGTTTTGGCTTACCTAAGCAGCAATTGATGGAATGTCGTAATTCACTATGAAACGTTCTGTATTGCCAACAGATCTGTTTAATGTGTCGTGCACAACACAAATGGAGCTCTTTAAGGGAAGAGATCAATTTTGCAGTGGTTCGATGAAGTCTGATGTTAGCACATTGCATTCTGGGATTCCATTGTCCACAGATGATGAATATGGAGAACACAAGCAGCATCATTATAAACTTGCTACTGTTTGGAGAGATGTGTGCTATCTGTTTTAATAAAATCTCTCTCTCATTTGCTTTAAGCCAGTTATTCTCTACCCCTACCTTCAAACCCTCGCAAACTAGAATTTAAGCTCTCTCGCTCGCTCGCTCACATCCCAGCTTATACCTCCTATTCACCTTTCTCCCACTGAGCGTTCTTTCATCTTCTTGAGGAAGCGGGTGGCAGTGTTTTTTCATCTCGCCCCTCTCACAGTGCTATAAATCCGTTTCGCACCGTTTCCCTTATCGAAGATGCAAATGTTATTTCTATGTGTCGTCATGATGACACGACATCCGCCCGCAGCTCTTGATGTCGTGATGTATGCAAGACAAAATGGCTAGGTTTGTGCAATTTTTTATTTTACACCAAAAAATTGTATCTAGTGAAACTTCATGACAAGAACTCAGCTGTCGGGTTATTCAAATGTTCACAAGGTTACATATTCATATATTATGGTAGGGCTGCACGATTATGACAAAAATCATAATTGTCGATTATTCACCTCGATATTGTAATTGTAATCTCGATTATTTTTTCGATTAATTGTGCAGCCCTATATTATGGGTAAGGAAATGTGTACGTTTATACAGATGTTTAAATGTTTCAAATGCAATATGACCAAAAATGAATTTGTTTTGTTTTACTCGAGAGTCCAGACCCTTGGCTTTAAGGGACTGTTCACTGTTGAAACTGAAAATCTCCAAAACTACCACTTTACAAGAGAACACTACATTTTTCAATACTTAAACACTGAGAAGACAAGCTCTTTTCAATACTTTTTATTGGTTAAATAAAACTCACAGACCAAAATGAAGGTTGACCAATAGTAATGATTTATGAAAAAAGAATTTAAAAAATATGCAAAATGGACATACAAGGTTTCAGTCCAACAGTGACATTTTTCCAGTCCCAGATTCGTCTTTGAGTCTGGAATCGGCACACTATTGGTTGAAAGACTGTATTACACTAGTTATTTTTAATGTAGTGCAACTAAAAAGGCAAATTAAGAGTGTGTGTGTGTGTGTGTGTGTGTGTGTGTGTGTGTGTGTGTGTGTGTGTGTGTGTGTGTGTGTGTGTGTGTGTGTGTGTGTGTGTGTGTGTGTGTGTGTGTGTGTGTGTGTGTGTGTGTGTGTGTGTGTAGCAGGTGGGTGCTTCATTCATCAGTATTTCCTCTCCATTTCTCTCTTCCTGTCTGTGCCATCTGTCGCTGTGGCCAGACTGGCCGCAACATGGTCTCTTCCTGTCTGACGCCATCCTATGACGCAGCCGAGTGGACACGCTGAGAAGTCTTCAGTCCAGATCTCACGCGAATACAACCACAAATACTCCTACAAAAATGAAAGTATTGTCAAGCAGTTGGCGATCGAGAGATGCATTGCCACCTGTGTGTATGCAATGCAGGATTCACTCCCTAAATTGTGATATGCGATGAATTCAGTGGAGATTTGATGTAAATACTATCCCATACTATTGGGATATGTAGTCTGTTTCAGCTTTCCTTCCGTCTGCTTGTGTAAAATAACCATTTTCAGTTCCCGTTCTGCACTGCAGTAGGAGAGTTTGATGCACATCTGACAGCTCGACGTCTCTCTGAAGTATGTTTAATTCTGTCTACTGGTGAGAGATGGAGTGTGTTTAAAGAGGCAGCTTGAAGGTGGATTAAACCATGAGAGCTAAGTGATCCTTCAAATGATGTCTAGATAGCTAGCTCACTATGTTTAACTATGGGTAAAAAGTTATTTTTTGGCTCCTAGCTAGTCATTAACTAACCGACTACAGTTGTTCCTCTATCTGCTTTAGTTTGATGTAGAGTAGGGGAGAGAAAGAAGTGGGCAGTGATCAGATAAGAAACGGCTGGCCGTTGAGATGAATGTAGGGTGTGGCTGATGGATGGAGATGAAAATGAGAGGAAGAATCTGCAGTGCAAAGGAGGGAGAGAGAGGCTGTAAAAAAAGAGCAAAGCGATGGCTTGACATCAGCAGACTCCAGAGCCGCACCCAATGCAAACACACACACACACACACACGGTTGATTTACAAGCTTTCTGAACAGTAAATGCGAGCAGTAAACTGGGATCTGATCTCTCCGGTCTGATAAGAGTCACATGCAAGTGATTAAATGCTTTCCAGTTCCAGCACCCTGCTGCTGCCACGAATGAAATTTGGAGTTTAATTGGTAGTTAATGAAAGATCCACGGTGACATATTTTAATGTCAGAGCAAAAACACTCCTCCTACCTGTGTTAACATGCTGTATTGTGATGGTTCTTTATTGTTGACTGCCTTTATTATAGATGTGTGCGGTGAAAACCACTATATAGTTTACACTTGTGGAATTTAAGCATTGGTTTTAAAGGAATAGTTCACTGAAATATAAAAAATATTTTCATAAATCACTCGTCCTCATGCTATCCAAGTATATATGACTAACATAAATCATTTTCTCCTTCATCTTATATGGCTAAGCTTCAAAAAGTACATTTAAAGTGATCCAAAAAGTGATCCATTGTAAATGTCGTCCAAAGCGAACCGATGCATTTGTGAGTGAAAATGTTTAATATGCCGGTTTAGAGAAATTGAAACGTAAACAAGCAGGTCCAAGTGCAGTCTAATATGGTTTTTGTCTCATGACTTTTCATGTGGGTCTCATCACAAGAACCCATGAGATGTGTCGCTGTATTCATATAAATATGAGTCGTTTATATTCACAAGATTATGACAAATATTCGTAAAATATTTAGCGCGCTAAAACGTTGCGTTCTGAGGGGTCTTAACGTGTCAGTGCATGTTTCAAATGGAAAGCGTATCTGACAGCGTTAGACAACATGTTTGAAGTGTCTCTATCTGTGACTTTCTATTTCTGGAGCTTTGTATCTTGAGGAATAGTGATAGCAGCGTGTTAATAAGATGAACTGAGTGAGTTCGTGTTTCTGACTCTTCGCATCTTTTGGGCCCTTCCGATTGGCTGTGTATCTTACCAGCACATGTGCAATCCATCCTGGGATTTATCCGTGCACTTTTTACTGTAGTGTTTGAGGTCTCCTCTCTTTCTTTACCCCTCCAGGCAGTGACTCCACAGAGGGCGAGTGTGTGTTTGAGGGGGATTACGCCGTCCCTCCTCTCCCGGTGACCGAGGGCATGCAACACATTCGCATCATGGAGGGCGTGTCGCGCTCTCTCCCCTCCTCGCCCCTGCTCTCCCACCAGGCCCTCAACATGCGCCTCCAGCCCCTCAAGAGACTCCCAGGTAATGCAAAAATTGCGCATATGTTTGTGTGCTGTTTTAGATAGTAATGTGTGTGGGTTGCGTGCGTTGTGTGTGTGTGTGTGTGTGTGTGTGTGTGTGTGCTGCCATCGGTGAGTGCCACCTCCTGTTCTCCTCTCAAACGCTCCCGCTGAATGCCAGAACTCCTGCTGAGAGCACAAACGCCTCCACCTTACACACCGGAGAGAGCGTGAACGAGTTTGTTTGTGCGTGAGAGAGAGGCAACAGTGTGTACATGTTACAGCAATGGATTGAAATGTGTCGAGGGTGGAAAATGCATTCTTACTGGAAACTGTTTGAGAATCTTTGGATGTATTGGAATGAAAAAATATTTGCAGGGTCACAGATGCTGTTAAAAATATAGGTGTGAGACAGACTAAAATATGTTGTTATTATAGCCTAAGTGATAAGTATAAAGCTGTTAAAAGTCAGGTGTATATTTCGTTAGAAAGATATTTTTGTAAAACCCTGAAAAAAAAGATGAGAAACAAATTCAGTCAAGTTCATTTGAACATTGGCACTTGCTGTTCTCTCAGCAGCCACAAGGGTGTGCTAGTTTTATTCTCTTACTGTAGGTTTACTTTCTGTCCTGTTTGGATAGAGGCAGATCAGCTTATGTTGGTCAGATGTGGTTAACAAATATTCTGATGATCTGACAGTTGATACAGTATATATATATATTCAGTTCATAGTATTATAATAAACATGGTGACTGTGCTAAAGAGAGTTTTGATTTGTTTCGAGTTTCCCCAAAAAAGAGAATTCTGTCAAGCACTCACGCTCTTGTCATTTCAAAACTGTATGACTTTCTTTCTTCTGCAGAAAAGAAAAGAAGATATTTTGAAGAAAGTTGATAACCGAATAGTGCGGCACCCATTCACTTCTATTGTATGGTCACAAAACCAATGCAAGTGAATGGGTGCCATCGCTGTTCGGTTAACAACATTCTTTAAAATATCTCCTTTTGTGTTTTGCGAAAAAAAGACATAGGGGTTTATAATGACAAGAGCGTGAGTAAATGATGACAGAATATATATATATTTTTTTGAGCTATCCCTTTAAAATAAATGAACATTGATCAGTACATTTTAGATTATTAGCAAGTTACAGTTTCAAAGTGGTGCTTTTGCTAATAAAATAAAGCTTTTCTCCATCCACTATCCTATATTTATCTATAGTAAAAGATCTAAAATTCCTCCTCTAATATTCATCAATGTACTGAGATCACATTGTCTGGTTGTAGCCTCTCTTTCACCTCCTCAGCTTTTCTTTTCCCCCTCGTGCCTTGAGCACTGCTAGCGGCGTTTCCATCCACGCATTGTTTTTCTTACTTTCATCATTTCCGAGTTTTTCCACCGAGCGCGTCCAGTCCGGCGTGTCCGCGGAAGCCCCTTCCCAACACAATGACCTGTTTTCACTCGCATTCTCCTGGAAGCGGGACAGCACAGAGAGTGTGATTTCCTTTTCTTTCCATGTCCTGTATTGTTCTTCCAACCCGGTGCTAAAATGAACATTGGCTCACGGTTCCATTTCCTCTTCCAGTAATATTCACTTAAAGGAATAGTTCATCCAAAAATGAAAATTTGTTATTTATTCACCTCATCTCGATCCAAATCTTTTTTGTGAAAGGTACATTTGGAAGAAAATCTTGGCTCTTCTTTCTATATAATAAAAGCGAATGGCCTTGGCTGGTATTGTCAAGATTTAAATGACCCAAAAAAAATTTTTTAAACTATCATAAAACTGGTCTTTATGACTTGTGTGTTTTATTTCATGCGACAGCCTTTTGTGGTTGATTCAGTTCGCAAACCCAGTTTAAAAGGATAGTTTTCACCCCAAATTCATTTTTTACCCTCAATACCCTCATGTCATTCAAAACCTGCAATTGACTCAACAAAAGAAGATATTTCAAGAAGTATTTTATGGGTTTTGTGTCCCAAGTCAATGGGTTCCAATGTTGCTTGGTTACCAACGTTCTTCAAAATATCTTCTATTGTGGACTGTAAAAGACAAAGTCATACAGGTTTGAATTTCATATATTTCATATAAATGACATGAGGGTGATTGAATGAAAGAATGTTCATTTTTGGGTGAACCGTCTCTAAATGATTCATTCACAAATTGGACTGACCTAGTTCTTGAGTTCAGCTCGAGTTCAACTATTGCTTAAATTTTCGATTTCATCTTCCAGAAAGCACTAGATATGTTTCACTTGGCCACTCGCTATATTTACATACAGCTTGATTTTGTCTTAAGTCATCAGAGAACCAAAGAAAAGTTTATGACTTGAGGGCTAAAACAAAATTCTGGTCCGTTAGACATTATTATATGATTTTATTGTAGATTTTCTCTTATTTTATAACATGCTTGTGTGTGTTTCTGTGTGGATGTGTGCGCGTGTGTTTTCACAGCCGTTCTGATCTTACATATGCTTTATTAGTCATGCCGAGCCTCGAGTCTTTTTTCCCCCCATAATACCCCACTCTTGTACTGTACACTTTAATGGGCTTAAGATAAAATCAAGTGTCTTTTTTGTTGAATGACTTAAGCTGCAATTACTGATGGGACTGAAGGGAAATCTTGGCTTGCATCATCTCATGGCAGTCCAGATGGATGTTCTGGGTAACCCGCACTGGAGTTCTTCTCCAAATGAAACATTCCCTCCTCATTTTTGGCCAGAATGAGTTACTGGAACTGGAGGCTACGTTTCCACACTAATGATGGCAATCATTGCCGAGTGACTGCTTCCGTTCCGGTGACTGATCTGTGACCTTTGACCTCGCAGCCGTTTTAACCAGCCCAATTACACTAATAGCTGACATTCTGAAAGTTTTTAATTGCATAAACACAAGCACACTTGAGAAGCCTTATGTATGCTTTTAAGTGATCTTTGTGCTTTTTAATATTTACCGGTGGAATCTGATATTGCAGTTATTCTTCCTTTTGTGATCGATTTTTGGTTTCTGGGGTGGATGGATGAGTTGGGATGGATCCAAGGTCATTTTAGTTAACTAAAATTAAAACTTTAAAAATGTTTCTGTTCATTGAAATCAAATAAAATGTTTGCCTAAAAATTATTGGAATATTTTAAATGCTGCCTTAGAAATACACTGAAATAAGGTTAACAAAAATTGTAGTAATAAAAAACAAAAAAAATTACAAATTTTATATAGCAGCATAAAAAAGAAACAAATACTATATATAATAAAAAATAACTAAAATTACAACTTTGAAAACAGTTCTGTTCATTGAAATTAAATAAAATATTTGCATAAAATTTTTTTTTTAAATAAACTAAAGAAAATGTTTAATGTTGCTTTAGAAATACACTGAACTAAAATTTTAACAATAAATAAAAACTAAAATAAAATAAAAATATATTAATTTTATATACATACATACATAAACAACATAAAAAATAAACAAAATAATATATTTATAATAAAATGACAAAAGCATAAAACTAAATTTGCTAAACAATTAACCAAAATGTACATACAAACTAAATAAATAAACATACTAAAAAAGTATAACTGGACAGATCTGATTGTCTGCTGCGGATGTGGATATTGCTTTTATTTCAGATTTTATTTATTTATTTTTCTATATTTTATTTTATTAAAATGAATCTTTAATCTCTCACATATGGTGTGACTCCGCCTCCACTTTGTTAACCAACCCCTCTCATCATGACAACAGTACCTTTGAATGAGTGACACGTCTTCCTGGCCTGTTACATCACCATTTACTCCTTCCATCACTACCTCCCTCATCACTCTCACTGATTCTCTCTCGCTCGTCCTTCTCATCCTCACACTCTTTTTGTTACGCCTCTCCTCTGCAGGCTAAAAATAGCCCTGCGTTTAGGCGGCTCGAGGGGGCGCAGAAGTGGAATATAATTGGTAGCACGACACCTCCTCGTTTCCTGTCCCAGGTGACACTTTGACTTCCATATGCGCCATGATCTACGCGCTCTCTCTATCTCTCTATCTCTTTCTGACTCTTGCTCCTCCTCCTTGAAAAAAATCTCCTCTTGCCTCATCTTGAGCATCAGTTTGTCAGCATCACTCCAAAAGATGCCTCAGCTCAGCTGGAGTTTACTTAAAATTCAGAGAACATGCCAGTGAGTTCCTGTATTCGCAAGACGACTTGTCAATTTTGGATTTATCTGTTTACAAGGAAGAAAGAGGAGATGTCTGTGTCGGGATGAAAGCGGTGAGCACTTTGCCAATCACTTTGTGTCAGATTATCACTTACACCTGTTCACTTTGCATTTTTACGCTCGTATTTACAACTTAACTCATGTTATATTAGTGTTGAAAGCGTCATTATTGATATTTTATGGGGTTTAAATTTGATTTGTAAATGGTACCCGGAATAATTTCGGTTCTTGAGGTGAGGTGTAATAATGTTTCCGGTCTCCAGGGCAACTCTTTACGTAACGTGGCCGCATCATATAAAGACGCCTGTTGACAGCTGCCATTCAGTCCCGTGTGAGATTCCGTCACCGGGGACATAAATGAGCCATCAATCCTCATTAGGAAGAAATCACAGCAGCACAAATTGTGATCTATCAGTTCTGACGGGTGATGGCTGCGTGGACCGACCAGCTGTTGTGTTTTGTGATGGGGCCAGAATGGAGAAACAAGTATGAAGTGTCCTCTTAGTAAGCGTGGGAGTTGTTTTTTATTTTTAACATTCTGTTAACATGTCATACAGTGCAAGCATGGTGAGCAGGTGGAAATCTCTTTTTGTTTATTCTGCATGTTGTTTTTAAAGTTACATGTGTTACGTCTTCCCTGGTTATGACAGCTGTCGTGCAGAAGACGGTTTTGAGCGGCTTCAAAATGCTGCCCAAGGGATCTGTCAATTCTGTCTTTCTCAGTTTAGTCTGCAGAGCTCTGAACTAACAGTCTGGATCTGTCCACACAATCTTTTTGAAAATCTCTCTTTATTTCTCAACGTTCTTTCATCACCTCGCTGAGCCCTTAAAATCACATCCAAGCAGTCGTCAATCGATAGCTCAAAAGGATAGGTATACTCTCAGGCTGTTTGGATTTACTGGATGTGTTTCAAGCAGGCAGTCGGGCTTTGACGTTTGGTCAACATGTCTGTGATGACATGTTATACCACACAGTCTGAATCTTATGTTATAGTCATATAGCATCTATACTGTCATCCACATTTATTATATTACTAGATATTTCTATGTTATATTTTATTTTGTTTTATTATATGTTTTCATGTCATTTCATATATGTGACCCTGGACCTTAAAATAGCACGAGAACATTTGTAGTAATAGCCAAAAATACATGGTATTGGTCAAAATTATAAATTATTCTTTTATGACAAAAATCATTAGAATATTAAGTAAAGATCATGTTCCAAGAGAGATATTTGATAAGTTTTCTACCGTATATATATCAAAACTTTATTTTTTTGAGTGGATGCAGTAAAATCGTGATTTTCTCAATGTTTAGAAATTCCAGAGTTTTAAATAGCTATATTTCGGCCAAATATTGTCCTATCCTAATGTTTATTTATTCAGCTTTCAGATGATGTAAAAATCACAGTTTCGGCTTTTTTACAACAATTGCTTTTAATTGCTGCTCAGGTTTGATTAAAACAATGAAATATGAGGTTTATGGTATAGAATTAAGAAATGTAATTTAGGTCAAATTATTTTAATTGACAAACAATTTGCAAAAAAGACAAACTGCTGTGTGTATTGGGAAATGGGTTTTATTGGGATATACACAAAATGAAAAACAAAATGCTAAGAGGTAATAAAGCATACAATCACTACATTTTGTCAGTTATTAATATTTTGTTGATCTTTCTTGTTTAGTTGGTCGTTCTCATGGGCCTTGACTCAGTTTTGTGCATTTGTTGTGAGAATTTTTCCAAGCCTCTTTAAATTCTTCCCAAAGATGAAGTTTAACTACACAACACGCATACAAAAATGTATTACGTCTTTAATAATATGTTTGAAAAAAGTGCAAAAATATACATTTTCATTGGTTGGACATCATTTTTTGCTACTACTCTACCTCTGGTTGGGAACACCTGTGTCCCTTTCTCCAGGTTTATTTTAAACCTGTTCCTGGCGATTTTAATGTTGAAAAAATGAGAAGCTATATGGGAGGATAAGCAGGATTTTGGAGAAACATTGTCAATATCTTAGTAGCAGACAGCATCGAGCAGATCTGTCAGTGAAACCTGCCCATGTGGAGGTTGTTTGTAAATGGTAGTAATGTCTTGTCACTTTTTTGGAGCTGCTTTTCACACCTTCTGACGTGGGTTGTTTATTTTCGTGTGCCAACACTTCCTCTCCTGATGCATTCTGGGATAGCCAAGCAACGGATGTATTAAAATACTCATTCTGTGTATGCTTACAGGAAGCATCATATTAGCATGTTTAAGTACATTGCAGTAATTTCTGTGTTTGTTTGGCACTCTGAGCATGTTGCCTTCAGAATAGCACTACTGCAGTATTTATAAAGTTGCATGACTATATGATGTTGTGTTGATTTTTTGGTCAAAGTGTTGCTCAGATTTCATTTCATTGTACAGATTCACACTTGATTTGGTAAAAGGATGCGTAAATCTAGTACATCATTCCCATAATGTTTTTTTTCTGGGCTCTGTACCACGTCTTCTTTCAGTGTTCTCACTTGGTTTTGTCACAGGAAGTCTGTAGGAAGTGTATCGGTTGTGTTATGTTGGCTAAAGTGTCAGTGTTGTTTAATTGTGCACTAAACTTAGATGTTTTGTGTGCTCAAATCAGGACGTCCACCAGTTGCATTGGTTGTATTGTATTGTTTTATAAGTACCCTTGTCAGTTCCTCACCAGGTTTTTTTCTCAGACACAAATACAAAATGTTTGTTATTTGTCTTGACAGATTTCTTGCCTTGATTTTCTCACCAACACATTTTGAGTCGAGTCTGTGAGACGTGGCAGAAAACAAAACCCCATTTCGACCACATCCACAACTCTCCATTTTAAACATACTGTGGTGTTTTGATCTCTGCCTCTATTGTGTCTGCATTGCAGCTGTGTTGTTTTCCTCAATAGCTTCCCTGAATTTTAGAACGTGGTTTATGTACAAGCTTGATTTCTCCATAGCAGACCCAGACTTAATACACATATGTTTTCAGAATGATAAATCCTTAAAAAACTGAATTGAATTTGTTTACAGAATTGTAAAAACATACAATATTGTGTGTGTGTGTGTGTGTGTGTGTGCGCGCGCGCGGGCGTTTTATTTAAAAAAAAATATGTATTTTTGTCTTGTTTTATTTATTTATTTATTGCTTCTTGGGCTTTTTGCTTCTTTGGAGCCAGTGAGCAGATGATAGACCACATGGTTTGGGCTGGAGTCCACGTAATAAGACATACAATATTGTGTGTCGATAATATCCATACACAGATACTTTGTTTTGTTTTATTGTGTTTCATTTAATTTTGTTTTGTGCTTCTTGGGCTTTTTTTTTGAGGGGTGCTTGTTTAGAGCTAGTGAGCAAAGGTAGACTACATGATTTGTTTTATATTTATTTATTTATTCTTGGGCTTTTTGCTTGTTTTGAGCCAGTGAGCAAAGGTAGACATGATTTGGGGTGGAGTCCACATTAGACAGAAATGACGGATTGAGCATTTTGGGATTATGTTGAAACGTGACCTTCTCAAACACTCTTGCCCCCAATACAATACCTCTCTCGGTGCCATAGGGGTCAGAGAGGAATGACCTAATCCCCTTTGGTTAAACCGGCCCGTGCCTCTGACCAACAACAGCGTAATCCTACCCCCAGCCCTGCACACTTCATTAAGCATTACCATCTGTTTTTCTCTTTCACTCCTGCCTGTCACTCGCTTTTATTCTCTGTTTGTTTTGGGGTCGTCCCGACCGGCTCTCATATCTCTGGCTCCGTCTCTGACTCGATGATGTTACAGTCTGTACATGCACTCTTGTTTTGGAGGACCTTTCCATTACACCTCAGTTTCTTCAGTCACCCCTGGCTTGGCTGAGATTATTGACCTGGAAATGCTCTCGGCTGGTAAGGTTAACCTTCTGCACCATTCTGGTTCTCTTGTGTAACCGTGTTTGTGTGCGACACATGTCCTTTCAACATTTTTAACTGCGTTTACCAGAGAGCGCTGTGTGTAGTGGTTTCTTGCCTCTCTCTATTCCTCCCTCCCTCCTTTTGTGGTGTTTGGACTCCGACTTTGCAGACTCCTCATGGTTCCTGTTAAAGCTCGAGCCAGCGGTTTCTCTGAAGCTCAGCAGAGCAACCAAACCGCCGTCTAAGTCCTCTCCTCCCCGTTCACTGACAGCCACAAACTACTCTGAAGGAGAAAAGAAGCAGGGTTCACTTTCTGCTTAGTCGTTGCGATCGCATGGACCCTGCAAAGGCAGGATCCAGTTCTCCTCTCTCGCCTTTTCTCAGTGGTACTGGGTCCCAGCTGTAGGCACGGGAAACCACCTGTTTGGATTATGGATTTTGCTTTAACGGTTAGGCAGGCGTGTGCCGGGACCACGGCCAGGTGCACGTGGCAGAGGAGGAAGCGCTCCCGGCCGTACGAGCGGACGGGGCGAACAAGTCTAGGTGCGAAGCGATCGAGTCGGACCTCATGGCTTTTTAGGCAGTGGATGTCTCACTTTTGCTGTACGTCTCGGGCCTGCGCTTCCAGTCTGAGCCTGTCGGATCAATCCCTTCTGCAGTCGGGATGCTGCACCAGTCCCAGAGGTGCACAGGGTATCCTTGGAGATGAAAGCGATGGACAGAGAGAAGTGTATGGGGAGAGTGTTTGGGAGAATGACGAAGAAGATGAGGAGGAAAATGATGATGGTGAGGAGGATGAAGAAGAGGAAGATGGTGAAGAGGGGAAAGGTGAGGAACTGACAGATCAAATGCAAAGATGTAAATGTAGGTCAAGTCTATTCAGATATTATCCAGGTCTTGAAGATATTAGGCGTGTAGGAGCATGGTTGGAGCTATATTTTGTAGGAATGGTGGACAGTAATGATGGAGAAATCCATCAATACAGACAGAAAATGGGTAGAGACAAAGCAGACCAGCATGTTTCCTATGAAAAAAGATTCGCAAATCACTCTTCTATGCTCCTTCCCTCCCTCAATAACACTCGTGTCAGCTCCTCACCTTTGATGCATGGAAACGTGGCACTTCCACACGAGCCGAGTGTCAATTAGAATGATGGAGACGGACTGGAGGCCTGCGTGAGGTGTAATCTATCTCGATTAGAGGAGATTTGAAAGTAAATGAGATGTATGCATGGCTGGGGTGGAAATGGTGTGAGATGGTGGAAAGGAGAAGATGGGGTGATCGGGATTTGATCGATGGGCATCACCGTGGCCTTCAGAAGGATGGTGCTCTCAGTCATCCACTAAAAGAGGATAATCATCACCGGTATCACAGTGTGGTCGTCACAGCAGATCACTTTGACAATTTTACTATGGTAGATTTTTGGGATATTTTTCAGAAATATCCACGCATTCGTTGTCCATTGACTTTTATTCTTCTGCAGAACACAAAAGAAGATATTTTGAAGACTGTTGGTAAACAAACAACATTGGACCCCATTGACCAATTTCTCAAAATATCTTCTTTTGTGTTCTGCAGAAGAAAGTCATATAGGTTTGGAATGACTTGAGGGAGATGAAATGATTTTTGTGAACTATACATTAAATGGAGGAACATCTGGTAGATTTCATTATCATAGTTCTCTCTTAAATTCCAAAATAGAGACTCGAGTTTATCACGCTGCAGTTAGATTTCATGGTTTTGTATGCTTAAAATGTTTCACAATGACAGACTTGCTCTGGCCTGTTTGTTTAGCCAAGATTTGTTTGTGAGCCCCTTTGTTGCTCTTTTTTTATTTCCTTTCGCCCTCTATTTCTAAACCGCCAGCACAGCCGGTCTGCAGCTTGGATCTTGGCTTGTTAGATGTGCCGCCCAGTTTAGCCAGCCACCCTGTCATCGTACAGCCGTCCTCTCCTCGCTGTGAGCTCGCTTAACACAAAACAGCTTCGGGATGTTATTTTCGGACATGGACTTTTTTTTGGAGTGAAATTGCTCGAGGGTTATAATAATTTGGCCCATCCGATTGTGCTTGGTGTCTGCTTTCCTCAATTAATGTCTCTTTCTCTCTCTAGTTTTTATATAAATGTTATATTTATATAATATTTAATTTCTATGTTTTATATATGTGCCTAGTGCCTACAGCGTATATCTCATACCTATACATCTGTATATCTGTATATATCTATATATTTCATCGGACGCACTGGCCTGAGTTAACTTCCAGTCTGTACTTGGTTTTGGGTCTGGCTAGTGGCTAATAATATAACTATAAATGTTATATTTAATGCATATTAATAATAAATATTTTATTGTATATTAATTGTAGAGAGAGAGAGAGAGAGAGAGAGAGAGAGAGAGAGAGAAAGAGAACAAACATTTTGTGTAAGCGGCACAAATATTTTGTTCAAAAATGTTAAATACAGTACTGTGCAGTCTTGAATGGACTAAATTATGCACCCACGACAGAACTCGGTCACAGTAGGCCACCCTGTAGTTTAGTGGGCCGGTATGCTGTGTTTTACAAGCATAGGAAACTCTGTACCAGAGGCAAATTCAAGCAATGGAATGATATCTGAATTATTAAGATTAGACTGCCTGCGTCTTTCATTGCAACCCTGCTATTAGAAGTTGAACGATTCAATTTTTCCTCCTTTTTGCTGAGTTTTATAGTCTCTGCTACGCAAGCAGCTTTTTGCATATGCGGTTTGTTACAGGCTGTGTGTCACCGCTTGCCTTTATGCCGCAGTGATTTCTGCTCACATTTTAATGGCCTAGCAGTGCATTCTAGGGGGCTATAAGTCAAACGTTTGACACCGAACCAATCGGCACGTTCGCTGCTTAAACCTCTTACACTTTTCTTCTGGTTTTATATGGAGCAGCAACATGAGGAATGGCGACAAGCTTTAAACCCATGCTGTGATGATGTTTTTGCTTTTGTGAAATGCAAACAGCATGTTTTCTCGTGGGACCGGTCTCCCCGAGGGGGTCCGAAACTGGAAGCGGAGAAGATTTTGTTGCTCTGCTGTGGGGTTAAAGAGCGGAACTTTAAACAGCTCCCACGGGGCCTTTACAGGCGAGATGTACAATGTAAACATCTGAGGTTTTCGGTGACGTCGCTTTTTGAATAATAGACGGAATTCCAGGCTACTGCAGTTAACATTTTGCGCTATGCATCACTTAAAGTAAAAGTTCACCCAAAAATGAAAATTCTGTCCTCATTTACTCTCCCTCTTGTCATTTCAAACCTGTATTCATTTTTTTGACTTTCATATTTATTTTCCTTACTATGGCAGTAAATGGGGTGAGATCTGACATTCTTCCAAATATCTTCATTTGTGTTCATCAGAACAAAGAAATGTATACAGGTTTAAAATGACAAGAGGGGTGAGTAAATGATGACAGAATTTTCATCGATATATGTGTGTATTGTTCACACATGTACACATACACATGCCCCTATGGTCTGCCTGACATCAGATCATCTCTCCTACAGACGTGCACTGATGCGAGTGTCATGCTTATATGAGTGCATATGTGTGAATTCTAGCGTTTACAGTTGTGCCATCAGATATGTGTGTGTGTGGTCCACAGGTATGTGAATGCCTTTTTCCGGCACACTTTTAACTCTCCATCGCTGGCATGTTTTCTTCATAGTGAATCATCAGTTCAGAATGGGCATATTTCTGCAACCACATCATACTCACGAAACCATCCAGAGTTCTTTTTTTAACTATCCGTGGACCAGAGAGTTTTTGAGAAGCACAGAAAGACAAACAAACCTCATAGACTCGCTGCTTGTAATGAAGAGAATTTTCCACTGTGCTGCTTCTTTAGTGTCTACTGGTGTCATTAGTGGGATTCTGAACTTATTACACGTTGTCACAAGTGACATACATTCTGCCTGAGGTACAGGGAGGAATGCTTGGTTAAAAAATGAAGCATGCTTCAGCACAATCTTTTGCAAACCGTATAGTTACCATGACAAAACGTTTTTTGAACTGTTTTACAAAAAGAAAGTGAAAATTCAAATGTTACTGTTCTGTGAAGCGAGTGAAGTCACAATAGTTGACATCAATTTGTAGTTTTGGTTATTTTAAGTATAAAAGTAATATTGTTATTTACAGGGGTTACATTTTATTTAATAATACTTTCCACTACAGCAAAATTTGGAGGTAGCCAAACGAATAAATAATGACCTGATGTGCTCATGTGGTTCATAACATATAACAAAATACTTGAACATTAAAATGAGTTTGCATAATCATTTACATCCATAGTTTGCTCTCCTCACCTTTGATGTCGAGGTTAGCAACTTGCTTTTAAGGTTCTGTTGCTGTTAGCATCTTTCAGTTGCATTGCATTGCATCATTTCATGCATCTTTCAGTTGTGGTGGTCTTTCATGTTTAGGGTTCGTTTGGTCATATGAGATCTGTTCTGAAATTTAAGGGTTTTCACATTTTTGTGTCGGACAGTTTTTAAAGCAATTTCTGAAAGCCAGTTGTCTAACTATAGTAACGATGCATTTGTGGTATTATGTATTTTGTGGCCTCACCATGTTAACTATGAAGTTTACCTATGATATGATATGTTGTGGTCAAATTATGGTAATTGAAATGCTTTCAATCTGCCAATAAACATGGTTACTACACATACTATAATGGTGGTTCATTTTCGTAAAGGTAGTGCTTCTGCTGCCTGAGGTGTTTTGTTTATCAGAGAAGACTTTGGGATCTCAGAGGACAGGGATTGACAGTAAGCCAGGTCTGTGCCGTGAAGGTACTGTGACTCGCTCGGTATTTCTGGAAAAGTCTGTTCTGCTCCGTCTGTTTCTTTTAAACAGTCTGATCGGTTCTGTTCTGTTATGCTTGTGAAAGGTGAAATGCGTGGATAAAAATGCCTAATCCCTAAAAAGCTCTTCTCGCTGTGGATTTAGCCGCTGTGGGACACCTCTTGTCTTTGAAGTCTGCCTGGTATGAGCAGTCTGCCCTGTTTTTTCAGCGTGTGTGCAAATGCATGGATTCTGGGGGCTCATCTACACCCGAGGTTCCAGAAACTCTCAGACGCCCAGACGTCCTGCTGCGATAGGGATTTGCAGGTGGTTTTGAAGCTCAGATCGGTTTGAGGCTTTGGGCTAATTCACAACAGTATGTTTGGCGGTTTGGGCAAGTTCACGCTTCCTTATCTGCGGGTTTTGAAAATATGTATGAGGTAGATGTTTGACACCGGTGAGAATGAACTGGAGTGATGGATGATGGTAGCAGCAATGGTCAGATTGCTTTCAATCGGGCATTTGGAGACGGCAGTTCAACATAAACCACAGGTATGCAGTGCGGAGTCTCAGCGTACCAATGGCTGCCATGGTTTGGTCTTATGCACTGGGACAATTTGGAATTGCAAAAATCATAACAATTCCATCATTTGCTGTTTCTGTGAATAAAATATTCCTGCCAGAAATACACTATTTGTCTAATTTATTTTCTGTATACCTAATGCACGATGACTGTGAAGAATGAACCATGTTTGAATCTGAATTGTGCTTATATTCTGTATGCAGACAGACAGGAAACTTGACAGCTAGACCAAAACATAACCTGTATGGCCTCAAGATTTTGCTTCCTACCCATCTCTGTTATATTCTCACAGGAGAGGAAGGCCAGGAGCTGGGTCCCCCTCCATCCGTGGACGAGGCAGCCAACACACTGATGACGCGACTGGGCTTCCTGCTCGGGGACAAATTGGTCGAAGGCCCTGCTGGTGCTCAGTACGTTATGGAGGAACAAGATGACCCGCAGGTTCGAACCCACACACACACACACACAAACACTCCATCTTATTTAATGCTCTCAGCTGCCCACTACATCCAGGCTCTGTCACTCAATCCAGCTAAGAAAATAAACATGTATTCTTATCTAATTTTGTATTATTGTTACATGTTTATTTGCACATTCAGTTCGCTCACATGTATTTCAAATTTGCTAATGGGCGGCTCCTCACCTCTCTCTCCACATATTCCTGATCTCTTAATCGTGACAGATGTTACAGTGTTTCAGATTAACACCAGCAGTTTGCACCAGTGTCTTCGTGCACTTTGAGACTAACTAGGCACGTCGCAGCAGGCAGACGCTGAATGTTAAAGGGCTTGAACCCCTGCTGCTACTGTATTTGCAGTCCGCACTGACCTTACCCAGAATTCCCCTGCGAACATCTGCTTTGAAAATTACGCCTTTCCAGCATTCCACTGGTTAAAAATCAGAAGCATTGGTTCTCATTGATCCGACACATAGTCGAGCTCAGGAATGTATTGCAGAACATGGCTTCATGCCATCCACAGCTGGGCAGAGCTACTCCGGAGCTATTTTAGTGCCCAGCTCCTGCCAAGTGAACATGGTCACTAAAAGGCCACGTCGTCTTCAGCACAGGAGGAATATCCACTGTCGCCCATGCACATCGAACCCTGAATCAGACAAAAGTTGTGGACCGAACATATATGGGAAGTTTATGGAGTCCAGGATCTGGTTAAGATCAGCTCTTATTTTATAGTAGCCATATACGTTTTTTTTGTAGTCCGCCCACAAGTGAAAATTTCAACCCAAGAATAAAAATGTATTACACTTATGTCATTCCAAACCCAAGAACCTTTGTGTTATCGCAGTTCCACAGTAGATCAAATTTGGATGTAACTGCTCCTTGCTGCATACATGGTTGCCCATCCACTACTGCATAAGAAGACTTGAATATATACTTTTCATTCCAGTTTTGCTTTTTCTCTCTTCCCATTTACTTCCTATAGCAACTCTTTCATCATACTTTCTACATTTCTTTGTTTCCCACTTCGTTTGTCCCTTGAAGTAAAACGATATGCCACCCCTGTCGGTTTTTGTTGAACATAGACGACCACACCAAACTCTTAACCCAAAATAACACACTGCCTTCGCTCCTGTTCCATTTGGTTTTGAGTTAAGAATGTAAAGTTCTGTCATTTATATGCCATTAAGTGAATAGCAATGTATTGAATTACATAATATTGAATCACAGTGGAAAATTTTGTCAGCACGAGCCATAAAAAGAGATAATTCTACATGAGTATGCGGTAGTCAGCAGAAATATGGAGCTGCAGTGTATCATTATATAGCAGTGAGCAGATTCTGTGGACATTTTTGTGTGAGAAAGTCATTCAGTGGTGCAATGCTAAACTGACCATGCAGAAATATTTATATCTGACCCGGCCTGTGAAAAGCCAGCTCTCATTTTTGTGTGATTTTCATGTTTTCTAAATAACATTTTCCTATGTAATGTAAAGAACATTCTGTGAAAATATATCCTAAATATCCTTGAAATTAATGGTAATGGTAATTTTGTAATGATTCTGAACCTGTTAGACATTTTCTGCAAGGCTGCTTTGGAACAATGTGTATTGTAAAAATTACTACACAAATAAATGCAATTTTAAGTCCCCCATTTGTTTCCTACTATATAAGATGGCTACTAAGTATTTTTGCAGATGCTTTTGTTAAAATAACCTTCATTGTAGCAGAGACAATTCCTCTGGAGCAACATGAGGGTCAAAACACTTTAGTATCTGCTAGGGTCGTCACAATATCAGATTTTCACTACACAGTAATTGTGACCAAAGGAATTTATGATGACAATATTATCGCAATAGCTATTTTCAAAATAAATAAATATTTTTTTTTTAAATTATTTAGTTTAATTTTTTTTTTTTGGACCAGTTAATCACATTGATACTCCATCACACTTTAAATGGAGACATAGAGAGAGTTTGTGACCATTGTGGCTTTTTAAATGGGTGACAAAATATTTGCAATATTACAGACGTGGAAAAAAATAAGAGACCAATCCAACTTTTCATTTCAAACCAGCATTTCTAGATGTATTGTGGTCATTCCAGTCCAGTGTCTGTCAAACCTCAGCAGTGACATAAAGTCATCCAACAGCAATGTGAAAGACTGACAGCGTGGTTATGTTATCGCATAACAATTTTTTAAAAACTTTTTTATTTTTTTATTTTTTTCCATTATTTCCACGGCTGTATAATACGTGGCAAATTAACAGGATATTGATCGATCAAAATACAAAAGGGCCAATGGGCCAGACTCTCTCTTAAGAATCGAAGTCTGTTCCTCATGTGTCGTCTCACTTTTCTGATCTTCAGGCCATCTCCATGACCCAGAGGATCAGTCCATGCTCTAGCTTAGCTAGTAGCACAGCGTCCCCTCCACCTGGCAGCCCCTGCTCCACGTTGCCCGCCGGGGCCCCGGGTAACACGGGCACCCGCGACTGTGCTTATGGATCTATCACAAGCCCCACGTCCACGCTGGAGAGCCGAGACAGCGGCATTATAGGTAAACTTCTGTTTTAGAGACAGCAGGATTATTTCAGACTTTTCCTGTAACAGATAGCTTTAACATAATTGGAAAATTGCTGTTCCATTAAATATTTCTAATTTCTTCCTATTCCAGCAACACTCACAAGTTACTCTGAGAACGCTGAACATGGTAAACACAGTGACAGCTCACGGGGCAGTCTGAAGCTCTGGCAGGCACAGAAATCAATGGTGGCAGACTCTTTTCTGTACCGTGTGGATGAAAACATGGCCGCCTCGACGTACAGCCTCAACAAAATCCCAGAGAGAAGCCTGGAACATACCGTCTCTCACTCCGCCCACTCCATCCCGCTCTACCTCATGCCCCGCCCCAATTCTGTGGCTGGTAAGTGTCTCAAAGATGATAGATTTGAACAAGATGTAAGTTTTGTTACCAGGAACGGAGAGAAGTGCATAGCTCAGTACATCTTTAACATTTCTGTTGTTAAGTTATTTATCGCTGTAAACTGACAGAAAGCAGATTTGCTGGAGCAGTTTATTGCTGAGCGTTTAAATCTTTTCCAGCACAAGCTCTCACATTCATCTTTCATGCGTGTGAATGTTTGCACTCAGCTCAGTGTGAAGCCCGTTTAGCCGAGGGTCTTTGAACATGTCTGCACGCTGAACGGTGAACTCTGGAGACAGGAAATATCCCGCATAATCCAGACCCTAAAAGTCAACGGACACGTGTTTCCAATTGCCTTCAAATGTCAAGGTTACTAAAGGCGCACAACAATTACTCTGGAAGTGCCCCTCTTCCGAGCTTTACGGGCCATTTGTGCTCTGGAGCGGGTCCGAGCTTACTGCAAAAGCAAGGACATCTGTGTCATTCTACTCTGGGTTTTATGAACCATTTCAGCTCCTGGTTTTGGATCCATGTGTGAGCTGATGTGGAGCTCAGTGTCTCCCTGCAGTAAGATGTATCAGTTTACCCAAAAGTAAAATCATTTACCATTTACTCACCCTCATGTCATTTCAAATCTGTATGACTTTCTTTTTTCTACCAACAAAGATATTTTGAAGAATGTTGTTGGTAATAAAATAACATTGACATCCATTGACTTGCATTATATGGACACAAAACCACAGAGACATTTCTCAAAATATTAGATTAGATTAGATTAGATTCAACTTTATTGTCATTACACATGTACAAGTACAAGGCAACGAAATGCAGTTTAGGTCTAACCAGAAGTGCAATAGCAGCAAGTGCAGGATATACAGTGGTTGCATAAATTACATAAATAAATATTACAGAAGTAATTTACAGATGGAAATGTACTATGACCATGATTTACAGATGTCTCTAACTATAGACAGAAATTAACAGATGGATATATACTATGAACATAATATACAGATGTCTATTATCTAAAAAATATCTTCTTTTGTGTAGAAAGAGTCATATACTGCACAGGTTTTGAATGACATGAAGATGAATTTTTATTTTTGGGTAAATTTCATTTACAGTTAGGCCACATAACGTTTGTTTATGTTGCCATTGAAACTGTCTATAGTCATATATAAAATATTTTTAAATTAAGTAATGCTTTACAATAAGGTTGTATTTGTTAACATTAGTAAATACTAGTAAAATTGTTTTATGTTAGTTCACTGTGTTCACTGTTAAATATAAAGGTGCTTCACGATGCCATAGAAGAACTTTTTTGTCTAAATGGTTCCATAAAGAACCTTCTGTTTCACGAAAGGTTCTTTGTGGCGAAAAAAGGTTCGTCAGATTATAAAATGGTAAGAAAGAGATGGTTGTTTTTAAGAAGTGACTGAATGGTTCTTTGTGGAACCAAAATTCTTCTATAGCATTGCTGTGAAGAACCTTTAAAGCACCTTTATTTTTAAGAGTGTACTTGTTAAAAATGTATTGTTAAACGCTGAAACTGACATGAACTAATGTCAATAAATGCTGTAAAAGTAGTGTTTATTGTTGGTTAGTGTTAGCTAATGCTAACTAATGTTAACAAATACAACCTTTTTTGTAGTGTTACCATAATAAATCCTTGATGCTATTAATATTATTGAAATAATCAGATTAGGTTGGTAAGGATGAATCATGGTGCGCTTCATATTGCTTTATAGTGCTGGTTCATCTTTTTAATAATATGATAAAATTGCTGTTAAGTTTCTATTAGAAGATCCAGAACCTCGTTTCTGCAGAAGGGCAGCGGTTTTGCAGTCATGCTGGTCGCTGGACGGCAGGGTTACTGGCACTGGTTAAAGAGATCTGTAACTGAAGCATTCATTTACTGCTTTCACATAAACCTGTATGGGAGTCAGAAAGGTCAGGTTCCCCTGCTGGGACAGATGCCATGTCCCAAACTGTATCTTACCACACATATAGTCTTCTCTCTTTCTCTCTCTCTCTCTTATCTTCGCTCTTTCACTTTCAATTCCTCAGTTTATCTTTCATTACTATTATCCTGTTCAAAACCGGTCTGAATTGACTAAATAAGTATTTCAGGTTAAGTATTGCTCAAATTCCTGTATGAGACGTAATGTTGATAATTGCCTTAACAAACGCCCTAAATAACAAATAATGTATATAGCACTGTATATAATTTCATTCTCTGCACATTCTCTTTCTCTGCACATCGGTGTAAAATGCATGAAAGCATCCTAGTCCAGATCCACTGTGGGCTGTTAAATCAAAGTCCTTGTGACGCAGTTTGAGCGTCCATAAATTTAGCGACACAGTGATGCTAGTCACACTGTCTGCAGTGCAGATGTAGGGTGTGGAAGAGAAATACTGGGACATTTCTAACATCTTGTGTTGATGCCTTTTGATTAATAGCACTCATAAAAATGTACTACTATAACCATTGTTTTTGTCTATATATCTGTTAAAAATATTAAGGCTAATAAAAACATAAATGTTATTTTTATTATTGTGAATCACTGTCTCGAGACATAGCTGTTAAGCACAATATCAAATGACATTTTTGCAAATTGTCTCTCATCATGGAGCCATTTCTTTTTGTGAAAGCTGTAGTCAGACAGTTGTTTACACGTGTACCATGAGACAGTGGGTGTGTTCAGAGTTTGTTTTAGATTCAATTCTTTAGAGATTAAAGGAAAAACTTCATCAAATGTATGTTTGGTTTAACCTAATACACAAAACCAACGGGTACCTTGCTGGTGACCTTAGCCTTAGCGTTCATGCTAACGTGGGCACATTAATGTCAGCTAATGCTGTTATTGTGCAGGTTTCAAAGCTGCTTTGAAGCGAGATGAATTCAGTGGCCACCCACTGTGTTCTTGATATTTTCATGTAACAAACTGCTGTGAACTTTCCTCTCATGGTCTTCCACTTTCTCCTCATTAGCAAAGGAAAAGAAACATTAAAATTCATGCCCACATGCTCCTGGAAGCTAATAACCTCCCATAAGCTAAACAAACACAAACTCTCACACATATTAGATGTAATTTACACACACAAGGCTTAGCACAGACAGTCCAGAACAATGAACGGATCCTGTCATATCGCAAATCAAATGAGCCACATACATTTTTCTGCTATAGTAATACAGTTATATTCCTTAAGAGAACCACGAAGAGAATTGTGTAAATATCATATTGTTTTCATTTGCATGCACTTTGTATAGACGTTTCGGCTCGAAGTTAACTTCTGTTCTGTGTTTGTTGATCGGTCTGGCTAGTGGCTATAATGTAACTATTTATTTTATGTAGTTTATATTCATATATATTTTTGTTATGTTTATTTAATTGTATTAAATAAACAATTGATGTAATTTGATTGTATATTAATTTTGAATTTGTTGAATGTGTTGTGTAACTTTTAAAGTTTAGCCAAGTAACGGTTCTTATTATTTCTTATTTCTTTTGCTTGTTATCAGAAATAATCTGTAGGGACTCTTTGTGGATGTGTACAGTATGTTAAGTTTGGGCCACAAAAGCGCGTACATGTGCGGTAACGTTTCTGTTGTTGCTTTGTCTATATAATAATATAACGGTGTGACCGAAGTAGTATAGTAATATAGGACTGTCACAGTAAATTATTTAGGGATGTTTTCCCAAGTATAGTTTGTCAACATATTTTTCTGTTAAATTGTTGTTATCATTTATTTTTCTGTATTACTATAACAAACAAATGGTTCGGTTTAGGAGTTTTATGTAATAGTTGTGAATGTCAGCATGTAAGGCTGTCACCTGTTCATTCTCTTCAAGCCAAATAAAATGTGTGAGAACACAATGAGATGTTCTGATATCATTTGGGAGTGTGGAGGGATACGGCTGACTGGGTGATATGTTGGTATTTTAAACTGTGAAAACTGTTGGGAACCAAGAGTGCAGATTCGTTTTACTGCTCCAAACAAACAGATTCTTGCCTTATTTACTTTTGCTTGTGGAATAAGGAAATGAATAATAGTTGTTCACTGTATTGTTGTTTGAATATATGTAGGATATGAGTTTTAAAGAGTGAATGGCATAACTCTCTCTTTCTTTCAGCCACTAGTTCAGCACACCTGGAGGATCTTGCGTACCTGGATGAGCAGAGACAGGCTCCACTGCGCACATCACTGCGTATGCCGCGGCAGAACTCTGGTTCCAGTCGCTCTGGACAGGCGGATATAAGAGGTGCGTGCACTTGCTAGCTTCTCTTTTTAGTGCATCTGTGTAATCACATGAACCTTTTCCCTTTAACATTATGTTATTTAAGTGCACAACGGGTCATTCAGAAATGGTTACGGTATTAACCATATTGACTCCGAAGCGTGAGCACAGTAACAGATGGCCGCCCACATGTGCTCTGCTGTTGCTCTACCAGTCAAAAGTATGAATCCACCAAAATTCCTCATTATTACAGAATAATAGTTATGTATTCTTTAGTTTAGATGTTTCAAAGCAGCCAAACTTCGATTACAGATCTATTTAGCATACATTTACTTCAACTCTCTTGCATCACACAAGTCCTATTAAAACCCTCAACACACACCACAGCTCTTCCACGCTTCCCCTGCAACCTGCTGTTCTGTGTTTCCCTTTCGGGCTGCAGTGCCATAATCTGTCTCCTGTCCAGATCCATGTATTGACTTTCTATTAGCAGCAGCTCTGGTTAATGGCATCTGTCAGAGCTCACAGTCAAGACTCCACGCATCTTAAATCAACCTCACAGAGCGATCTGTAATTCCATCTGTGTGTCGTTAAGAAATGAAATCTTGGATTTTTGTAAGAAAATGGATTTTGTATGTCACTATATAAGATTACACTATATCATTTGTGAAAAATTATTTTACAGGCGTGGAAAAAAATTTGAGACCATTTTAAAATTATTTTCAGTTTTTCTGAATATGTAGGTGTTTAGGTAAAATTATCATTTTTGTTTCATTCTGCAGATTACTAACAATATGTCTCCCAAATTTCAAATAAAAATATTGTTTCTATTTGCAGAAAATGAAAACTGGAGAAACAGGTCAAAATAGCAGAAAAGATGCTCTACTTTTTCAGACCTCAAATGTATTTAGGAAAAGTTAAAAATAGTTTTTTTGTGATAACCTCGTTTTCATTTGTCTTGTCATGCTGTCAGTCTTTCACATTGCTGTTGGATGACTTTGTCACTCCTGAGGTTTGATTTTGTTAAAATTCACTAGACTGGAATGACCTAGAAATGCTGATTAAATAAAAAGTTAATTTTTTTTCTCATTTTCTTCGAGGCTGTAGATACATGACTGAAATTAAACTACAAAATAATAATTTCAGCTAAATTCCTTTAAAGGCCGCTAATGATGTACTTATACTAGTCACAAACATGTTCTTTTTGTTAGGGATATAAACAAGCCCTGACAGTAAGGATGTTGTAATGATCGTTGTTGTACTCGAATCTGTTTTTTCTTTTGATGCATCATTACAAGCCTTCCCATAATTCTTGCTGTTTTACTGCTCCCTGATTTCTCTTTTTTTCCATTTCTTTTTTTCTGTTCTGCGTGTAGCGTCTGCCAGCATCCTCAAAGGGTCACCTCCCCCATATGTAACCTCGCCCACCTCCATATGCTAATGAAGTCCCACGTTATCAGAGGAATTAATAGTCCTCATGCTGATTTGGTGATTAATAACACAGCAATAATACATCCCATGATACTTGTTACTGAATAAGCCTATAGGATCAGTATGAGGAATGAATCCATTACAGAGCCTTCCAGAATAATTAATAGAAATGATTGAAGATTAGTTTTCTCGATCTGATTTGATGCTTTTCGTTGTGATAGCCGTGAGTATGATCAATAATCAGGATTAAGCGTTTGTGTAGTTGTGCTTCAATTGGTTTGATGAAAAATGTGAGGATAATGGAGATTGTGTGAATTTTAGATGAGGATTGTTTTAATGAATATTAAGGGTCTCTATAATGAGGCTTACGGTGTGATGGATCGCAGGCGTATGTGGTGGATTAACAAGATGAATATAAATTTCAGCGTACGCAACATTTATGACACGTAATCTATCCATAAAAGCAACAAGAGGGTGGTTTTTTTTTTCCAGGGGTGGGTTTCTGTAACCATGGCAACAGCACAGGGATGGCTTGCGCCTGTTCTCGACGTGGCAGCTGATCTGTTATTTCAACAGTATTTTCTGTCGTACATTAACGGGTCAAGACACCACACCGGCACCCGTTGATTCGTGATGTTTCACGTCGCAGCCACAACTTGCGTAAGACGCCTATGTGACATTGCAGATAAAACATCTCCCCCTGCTGGTTAGGAATGGAAACTGCCATCCTTTGATAATCCTGAGGTCATAAAGCAAAAATGAATCTCAAAGAAAGTCTAAAGAAGTATTGAATGAATGCACTGTGAGGCATTTTGGATACCAAACGTGTATATATAAAGTAAACATATTCACATTAAAGTATCTTTGAAAGGAGGCATATAATATAATATGTAAGTAAAACCTAATCATTTTTCCCATGATGCAGTGCGCTTTGCTCCATACCGACCACCGGACATTGCCCTAAAGCCGCTTCTCTTCGAGGTACCCAGCCTCACATCCGAGACGGTCTTCACCGGCCGAGAGTGGCTCTTCCAGGAAGTCGAGGCGTGTCTTCGCAGCAGCGAGCCCACCGCCAATCAAGGTGTCGTTATCGTCGGCAACGTGGGGTTTGGCAAAACTGCCATCATCTCTCGCTTGGTGGCTCTGAGCTGCCACGGCAACCGCATGAGACAGATCACCTCCGACAGCCCACACGCCTCCCCTAAACGTGAGTGGATTGGGAAATTGTGTTTGAGAGATTCGATTACATATAATAAATGCGTTTTCAAGTGAAACAAGATATTCAGTGGATGAGGCTAGATTTTATTAATTGAGAATTGATGGGACTGTGAAACATAGATGTCACATACAGACGGTGGGTTAAAAAAATAAGAGGAACTGTAAAGGCAGTACATTAATTAATCTCCACTTGTTTAATGTTGCCGTTTTTATTTCAGATGGTGACACCCTGCCCCTCAACCAGCCTCAGTCCGCTCACGGCACTCTGGTCGGGGGGAGCAGTTGTCCCGGCACGCCAGAAATGCGAAGACGCCAGGAAGAGGCGCTCAGGAAGCTGGCGTCACAGGTGCCAACTGATGCCAACATACCCTAACCAACCCACCATCAGTCTCTATCTTCTTTTATTCATTCATGACCACTGTTTCTTTTCCTATCTCTCTTATTTATTAATTTACTCCTGCTCTCATTATTTCTCATTCCCTCTTCTCTTCTGTTCCTCTATTCTTTTAAGCACAAAGGTTTATTGCGGCTCTGTTTCCTTATCAAATATTTATATCTGCAGAGCCTCCCAGCACAGCCATTAGATATACTGAGTGCTCCGCATGGTTAATGATCACATGCTTTTGAAGACACACACACACACACACACTGCGTGATGAAGTGAAGTCTGGGAAGTGGCGGTCTTAGAATATTGGAAAAAGGCCATTGATGCACTCAAACTCTGTAATGTTTTATGCATTATGAAACCTCTCTATCGTCTCAGAGTTTCTAAGCTTTCAGTCTTTCTCCCGTTTTAATATTCATTGTGTTCTTCAGCTTAGAGTGATTCCTGTGCTGGGTCCTAGTGGCTAGACATGTTTTTGCAACATTTTCTATTTGTGTCTAAATCGAAAAACCAAGATAAACGGTTGGTCCCTGTTCACTTCTATTGTATGGACGCAAAACCAATGCTGTTACCAAACATTCTTCGAAATATCTTCTTTTGTGTTCTGCAGTCTATTGTATAGTTGATAAGTCTTCATCTCACTCTCCTCCCGTCCTGTAGGTGGTGGCGTATCATTACTGCCAGTCAGACAACGCCTACACCTGCCTGGTCCCCGAGTTTGTTCATAACGTGGCGGCGCTGTTATGCAGGGCACCTCAGATGCAGGCCTACCGAGAACTTCTGCTCCGTCAGCCGCACCTCCAGAGCACGCTCAGCCTGCGCGCCTGCGTACAGGACCCATTCAACGCATTCCGCAGGGGTTTGCTGGAACCACTGGAAATCCTGCACAGAGGTGGGTAAACACGTGCACAACCAGGATTTAGGCAATAATCCAGGTGCAAAACACCTCACACTCCGAAATGCATGCGATGTTTTCAGAGAGGAAGATCGCGTGTGAGGAGAATCTCATCATCTTGATTGACGGGTTGAATGAGGCCGAGTTCCATAAGCCGGATTACGGGGAAACCATTGTTTCCTTCCTGTCTAAAACGATCGAGCGCTTCCCTCCGTGGCTTAAACTGGTGGTTACTGTCAGAACGACGTTACAGGTCTGTCTGCAGTCTTTCAGACAAATCCTACTGTTTGAGATGCTGTCTGTCTGTTTCCCTACCTGTCTATGAGAATTCCTTTTAAATATAAAACTGATTTTTCATCACATCTCATTCTCTCATGACTCAGGATGTGACTCGCCCATTGCCGTTCCACCGTATCTCTCTGGATCGGCTGGAGGAAAGCGACGCCATCGACTCTGACCTGCAGGGCTACATCCTGCACCGCTTGCACTGCAGCCCGGAGATCCAGAATAATGTGGCACTTAATGGCAAGCTGGACAACGCCGCTTTCACCAAACTCAGCGCTCATCTGAAGAGTCTGAGCCGAGGCTCATACCTGTACCTGAAGCTGACGCTGGACCTCATTGAGAAGGGCTACCTCGTGCTCAAAAGTTCCAGCTATAAGGTTAGGGTTTGTTCAGCATGCACGTTCTGCGTTAACACGTGCGACAGTGATTTTTTAAAACATGAAAAGTTGTGGCTTAGTGGTTAACATACATTTTGTAAAACGTTGGGCTATGATGCTCTTCAATTTGTGTCCGGACCAATGCAAGTTTTCCCCCTTTTTCTCAAACTTTTACCTTGGCACAAAATAAAGAAATGTAAAATATAAACATGAAAAAAACATACATATATATACTGCATTAGGAAACAAAAAAATCTGTCTAGCTGACTTTAAATTCACGCTATGACTTTTATTTTGAAGTACATGTAATGAAAACTAAAAGGAAGAATTTGCTTTTATTACATTTATAACTAGAAGTGTGATTCTTTTTCTTCAGGTGGTTCCAGTAAATCTGGCTGAGCTCTACCTGCTGCAGCTGAACATGCGTTTCCCCACGCAGTCTTCGTTCGAGCGCGTTCTTCCTCTTCTTAACGTGGCCGTGGCCTCGCTGCACCCACTGACAGACGAGCAGGCGTTCGTCGCCGTCAATGCCAGCGTGATGCGGGGCGCAGCTCTCGACTGGGACGACTTCCAGCAGAGATCCGAACTCCTGTCGCCATTCCTGGTGAAGAGACGCGATGGGACGCGCATGTTCGTCCACCCCTCCTTCAGAGAGTGGCTCATCTGGAGGGAGGAAGGAGAGAAGACCAAGTTCCTCTGCGACCCCAGGTTAGGAGGTCCAAAACCCAAGAGGAATTGTGATTGTCGAACCGTATTGGATACTAATGCTGAAAGTTTCTGGGTTTGTTTAGGAGTGGACACACGCTGCTCGCATTCTGGTTTTCAAGGCAAGAAGGGAAACTCAATCGACAGCAGACCCTTGAACTCGGTCACCACATTCTCAAAGCTCACATCTTTAAGGTGAGCACACCACGTACAAGCTTTTTTTATGCTTAGTTGTGTTACTGGACGTTGAAGAGATGAGTAACAAACGTCTTGTTCGCAGGGCTTGAGTAAGAAAGTTGGGGTTTCCTCCTCAGTTCTGCAGGGGTTGTGGGTTTCCTACAGTTCAGAAGGTCTTTCTGCTGCGCTGGCTTCCCTGAGGAACCTCTACACACCTAACATCAAGGTATCTGCTGTTGTTCCTGTCATCAAACAACATTCTTTAAAGAAAAATAACAGTCCAGTCAATCCATTCACCAACATAAATCACAGTGACATATTAAGCGGTGTTTGAAAGCAACCTTTAGTCTGCTTTTGAAATGTCGGTATGACAAATTGCTTGTCGTTCTTTTGTATTGTTTATTCCCATCAGGCTTATAAATAGATTTTTAATCGTCTGAACATGTTACTGTAGGTGGATGTATTCTCAGTATGCATAAATGTTCACACCCTTCTTTCCTTTTCTATTTCAAGGTATCCCGACTGCTGATTCTGGGCGGCGCCAACGTGAACTATCGCACAGAGGTGTTAAACAACGCCCCCATCCTATGCGTGCACGCCCACCTGGGCTACCTGGAGACTGTGGCTCTGCTGTTGGAGTTCGGGGCGGATGTGGAGGGTGTATCAGAGAGCGGGCTCACCCCTCTTGGTTACGCAGCCTCGGCGGGACATTTGCCCATTGTTACCGTTCTCTGCAGCAGGAAAGCCAAGGTCAGCCAATGACGTGAATAGATTCCTGTCAACCAATTATGGCATCTATAACATTATTTTGTATTTCTCACTGATGTCTGAGGTTTGTCTCTCTACAGGTGGACCACCTGGATAAAAACGGTCAGTGCGCTTTGGTCCACGCTGCCCTGCGGGGTCATCTGGAGGTGGTGAAGTATCTGGTTCAGTGTGAATGGAATATTGAAGGATCCTTCAGCAAAAGCCATGCGGTTCAGCAGGCCCTTATAGCAGCAGCTAGCATGGGCTATACAGAGGTACACACACACACATGTACACAAACAAATAACATAAGAAGAAAAAAATGTGCTAAACTGAAGTAAAAATAAAACTGGTTGATGTGAGAACTAAATTCAGTTTACACAGTGTTAAAGGTCCAGTTTGTAAAATTTAGCTACATCTAGCAGTGAGGTTACGAATTTGCAAACCTGCCTTTCGAAGCACTACGGTGGCTGACACAGAACAAAGATGTCGTCATGTTTTCGCTTCTTTGCCAAAGGAGATTTACGAAACACGTTCTGTAGAGCAGTTTTTCCATTTAGGGCTACTGTAGAAACAACATGATGAATTCCATGTAAGGGGACCCACGGTGTATGTAGATAGAAATAGCTCATTTTAATGTAATAACAACATAAAGGTTTATTATTTGAGGTCTTTATACACATCTGAAGATTTAGTTACTTATATTATATTGCTATTCTGTCAATAGATTGTTTTACTATCACACCTTTAAGCATATTTAAAAATATACATGTGAAATTTTAGTAGTCCTTACGACTGCCAGGACAAAACAAAAATATTTTGATATATATTGTACGTCCAAAACTAACATTCATGAGGTTTTCACACCTCATGAATGTTAGTTTTGGATGTACAATATATATCAAAATATTTTTGTTATATTTTATATAACAAATATAAATGCAAAATATTTTATAATGTGTACTATTATACATTAAAATGAAAATAAAGTAATTTCAATACTTATTTAATACCTATTGAAAACAAGTCAATAAATTCAAAACTATAGTAACCTTTTTCTGTTTATTCTCAGATTGTGTCATATCTGCTGGATCTGCCAGAGAAAGATGAGGAAGAAGAGGAGAGAGCCCAAATAAACAACTTTGACACTCTGTGGGGAGAAACAGGTACAACAGACGTTGTGTGCATGTGTTTGGTTTGTTAGAAATGTGTCAGAAGTGTACACTGATGAAACTCTCTGGTTATCAGCACTGACGGCTGCAGCGGGTCGAGGAAAGCTGGATGTGTGTCGTCTGTTGCTGGAACAGGGGGCGGCAGTGGCACAACCCAACCGGAGGGGCATCGTGCCGCTCTTCAGTGCCGTGCGACAGGGACACTGGCAGGTGGGCATCACTGAGGCCTCTTTACATCTGGCTTTAACGTTGCCCATACAGACACTAAAAAAATCACTCGTAAACAATGTGGTTGTGCAGATCGTAGACTTGCTGCTGAATCACGGTGCCGATGTGAACATGGCTGATAAACAGGGCCGCACTCCTCTCATGATGGCAGCGTCCGAGGGACATCTGGGCACTGCTGAGTTTCTGCTGGCTCAAGGTACAATTGCTGCAGTCAGATAGATTAGGAGCGGATCTAAAGATACTCTGTGTGTGTTGTTTGGGTTGCGAATGCTTTGTAAAATATAAAATCATGTGATTTAAGTATTTGTTAGTATATATTAAAAGCAGGGTTACCTAAAATCTAAAAATCACCCCTGAGGAGGTTGCTTTGATTCGGATCAGTAAGTGAGTAACATTTGTTTTGCTGTTTGTCAGAACCAAGATATGTTTTTGTTGTTGTATAATATTAGCTGTGTAACGGTCATTGCTTATCTGGAACCAGTGTGCTGCTTGTATATACTCGTGTCGTGTTCGCTTATTTTATTCATTTTCATTGTTGTTTAATAATCTAAGCTATGATAAAGCTAAGCATTTCATGCCTGCGTTGCACAGTGTGAGGGCGGAGCAATGCAGGAAGGGGCGTTTTCCTTTTGCGTAGTAGTGTGTGTTTTGTTGTCGATTTCAAATAACAACAACAGTTTTCAGAAATCGCTCAAACCGCCTTTAACAGATATAGTTTACTAATTCCAACAATAGACATCAAAGAAAACCATCAATTGATATTTTCTGATCTCTAAAATGCATTTCACAGGTGCCTCATTGTCTTTAATGGACAAGGAGGGGCTAACAGCCTTGAGCTGGGCGTGTCTTAAAGGTCACCTCCCATTGGTCCGCGCCCTGGTTGAGAGGGGCGCGGCGACGGCCCACGCGGACAAGAGCGGCCGAACCCCCCTGGATCTCGCCGCCTTCTATGGAGACTCTGAAGTGGTTGGTTGCTCTGATTTATCTGAAATGTACATGCCGGACAGTTCACTGTTATGTTGGTCTTGATAGATATGCAGCCTTAAAAAATTTAAGTTCAGCCTTTTTAAAATGATTTGAAATAGTTTAAGGGTCCTTTAATGTTTTTGATGATTTAAGAGTCACCAATAGTTGTGTCTTCATACGTTTCTAGGTGCAATATCTGGTGGATCATGGAGCTATGATCGAGCATGTGGATTACAGCGGCATGCGTCCTCTTGACAGAGCCGTTGGCTGCAGGAACACGTCGGTGGTGGTCGCACTGTTAAAGAAGGGTGCCAAGATAGGTAGGAGTCAAAAAGATTAAAACGCCAAACAGTGCAAAGTTGAAAAGTCTTAGTAATTCTGTGGGCTGCCGTTATATTTCCATTTATGGACAGTACATGTGGAGATTCATATTGAATTACAAATATTTTATTTTAGGTTGTCGTGCTGAAAAGTCGACACAGCACATAGTAGACACCACGTGTATTAAATACATTTATATTCAAAATCACTCGACTTAGGATCAACTTAGTCCACCTCAGTATCTTCTTCATTCCCCTCCCTGTAACCTCATCCTAATCTAACCTCCTCTTCCTTGTGTTCTTCACCAAACTCCAGAACTGCACTGATCTCTAGCTGATCAGGATGGGCTTGTTGCTTTTGCAAATGTTGCTGCTTGCCACGGCTTCTCACGCCTGATCTTCCTTGTTCTTCCTCTCGTGTCACTCTCTCACACCTTAACACCTCCTCTATCTCTACCTCTCATACCCTGTTTTCTGTTCCCATTAACCTTTGCTCCCTGTCCGATACGGATTCCCTTCCCATGACGCCTCCCTCTGCCCCAATAACCTGTCACTCTTTCACTCGTGACCCCTCCCACCTCCTCTCTCTCCGTAACCAGGATGTCAGACACTCCCCACTCGTGCCCGAGGTAAAACGGACCTTTGTGCGTCCCGTCTGCCATTTTTGACTGTGTCCCTTCATTTTGTCACCCATGTGATCTGTTGTCCATTGATGGATTTGTGTTTTAACTACAAAATGACAATAAACACAAGTTTGTGAAGTCTGTGCGCTTTCCCGCTATAAGGGAGGGTAGATGCGAATCGACCATATTCATTTTGTATGTTTGCATGTAAACAAAAAACAGCATCGCATTTTGCATGATGCTGCGCAATGTTGATTAAGGCCTGTTCACACTAAGGTTTATGCTAAAACTTGGCAGTCAATCAAAAGATAATACTGAATAGCGTCCGATAATGTGGATGCTAATATAGCTATTGTTATAGTTGTTATGCTTTGTGTGAAGCGGCTTTAAAGGGATAGTTCACCCAAAAATGAAAAATGTCATTATTTACTCACCCTCATGTCATTTCAAACCTGTATGACTTTCTTCTTCAGAACACAAAATATATTTTGAAGAATGTTGGTAACAGAAAACCGTTGGTCCCCATTGACTTGCATTGGTTTTGTGTCCATGTAATAGAAGTCAATGGGGACCAGTGGTTTTTGTTTACCAACATTCTTTAAAATATCTTTGTTTGTGTTTTGCAAGAGAAAGAAAGTCACACAGGTTTGAAATGACAAGAAGGTGAGTAAATGATGACAGAATTTTCATTTTGGGGTGAACTGTCCCTTTAAGACACCAATAAAAACTGGATGTGCTCTTGCATCATTCTATGCTGTTTTTAAATGCACTTGTAAAGTATTGTACATGTTAAACATGCCATAGATGGCCATCTTGACAGTTGCAAAAGTTGTAAATCCTTTAAAGTTGTTTTTCCGCAATTGCTCCCGGGTTTGCTGTCATTTGGCCTTTTTTGAGGCTGTTGTCCAGTTTAGTAACGTCTTGTGCATTGCTCAGCTGCATCTTGCATGAACTGCACTAAATCACTGCCTGTCTGCATACTTTAACTGGCTGTTACTGCTCAAATATCAATCTGTTGTTCTCACTCTCCCTTCACTGTACATTCAGATTAAACCAGTTTACACACCTGACCTGTTCAGACTCCAACATGACTGCAGGTTTAGTCACAGTTGGACATAATGTTTTATTGTTATAGATTGTAATTTAAAGGCATAGCTCACCCAAAAAGGAAAATCTGTCATCATTTACACTCTCATAAAATATATTTTAAAGAATGTTGGTAACCGAACGATGGCGGTATCCATTCACTTCTATTGTATGGGCACAAAACCAATTCAAGTCAATAGGTACCACCGGCAATAAAAAGCCATACAGGTTTGAAATCATAATTTTTTTGGGTGAACTATCCCTTTAATTTCAGCTGTTTTTCATTGATTTTATATTTATTTGTTGATCTTGTGTGTATTGCTGTGGCTTTTTGTGATATTTAAAGGTTGGTAGTAGACTTTGCCTCCTCAAGCAAGATATCCTGCCAGCTCGACTCAATTCATTGTGGCCCTCAGAGATTAGAGAAACAAGTCTTATGTGCACACGAACCATCGGTCTCTGCTGACTCTGCTGAAATTTTCCTTTCATGCTCTGTTGCTTTCAGGTCCAGCAACATGGGCAATGGCGACATCCAAACCTGATATTATGATCGTTCTGCTGAGCAAACTGATGGAAGAAGGAGATGGATTCTACAAGGTCAGTGGCTTTCATCTGCAAAAAAATAAAATGTTGAATAGAAATATTTGTTTATCGATGAATGATTTCATTTCTAGATAAAGGGTGACCACACTGAGGATGCTTAAATATGCATAGTTTTGATTTATTTCTGATTTTTTTTTAAGTGGAAATATAATTCGTGTTGTTCTATATTTTTGATAAATTGTAAAATACATTAAGTGACAATAAATGTTTGAACTGTAGTGTATATTCTGATATAGGAACATGTATTCGTAGTCACTGATTGTAATACAGTGAGTATTTTAAGCTTTATATTATCAGTACTATGTGATTATTGGTACAGTCTAACATTGGTGTTGGTTCCCCCTGGTGGCAAATCTATAATACAATAACAACATTAAGAATAAACCATTTTTGTTTTCATTTGCATTCCGGTTGTTATCACTGATTTTTATATCACGTTCAGTCAACATTATAGCTGCAAACAGCCAGATACAGTACATTTGCATCTTTGACATCAGAATCTTGATGGTGATGATTATATAAACTTTGCTCTTCACTAATCCAGAAAGGAAAGGTGAAGGAAGCAGCTCAGAGATACCAGTACGCCCTGAAAAAGTTCCCAAGAGAGGGTTTTACAGAAGACCTGAAGACTTTCCGTGAACTTAAAGTCTCTCTGCTGCTCAATCTCTCCCGCTGCCGCAGGAAAATGAACGTGAGTCTTGAAAGCTTAGATTTACTCTTAATACTCTATTCTGTCCTCTTTTACTCCTTACATTGGAAAATTGGAAATCAGATAAATTACTCGCCTTGATGGACAGGACACTTTATAACATTTAAGGACTACCACAGAGGATTTGTTCTTGGGTTGATTGGTTGGTTAATCTATTAGTTAGTCAACTGGTTGATCTCTGGCTGACTCAAGCATCCAATCGGATCACTGAACTGATATATTGGCAGACTGGTAAATGTGACAACTTTTGGTCATATTTAGTTATTATCACAGTTGGCTTCCTGTTTGGCAATAATGAAGAGATTTTCTTGTCCAATCGAAGCACAGCCCTATTATCATAGAAATATTATTTAATAAAATTGACAATTTTTTACATTTTCCTGGAATCTTTTATTAGACGTTGACTGAGTGTGTATTCTGTGATCTAAGTATTTTGGGCCATTTTTCATTTGCTGTCATTAAAAAATATGTATACCTGGTAATAGTTGATGTATACTGTAAATCTCTTTATTTAATAAGCATCCACAAAATGGCAACTTGCTAACAAATGACATATGTGCACATATTACTTTTAAGTTTAGCTGTGTTCATATTTTTTTTGTTAAAGCTAGGGTAGGCAGTTTCGTAGAGGTTAGCATTAGCATGCTAGCTTTGAAAGCATATAAGGGGGAAAAGAAGCTCTCCAAAGCCACACGTCCTAATGTTATCGCTCATTCACTGGTTGGACATTACAATGCAAAAAAAGAGTACATTACAATAATAATGAAGGTATACAACTTATTTGCATTTTTGTTAGAACTTAGCTTGTTTAGGAGTGAGGAGGTTTTGACAGGAAATTATTCTTGAGACTTAAACAGAAGATTTTAGACCACTTCACTTATTGATTCCTATCAAGATGTGAACAGACTTTTAACCACTATAATAGAAAGAAATGCCTACCTTAGCTTTAAACGTGTATTATTCTGCAGGATGGGCTTATTGTGTTGACACATTAGGGAATATATTGATCTTTCCATTTCCTTTTAATAATGCTTTATTTTCCATTTAATCTCACCCTTAAGAACATTTTTACGTTTTGAATTTCAAGCCTCCAGTCCTCTTGGGGAATCTTCTTGAAAGCTCCCTGTGCATTCAGCCCATGCTGTAACTTTATGTTGATGGTGATTCAGAACAACCCCCATTTTCTCATCTCGCCTTCATTTCAGTTTGGTTTGTAGGTTTATCGGTTCGTGAGGTTTAGTACAGGAAGTAATTTGGCTCAGTCTTAAAGAGCTGTGACACTGCATTTTCCACTGTCCTCATATAGCATATATATGTGTGCGTTTGTACGATCATTTTTAAAATTGTATGTCCGTTTGTTTCATGTATCGTGTTGGCACATTTGCTCAAAATGTCTTTGTCTTGTAATAATCATGTCCTCATATAATGTCCATGTCGAATGTAAGAGTGTACGTGTGCACAGAATATGTTTGTATATGTTTTTATGTGTGTGTTAGTGTGCACGTCCATGTGTGAGTGTGTTTGTCCTCCCTCTGATCTCATGTATGGCTCTGTGTATGACCGTTGGTCCTGTTGTTGCTTGCAGGACTTTGGGATGGCAGAGGAGTTTGCCTCCAAGGCACTAGAGTTGAAACCCAAATCCTATGAAGCCTATTACGCACGAGCCCGTGCCAAACGCAGCAGCAGGTAACCGTAGCAACCAACAGAAAGGATAGCGCTTAAAAAAAACACACATTTTGTCTCGAGCATTCATGACCCAGAGCAGTCGATGATGTTTTGATTATGGTTGTGATTATGGTTTGTAAGCCACAAGATAGAAGTCAATTTAAAGCCCTGATGTCTGCCTCACCAGACATCAGGATCAGACCTCTTCCTCATACTTCATGTTGTGTTGACCAATCAGATTCCTTTTCCTCAGAATGTTCATCATTCATATTTTATTCCTTTTCCCACAATATACTTTGATTCACTTGTTTTGTTTCGGAAGATCTGTGTTTTTTTTGGGTCTACGCTTTTGATAGGATGACTAAAGGAATGTTCCGGGTTCTGTTGACACTTGGAAGTCTAAGAGGGATGACAAATGGTCAAACATAACATGCATAATGTGTTCCCATAGCATTGTGTTAGCACTGCAAAGGTCATTGGTTCGATACCCAACAAACACATAGAAGATAAAATGTACAACTTTGGTCTCTCGGGATAAAAGCGTCTACCGAATGCGTAAACTGTATTCAATACAAGATATTGTTTTCTCTCACTCTCTTTTTCCTACTCTTTCTCATTCTCTGTTTGCCTCTTTCCAGGCAATTCCACGCAGCCCTGGAGGACCTGAGTGAAGCCATGCATCTGTGTCCCAACAACCGTGAGATCCAGCGTCTGCTGCAGCGCGTAGAAGAAGAGTGTCATCAAGACGCACAGCAACAGGAGCTGGATCCGCCCCCTCCCCACGATCAAGGCCCACCCATGGTCCCACTTCCATCAATGGAGCCCCGTTTCTCAGACATGGAGCCTGTCCAGGATTTGTTTGAGGAGGATGATTACCTGGAGAGGGATTTGGATGGCCTACCGCTAGGTGTTCCTTCCGAGCCCCACGCTACTCCATCCGGGCTTCCAGTCATTCAAAATATGCCCCCATCCCCCAGCCATCATGATTCCCCCTACCTGGCTCAAGCCTTTGACCTTCGACCCAGCCCACCTTCGATGTCATCTCCTACCCGCCAGGGCTACCAATCCCCCTCTCCGTCACTCTCTCCAACGCACCAGAGCTCTCACTACCGGCCTAGTCCGCCCCATCAAGCCTCCTACCACTTCAGCCCACCGCCCTCCCCTTTACGTCGCGGACCACAGTACCGTGCAAGCCCTACTTCTGAAGGAGTCGCCATGTACCGTCCCCAGTCTGCCTCTGCGGGACGGTACCAACAGGACCAGCTGTCTGGTCGTCCCAAGTCGCCTCTCTCCAAGATGAGCAGCCAACGTTCTTTTCAGCTTCCCCAACAGACTTCCCAATCGCCCCAACAGAGCCAGTGGTTGCAGCCAGCCAAGGCACAGATTGTCCGCACCAACCAGCCCAGCACCGCCGTACACTCCAGTGCCGTACTGGGCAGCAGCGCCTACAGTCAGATCGCCCACTCCATGAGCGCCCGCTGCCCGGGAGACATGGATGAATTTGGGGATGGAGGGTACTCTGCATCGCTTCAACCTCAAGGCAGTCTGAGTGCAGGAGCCTTGTATCAGCGTGCCATGAGCATGGACCCTGGCATCATGGAAGACGAGCTTCCTCAGAGGCCGTCCTCCGCGTACAGACCCGGTCCGGGAGGTGTCCGCTACGGACTGGCGCCGCAGATCAGCCGCAGTCAATCGACCGCCTACTATCCCGTCTCGCCCCATGAGATGGAGCGGCAGGTGACGCTGGGTTCACCCGAGAACACTCATGCACATAGACGTCCTGTCAGTGCCAACAACTCTGAACCCAAACAGCATCCACCAGCCCCACGTCCGCTCATTCATTCCCACAGTACAGGTTTGCGCTTCTCTCCATCCAACAACAGCTTAGCGGTCGGTACCGCTGCAAATCTACCCCCAAGTTTCCGAGCGTCAACGCAGCAAATGGAGATCCCGCTGACGGTTTCCTATGAGGGCAGCTACCACGATGACCTTTCACCAATGTCACCCCCACAAGGCACCGATTTCCGGGTGGTTGGTGGGACGTACCCAGGCGAGGCTCTTCGCTCCCGTGCCACACCCTTTATGGGCATCATCGACAAAACGGCACGGACTCAGCAGTACCTTCAACAGCAGCCTTCGCTTGCATCCTCCTCCTCAACTTCACGCCCCTGGACTGTTTCTTCTCTGGATACAGTGGTGAACAGTCCAGCCACTTCCCCTAGTAACATGGGATACGGGCAGCAAGCGGCACCCCTCAGCCATATCGCGTATTACAACCGCACCAACAACGCTCACAACGGCCACCTCATGGATGACGATTTCTACGCCAACCCTCCAGGGGTAACACGGGACCGGACGGATGCCATGGGCCGAATTAGCCAGGTTCCCACGTACCCTGATGTGAAAGTGGCACGGACTCTACCAGTTTCCCAGGCCTACCAAGACAATGAGTTTAGGCAAATATCTCGAAGTGAAAGGCAAGGCCCGACCTCACCCATCAAACCAAAGAGACCCTTTGTGGAGTCTAATGTGTAAAGATTGAGTCCGTGTGAGAGATTTATTAAGACTTGTTGAGGAAAATCTAACATGCAAACTCTGATTTTATGTCCCGTGTCTCGAGGATGACTTGTCAGGGGTAATTCCACTAAAATGAAGGGAATGCAAAACAAGTGCATCTGTGTTTGCTCTGGACACACAAAAGGACCCTTTGGAATTCTAGTAGGCCTATGTAACTGCTGTACACCAACCTTATACGTCTCTGTACCTTCAGAAGAGGGTGACAGCCAAGAGCCAGCCCTGGACACATTTAGAAACCTTGCGCTTGGCCCCGGGGACCGTACAGTACCAATGTCCCTGCTCAGACTCGTAATAACCCCTCTCTAAGAATCCTGCTGGGTCCGGAGCTAAAAATGTACCTAAAATATTCCAGATCCATATTGCTAAGGCAAAAAAGTGATATTTATCATTTTAAGTTATGTTTGTACAAATATATGTATACATTTCAATGCAGTTGTGTTTTTGGTTTGCCTTTCGTTCTTACTGTAAGTTGACGCGCAGTCAGCAATGTGAAATATTTAAGGGCATTTAAGTTTTCGTCAACCGGTTATAAGGGATCACTACTTTTTTGTGCAATGCAAATACACATTAGTGATGGGTAGCATTCAGGTGGTGAAGCTCTAATTTACCTGCTCTTGGATCACTTGTCAAACCACAAAAGCGGACACTTTTCCAAAGAAACATTTCTCATGGTGTATGGAAAGCGGTTTTTAATTTTACAGCCTCAGAATTCATGCTCTCATTCATCTCAAGTATTAAGAGTTTCTCTGTGCACTGAAACATTGCATTACATTGCAAAGCTGTTGGCCTTCAGGAAATTTTCCATTTTGTTTTAAACTGTGAGGACTTGCATTCAGACGTGATTTCAAAGCCTGCATTGAATTTTACTTTCAGTTAATAGGCCAGGTACGTTTTTATGGACGTCTTTAGGGAGGAGACATCAACACGGATTCACTGAATATGGCTTTACCGATTGTTGTCAACTGCTGTAAAAAAAAAAAAAAGAGCAGTTTGCAGTGTTTTTCTCTTTTAAGAAAAAAGAGGTGCAGTCAGAGTTGACCTGGAATAATGCTTTACTGTACAACAGTGTTTGTATTTAACTCGGTTTTCTTTTTGTATGACATGTAAATGGCTGTACATATGTGCTTAACTAGCAAGCATGCTCTCTGCTATTACGCAAACATTGGGTGTGTGTGTGTGGTTTTGTGTGTGAACATACATTAAGGGAAAAGACTGTGGCACAATAATTTCATTTTCCCTTATTAGACAAAAATAATAGATCAAGTTTGGGTTTGGTATTTAATTTTGCTTTAAGTTTGTTTGAAACTGGCCTTGCGAAGGAGGATTCTCTGTAAATTGTCTGTAAATGTGAGCTGTGCTGTTTCGCCGGGAAGGTAAATATGAAACGTGAATGAGAAATTTTTATCCGGTTTCACGATTGTAAACAGTACAATCATCTGTATGTATGAGGGTAAATAATGAAGTTATTTAAAAATGAATAACACTTCAATGATAAAACTGCTGAGTGGGTCTTATTTCTCATTAGTTTATTGTGGTCGATAAAATGAACAACCTGGTGCACATTAATCGCAACTGTACCGATTGAGCCTGCATTACAAATACATACATTTACTGGTTTTTAGTATATTTCAGTAGGAAGTCACACAATGTCCACAATACATGCAATAGTAATATACACAGTACAAAAAAAGACATGCGAAACAAACGCACACTCATTCAGATGGAAAGACCAAATTAGTGACAGTCTCACATATAACAGTCAATATCTCCTCAAATAACTAAACTGGAACACAGGGAATCGTTGGACAAGCACATCGCAACTCTAAAGAGATTCAGTACTGAACTGCTCTGTTTTCATACTTTATTTTGTGATCACAAGTAGGACCTTGACTTTACTCTAGATTTCAATCTGCAGATTCGTTTAAGAAGCATCTTTAGTTATGCATGTTAACTTGGCAGAGCTATCAAATATATATAAAATCGGAAGTAAACATAGTTGTATTTCCTCCCATTCAAAACAATTTAACTATTTGAATGACTAATCTGTAAGCATTATATATTATTTCTTATTAACAATGAAAGGTACATTCTTTACAGTACAATCTAGTGAGTAAATACTAAGGCACAAGAAAACACATATTCTGATATTTAAAATAATCCAATACATTTAAGTTAACAATGTATCAAACTTAAAAAGCACAAACATTTCTTTCATGTCAGTTTGGTTTGGCTCTGCACAGTTTGAACTCATTTTAAGTACAGCAAGAGTATAGAGTTATACATATTTATATTGGTCCAAAAGTAGATATTTACAGCAGTAAATATTTGTGGCTTAATCCTGCCATACCTATCATAAAACACAAGAGGGTGTCTCAATACAAACAATTCAGCAATTTTACAACTTTCTTCTTCTGTAACTCAATAACACTGATAAATACAATGGGAATGCAGACTGATTTATAAGGACAACGGTAGGAAGGCAGTGGTTATGTAATAAAATTAAGGCGAGCTGGGAATTTCTCCTTCTGACAGTGTCTTAAAGTGCACAGACAGAGCTTCTTCCTCTGGATTCGGTGGTCGCCTGAAATCTTCTCTCGTCGCCACGTAACCCACCACCACCCCGAAGCACGCCAGCAGCAAGCCTAAGGTGTTTGCTAAAACCCCCTCTGCTGCAAACTTCGAGTAAGTCGACCTGACAATATGACATCAGAAACATACAAAGATTACATAAAAGTTCCTCTATTCAATATAAGTGACATCAGAGGCATACGAGTTGTTTTTAGGCATGAGCATCATTCAAGTCCTAAATATCACCCATAAAGGCTAACTATATCAATGTTTTTGGGATAAATTAAACTTTTCCATTATTAAAGGACACTCACATGATATTAAAGAGCAGTTTCTCTGTGATGCCCAACAGACAGGTTCCTATAGACATCGCCAGCAGCAAGAGGCCGAAGAAGACGTGAAGTGGGAGATACCAGCTCCTCAACTGAGCAGATGCCCAGGGGAAGAGGAAAAAGCCCAGTCCCAGCAACCACTGAGAAGATAAGTTGACATTGTCCAATAAAATTGAATCAAGATCATGTCAAAACAAAGGTTTTTAACTCATTTTGTTTTAAGCCACAGAGAGTTTTTTAAGGTGTACATACAATTCTACAGCTCGGTAAATCAAACAAGGAAGGAAGTTTAAAAGCAAGTGTACCTAAGCACAGGTGAAGAGGACATTTACCTGGAGGATAAAGAGAACGAAGGTCAGCATGCCACACCAGCTGTGCAGAGAGTACATGTTGGAAATCTTAGCAGTCGCGTGGAAGTCAAATACAGCCACTAGACCTGCAGAGGGAGACACGTGGCATCTCATAGCTTAGATACATACATTATGATTACATTATCAAATACGTTATTGTTCAAAGAAATACAATTATCTCAATAGAAAAATATATTCGACTTTTGCACTTTATAATGCATGTCAAATCGAATTCTCTACATTGTGGCTTTTCCTTATGTAATGCTAAATGGCTCATATAGGGAAGGTAAGTGCTTGCGGGTCATGTTTACAACAAATGGGAGTAACTACGGACAGATTTGCACAATAGTTGTATCTTTACATGCACCAGTTAACATGCACACGGCTTACCCACAATACTGACGATGAGGGCCATCATGTGCAGTACAGCGTGAAGAATCTTCACAGAGCGTTTACTCTCGTTTCTAAAGACACGATAAACCAGAACAGCTGCAGCGGAGAAACAACCAAATGAGAAAGATCACCAAAAATCACTTACTATTTAGTATGGAAGTAGCCGATTTTGGATGCATCTTTTCTTTAGACGGTTTAAGTTAGTCCCAACACAGGGGAGAAGCATCTTTATTTTATCTTAAACTCTAAACATTTCCCCCCAGAACACTTCAAATACAGGTTTATAATTCTACAGATGCAAGTGTCTAAAGGGGTCCGTCTGGCCTTTGTGAAAGCACACAGATCCCCTCGAGGCTGTTTTTAGCAGTGCTGGTTTGGAGCTAAACCTCTAATAGGCCAATGCCCTTTCAGGTATAAGGTCCTAATCGAATTGCCATGTCGATGGCTTTGAATCAGGATCACTGCTAAATATATTAGCCGTTGAATCAGTATCTGTCTCTGTTGAGCTTTCATTTAACAGCCAGATGGGGACACGTGGATTGACCACGTTTAACCATTAATGACAAATATCAGTTGAGTTACTATATATAACAAAATACACTATACTACAGCATCTCTGAACACAAAAACAGACCACAAATGAGATGGTAATGTTATTAAAATCAGTCCTGTTCAATATTGTGTGCAAGTTTTGAGGGCTTGTGACATGGATCACATACACACACCCTTAAGGCAGAAGATACACAGACCTCCTATTAGATCTTGGTTTAAGAGCTGCAATTCTTTCTTTTACTCTATACAGGAAAGTCGGTTATAAAAGTCACAATAACCAAACCAAAAAGACATCATATATTACACTAATGCTCACCATCTCCATAGAGGAAGACCAAGCCGAGGACCATGCAAAGAGGATGGACGTTAAACTCTTGTGCTGAGCCATCCCAGGCATAACCTCCATGATAATGTCCCATCCACACACCTGTGATCACCACACATGCCAACCCGAGCACCTGAGAAGCCCCCACGTACCACGGTAGCGCCCGCAGGCTGCCCAAACTCAACGGGATCCTCTCCATGACCTGAGAAAACACAGAGAGACAGGAAGACAAACTTACCTTCAGAGGACGAGTATATGAATGACTCCACCTCTTAGGAAAGTTCAATATTTGACAGTCAAACAAAAAGGCGGCGGGTGGCATTTTTATGGCCGTTTGCTACTTTGTTCCTGCCACTGTGGATTTGATTTTAGTCATTTTTGCTCGTTTCATTACATGCCACAAGCCGTGCAGAACATGTGCATAACCTAAAAGTGAAATTAATATTCGTCGAATGAATGAATAAATAAAAATAGATCAAATATGTAGTGTGAAATATCTCAATTTCTCAAGTCTCAATATTTGCCCTAAAAAGTACCAGTGCTAGATGATCACGTGATGTGCGTGTTTTAGTAAACACATGCAGATCATATTCAGTGTTTGCGTTTAAACGTCATGTGCTCTTTGCCAGCCTCATGACAGCATATTTTTACTGGTGTAAAAAACATCTGTTACTTGAGTACATGAGGATAAAACGAACTTCAAATCGCATAAACACGAACCTGTTTTCGCAGTTTAGTTAATAGAACCACTAACCTAATTTTTTTGGGAATAACAGACAAAATGACTCTTTCAGACGTCATGCATGTAAACCACGATCCGATGATACGCTTTAAAATAACGTTTGCCACTTAATTATAGGTTTCGTCAACAGTCAGAATGAATCAACTCACCTGTGCAGTTTATTCCAAACGAAAGCACAGCCACAGAAACGGGCGTTTTTGTGTAGTTAAGAGACGTTATTTAATCTACATTGACAAATGCATCCTCTTAATATCATCTGGTCGCATCTATTCTCTATACCGTTAACTCGAGCGATGATGAAGTGAACTCACGATGATGTTTAACATGCCAACTTCTATCGCATATTATAAGCTTTGACGCACTTGGAAGTTGACGGGCAGAGTCTGGCCACGCCCCAATATCCTCCCTTTAGGCTGTTTATTGAAAGCTGGGCGGGGTCATCGTTATGACGCGTAGAATGTGGGCTGCAACCACTCCTGCAACTCACATCTGTTGCCTTGGCGACGGTTGAGCGATTTAGGTTGATTTGATCATCGGATTATAGCAAACCAAACAAAAATCGCACTGATATAAAAAGATAACCTATATTTTCTCCGTTTCTGAGAGAGAATGCTGTATGTGCTTTACGTATATTAACATCTATTTTAAATAACGTATATGTTATTTAAATGATTGATTTTTTTGTTTTTCAGTTGGTGACTGGTGTGTTTTGCCTACGTATGTATCTTATTTATTCACTCATTCATTCTAAAACATTTTATTTTAACATGTTAATGAGCAAAATGTATGTGTATAACGCAAAGCTGCAAGCATAAACACGCACTAACAGAACCGTGCTCATGTTGTGTCAAATACTGACCACAAGAGGGACGGAGTGAGCTGTGGATATAGCCACCGCAACCCATCAGCATTATTTCCTTCAATTTTCCAGATTTTTGCTGCTCAAGCAATGCCTGCCGTCATCTATATTAACGCTGATGCTGACACAATGTGCATGCACGTGTCACTCTGACTTTATAATCCTGATGTTCAACAATATTCCACCCGCACTGTCCTTTTATTTCCTGCCTTTCTGCTGGGGGTGGAAGAGAATGAGTGATGGAAGATGACATTTTGAGTATGACTTCACAAAGCGATGACTCACAATTGATTCATTGTTTTGAGCTTATAAATATAGAAACACTTTATCTCTCTCTCTCGCCTTTTCTCGTCCTCCTGGGCCACAGACCGACTTCCTCCTCAGTGTGTTTCCTGTCAGGTGGATAGATGCGGTAAAAGAGTAGTTTTGAGTTTGTGGATCATACTGCGATATTAGAAGTTATCAGGGGTTTTTCGCAGATTGTCTATCTACAGGACCGCTCACACTGATCAACTGGGATGTGTTTAAGATAGTGGGAGATAGAGAGAGGAGAAGAGACTGGTCGAAACCGCGCTGCAATATTTTGATTTGCTTCCAAAGCACGCCGTTAATGCTAAATGCTAACCCGCGGTACGGCGACGTGTCATGTCGCCATGACAACAGCCGGCTCTCCGCACTGCTGCTGGCTGCTCCAACACCAGCCAAGAGCACAACAGAGAGAGGGGAAAGTGAGACGACTGCAAACAGGAAACTGCTAAAAATAAAATGATTTGAATTACATTAGTAGTACGTAGATTGCATCTTGCTGAATTGCTTACTTCATGTTGCTTTTTAACATTTCCCCCATATAAGAGCAAAATAAATAAAAATTCAGCTGTCAATGTGGAGTTCAACTTTACTGCAGCAAGTAATTCTACATTAAATGATAATAATATATATAGCCTAGTTTTATTTTTTGTTACAGTTAAACGTCACAATTATGGATAATAATGTGATATTGTAAGGATAACATTCTTATCTGGGTTTTTCTTATTCTTATCATATCTTTGTCAGTATGATGGCAAATGACTGTTTTGACTACTTAACAACTTATATTTGGAAATTTATGGGCTCAACACAGCAAACAACCTATATAGTTTATATGTGTATGTGCTTATAAATAGGCTACTGTATTGTGAACATTATCTGGGATATGAAAGTAACACAAAATTAAGAGACCAGGTTGTGAATGAGTGTTTTAACGTCAATGTGTTTTATTATATTATGAGAGGCTACTAAACAATGCCTGGATCATAATCTTTGTAAGGAAAAACGTCACAGATGCTTGTAGCAGGACTGACCGCCGAGGTTTTCATGCTTTTATTTCATGCGCCAATGGTGAGTCATCACTGTTAAGAAATGGCTCTCCATGGAGACATGAGGTTGGATGTCAGCATCATCATGCAGATTACTTTGGCAAATTTTAAACAATTCACATTTGACATCCTCTAGGTAATATTTTATAGTAGTGTTGATGACTAAATTGTAGACTGGCACATTTTAGAAATCACTGTGCCAGTCAATTAAGTTTAATTGATGGATATAGCCAGCAAAATGGATTTTAATTCATTTGTTGTTGTTGTTTTAAATGATATTATATTGCCTTCATCTTAAAGAAGCTGTTGGTAAAAGCTGGTTATGTTGAAGTCTGTTATTTATATATGAATATATAATATATTCAATGGACTGATCATTAACTGTGTTACCAGATTCTGAATTAAAAAAACATTGGAATTGGAAAAGATTTCTATATTTATCTATTCAATGTTTTAACCTTTGCATTGTCAAACCTGTTGCCACTAAGCAGAGAGGACTGGTTTCTGTGACATTTCCTTCATCTTTTTCTTCTTTGTTCATTCTCTTGTTGTTCTGTTTTTTGCCTGTTGTACCAGGAAGAGAACAGAAATTCATGTGTTTGTCCCTCCGGTGTTGGAGAGTTTTGGTTTGGATTTATTTTTAGCTGCATTTCTTATCTGTCAACATGTGCACATCGATCGCTCCACACCACCTTCACATGAATGAGCCTTTGACGTAAAAGAGAAAACTATCTGCTGCATGCTGGGAAAAGAGACAGATCCGTTTCCCCTGAATTTTCAATAGACTCACATGCGCTGCTCCATTCTTGATGGACAGCCCCGGCTGAGGTCTAAGCTGTTCATGTGTGTAGGATAGATAGAATGAATGAATGTATGTATATATGCAGACGTGCATGAACGTATGTGTTTATGTTTAAGGCAAGGCATGCAATGACCTGTGGACTAGAATGAGACATGCAGGCAGCAGCCAGATGCATCCATGGCAACCTGGTGAGTGTGCAGGGAAGAGTAAACAACCACTATGGATTGTGTGTGTGTGTGTGTGTGTGTGTGTGTGTGTGGTGTGTGTGTGTGTGTGTGTGTGTGTGTGTGTGTGTGTGTGTGTGTGTGTGTGTGTGTGTGTGTGTGTGAGAGAGACTACAGTTATGAGACCACCAAGGAAATGCGTCAGTGATCTGAGTGATATGTAGGGTAATTATGCACTGGAGAACAAAATACTGAACCACTTTAAATATAATTGTTCAGATGAACCACCCACCACAAACAAAAAGCTTAAGCCATCCTTTCACCACCCGGAACAGTCTCTCAAAATGTCAAAGGCATTACAAAAACTGATTCGAGTGATATGCCACCTGAATGAATAGAATATTAACACAATGCAGGTTAACGCAGGGTCAGGGTCAGTTCAAACCCTGAGTAGGATGCAACATCCACACGAAGATTTCCTAATCTCCGTCCATAACATTTCGACTGAATATACAATAGAAATGAAAATTCTTTCATCATTTACTCACCTATTCCTAACCTGTTTATGATTTTCTGCAGAACACAAAAGAAGATAATTCAAAGAATTTGGTAAACAAACAACATTGGACCCCATTGACTTCAACTGTATGGACACAAAACCACATTTCTCAAAATATATTCTTTTGTGTTTCACAGAACACAAACAGGCTACACAGATTTTTAATGATGTGAAGGTGGATAAATAATGACAGAATTTTTATTTTTGCATAAACTATCCCTTTAAACGCCAACTAATCAAGACAACAAAATAAGCATTTGGTAGACAATTTCATTCAACGTGATTTGCATTCAAGCTATAGGCTACATTTATCATCTATTTTTTAGGACTGTCAAACGATTAATCGCATTCAGAATAAAAGTTTGTGTTTACTTAATATTTGTCTGTGTACTGTGCATATGAATTTTGTATTTAAAACACATACATGTAGGCCTATATATTTTGAAAATATTTAGATGTATTTATTTATACCAATAATTGAAATTATATTTAACTGTTTATTAATTTTTATATTTTATATATTTTAAATATATGCATGTATGTGTATGTTTTTATAAATACAAAAATAATATGCATAGTACACAGACATATATTATGTAAACATAATCTTTTATTCTGGATGCTATTAATCGTTTGACAGCCCTAGTTTTTTTTATTATCAGAATATACAGTTTAATAGTCTACTTATTGTAGACTACTTAAATATATAATACTTATTGTAAAAAATAAGTAGCTTTATAGGAAATAGGAAACACTTCCCTAACTGTGCAAACTCCAAGCTTTTTCACGAATACTTATAATCTGAATATCCTAAATTGTATCCTTAAACTGTGAATCTCATTTTACAGTATATATAACAGAGAAAATGCGATGAGTGAAGGACGCACACACATCCTTCCTCGCCCACTACATTCTCCCCACGCATCACGCTTTTCTAGAACCAACAGAAGGAGGGCGCAGTTCTCCACAAACCCGTTTAGGTTAGTTCATGTTAGTTCAAGTTGTTCTTTGCAAGCTGAGGTCAAGCTTACACTAAACCCACAACACCCGGAACACATCATCATAATTTAATTTACAGCTTTATTCATATCGCCATCTATGACACCCGGGCGCTGCGCTCTGCGGGTTGTAATCCGTCGTGCAGCGCGCCGAGTTACCCAGTGGTCTCGTGCTATTTTTAGAACCAACAGCCGCGATCACGTGACCTCGCGAGCGCGTCATTAATGTTGTTGTTGGTGGAGAAGCTGCAAATATGGAGGAAAGAGAGTTGAGACAGGAAAATTGGCACTTTTCGTGAAAAGGAGGGGAAACGGCCTTGCAAAAGTGATAAAGTGCACGACGGACACCGAGATAAGACGCAGCGTGACGGCGCGCGGTGTTGCGAAAGGACAGCAAGTGCCAGGTAAAGTAGAAAGACATTTAAATCGTCTAAGAGTGATGGTTTTGTTTTCTGACTTATTCCTCTTGATATTGACACCCACCGACAGACAGCGATCTTAGCCGCAGGATAGCACATTATGACAGATGATGGGTTTTGTACCGCATTTCGTCAGTTTTACACCTTTTGCGCATTGATAGTTTCGCACCCTGGACAGGCGCGTTGGCTTAAACAAACATCAAGAGTTTGTGCGATTTAGGGCGAGTTTCTGGCGTTACTGCTAACTATCGCCATTTCTTAGGGAAGGGGGGTGATCGTAGCCCGGACGGGATGGGTTTTAATGTTTTTACGATCCTTAGACTCTCCCGTGTCATGTCTGAGCGGTTTGTACAGTCAGATTTGCTTGAACTGTACTACAGTACTGAAGATGTTCACCTGAACGGGAGGACAAGCTGTTCAATCATGCAAATACGATTGTCTTTTATTACGCAACGATGTATCCAAAAAATTAGAGTATCGCGCGATTGCCGTTTTGTTACATTGACACCGCACAAGTACCGCAAGGTTAAGATGACATCTATCTATCTATCTATCTATCTATCTATCTATCTATCTATCTATCTATCTATCTATCTATCTATCTATCTATCTATCTATCTATCTATCTAGTATGTGTTTATCTACTGAATGGATAAGTACGTACGTAAGTATGTGTCTGTCTGTCTACTGTATGTATGCTTGTATGAATCTGTCTGTCTTTCTAGCATAATACATATAGTAGCCTACATATATGTGATCTTATATATTCCCCCATAATTTCATTTGCTATAGTTAGGATGTAATGGATTATGATCCGAGGTCAAAGCAAGGCTGTCCACTGTTAAGTGTTTCCACCTCTCCTGTGAAGTGGGTTGGTTGAGGACAAGTAATCAAATCATTTATGTTTTTCTCCCCCCCTCCTGATTAACTCATCGCATTAAGTCCTGACTTGTCAGCAATTGTCCCAAGAATATTCTGGTATACCAAGATTGACATTTTCCTTTTGATTTTCTCTTTTGAATATTGAAATCCTCAAGTAGCGTGATGTTGTATGTGCTTTAAAAAAAGCTGTATTTGTTCATCAGGATGTGCCGGCGATGACAGTGGCTAAATATTCAAATAAAATTGATGAATATGGCACTTTTTGCAAGTTTGCGTTGTTGCAGAGCACTTACATACATTTAGACAGTAGTTACTCTAGTAAAGAGACAGAATACATGGTATTATTGCAGTTTTTCACCGGAACACTGTACATTCATGAAACTTGACTGAAGGTCAAGTACATTAATAGTACCTACTGTAAAATGAATTGTTCATAGATTGTAATACACAACACAAGCTCATCTGTGCAACCTCAGACACATTTGCTAGAAAGATGCACCGCAATCTGAAAAAAGTGTTTCTTAAAAATCTGATTATAATAGAAATCAGTTTAGGGGTTGAGACACCCGAGTGTCTGGTTGTGTAGATCTTAGGTTATAAAATTGATTATATTCTCAGTATTGCTTTGTGGTTCAGTGTGCTATGATCCCAGGACTGTGCTCCTATTTTGCACATAAAGGTTGAGTATTTTTATTGAGCAGATTAAAAAATGCCAATATATCTAGAACATACATCAACATCATCGTCTGCACAACATTGAATGACATTGAATGGATGAATGCCATTATTCGTTTGCATTTTGCTCATATTATTTGCATTAGGGATATAGTTGTGTCTATTTTTAAACTCTGTGTGTTTGTGATTGGCTGTCTTTTGTCTGACAGGTGATTGGACTTTGATCCGCTCTTTCAAAGAAGCTGAGTTGCAAATGTTTGTAGTAAATGTTCAGTTATTGTACTTTCAATGAGCTCAGATACTTGTGTGCTTTTTCAGTTTTTGAACTTGTCAGTGAGACTGAAACATTCGACAAGTGCTTTTGCAGGTTCTTATCATTTATCTATCTGTAGGTTTCCTTTTATGTATGTATATATCGTAATAACTCGTCCAACGTCTTTTGTCAAATTGTTTTTTTTTTTTTTTACACGTTCACACCCTAATCTTTATGACATGGCTTGTCAGAAAGGAATGCAGAATGTTGGTCTATTTTGCACCCTATATGAAGAGCACATGGAGTTCTGTGATGAATAGTCACTGGGTGTAGAATGACGGAGAAAATATCCAAACCTCTGCACCACCCACAGCCACACCAGACTCTTCAGTCGCTTAACAATACGACTCAAACCCCTCTGGGCCAGAAGGTGAGTGTGGAATGTAGGAGTGTGAAAATCTGAAGGTATTTTGATGTGTTGAAAACAGATGTTGCCTTGGCTACGCTACATGGATGACCTGTACCCTGTTTTACAAGGCTATAGCTGCTCTGTTGAGGCGGCCATAAACTCTGTCAGGATCTCTAACAGTAGACTGTTGTTAAGCCAGATTCAGTACAGGATCATTTCAGAAATCTGTGTGACGCTGAGATGACGATTATTTCATTGCTGTAGATGTTACAGGCTCCAGAACAGTTAAGTGCTATGTAAGCAGGCTGTGTTTCAGATGTTTCTATAAGAAAATTGTGTAATGAGGTGTTGAACATGATAATGATCAAAGGTGCAGGAAGCAGACAGTAATGTAGCCGTGTCTCACTTACACTCCAGTCACTCCAGTTTTTTAAGCTTTTCATCAAACCTGCACAAGACTTTTACCTTTCCCTGCGAGTAAATGATATAGCTTTGATTCTGTTGTGGAGCTTCGGTACGTGGCCAAGAATATAGACGGTTTCAAAGCAACAACATGAACAAACGTTACTGCGCAAGCACGCTTTTGTGGCCCAAACTTAACTTCCGGTACACATCCCTGCAGGTTATTTCTGATAACAAGTAAATGACATTAGCTAGCAAGTTAAAAGTTAGCTTTCCTGTGGCTCAGTGGTTAGAGCATGGCGCTAGCAACGCCGAGGTCATGGGTTCGGGATTGCACATACTCCGAAACAAATGTATAATGTAATGCAAGTCGCTTTGGATAAAATCGTCTGCCAAATGCATAAATGTAAATGTTAAAAGTGTGTCTTAGTCAGTATTCAGTAGTCTGCTAAAACTGTCTATACTATCAAATTATTTTGTGATATTTAGAGAATGGCTTTAGTTAAATGACAGTGTCATCTTTGCATTGTTTTTTTTATCAGTTTGCTTTGTGGCTTGGAAGTCGACATTAATCAGTTGACTTGTCCTCAGATGTGGCATGTTATTTTGCTATACTTAACCGTATGTTGTCTATTAGATTCTGTGTACTTTTAAAACTGTATTTGTCACGTCCCAATACTATTTAAAATAAAGGGTATATAAAAATAATTTGGACTTGTCACAGCGCCTAAAAAAATATCTAAGATGACATAAGAAAGCTCATAGACATGTTATGCATTATCTACCCATCTATTTGAAATATGCTTTGACTAATTTATGACGCTTGCGCGTAACCTAGGTATTCCCGTCTGCACCCACATACTGATAAACTGATACTCACCTATTGCTTTAGTTTCGATGCTTTGTGAGATTTGGGTTGCTCTCATTTGCACTGAAGTGTGGAGTTAGTTAAATGGTGATGTAAAAACAACCTTGAGATATTTTTTATTTAGAGACTTGTGTTTTTCTCTGTTCACCCACACACACAGTTTGTTCAGTCTTCCTCTGGCCCCTGTATTTCTTCAGTTTAAGTAGGTGATTCTTGGCTGGATTAAGCTGCGGTGTGGACCAGACGTTATGCCAACGGTCAATAGTCTAATTAGTCTATACGAGATTAATTGAAATTCTTTAGTAATGCTCTGGGTTTTACACAACAGAACTGTGTGTGAATCTGAAATCTATTTGTTTTGTCAAAATGTAGCCTAACTATTGAGAATATAATGGACCGCTAGACAACACCGTACGTCCTGTATTTATGTACAGCCGTTATATCGTGGATGAATTGTGTCAGACAGCCAATGAATATCTATAGGGAGAGTAGTTTGTCCTCTCTGTGGATCTGAGCCGTGCAGGACTCTTGAACAGCAGGCTGGGACTCAAGAGGTCTACTGGAGGACGTTGTCGCTCTGTGTCCTCTTGGGCATCTGCCATACCTGCCGTGCTTCTGCTGCATGCTAATGACCGATTTCAGCCTTCAGTCTGACTGCTCTGAAGTGGCAAGGACTCTGTAACCTTACCTGCCTGTGCGTGCCTGTTACAAAAGGCATAATGATTAAATGCAAACAAACTATGTATACTTTGTATACAATATATTCAGCTGAATAGAAAAACGTTTTTTTCATCATCATTAATTATTTTTGCACTTCGGGCCGTCAGGTTCATTGCTTTAAATTTGAAGGGCCTCCGCACTCAAGTCAAACGGGCATCCTCAATCTCATCTCAAGGGTATGACGCAAGGGCTTTTGTCTCCGTCGTCACCTAGGTGAGCGCTTCTTGGGTCAACAAGAAACAGCTCACCCGTTGTCTTGCAAGCAAACGCCCTGCACGTATTCCCGCAGGCACGCTGCGTCTGCATCGTCCCGTGGGGGAGAACGGTGAGGGGGGTGCGGCAGAAAATCTGTTGTACTATTTTAATCCTCACACGTCACTTGGATAGTGCATCCCTATTCCCTAGTGCTCGAGCCAGCAGTCAGAAGTGGTTAAAGGTTTTAAATGCCCAGCTTCAATTATTCAACTTTTACCACAGATTCTTACGGCTTTATGTTACCGTAACTGTTGAGTGACAGTCGTGAATGAAAACCAGGCCTTGAGTTTTACATTTTTAACGTTTTAGGTCATGTCTAATTTTCACAACCAATGTTTTTTTACCACGTGTAATTTTTGGAAAGATTGACATCAGCTTCTGTCCCACACAGCTCTTATTTTCATTTATGTCATTTTTATGTGCCGTCGACCCTGACTGAGCTTTAGTGTAAGTGAAATGGGAGTTGATCGAATTGGTGAGTCAGAGATAACTGTTCACAGGTCATTGATAGTTTAATAGATGCATGAATTATTAGGAATTAGTGACTTGGTAATTTTTTGTCTAAACCAATATTCCTAATGTTGAGATGGATGATGAGATCTATGGGTGAGATGTGAAGTAAAGGAGCTTTAATGTCTCATGGCTTCATTTGTTTGGACATTTTCTAATAGAAAAACATTTTATTAGATGGTTTCTTAATGGATAGTTCATCCATTCACAATTGAAATTCTCACCCTTAGGGTTTCAAAACCGTATACATTCCTTTGCTCTGCTGAACACAAAGATATGTGAAAGAATGATCGTAACTAAACAGTTTTAGGGCACTTTTGAATACAATAGTAAGGACAAACTAATATGGTAGTCAATGGTGCAACTGTTTGGCTTCCCACATTGTTCAAAATTTCTTCTTTTGTGTTTAACAAAACAAAGAATGTATACAGGTTTGGAACAACTTGAGGGTGACTAAATGATGACAGATTTTTCATTTTTTGGGTGAACTATCCCTTGAATATTCAGAAACTGTATGCACCCTAACCACTATGGGAATAACCAGGAAATTGATTCTTAGATACTATGTTTCAATCATCAAAACTTTTGCTAGAGAATAAAAACATACATTCAAATACAGTAAATTACTCCATCGGTGCAAATGAAGCTATTAGTTGTATCATCATCCATTATAGACTAGTGCATAACTATAAAGTTATGTAATAATCTCTTACTTTGGTTATAGCACATGTTAGAGGATTTAAAAGGGATTTAGAGGGAAAAAAGAGGGAAAAGAGATTTACTTATAGAAAAGGTTTGTGTACCTGGTAGCCATCTTTAAAAATCGCCTGAAAACACATCTCTTCCGTGACCGATTAACACTGACTTTTATTCTTTTCTATCTCTTTTCTACTCTTTCTCAAAAAAATAAAATAAATAACCCTTAGCTTTGTATACTGTACTAGGCTTCAACAGACCAGTTTTTACTGCACTTATGCATTATGTTATCTTATGTTGTTCCAATTGCTTCCATTGTTATTCCTTTTAAAAGTGTTAAGCACTGATCAGCGTTTTGGCACAGAGCCTAAATGATTGCGTGATTATAGAGAGAGACAAAGATTTGGACAGGAGGTACTTTCACCACTTTCATTATATTACCGAGAGAGCTTTAGAGAGCAGCTTCAGCCTGCTTCGGTGAATACAGGGCTTTCCGGAAACTGCGAACATGTCAGCGCCCCACAAGGCCACGGGGCATGTCAGAGCCGGCTGTGACTAGAAAATAGAGCGAGCTGTTTGCATAACATGGGAAAACTATTTGAAGGTGTATAACTTTATTTGAACTGTTAGAGCCATATGACCAAGATAGAAAATACTTAAACTATATAATGGACTAGATATAACTAGATTTTAAAGTAACTATTCTCTTATTTATTTGTCATGAAGTACACCTTGAAGCCGATATGGCAGAAAACAATACAATTCTGGAATAGTTTAACCCAAAATAAAAATTCTGTCATTATCATTCACCATTGTGTCATTCAAAACCTGTATATTACTCACAAGAGGATATTTTGAGAAATGTGGTTTTGTGTCCATACAATGGAAGTCAATGTTGTGTTCTGCAGAAGAAAGAAAAAGTCATACATGCGTATGTAGGATTGGACTTCTGTGTCATACACTGTATTCTTTTCCTGCTGCAGTTGCATGAGTCGACCAGCAGGTGAGGCCAGAGGACACTGTCCCTGTGCATGCAAGGGGACCTGAAAGCTTGTCCTCTCCCCAGTACAGTGCTGCCAGTTTTACCCATGATTCAGAGCGGCTTTAGAATATAGTGGCCAATAAGGCTTTGCATATTGTTTGAAAGTGTCAGGCAGATGCTCCATCTTTAGACTTTTGTTGGTTACTTGGGAAGGTTTTTTTTTAACACATCTCATATCTTAATATTTGCTATGTTAAAGGTATAGTTTACCCAAAAAAGAAGATATTTTGAAGAATGTTGGTAAAGAAAAATCGTTGGTCCCTGTTGACTTCCATTGGTTTTGTGTCCATACAATAAAAGTCAGTGGGGTCCAATGGTTACCAACATTCTTTAAAATATCTTCTCATGGGCTTTGCAGAAGAAAGAAAGTCATACAGGTTTAAAATGTCAAGAGGGTGAGTAATGATGACAGAATTTTAGTTTTTGCGTGAACTACCCCTTTAAATGCAAGATTGACAATATTAAAATACCAAGTTGTGCTCTGAATACTATATTACGTAATAATATGAAGACCTATGAAGTGTGGTCCAGTTTCTTTACAGTCGCTCAAACCAGATAGTCCAGGTTCTCTTTATTTGTTCAGGTTTGATGGTAGAATCACAGGGCAGCATGGGTAATGTGCTAGCCCGCTGCGTCTCCAGTCGCTGCTAGGCAGCGTGGGTACTGTAGTGCGTCTCCGGTGACTTACAGGCAGTGTGAGTCATCCATTAATAGCCCTCTGGATCTGTTTTGGAAGCGGCGACCGTACAATCCCCTTACAAGCGAAACATAATAACTTTCTGACGCTGGCATTAATGACTCTTTACAAGCCTGTTAACAATCAACAATGAGACCGTAGACACTCATCAGCTGGTTTTGGTCTTGCGTGTTTGTTTCTGTTTGGAAGGGAGGGTGTTTCGTGTTACACACTGTAGGTTCCCCATGAATATCATTTATTTTGTTTAGTATGTTCATTGTTCCTGTTGAACAGTTTAGTTTCATCATTACATTTGCACTCAATGCTTCATGTTCCAGATTGAAGAAGGCAGTTTTAAAGAGGTAAAGAAATATTATGTGCAGTGGTGCATTCTGGGATTTTGTAAGGATAGAAATTGTTCACTTTTTGTGTGGTTATTGGGTGGTATACTCCTATTATGAAGCAGACAGGTTATTTTTGTAAAAGGGATCTCTTATTAACTCCACTGTTTGTCTGTTGCAGTGAAGGTGCCCTGCGACTGCCATCATCGACCATCACAGCCCTCCCTGTGAGGTCTACGGTCATGGCCGACGCTGAGGACCCCCTTTAGAGCTCGTCGACCCACGGCACCTTGCCTCCGTAACCGGGCGAAACAGAACTTGTTCTCTTTATCCCAAAATCGCTTCCAGCTCGAGCAACATCTTTTAGAACTTCAAACTCAGAGGCGACAAGTGACGTCACCCATGAATTCACCTAATACACCAGGTATTCATTCATATAATCACTCATTATGGAAAAATGTGTTGTGTTGATGCTGAAATTGATGCTGACGTCTCTCAATGACGTTTCTGATTGAAAGGTTAAGTGTAATTTCTCTACTGATTTTCATTGGTTCAGTCAGTGCTGTAGGTTTTATGTTAGGATATTTTCTTACAAGGGAGCTGCCTGTGTAGCTGAAAAGTGCTGGAAAAAGTGCATAATCAGGATTGTTTTCTTTTTTTTAAATGGTAAAATCAGTACATTTTTACCTTTTTTTTCATTCTTTTTTCATTCACCCCCATGTGGTTCAAAACCTGTATGTGAGAAATGTCTCAGTGGTTTATAGAAGTCAGTGAGGGCCAATGTTTGGTAACCAACATTTTTCAAATGATATGGAAGGCCGTCGGGGTGATGATGACAGAATTTTCATTTTTGGGTGAACTATCCCTTTAAAGGGATTTTATCTGCCACACTGCAGTTGGTCAATTAAAATCAATTGAAACTTTTTAGCATTGTGTTTGCAAACAAACAAGTAGTGTGGCATTATTTTGATCAATTTGTTGTGGTAGCAATGAGACCTGCCTCGTAGCTGTAGCAATAACAAATCACGTTTCAAATAGTTTTTATCTGTCAGGTGAATAGTAACCTGCTGTTGTGGTTGTGTACGTAATTACGTATAATCGTCTTGTCTCAGGTGCAGCTCAGCCAGGGTTGTCATTGCTCACGTAACAAACAACCTTTCCTTGCAACATGTGGCTTTTGTTTGTTATCCTGCATCTGCCGCTACCTCTGCGTTTCACCCTCACCCCTCCATCCCAGCATCCCTTTCTACTTAGTTTTTGCTCCTGTAGTTCATACCTTCGGCCCTGTTCCCGCCCCCTCTCTTTCCTCTCTGCCCCTTTCTCTGGGTCTCTGCTGTTTATAATTAGAACAGGTAACAACCTCTATTAACTTTCTGTCCCCCTCGTGACGTCTTTGAATGTCACTGGATGCCGTGGCAACCTTCTACACTGCACCCCACATCCACATCAACACTGCTCGGAGGGCTCTTTGCTGGTTGGGCCGTTTGTTTTGCTTTAATGCAACTTGATAGGTTCTTTGATTATTGTCTCTGCTGCATGTGTGTTCGGTGTGTATAAGAATGGGTTTGACATTTTTGAGTGTTATGAGATGCAATGAAACCAGTTTTATAATATATACCAACAGATAGATCGAAATCTTAAATCAAGATACATTTACTTGACAAAATCAAAACACCATGATATGTCTGTTGTGGTGTTGTAATGGGAAACCCTGGTTTGCTCGTTTGCGATGTCCAGTGAGCCTGAAGCTCCATGTGATCCAGTGTATCCAGACCCATCAAAGAGGAACGAGTGTCAATCCATTCAACCATGCAGCAGGGTCTTTTGTTCTGCTGGGGACATGTTGTACAGTTCTGTTCCTCCAATGAAAGGTCATCCCATCTGCAGATGCCCTTCACCGTTAATAGGTTCTACACTTGGCACTGTACAAGTTCAAGGATAAATGTGTCAAATGTTGTGCACTGTCACTTTGTGTTCTTTCGGTGGGGTAGTGATCCTTTTAAGGTGTAGGCACAAGATGTTTCTTTTCGATTGTGAAGCTTTAGCATCGTGATGCTACCGTAGCACCACCAGTACATCATGCAACCCTACTATACATCCGATTTGACTTAATAAATAGATTCGTCCAGTAAGTGAACATACATTAACAAGTTTTTAAAGACGGTCTGGAAAAACGTCTTGATGCATCAACCTAATCGACTGTAAATGTCTTCTAAAGAGAAACCATATGTTTTTGAGAATAAGCTAATAATATTTTAAGCTTATGTGAAAAGGAAATGCAAACTACCAGATTCGAGTGCTAAACTCAAATATCTGGGATGGCATAAGGGTGGATAAATTCTACAAGAATGTTTATGTATGGTTGAACTTGTCGTTTAAGTAGAAAAGTATGAATCTCTTTTTCAAATTCATTTTTTCATTTGTCCCAACTCCATCATACACAACTGGTACATAATCTGAAAAAAGGACAGTATTAGTTTAGTGATTTAACCTGTCTCAAGCATTCATGTGTCTGGAATACCGCAGAAGGCCTCCCTCTAAGGATCTTGTCATTATCTGCATGTGTTAATGTTTGAATAAGGGAAATAAATACACACAAGTCTCTATGTGAGCGTGTGTGTGTTATGTGGCAGGGAGGAGCATTGCAGTTAGGGCTGTGCGGAGAATGAGTCATCGCAATGTTCTATTTGAGGAGAAAGAATCTGTATGCGGCCCCTGCGCTGTGCTTGTGTGTGTATGTGTGTGAATCCTCACTTTGGGTGGAAGTGCATCTGTCTATGCCTTGATATGAGTCACCAAATGATGATCCAAAAAAAGGTTGTTTTTCCAGCTCTTAATGTATATGGCTACCATATCAGACTTTGATGTCGCTGACATATCTGAGCGTATTTATGCATGCGATTGTGAGGGTTTTTTAGTGTATATGTGTGGACAAACTCACGGCAGGAAACAGAACGCTTGTCCTCTTTCTCATTCCCTCAAAGGAATATCTGGCAGTCGCTCAAAACAGGGATGTTTAGAAAACAAATTTGCAATCTGGTGCTTATTTTTCATTTGTCCAGCTGATTCAGTTTATTTTGGTTTGTCGGGTTTGTTTTCGGTCCCGGCGGAATGGATTTTGTGAATCTGAGAATTTCTCTGGGCTCATAATCGAGACAGGTAACAGATTGCTCATCGATTGGCCGATTGTTATTCAGGTGGTATTGACAGGCTCTGGGCTTGTCTGTGCCATGTCTGGATCGACTTGCAGTGAAATGATCCGACAGCGGCGGTCGGGTTTTTTGAGCGTCTGGATCGGGTGATTACGTGTCCACAATGAGTGTTGCTGTGGTGTTCTGGGTAATTTTGGGGTGTTTTTATATTGACCCTTCAGTCAAAATCTGGTCCCTAGATATGATTTGGGTTTCTTCTTTATTAAAGACTCTGCTATGTAAAAACCAAAGGTCAGATTGCTTGGTACAAGAGTTCCCAAACTTTTTAATTCAACCCTTGAAAAAATCTATCTTAAATATAACTTAAGTCCATCAACATATTTTTGCAATAATGAATGAAGGATCTTGATATAAAAAAATAATATTAGATATTTGTACTAGAAAACCAGACAAAAATTGTTAGTAAGAAATTAGTTTTTTGCAGTGTAAGTTATAAGTGTAGACATTTGTTCCTTTCCCAAATTCAAAGTATGTATGAAAATATCATTTCTTGAATACATTTCTTAGAAAACACTCTTAAAATGTGTTTTCCAATGATGGCAGCGGCCACAGGACAGACCCCAGCTGTAACCGAGTTATCTGTGTGGGAAACCACTTTGTTTCTCTTGGCTTTGTTTTAATTAATCCCATCCAAACTCAGCCTATTTTCGTGGCTCACTAAGTGTGAGCTAATATAGTCTGTGTTTTTAGAGCGATGGAGAGTGAAAGTTCACATGAAAGTTTCAAAAATTTGGTCTGACTATCCACAACCTTCTGCCCACCATCACCATTATTCTTCACCGTCCGCAGTTCCTCAAAGCACAAAGGGGGGGTTTACAGCTCACTTTGGGTTCTCCTTAATTGGGTCAGGTCCTGCTAAAGGCAAGAGAGAGAAAGAGAGAGAGAGTGAGAGACTAGCTGTCAAACAGAGTCTGCTGCCAAAGTCCTTGACATTACCAACATGAGTTCATCACTTGTGAAAAAAGGGCTTAAAAAACAAGTGGTTTGCTCCCCCCACCTTCCCATGGCTAAATATAAGCCCAACTAACGTCATAAAGCCCAAAAGGTACATCCACCTATAAATAACATGGGCGGTTTGAAACTAAAGCCAACAGACAAGACCGGAGTTTAGGGGCCGTGTAAAAATGTAGACTTGGGACTTGTTGCTCTTTCTCAAAAACTGCTTAGTCTTCCCTACGGCTGCAGAGGTGTTTAGATTAGGGGTGTGCAAAAGTACACATTTTTAAATTAGTGCTTGGGTTTATGAATGAATAGTCAACTAGTCAGTCTTAAAGGGGATAGATCATCCAAAAATTTCAATTCTGTCATTAATTCACCCTCTTTGTTTCAAAACCTGAATGACTTTTGTTCTGTTTTTCTGCACAAAAGAAGATATTTTGAGAAACATCTCAAAGGTTTTGTGTCCATATAATGGAAGTCAATAAGGGCCTGTGTTGTTGGGTTACCAACATTCTTTAAATTATCTTCTGCAGAAGAAAGAAAGTCATACAGGAATGACATGAGGGTGAGTAAATGATGAATTTTTTTATTCGAGTTGAACTATCGCTTTAACCTCAATACACAACATGTAAGCATGTTATACATACATACTAGGCAGGCTGCATGCTCTTGCCTTGCCAAAGTTGATTCTATATGCAGCCTACATTCAAATTATGTGTGCCAAAGCATTAAAAGATGTCCACACTTTGATTTTGCCTGCATACGTGCACACAGCCAGGCAATGAGAGGAGCCGCTGAGTACACGCACATCTGTTCCTCGTTGTTTTAAACACGTCTTTTTTTTTTCAAACAAGTACTTGACAAAGCCTTTCTTTGATCTTCGCCTGCTCTTGAGCCAAATCCATTTTAACTCTCAAGCACTCCAGTGGTCATGGTTACAGGCTGCTCTAAAAAAACACGTCAGTGGGCTAATTTAGGCACTCTGGATAAATCTTACCCTTTAATATTGGTCTGGGATCAACTTTCCTCATATGAAACAAATGTTTAGCCATCGTAAGAAAACTGCGAAACAGGGCTCAGATTTGTTTCTGCACTCTTGTTTGGTTTGCGCTTGTCGTTACGGGCTTGATGCATCTCCTTTGTTGGAGGTTTGTGCAACAGGTCAGTTACTTTTTTCTCATGATTGCTATCTCAGAGAATAAATGCGATGCATGCATTAGGAGGCCGTGGAGGCTGCAGAAGTGCAGAATATAGATGTCAGACGGGAGGGTATGAAATCAATGGTTCAGTTCACAATGGATGCATTGGATACATTATGATTGTTTCACGCCTCTTGTCAGAAAGGTTTAGTGCTTTTAAAATCTGAATGTAATTTCACATCCAGACATAATTTTTTGTCTCTCAATGTAATAAATTTAAAACATAGGTTGTCCGTTGTGTATCCAATGTAAAATGTGCATTTCAAAAGCAAGTTTAAAATATTAATAATTATTAATATTATTTTTATTTATTTGTATTAATACTTCAAATTTGCTTATTTTTACCATCGTTATTTAACCATTATTTTATTTATCTATTATTATTATTATTATTATTATTATTATTATTATTATTATTATTATTAATATTAATATAAACAATAATAATAATAATAATAATAATTATTATTATTACTCTGTTTATTTTATATTATTTATATTATTATTTTATTTGTTAATACTTTAAATTCTATTCATTTATTTATGTATTAATTCTTCAAATAAAATAAATGTACTCATTTTATTACATTATTTTATATTTATCTAACATTATTCATTTACATGCTTTGTAAGTGGCTCTAGTTGATTTGTAGGGTAAATTGGGTGACCTGTCAGACATCGGCATGTCATCGGTTTTATAATGCCTGCCGTCCAAGTCTTTTGGCCACATGTGCTTGTGAAACGGTGACCCTTGTGTTCTCTGTGTCAATAGTGCTGACGCAGATTCCTAAGTATTAAAGCGTTGTTTGTACTAGACGCTCAGATTTAAGCGGTGGCATTGCGGCTACATGAATTCGTCTCATTCATTATATCCTGCACTGGTAAACATGTAAGTGATATGCAGTGTTCTTTTCATACGGTGTGCCTTTGTGTCCCTGCGGATATTGATCTTTGTCTTATTTACTCTCACGTCAAATCGAGCTTTGTTGTTTTGGTCACACTTCTGCGGTCTAATACTGTATCTGATCGACTCCTGTTTTCGCCACCTTGATTTGCATGACAGACAGTCCACCATCCGCTCGTTTTTATCTTTTTGTCTCTACCTTTCTGTCGCTCTCTCACTCACTGCCTGTCTCTCTCTCACCCCCCTCCTTTCGCTCTCTCTCTCTCAGCTCCCGACTCTATTTATAGCCCGGTCCCGCCCCTCCCCTGTCGCTCGGCAGCTATTTCCAGCAGCCCGAAGCAGCTACAGTCTGTTTGTAAACTCTGCGTCTCTACACCTCTGCTCTCCCTTTCGCTATGCGCAGCAGGGGAGGGTGTGGAGATTCAGCTTCGAACAATTAAAACTAAAACGCAAAACAAAAGAAACTGCAGCGGCAACGTTAGACATTTTAAGCCCATTCATCAGGAGGTCGAGCTTTGTGGATCTGCGGCCGTATTACGCGGATCAGCGGACTCGGAGAGGCGAGGTTAAGGAGGGGAAGGAAGGAAGAAGGGGACAGGCAGCTAACTATTTGCCGATTAAAGTCGCCAAGGGATGTACTCTGTGTTCCTCTTTATCTGTCTGTTGTATCGTCTCTCTCTTTGATCTCGTCTCTGCTTCGCTGCTTTTCGTCATGGGGAAGTCGCTTTTTTGGAGTCCACCGATACCACATGCATAACTTCTGGATACAGGCACGCTCAGACCGGGGGACTTGGATACGAGCCACGCTTGGAGTTGTCGGCGTGAATTAGCTGTTTGTGTCAGTAACAGACGATTAGACAAGAAGGTGATGGTGGTTTATGAATAGAGCCGTTTGTACGGCGGACGTGCTGATAGTCCGAGCGAACAATTTAAGGATCCGTCTACGGCACTTTTTTCCACGGAGAACGGTTGTGTTTTGCTCGTGTTTGTTTGTTTTGAACATGGAACTAACAGGCAAAAGTCCTGTTTGTTTTCTCAATGCTTGTACCTCTTGATTAAAAAAAAGCGGACACGTCTTTTCCGCAGCTCTTTTCCAGGATAGAAAATCATCTTTCAGATGTGTTTTTTGAGCAGCGTGGATGACGGAGAGTAGGTTCTCTCTTTTATTATTCAGTATTTTTTTGGCATTAATTGTGGGGTGATATTTTGAGACTGGCATGCTTTTGAAGCCAACCGTACCGGGACTGTGCGCGATGTTGCAGACGATCTATGAGACAGAATCCTGCTTCTCTTCAGACACCACGTCCAGCCGAGAGCAACCCGTGGAGCTGCTACCTCAGTCCAGAAGCACCAGCATGCCTAGTACCGGTGAGTTCTAGAAAGAGAGTAAGAGTAGATGTAGAAATGCAATGCATTGCGTGCATTAAGAGAGGAAAGAAAGAGAATTGGGTGGTATTGGGTGTTTGCATCGCTTCAATTGAAGATACTTTGAAGTCAGGAGTTGTTGATGTTTGTTTGGTAGAACAACAGTTGTGCTGTGGCTACATCTTGACTTTGTTTTGTCTGGTCAAACTCTGTTTGGACAAAATCAAGAGAGTCATGGTGTTAACCTGGAATCTCTAAACAAGTGGCTGCCTTTCTGTTCTCTGGTACCATCAATGTCACTAGGGTTGGGAATCGAAAATCAATTCCAAATCGGAATCGAAAAGAATACGAATTGGATACTTGAAAGTGATTAATTCCTGTGTGCATTTTTTAAGAAGTGTGCATGTGTTAACTTTTGATCTGCTGATATCTCAAGAAAAGCCATTATGAAAATTAACCATATTTTTACTATAGTAAGCATAGTTTAACTATAATATTTGCAGTTAAGCACATGAACCATAAAAATGTACCATAGTTTTATTAGAGTAACTACAATTTAACCATGATGTAGTTAATATGAATTGTAATAAATCAGAAAAAACATGGATGCTATGTGTATATTTGCACAAAACGATGCTCATAATTATATATATATTTTTGCAAACCAGTTAATAAGCAGGCTAAATGACCATACGGGTAGATATCTAAATGATTTACTTCAAATGTGGAATCAAAACTGGGAATCGATAAGAATCTAAATTGAGAAGAAGAAGAATCAGAATTGGAAGCAATAAAATTCGAACGATACCCAATCCTACACTTTACGTTCACCTAGCACGGTTGTTAGGTTAAGGTTCTTAAGTTAATACGTCAGAGAGCACGTGTCTTGAAATTCTCTTGAAGTATTTAACCCGGTAAATGCAAATGTGTGCTGGGTGTTTTGCAGCTAAACCCTCAAAATGAACTTGTAAAGTGTCGAAAAACTGTTATTTTGTTTCGCAGAATTAGAGAGACATTTAGATTTATATTGGTGGAGCAAACTTATGCCTCGTCCTTGTCAAAAGTGACGTCAACGTTCCCGTCAGAGCCCTGTGATGTTCGGCCATCTCTCACCTGCACTTGAATCAACAGAGAGGAGCGACTGTGTAACAGCATGTGGGTGTGTGGCCGTTTCTTATGCCTTGCGCCGGGCCTGTTTATCTCACACCTGTTCAAATAGATAGATGTGATGTTGTAAAATTTCATTTAGTTCTCCGTTCATAAAAGGGACCACTTATTACTGCTCTGAAATTCATTAAGGTGAATGTTTGTTGATTTAGGACTGGTGTAGGTTACTGGAAAGTTTCAGGTTCACTCTTGACTGTTAGTAATGTCAACTTCACTGGCTTAATCATTACTTTAAACATTTGTTTTTATCTTTTTGTTAAACATATTCGATTTTGGTCAAGAGTTATATAAATGGCACTTTTATGAATGAATAAAAGAGTTTTAAAGACTATAGTTTTTTGTGTATTTCAATGTTTAATCTATATTTCAAACATATGTTCTTTTTATACTGAAACAAAGTGTGAAAAAAAGCTTCACATCCTTTTTCCCCAACAGCTCTTGTAAAAATAGGCTGTTGTTGCCAACTGGCACATACCATATTATGTAGTGAACCTTCTGAAAGCGCATTCACAGGCTCGTTTAATTTTACCCCCAGTCAAAAAATTCGGTAACGCTTTAGATTACGGCCCGCAATGTACCGCATAATTAAACTAATTGTAACAATAATGTACCTAAACAGTACATATCTGTAGGTAAAGGGGAACGAGATGCACAATTTTTGGAATAAAGAGGTAAGAGACAGGAAAACGTTTAAACTTATACAATTTACAATTTAATAAAGGTTTAAACGCAACGAATGGCAATGAATTAGCGATTGAAGATGAGTTTGTTTGTGTTTAAAAGATAATTTCCCTGAACTTTGCATATTGTTCCCCTTTACCTACAGATATGTACTTTAGAGGTACATTATTGTTACAAACAGTTACGCTGTAAATTCTGTTTAATTATGTGGTACATTGCGGGCCGTAATCTAAAGCGTTACCAAAAAATCATATGATTCCTACCGGAATGTCTGTATTAATGAGGTACTGATGCTAACAGGATGAGAAAACTTAAAGAATTGTAAATGATTTTTCTTAAGTCCTCTTAATGTCCTACAGGTGCATGTAATCCTAAATGTATTTTAGCACATATTTTTTGTTTTTATCTGGAAAGAAAATCCAATTTAGGATCCAATTTATAATAATACGTGCAACATGAATTCTGTAGGATGTTTGACTATGACCGAAAATGTCAAGTATTCATTGCCTTAATTTATTTTTAAAGGAAGTAAACCAGAAAATGTAAATTCTCAGAATTCTCAACTCTTATAATTTATTCACCCAATGGTACTCAAAACGGTGATGCTCCAAAAGCACATTTATCCATAATTAAAGTAATTCATATGTCTCCAGTAGGTTTTCAAATGTCTTCTTCAACCATATGTGAGAGAAAATTTGTATTTTGAGCTTTTTTTTATGAAAATGTTTGTGTTCAGATAAAGAAAGAATCTGGATATACATCTGGGATGGCAAAAAAAAAAAGTGAGCAAATGATGAGAGAATTTTCATGTTTAGGTGGATTAAACCTTGCTGGGCACTTTGGCATACGCTACAGTTATATTTACTTCTCCTCAACATTTGGAAACAATGGAGTGTTGACATTTGTAATTGGCCTAGAGGAAACTTGACACACTTCACATATCATGTACAGCATGCCTTCTGCTTATGTAACACAATGTATAGGTAGCTGTTGGCTTGCACAAGTATTGTAGTCGTCTGGACATCTGTCTCCGCTGCACCAGTTACTTCTTTTGTTTCATGTGGAGCAGTCTGTGAAATATGTAGGTGTTAGACTAGACATTTGTTGTCATGCTTTGATTTTTTCTATTTAAAAAAAAAAAAAGTATGTTAGTATTGTATAACGAAAATATGAAAAAAGAAGGATTCTGTACACCCAAGTGCCTACGCAACATTGGAACATTTCTTTGCAGATTTGGCAAATTGCAAATACAGATTTACCAGTTAAGCTGAACTGATCCCATAAACTTGTTGAACTGGGATCGAATCACAAGTCGATATTCCCCGAGGAGGTTTTTAATTAATTGTACCTGCCTTATGTAATGGAAAAAGCATTGCAACATCACGCTGAATCGGTATGGATTAGGCAGATTTGATGTGTAACTAGCTGCTGCCTGTCTGAGCTTCTGAACGTGTGACTGAACGTGTAATAGCCTTTAGAGAATAAAGGGACGTCTCTGAATGAAACTTTGAACAGTTGTCTAAGTGTTGAAGGAAAACCCTGTAAAGATTAAAAAAAAACTTTGATTGAAAAGTTAAAAGAATATACTGACAATTGAACCTGCTTTTTGTTCTGCAGACTTTGATTCATTTGCGTTTTAGAAAGTCAACCTTCTTAGCGGTGTCGCGTCAGTCACAGAACAAAGGAAAAATCAGCAACAGAAGCTAATACAAAAAGTGCACATTGCATAAACGCTCTGAATTGTATCTTATTTATGGCTTGGTATATACAACAGTTTTGCTTTGACATAAAGATGTCATGCCCAGCCACTGGCAGTCTCCATCCTTCTAGCTCACCTACACTCTCTACATTTTTTAGACATGATATCACTTTTGTCCCAGGCATGAAGTACATTAACATTTTTCACAAATTCCCTAAATGCCAGTTTAGCAGTGTCAACAGATCTTGTGCATGTGTCATCTAAGTTCTGTGCCAAACTAGCTAATAGCTAATGGGTGGCCAAGTAAACATTATCTATTGGCTTTCAGTCTTGAACCCTTGTTTTTTTTTGCCCAATCAAACTTGGCAAAGTAAAGAGCTCCTCTAAATTTAGCTGTACCAATTCCACCACGGCTAGTCAACTATTTCTGCCCAACGATGTCCCCTTGCTAAAATAAGCCCCGGGCATGTCACGCCTGTTTACGGGCACATATTTGCACCCCGTGTCTTGAATAGCAGCTGTATTTTGTGGGGCACTATGGGAATGCATTAGTCCCATCCACCCGGTTCCCTTTCAGCACTTCGTCCGAAGTCTATTCTCAAACTGCTGTCGTGTTTGACAGACGAGCTAATTGAAACAAACATGAGTCAGTCAATCAGTGATTCAATGGTTGATTCAGTGGATGATTCACATAATCGGTTGTTTATCCGTCGCTCTTTTTGCTGAGCAGTTATCAGTATTACATTGTGTAGGTGTTCAATCGACAGGATAATACTCCCTCAACAACAATTAAGGCAGGATGACGCCAAGGTTATAAATCAAACCAAACAACAAAATGCATCGGATTCAGACATGGAAGTCAAAGAAGGGTTGAATGCTTTGCCCTTAAACTGTTAGAGTTTCACATACCAAATCTCAGAAGAGAGACTGACAATTCATTTAAAGTTTATCTCCAATGGATTGTAGATATTGAAGGCATTCAGGTCAGTTTGTAGTTTGCAGTGGAGTGGAAATGAAATCGTATATACTCCAGGCCGTGCTGTTTGTACCCTACACACGAGCTAATAATATCTGACCGGTATCATTTTCCTGTCGTCTATTATTGGGTTTTAGTAGAGTGTGGTTCTGTTATGGCTGTCAAGGATATTTCTGGAGGTGAGAGGTTATTGTAGACAACAATATGTCTGTTTAAATTTGTAATGGTGGTATGTTTGTGGCTATTTTAGCCTGTCCTTCATTTCTTCATTGCTAGGGTGTTTTGGGTGGTTGCTAGGCTGTTGTTTACACACGTACCTTACAAGTTTTTATTAGGGCTGTGACAGATTATGAAATTTGGCTGACGATTCTATTAAATAATTGCGATTATGGTGATTCGTTTTCTGTCTTAAGGCTTTAACAATATAACTCAATGAAGAAAATATATACTTTAGAAATGTGAACATTTTGTAAATAACTAATATTATTTACTGTAGAGTGACCTTAACAGAGAAGACTTGAGTCTTGAGCACTAAAACTATATGAGGGTCCTGCTGTGTAGATGCAGCAAGTCTGTAAAAAAATACAAAGCTAATATAACTCAAATGATGGAGAAATGTCATTTTAATGTAACCGTAAGTGCAGATAAAGGACAGTGGATGTAAAATGCAGAAGATACTGCAGTTCACTCTTGTTTTCTGAGGACTCACAATAATTGTGCTTATCTGAAATAATTGCGATGACATCAAGTAATTGCAATGAGGCGATTATTTAAAAATTGTGACAGCCCTAGTCTTTATTCAATCTGCTTGCTTTTAGGTATGGTGTCTTTGAATGTAAATCTATGGTTTTAGATTAGATTGGATTAGATTTATTTATTGTCTTTATGTGACATGTGCTATGAAATTTGGATGCCATTCTTCAATATACATATGTAAAATTTACTTCAAAAATATTCTATCAAAAACAGTGCATTTTTATTTGATTTGCCTGTTTGTTTAATGGTTGAGGTTAGGGATGATTTCCTCTATTAAACAGATTAATTCAGGTAAGAATTTTGAAGTCTCTTGGGTTTATGTAATGAGAAATATCTTCTGTTTGATGACATGCACCACCTCCTTTTCTGCATGTCCCAGCTTTCTTGTAGCTCAGTGGTTAGAGCATGGCATGAGCAACGCCAAGGTCGTGGGTTCGATCCCAGGGATTGCACATACGTAGAAACGAATGTATAGTATAATGCAATGTAAATCGCTTTGGATTAAAGCTTCTGACAAATGCATAAATGTAATGTAAATGTAAGCTATGGTTTAATTTGGTATTTGGTATGACTTTCCACATCATTGGTTGCCTTCTCATTTTTCTTTACACCTTAAAATAGATTTGCTTTGAAAAAGCTGTTAAATGATAAAATATGGGTTTTGTCATTCTGTGCCCTTGCCAGAAGACCCATGACTTTAAAAAAAATAGTTCACCCAAAATGAAAATTCTGTCATCATTTACTCACCCTCTTGTTATTTCAAATCTGTATGACTTTCTTTCTTTCAAGGATATTTTGAATAACTGGCACCCATTCACTTGCATTGGGTTTGTGTTCATAGAGTAGCAGTGAAAAGGTGTTGCTGCTGTCTGGTTACCAACTTTCTTCAAAATATCTTCTTTTGTGTTTCGCACAAGAAAGAAAGTGATACAGGTTTGAAATGACAAGAGGGTGAGAAAATGATGACAGAATATTCATTTATGGGTGAATATCCACTGGTGGAAATAGTTTCATAACAAAAGGAATTGTTGGAATCATTGTTAGGATTTGTGCTCTGTTGTGGTTGAATGTTCTTTGTCAAAAAAATCTAATGTAACCTCCAGAGATCCCAGAACTTAGCAGAGATTGTGGAGGTGGCACTATGTTGGATGGATCCCTAAGTGGGCCACCTGTTGCTCTTACTGAGATCTTAATATATCTAATAATGTTTTAATTATGCTTTAATATCCGATTCGAAAGTTCTGGCATGCTCAGTATAGTAATAAATCAATGCCTTAAAATATGTGTAACTGTAAAAAGCATATTATTATTCATCAGTCCTTATCTTGTGATGTAGTCTCTACTTCTGAGGAGGAAATATTTCTGCTGCGCTGTACTAATCGACCCCCTCTCTGCCTCTCTCTAAAAAGCAGCGCTAGATGAATTCCGCACCACACATTGAAGTTTACCCAGAAAACAACATTCCTCTCATGCAAGCGTTTGACGTCAATGATGGTGCATTTATAGAACCTGTAAACAGTGGCCGGCACTCAGCCTGCTACTTAGCGATGACATTTCATCGTCTGAATGTTTATGCTTTGCATGTGGCTTCTTCTTCTTCTTTGCTTTTTTCCAGCTCATGAAAGGTTGTCCCATTTGAACCAGAGCCCTAAGGAACGGCGGTTAGGCACATGCAGCTCACGGTATGATTGGTGGAGGTTTTGCTGGTGAATGGGACACTGTTTTGAACTGGTGGGGAAAGAAGGGGGGTGATGGGAAATGGAGTTTGCCGCCCAAGTTCACAGCTGTGAATGAAGCTGAAGCTTTTGAGTCTGTGCTTTGCCAAGAAGGCGATTCGTTTAGGAATTTTCCTCTCGCTATCGCGATATAGAACAAGCGCAACTGCCGACTTTCTTTCTTCTGCAGAACACAAAAAAATATCTGATACAAAAATATAAAACTATTTGTATCTGAACAACGGTGGTACCCATTCATTTCTTTTGCATGGACACAAAACCAATGCAAGTTAAAATAACAAAATACCAAATTTTTTGTTCTGCACTATAAAAAAAGAAATGTTGGTTCAACTTAAAAAAAGTAACCTGGCTGCCTTAAAATTTTGAATTAATTCAACTTAAAAATATTAGTTAACAACGAGTTTGCATGAAATTCATTAGTTAGCGAATATATATATATATATTTTTTTTTAAGTTAAATGAACTCTTAAAATTTTAAGGCAGCCAGGTTACTTTTTTTTTTTTACAATGCGAAAGAAAGAAAGTCAGAAAAGGTATGAAATGACATAGACACAGAATTCAAATTTTTGGGTGAACTATCCCGTTAATTGACAGTAAATTGACAGTTTCTTACCCACTTGGCAGACTTTAGTTAGTAGTTCTAGTTGACTGTGAAATATTAATTTTATGTGTAACCTACAAAATTTTTCTGTCCTTGTTCATCTGCTCTAACCTCCGAGTTTTATGTCTTCTCGCTGAAATTGAAAAAGCACCATTCAGCATTTGTGACGTGAACGAATCGACAATTAACCGGCAAATGTTGACTTGCATCAGCACAATTATCCACTTTAATTGACGTCATCATCCACGTGTCTTCTAAATCAAGAGGTGGAATAAACTTAAATCATGTGGTGCAAAAGCCATGGCAGTACCACACACCCCCCTCACCCTCTCACTTTTTTGCAGTTTGTTCGTTTTGGGCTTCTACCAAAGATCTGCTGCTGGTTTCTCGTTTTCCCAGGACGTGGGGACCTTACCCCTCTTTTGTGCCTGCCAAGGCATAAGAGGTTCCTGGGGGTAATAAATCACAGTGGCTTTTATGCGACTTCTTATACCAGCTCAAATCTGGCACAAAATATATACCTGCACTCTTTTTTTGGTTGTTGTTTTTTACAAATCCAGTGTTGCCAAAAACCATCGGCCGGATCTGATCGACTCTATTTGATACTCTCTATATATCCTGCCCCACCTCCACCTGTTCTCTCACTCTCACTCATCTATGTGCTGTTAACAAGGAGAGGATGCAGAACAGATTTGACAGGGCAGCCTACCGCACGTCGCCGTGTGCTATTTCTGGAAAGCAATATTCATGTTTTTTTCTCTCTCTCTCTCTCTCTCCCTTTCCATCTCCCTCGTTTCTCTAAAGCGTAGCTGGTGTACCGTTGCTAAAGAAAATAACCATGACGTAAGCCGGGCTCTCTGCAAAATAGACTTTTAAACAGGGAATGGTAAAAGAAACCCTTAGAACTCAAATAATAGATGGGAGGCTGCGGAAGCAGGAGCCCGTTTCCATCAAAAAGGCAGAAAAATCAATGTCAAACCACAAAGTATAAAAATGAAGCACGTTCAAGGGAAAAGTAATGACTGCGTTCAGGAAAAACGTCAGCCGTGCACTAAAGTCCTAACTGATTGATGCCGCTTGTGTCTTGAAGTGATTATTTCCTCATTTTAGTGGAGTTTCCACCGACAGCTTTTATTTGAAGGCAAACCACTGTGGGCTTGTAATGCAGTTTGTTTTTTAAAATGAGATTTTATAATCGGTCCCGGAGAACGTCGATTTATAGTACAAATTTGGCTGGCAACGTGTACGCTCTCTGTGTTTTAATATATCACAAGCTTGCAACTTCTCAGGCAGCAGTTTGTATCTGCGTAAGGGGAAACACGTTCCATGATTCACTGCTGTGTCCCAGAGCCTAACAACAGAGGAGCTTCTTTGGAACAGAGGGGAGCGCGAGCACATTTATTAATGACTGTCCTTGAGGTTCTACATTGGCGTCCTTAGCTTTACTCGCTCCCTTCTTCTCTCCCTCTGGGTCTCTCATGCACATGCGCTTTTTACTTTCTCTGTTATAGGGATGCACAATGAATTTAATGCTTATTTAGAACTTATTTGTAATGTAATATGCTATGTAAAAACAAGATAAACATTTAACAGGTTTGTTTTAACTCTCTCTCTTGGCTTACTGCTGTAATGACGTTGTGCAGAATAGATGAACCTGAAAGCTGAAATTCTAAGCTTTACATAGATACCAAACTTGAATTGGTAATTCTCAAAGAGCGACAGCAGCGAGTGAAATTTGTAGATGTTTTTCCGGACATTTTTGTTAGCAATTTTTCTGCATCCACTCACAAAAAGAAAGTTTTTATATATTTACTGTAGGAAATGTACAAAATGTCTTCATAGAACATGATCTTTACTTCATATCCTAATGATTTTTGGCATTAAAGAAAAATCTATAATTTGGACCCATATGATGTATTTTTGGCTATTACTACAAATGTTCTCATGCTACTTAAGGTTTTGTGATCCAGGGTCTTATCAGCCCATCCGTGCTTTCTTGTACTTTGTGCATTTCTGTTCATCTTTGTCGCCGTCTCTTTTTGTCTTTGCACCGCACACTTTCTGCTCAAATAAAGCTCCCGTGGCTGGAATGAAAGCGGGAAATGGTGTCAGCAAATTGTGTCAGCTGTAAGTTTCTCTTTCAACAGAGTTCTGAAAACAAAAGGGCAGCCCTTCAGGAGCGAGAAGAGGAGAGCGGGAGGTTCTCACTGCCATGAGGGACAAACTCCCACAGGATTTCTCAGTTAGATGTCAAGTTATGTTTTCAGACTAGGAGGATGTGAATTCTCTCTCCTGTTTTACTTTAACAACAGCACTTCGGGTAGATTCTGTAGCTTAATGTGAGATTATTATAAAGTTTGATGCTGTTTACATCGGTTGACTTTCATCGCATATTATCGACAGGGTGTTGCCGACACATTTGACTTGATCCTCCGGTCAGAGGTCATCTATGTAAAGAAACACACAACGTATATGTAACGTCGATCTATGAGGGAACGGCAAAATGAAGAAAAGGGAATGAGGGAGACGCGCAGAGAGCAGCCTGGAAATGTAGCGGATCCTAAAATAGATTTGCTCACTTTTAAAAGCGCAGCGTGCCCCCCATCCCTCCCGCTCTGCTCCCCCCCAGAGCATTATTAATCCAGGGCTATTTATAACTGCGCTTTTCGCAGGCAGACTGTGTTCTGTCGCTGCTTGTGTTTAATCTCTTCTGGGAGTGAAGGGGAAGACGGGGTGGGGGTGGATGAAGAGGAGAAGGTGTAGAGGAAGGAGAGGAAGAGTGGGAAACCAGGAAAGACCCATTGCTTCAGTGAAAACAAGGCAGCCATTTCAATACCGAGCTCCGAAAGACAAGAGGAAACAATAGGTTTTCTTTTCGTTTTATGACTCAAAAATCAAAGAGAACGGCAGATGCGAGTTGTTTAATGTGATAACGTCTACCCGTGAGCCAACTATGATAAGATAGGGTTTCTGTAGGAGATGGACTGCTGTGGTTTTGGTAGAACACAGTTGTGGGTGGAGGTGCAGGGAAGTGTTTAGAGGAAATGGAAAGCTCTAAGATGGAAATGATGGACAGATTGACAGAGAGCTGCTTGTGTTACAGAGCATTTTACTAGTACAAAGAGACCACTGTGTCACATAATAAAAGTACAAAAATACTACAAAAAATAATAATAAACCACAAAATAATAATAAATAAAATAATAATAATATGTATTTTTTGTATTAAAAAGTAAATATGTTGCTCATGGTAGAAATAACATGGTTTGCAGGGGTAATAATTATTCTTATAAAAACAAATCTCATCTAAAAAATAAAACTGCAAAGCTAGTGAATTTCAAAGTTGTTTCGCTATAGTTTGACAGATGCACTACCAAGTGCACTAAATGTAGACATTTATTTTGTGAATTTAGCCCCCTTCATTTTTTTCCCACATTTTGATATGCTTATGCCTTATGTTAAACTTCTATATATTTTTTTTATTTACATTAATCTACAGTACACATTATACACCACAAAAGCAAAAAACAGATTGGCCAATTTATTAAAAATAAAAACTGAAATAATTACATTGCATTAGTATTCATTGCCTTTTCTGGGACACTTGAAATTTAGCTTGGAAGTATTCCAGTTTTGCTTGTTGATGTTGCTACACTTCGAGTGGAAAATTCAATTGAATGAGTATGATTTGGAGCAGCATGCACCTCTCAATAAAAGGTCTAACAGCTGAAAATGCATATCAAAGCAAAAAATGAGGTCATAAGAACTGCCAGTAGAGCTCTGAGACAGGATTATATCAAGACACAGATCTGGGGAAGACTACAAAAAAAATCTGCTGTATTGAAGGTTCACAGAAGCATGTGGCCTCCATTAATCCTTAATGGAAGAAGTTTGGAGCAACCAGATCTCTTACTTGAGCTGACCTCTTGTCCAAACTGAGCAATGGCTGGAGAAGGATCTTGGTTAGATTGGTGACCAAAAATCTGATTGTCACTCTGGTTGAGCTCGATGATTGTATATGGAGATAGGAGAAACTTACAGAAGGACATACATCACTGCAACACCAATCTGGACTTTATGATAGAGTGGCCAAACTCAAGCCTCTCCTCAGTGAAGACACATGAAAACGTGAAATTTATGTCATTTGATGTCATTTATATATATATATATATATATATATATATATATATATATATACTACACTGTAAGTGTAAGGTCAGGTCTGATTTTAACATGGTGTTATTTATAATAAAAATGTATAATAAATGAATTTATTAATTACAAGTTTAAATATTTTTTATCAATACATTTTTGACCTAAAACACTTCAGATTTTCTTGGAAGATTTTGTGAAATACTTTGTGATCTTTTTATACATAAAAAATTTCAGTTTCACAATATTATTGCATTGTGAACCATAGTTGTGTCTTGAACTTAAGCTTACAGGGTGGTTTTGCTAGGAATTATTCTTAACAGTTGCCCAACTGCTTACAAGCAAATTTAAGATAAGTACTGCATAAGTGGATCAAGTGTAGGTAAACATACACAGGCACCAGTCTGTAAAACCAGTGGCATGGAGCATTGGGGGGCTATTTCTGTCCATTCCTGCAGGCGATTAGTGTAATCCACAGAGTACGATATAATCTGATGAGAGGTAAATCTGGCTACTGAAGCATTCGGTGGACTTCATCCAGACACTATATTGATTAGTCCTGCTTATTTAGCCAAACACCATTTACTTTATTTTACTGGCTCTGTCTTACATTCGTCTCTTTATGTAAGACAGATACTTATACCCAATACTTATGCAACACCTTTTATATTTGATGAGGAGCTACCTCTCCTGCTCTCCCACCCTCTCTCTCTCTCTCTCTCGATTCTATTTTCATCCTGTCAGGTTACAATGCTCTTACCCCTTTTTTAATACACCGCAAGTACCTCTGTAGAGATCTTTTACTGTTTTTACCATTGTCCTTATTTAAATATTAGCATTCTGCACCAAAAAGAGGTGTGTGGTATTTTTCTTCATTTTTTGTAGAAATATACAAAAATAATTGAGCGAAAAACTTTTGATTAATTATAGCTGTTCATTTACAACACAACATGTTTAGAGAATCTGAAAATGTTAACTTTTTAAAACAGGTCTGATAACAATAATGTTATTGTGTCATGTCATCTGTACACAAATCTTTTTCTGTTTTTAGTACATTGTTGTCGTGTAAACGTGCCATCATCTCAAATGAAGTGTATTTTCTTAACCTATTGCTGTATAGTTTGTGCTGTTTTTAAGCATAAAGGTCACAAAATGTTGTAACAAGAACAGTATTTCCCTTGTTTTAGCATTTCCCGGTTTTAAGAATGTTTAGATATTTTGACAGAATAAAGGAATTATTTTGCAGTGTGTGTGTTATACGGTATTCAACGTGTTTGCATGCTTGATTCTTATACAATTCTCCAATTGTGTGTGCGTGCGCGGGCACTGCAATAATCAGTGGAGTCTCTCCAAAGGAAATTGCCTGGAAACCCCCTCAGTCTGCCCCACCTCCTCACTGAGGACTTCCTCAAAGCCTCTCATCCAAGAGAACCTCCCTTTTTCCTTTCTTGTGCTTAATGTGTTTTTCATCTCCACCTTTCAGCTTAAAAAAGCTTCTTCACGAATAGCTAGCAATTTGAGGGAGGGATGTAATTAAACTGGACGAGATGTTTGAAAAAGGAAAGGCATAAGATGTGACGGAATTGCTGTTGTCTTTTTGGGAGGTAATAGGAAGGCTGTCTTTAATGGTCCCTATGCTTGCTAATTAACACCTCAGAGGAGTTCCTATGGGACGTAGGAGTCTGTCACTGGTTGTTGTGGTTTGGACTGATCTGAGGAGCTGCTGTGTGCAGAGAACACTACCGACAAACGTGCAATGCAAAACATTTACTGTCTGTTGAATAAAGATTTAAAGGTGCTGTGTGTAATATTTAGCAGGATCTATTGACAGGAATGAAATATAATATACATAACGCTTCATTAAATAAGGTCTATATACACCTCTGAAGATATAGTTATGTTTTTATTACCTTAGAATGAGCTATTTCTATCCGGTCCTCTTACATGGAATTCACCATGTCAGCCACCATAGTGCTTTGAAAGGCAGGGGGAGCGGTGGAGTGAGCAGCTGGTTGCAATTCGCAACTTCACTGCCAGATGTCGCAAATTTCATACACTGAACCTTTAACATTTTGTTTGAAATTATTTCCTATGAATTTATTTACATAATTTTAAATCCCTCAGTTGGCTCCTAAATCATTCCTTAGATTTTTCTTAGGTTTTTTGTTGTTGTAAAAAGTCAAACATTATGCTGAGTTGAATTAAATTTGAATTGCAGATGCAATATTTATTGCACACATTTTAACTGCCCAACACTCTTGTCTGTTTTAGCCGTACATTATCAAAATTCCAATTCATTTCAAATCATTTTTAGTTAATTACATTTTACTTATGTGCATTTTTGCAAAGCACCTCACAAAAACATTTGAGCGTAATGATATAGAAAAAAATATATTTCAAAATATGTCGTAAAGGGGGCTGCACATTTAGCGCTTTGGGCGACCTGAATCCTAATCCATGGTCACTTTCTAAAAACGTGAGCGCAATTCAGAATAAATTGATGGGATATACTTTGCGTGAGTATAGTACTCACATCAAGTGTTCTGCCTTTCAAATTAAGTATGTAAGAATTAATCCATAATTTCATCAATTGTCCACAGGGTCCTTGATTAATCTAATGGGACCTTTTGGGCCACTTGATCAACAAAATCCACTAATTTGTATTTACATGGGAAGCACCCTCTTCATCTGGCTATGAGATATCTGGGGAAATCTGCTAAACTCATGTGGTCAGGAGCAGTAGCCCGGGCAACCTCGGCTGGCCAAGCACTGACGTCAAAGGCTTGACACAGTCAATCGGCCTGAGGGTGTGAGGAAGGCTATATTTAGGTCCTGACTGATAAAGGTTGAGTAATCTGATTTTCATGTAAGCCGAACGCTTCCGTCAGGCATCCAGTAAAGAAACCGGATCATTAGCGTGTTGGTAAACTTTAGCTGAGGCGGGGAGGGCGAAAGTGACATCATGTGGGTTAATGTATTCGCCGCGGCCCCCTGCGTAGCGGCGTACATAACTGTGCATACTCAAAAGCATATCTATGGTGTGTTTTATCATTGAATTTATAGTTGTTTTATATGCATAGACTGTAAATACATAACTACAGTTAGTCAACATTGGAAGTGGATTCAAAAAGTTCATCAAAGTTGTCCTAAGACAAAAACGGGTATTGTTCAACTTTGATGAACCTTCTTGATCTTCTTCAAATGTTGACTACTGTAGCATTCACGATTCAAGACCTGCTGCAAAAATGAAAGAATATATGAGAAGAAACGCAAAACAGAAACAAAACCTGCATTTTCAATCCAATTATAGCATTGGTAGTAGATACTTTGAAGAGGGAAAGTGAGAGAGCTGTTTGGCTACTTTTAGGATTGTGATTATCCAGGGCATCACCTTGACCTCCTTTAGGTTATATAACATGAACTTTTAACCATACTACTGCCCTACTGTCAGTCAACCACGGTTGGTTACTTTTTTGCAACACCAACCTGTAAAGAGACAGGTTTACAATTTTCAATTTTCGTCTTGATGGATGAAACTTGGTTTGAGCTCAGTTGGATGAAGTCCCAACTGGCTCGTGATACAAAGTTGGTGGCAGTCAACATCTAAGCATGTAGGATGGATGGAGACAAATGCCAACCTAACGTTTCTGGGCACGTCATAGGTGCACCTTAGCACTCCCTGTCAAAAACACCCAAGCCTTCGCTTATGTAACCGTCTGCTCTAAACAAGTTGTAAGTTCAAGTGTCAGCAGACTATTTTGAGTGGGATTTTAGCAAGGGACAGGTTTGAATGTCTCTAGTGAGAATGTTGCTGCAGTTGCTTTGGTTAGAAATTTCTGCCAAATGACAATGAATCAAGAAGTAACTACAGTTTAGCCTTTTTTTTTAGCTAGGATGGGATAAAGGACAAATGTTATTGTGTTAAAGACTGTAAACAATATTTTGTTCCCAAAACATTGTTTGGTTTGTTTGAGCGATTTAGCTGACTGCCTGTTTTTCCAAACAAATCCTGAAAGACGGAACACTGGGATCAAGGATGATTGATGTTTTGGGGAAACTGTTATTATTATCTTTGCAGTTTTGAAATTACACTCTTTACTATTAAAGGTATAGTTCACCCAAAAATGAAAAATCTGTCGTCATTTATTCACCCTCATGTCATTCTAAACCTGTATGACTTTCTTCTGCAGAACACAATAGAAGATATTTTGAAGAACATTAATATCCAAACAACACTGGCTCTGTTTGACTTCTGTTGTATAGACACAAAACCACTGAGACATTTCTCACAATATCTTCTTTTGTGTTCCACAGAAGAAAGAGTAACATACAGGGTTTGATTGATGTAAGCAATGACAGTATTTTCATTTTTGGGTAAACTATCCCTTTGAGATTTTAAGAGCTTATTAAGATTTTAATTCTCTAAACTCTGTCTTAACTTTAACCATCTCTCTTTTCAGCTGTGGATGTGAAGACCTTGCTACCCTCTGGGATGCAGAGCCCGGTGGGAGGTGGTGGAGATCAGAGTGGGGGTAGCGGAGGGCCGGTGGACCTGCGTACAGACCCTCGCCTGAGCGCCCTGAGCGCGATAGACCCGACGCTGAGAGAAAAGCAGCTTCAACACGAGCTCCTCTTGCTCAAACAGCAGCAGGAGCTCCAGAAACAGCTGCTGTTCGCCGAGTTCCAGAAACAGCATGAGGTTTTGACGCGCCAGCACGAAGTGCAACTACAGGAACATCTAAAGGTAAGACCTGTGAGTAACTGGATGTTTATTTGCGTGGAAATTGGTTGCTGTGGTTTCTGTCCACGCCTTAAACTTTGACCCTTGACCTCTGACTTGTTCTCGCACAGCAGCAGCAGGAGATCCTCGCAGCTAAGCGTCAACAGGAGATGGAGCAGAAGAGGAAGCTGGAGCAGCAGCGTCACGAAGAGATTGAGAAACAGAGATTGGAGCAGCAGCTCATCATGCTACGAAACAAAGAGAAAGGCAAAGAGAGTATGTGGCTCACTTTATCAATCCATCAGTTTTTATATTTATACACATGACCTTATGACCTCATTTCCTGTTGACTCATGTTAACAAAGCGCAAAGGCTTAGTTTACATGCGTTACATAAGTTGAACATATATTTAGCAAGCTAGAAAGTGTCCTCTGCCCTCCACGGGACACTTTCTACTAAATGCCAGATGCATTTGAAAGTCACAGCATACAAACACCTCATTACAGTGGCCATGCAACATAACACAGGTGTTTTGTATACACAAAAACATTCTGTTATTTGGCTAAATATATTTATTAGTGGGACTTGCTAAGGCAAGCATCACTATTAATATTGGCCATACTGAGGATTTTAGATTGGAACAAGCCACTGAAAAAACTGAGCGTTAAAAGAAAAGTTCACCCAAGAATTATTTTGAACCACATGAGGGTAAATAAATGATGACAGAATTTTGGTGAGCTATCCCTTTAAACTTGTTTAGTCTAGGCTGTTTGTGTTACAGTTTTATATGATAGAAAAGGTCAAATCGTGTGGCTTCAGCAATGCAAATATTTGGTAATATTATAAAATATTAGAATAACTTAATAGTTATCATTTTCATTTGTAGAAATGTACACAAAAGCTTTAATTTCATCCATATAAAAACCCAGCACCTGCTATGAACATTATCGTTTTAATCTCATACATTTGCAACCCTCAGCTTATTGAGGTGATGTGTTTTTTACTCTTCTACGTGTTTTTTAACCAGACAGATGTTAAAGATGCGCTTTTTTTTGGCCTGAGCCAGTTAGCAACCACCGAAATGTGATAATTTGCTAAATATTGTGATGTATGATATGCAACACGATCAGGACAAAAATACCAACTGATACTCCGAACTATATAAAAATACAGTATATTTTAAAACTGAAAATTATTTAACAATTAGACATCTTTTATGTTCCTTCTGATCATCTTCCACTTGACATTGCACACAAATGCATTCGTGGACACCATAGGCACTAACATCCATGTGAACTAAAACTTAATATACAGTACGTAACTTTTTAAAGTATTAAAATTATTCAGTTATTGCAAACCATCGCAATATAATATTCTGATTGTTTCAATATATTGTGCAGCCTTAAATAAGTATTATTTGTTGCGCCACCCCACACCCACAGTACCATAGAAGGCGAATATACTTTTTACTCTAAACACAAATCCTCCTGTTTTCTTCCATCTCAGGTGCCATAGCCAGCACTGAGGTCAAACTGAAGCTGCAAGAGTTCCTGCTGAGCAAAAAGGAACCTGGTCCCGGTGGACTCAACCATTCCTTCTCCCAGAAGTGCTGGTGAGAGCAACATCTCTAACCTGAATCTGACACATTCTCACCCTTACACCTGAATTCACAGTGCTCCATTTTCAAAACTAGTTTCAAATTAAGTTACCAGACTCAAGAAAGTAGGTTTCTGCTGCATAATGTGAATCTGCTGGTGTTATGAGCGCGCTTATATTACATCACGGCACATTAAGCTGTTAATGGGGCTCGTTGGTACTCGGGTTATGAAATTGCGATGGCTGAGCGTGTTTGTGTGTGTGTTTGTAGGGGGGCTCACCATACGTCCCTGGAGCAGAGCTCCCCTCCACAGAGCAACACACCAGGAACACCCCCCTCCTACAAACTCCCCCCACTGCTGGGAGCCTACGAGGGCAAGGATGACTTTCCTCTACGTAAGACCGGTGAGTACACCTCCTGTGTGTTTGATAGTGTGTTTATTTGTGTGCAGGTGCATTTATGCAAGAAGTGTTTTCATTAGAGGTTTACTGTGATGATAAACTGATCAGGAATTTTGAGGTAGATATCAATAACCGATATTTTAAAGGGATAGTTCACCCGAAAATTATTATTCATTCACACTATATGACTCTTTCTTCTGTGGAACAGAAAAGAAGACAATTTTCAGAAACGTCTTCGTGGTTTTGTGTCCATACAATGGAAGTCAATGGGGGTCATTTTGTTTGGTTCTTCAAAATATCTTCCTTTGTGTTCTGCAGATGACAGAAAGTCATACAGGTTTAAAATGACATAAATGTGAAAAGAATTTGTATTTTTGGGTGTATTATTTGCAGAAAATTCACAATTCTGTCAAATTCCAGATAGAAATAGTACCTTAGTATAGCAAACGTGTTTGTCGAGGCAGCTGCTCTGAGCTCAGTTAGAGGAATTCCCAACTGGCTTGTGATACAAAAGATGGTGGCGTCCGCCGGCCAGTCGACATTTGAGCACATAGACCAGGTTACGGTAACACGGGCGGATGAAGACGAATGTCAGACTAACTGCTGTCATAATGGCCTGCCTGCATCAGCTGGGTCTCCCTTTTCTCATTCCCTCTGGCTTTCTTTTCATTTCTGCATCATTTTACCTTTATTTTTACACCATTTTGCAAGCCTTGCTAGCATTACTCTTATTTCTTTTTAATCAACTATAGTAGTGAGTATAATTGTCACTGCATTGTCAGATTTTAATGGATTTAATGCACATGCACATACGGTGATAGTTTGTGTGTAAATCTGAGGTAATTATTTCTGTTCATGAATGACCGTTTTTAACAATGCAGGTGTGTGTGTGTGTGTGTGTGTGTGTGTGTGTGTGTGTGTGTGTGTGTGTGTGTGTGTGTGTGTGCGTGTGGTAATAGAGACTTTTCGGTGAGAAGTCTGCAGGTGTGAGTCATAATGAGTCATCAGTACAGCGGACCCACACACACACACACACACACACACACACACACACACACACTGTGGTCATCTGCTCTTCACTCTCATAGCCATCAGCCATACTCTAATACACCCACACTGTTTCAGCCAGTCTGTGTTCCCACACACACAAACATTTGCTATCTGCCTTTTACAAACGGTTGTCTTACACTGTCACACCTACACTGTTGTATAAAGTTCTCCTTAATAGAAGTGACACACATATATGAGTCTGTAAATAGACACACACAGGCTTGCAAAGACATAAACCACACAGATAAACCAATGTATGTTGCACGCATGTAACTGTTTCGCGTTTACTCCATATTAATGCAGTTGTGGTAATACTCGACAGCAGTCGCTCCTTACATAAAGTGACCTCAGTCTGTGTGTCCTTAGATGCTGCGTCTCCACCCCACGCGTCTCACACTTTTATTTTAAATCTTATTAAAGCCACACTAAAGCCACTGATAGCATAAGGACTAAAGCCCTATCTGATCTACATGTCTACTGCGACCATGACGCACAAACCGGCTAAAAAAAAAAAAGAGCAGGTCTCGGTCAGGCTGCATTTGTTTAAACTGGCAAATCCCATTTTAGTTCAATTAGGTTAATTTGGTCCGTCATCTCCGGAATCAACGAAGATCAAATTGTTAGACTGTAAACATAGCTTGTATCTTTAGCGGTGTGTGTGTGTGTGTGTGTGCGTGCGTGCGTGCGTGCGTGCGTGCGTGCGTGCGAGAGAGAGAGAGAGAGAGAGAGAGAGAGAGAGAGAGGGAGATGAGCAGTCGCTGTCCATGGTGCTGATGCACACATGAGAATGTTCAAGTGTTTGATGTCATGTGTCACTATTACTATTGCTTGTACTTTTATACAGTTTTTAAACAAACCTTGACCATTAGTGTTATGGCACAGAAATGAACATCAATGATAAAAATTGTGCAGCTTGCTGAGAGGTGTACTTTTACATTTAGGAAAGTTTTTTACCTGATGGACAAATGGAAAATCCCATAAAGTTGCATTGAAGCAGACCCGATCCATATATTAAACAGTAACCAGAGAGTTGCAACTCTCTTGGGCCAATGAGCCGACCATTCGTATAAACATAATTTTTAGTTCATATTTTTCTCTCTGTCTCTCTCTTTGTTATTCAGCCTCTGAGCCCAATCTGAAAGTACGTTCGCGGTTAAAACAGAAAGTGGCCGAGAGGAGAAGCAGTCCATTGCTCAGGCGGAAAGATGGGACCGTGATCAGCACCTTCAAAAAAAGAGCGATCGAGATCTCAGGTAAACAGTGTGTGGGAAGGAAACCCTCAGGCATATTGTTCAGTGTCATTCCGGTAAGGTTAAAAAATATAAGTAATTCAAAATATCACCTCGACACATGTGGTGGAAAAGTGTAGACCATGCAACAGCTGGTCTCAGCTGTTTGATTTGAAAGATACAACTTGGTTAAACATCCAAAACAGCTGAGGCTAGCTTAAGTTGTAAAAAAACGAACAATACCAACTCTGTTACAATCATTTTATATAGGAAACAATTAATTGTTTAAAAAATGTGTATTCATAGAAATATCTGCATTACATTCTCTTCCAAATAAAGATCTAATGGTTTCACAATTATGAACGAACGACTTGTGAAATGAAACGATAAACCTGTCAACCCTGTTACCTCTCTATAGGTAAATTTTATCCTGGTATGTATTAAGATGATGCAGCTAAAATGTGTGTGTGTGTGTGTGTGTGTGTGTGTGTGTGTGTGTGTGTGTGTGTGTGTGTGTGTGTGTGTGTGTGTGTGTGTGTGTGTGTGTGTGTGTGTGTGTGTGTGTGTGTGTGTGTGTGTGTGTGTTGTAGTGTCCTCGATGTGCAGCAGCGCTCCTGGCTCAGGACCCAGTTCTCCAAACAGCTCTAACAGTGCCATCGCTGAGAACGGTTCGAGTGGCTCTGTCCCAAACATCCACGCTGAGGTGAGAGACTCAACCCACATACACACATTCGCTCGTCCGCTGTTCTTGCTCTCCCCTTGCTTCTCAATAGGCAGGGATGATAAAAGATACAATAAATTGGCCTCACCTAGATAATGACACTGTTTCTATGGAAACAATCTATTGTATGGTGCCTTTCAGTGGCCTGGGCTAACATTGGCATGCTAATGCTTAAAAAACATTGTTGAGGCTTTGGGTGGTTGTGATGGTTTGCTGTCTGTGATGGAATGGTTTAGGGTGAGTTGTGTCCGTAAGTTTTATAATAGATGCTAGATCTCAGAATGGACAGCAGGTAGCCACCTGGGGGTCTCGAGGACCACCTTAACCTTGCCAGAGAGTTAGAAAGTTGGTATTAATGTGTGAGGGATTGATACAGTAGAGTAGAACACTGAATTTGAATAATACGACTTGTGTTTGAAAAGCAAAAGTAAAACTTTTATTGGGGTGGATGGCTGAGAAAGGGGCTTGGAGATTGCTCACATTCATTCTTTAACAAAATGGTGCTTCCGCTGTGATTAGTCAAGCAGAAATTAATAAAAAAACAGAGAAGAGAACAAAGCATCTGTCGATGAAAAACCCCAGACTGCTGCCATTCTGCCATTGAATGGGTGACGGTGGTGATGATGTAAGAACAGTCTCATTAGTTCCGTCCGGCATGTATCACTCCCCAAAAATAACCTTAGATCATTATTCCAAAGCCCTCGTAGCCTAGCTATACAACCACAGGAGAAGTGATGGATTTACGCGAGAACCGAGTGCTGACATCATCGCCTCTGCAGGTAATGTGCTCCAAATGTCGCTTTCTTCTTATTCTTGTTTTGTCTTTGCTTAGAATAACCTTGAGTCAGAGCGAGAATGTTGTGGCTTAATGAACAACTTTTACTGAGAAAATTGGGTCTTTGGGGATGTATAAACGTTGCCTTGTAAAGCAGATCCATTTGTTGTTGTTCATTGGCTGTTGGAATGGCTGCGCTCTGAGTCTGGGGTCAGATGATGGCATTACCAGCACACAGGCACACCACCTTGTTTCTCTGAGCGCCCTGTTGAGTCTTTGTCTGGTTATACATTGGAACATAATAAATGTAAACCCTTATGGTTTTGTCTTTGTTCTGTTAAGTGGACTCTGGTCTGGAGTGACCTCTAAATGTCTGTCTGAATATTAAATTAGAACTTGCCCTGTTGGTCGTGCGCTGCTTTGTCAATACATTTTACTTGATTGAATTATGTATGTGTTTTTTTAATGTTATTGTGAATTTTGCGTACTTAAATTTCACCAAGATAATGTTTTCTAGCTGATAATGAATGAGGTTTTGATGAAGTTAAGAGAACAGTTTGTGATCGTCTTTGATCGTCTTTTTTTCAGCTAAAAGTGTGTTTGCAAATTGATAGCTGTCATGGTCCATGATCCATGCTATCAGTTGATCCATGATCAAAGATGTATTATTTTCAGGTATTACTGAAAGTTAAAAACCTAAGCATTTTGTGTAACGAAACAAAATTTCTCTCAAAACTGAAATCTCATTGACTAGTCTTGTTTCATCACATGTAAGAACCAATCAAATTTGACGTTATATTTGGATTACTTTAATGATGGATGGATGTGCTGTTTGGAGCCCCAAATAAAGAGATAACAATTTTAATATGTATAATATTTTTAAAATATAAAATATTTTAATCAAAAATGATTTGTTTATGTTTAAGGAAGTCATAGACGTGGGATGGCATGAGAATGAGTAAATAGTGAGAGAATGTTCATTTCCGGTTATAAGAAATATAACTTTTGGTATAAATATTGTATTATTTATTGATTAAATATTTGTTTGATATAAATACGTATTATATTATATTATATTATGTACTTACAGTAAGTATTTCTATAAAATAAATATTTATACAACATATTATACAATATGTAGCAAAATATATATACAAACTATTTTTAATATTATTACATTTTTAATTTCCTTATATATTGTAAACATTTTGTATAATATATTGTAAGTGTTTATATGAAATAAATATGTATAAAAAAATATGTATACAATATATAAGGAAATAAATATTAAAATATAAAACAATATTGTATATTTCCTTATATATTGTATACATTTTTCTTTTATCACATATTTCTTACAAAATGCATTGCTACAACTAAAATGTGACTGGGTGTGCAGAAAATGCTTATTATTGAATGCTGCCACTGAAGGCGTTTCATTATTCAACGTGGCATTCATCCAATCTCAAATACAGATCCATGTCGACATGGTGCTTTTCCTGCCACACAAAAAAGCATAATAATGAAGAATTTGAGACCGAATCTGTGTTCCTTTGTTTAAGTTTTGCTGTCTGAAGCGTTCGTGTTGTTTGTCCAGTGGGACTCACATGTTTTCCTCTGTGTCTTCTGGCAGCAGTTGCGTTCTTTGCATCAGTCTTTGACTGGAGATGGGACACCAAGCCCCCTGAGCCTCTACACCTCTCCGTCTCTGCCCAACATCTCTCTGGGACTTCCTGCCAACGCACACATCACAGTGAGTTTCCTCTCTCTTGAGGCGGGTTTTGTTTTGTTTTAGATTTTTTACCGTGATTAAATTATATTACAAGAAGCAGGTCAAGTTTCAGAGCCTGAAGAATCTCAAACTGATAGTTTCTCTTCCACTTCAGGCTCCTCAGAAACTCAGTGGCCAGCAGGAGGCTGAGCGACAGGCCATCCAAAGCTTACGTCAAGGTGGTGCACTGACTGGGAAGTTCATCAGCACATCGTCCCTGCCGGCATGCCTTCCCGCGGGTACGCCCCACGATCCCGAGGCCCCTTCGGCCCCTAACAGCCACAGTAGCCATTCCTCGCTGCTCCAGCATGTTCTGCTTCTGGAGCAGGCTCGCCAACAGAGCGCGCTTCTTGCAGGTATGCGCCTGAACGTATCTACTGTGCTCGGATCCCTGTATCCCATGCATAATTTTATAGATACAGCAAAGTTCACACATTTTGTCTTCGTTTATTTTTATCCTCCAGTTCCCATGTACGGACAGTCTCCGCTGGTGACCGGCGAGCGTGTTTCCAACAACATGCGCACGGTTAATAAGCTGCCTAGGCACCGGCCACTGAGCCGTACGCAGTCGGCGCCCTTACCGCAAACTCCGCAGGCCCTCCAACACCTTGTAATGCAACAGCAACACCAGCACTTCCTAGAGAAACAGAAGCACTATCAGCTAAACAAGGTAGAGGGCGCTATCACGAGACAAATGACGTACTCTTCAGTACTGTTTTGACTGTTTAGTAAAATTCGTTAACTTCCCTCAGATCCTCTCCAAAGGGGTGGAGCTTCCACGACAGCCTCCCACTCACCCGGAAGAGACGGAGGAGGAGCTCACGGAAACTGCAGAGATGCAGGAGGAGCATGGGGAGCGTGGGGAGGGGCCCGATCACGTTAGGGAGGGGCTACAGAAAGAAAGCTCCGGTGAGACCACGCCCCCTTCCGAACGAATAGTTTCGTTAAAGGGAGAAAGCACGGAAAGTGACCTAGAGGAAGACGACGATGAAGACGAAGCAATTGAACTGAGGGAATATGACGAAGAGGGTGCCCCTTATGGCCAGGTGAGAAAAATGTAGCTTTTTTGTTATTATTTTGTGTCAACTACTGTTTATTTAGTGTTTTGCTGGTATCCTTTGTCCACCCTTCCGTTAATGGCCGGTACATCTAGCGTTCTATTTTTATCCTTGTCTCCTTTATAGTCTCTCCCCAGCCGCTTTCTATTTTGCTATCAACACATTTCAACTTCGTTGTCTAGCGAGTTTCAGTCAACAAATTAGAAGTGACTGAGCATGAGTCATACACCATGCACGCCAAAAAACAGCAATATTGTTTTTATTATTTAAATCCTCATCGAACTACAAGCAGCAGCTCGTGGCCTCTGCAGCATCGTTCTGCAACTTTTTAGATCCATCCAGTCTTCGCTGTCGCCGCTCTTCTCAAGAGCTTAAGTGTGTAGGCAAGTATATGATGAGTGTTGGGATGCATACGCGGGGGCTTGGTGACGGGAGATCGAGGGTTTCCCTCTCAACGAGAACGATTGCTGCATTTTCGCCCCCTGAAAAGGAGGGATTAAAGAGGAAGATTGCTCTCTTCTCTGCCTCCCACGAGTGACTCACCACTGGGTGCTGGAGGGGGAAGAGCGATATAAATGACTCCTGAGACACAGTAAACAAATTGCAATGTATACATTCGACTCATAAAGAGTTTAGATAAGCACTAAATGAACATTCTTTCATCATTTACTCCCCCTCATGTCATTCCAAACTTGAATGACCTTCTTTCTTCTGCAGAACACAAAAGAAGATATTTTGAAGAACGTAGGTAACCAAACAACAACAAGACATTATATCTTCTTTTGTGTTCCACAGGTTTTGAATGCACCCCAACTTTTTTGCCTACGTGCTTGTCAGTTTCTTTCCAGTGAATGTAAATACGCATGTAACGATACCGCCACTGTAATGATTCATGCAGTTACGCATTCAAAACCATTCATTTGCATTCCAGGCAGATTCATTCTTGTTTCGATTTTAACACGGATCCCACAAACACACATCTGTGAGAGAGGGAGGAAGGAAAACGAGTGAATGAGCGAGAGTGAATGAGCGAGAATCAACAGCCTCCTCCTCCTCGAGCTCTCTCTGCCTGCAATCATTGAGAAAAACATTTCAAAAGAGCACGGCATTAGAATTCAGACAGCATCCCACCCGCGCCGCAGCACGCACACACACATCTACACATATACTCCCCCGTGAATGGACCGTCTCTGACTCATCTCTCCTTGGTGATTCATCCCCTCCTTCAGACCCCGCCCGCCTTCGCTGCCCTGCACTTCACACCCAATCACAGCCCACCGGGGTGACGTGACACACTGCAGTGTGTTTATGTGTCTCTTTGTGATGAAGTGACACGTAGCCGGTGAACCGGCGATATCCGAAACATTCCTTCGGTCGGTCGCCGACCTCGCAGCTCATTCCTTATTAAAACACCCCCACTCTCGGTCTTTGCTTGTCTGCCCTGGTGTCTTGAATACAAATTGAGCTCCCATCACCTGCCACAGTGAAGGAGAGACAGGAATGCGGCATGGCTTTAGTGACTCGGATGAATATGAGCGAGTTGGCAGGAAGTGGCAATTGTGGGTGATTTTGAGAGTTGGCATACCTTCAGCTTCAAGGTCTTGTGCAAATACAGTCTAGTAAAAGAAATCTTCCGTCGCATGTGTTTCAGTTGCACGTTGTACCGCATCAGCGGCCGTCTCGTGCACGCGCGCTCGCGTACTCTGTAGCCTCTTTGGCTTGTTTGATGTAAAGCAGACTCGGAGGCTGTTTACTGCAGGGGACTCTTGAGTAGATTCTTGGCCAGGGTTTGCTGGGTTTGGGTGAGATGCTCCAGACCATGTGCGAGGATTGATGTTTAGACTGTTATTATTATAAAACACACTCATGTACACTCGCACAGTGTTTGCTGGTCATAGCTGACGTCTCGGCTGCTTGGTTTACAGATAGCCTGTCAAAATTGGTCCTTTTATTCATTAAATGACGCTAGTTTGCATTCTTTCACAACTGAAGTCATGTGATCTGCAAGTTGTATAAATGTATACATTTCTTAGTTCTGTTAAATACAAAAGAAGATATTTTGAAGAATGTGGAAAGCAAACATTTCTGGGGCACTTTTGACTAACATTGTCATTTTACCTACTATGGTAGTCAAGGGGGGCCAAGAATTGTTTGGTTACAAGCGTTCTTCTAAATATCTTTTTCTGTGTAGAACTCGAGGGTGAGTAAATGAAGACAGAATTTTTTTCATGAACTGCATGAAATATTATATCAGTGACTGAATCCCAATTTTTACTCTGAACTGAATGAAACTGATTTAAACTACAGTGACCTGATCTGAATCCCAACTAAACCAAAGTGACGTTTTCCTTCCGCAGTATTTGGACCAGCATGTGCAGCAACTGAATGTGTTCCAGGCATCTCTATCCATCACAGGAATGCCCCACAGACCCCTGGGAAGGGCACAGTCATCCCCTGTCACTTCTAGTCTTAAAGGAGCGCCCATTACCGAGCCGCCCATCAAACATCTCTTCACGACAGGTACACCAGCCAGCAGTCAGTCAGGACTGTAGAATCTGGTATAGAAATATTTCACTCACCTGACTGATGTTCGCAGGGCTGGTATACGACACATTCATGCTCAAGCATCAGTGCATGTGTGGGAACACAAATATCCACCCAGAGCACGCTGGCCGCATTCAGAGCGTTTGGTCCAGGCTACAGGAAACAGGCCTGCTGGGTCGCTGTGAGGTGAGTGCGCCACCTGCTGGTAGTGTGAAAGACAATGTCGGTTGAATTCAGAGCAATAAACAGGAAGGACAATGTTCATGCACATTTCATTTGTGCATTATTTTCACAAATCTGAATGTTTTGTGCAATACTTTTTTTTAAATCATAAAAACATACATTTATGGTTTGGTCCATCAGAAATATGATCTTAACATTGTTGTTGTTTGTGAGCAGAGGATCCGAGGAAGGAAGGCCACGCTAGACGAAATCCAAACAGTTCATTCTGAATACCACACGCTTCTCTACGGCACCAGCCCCCTGAACAGACAAAAGCTGGACAGCAAGAAGCTTTTAGGTGTGTTAAAAAGCTGTGGGTTGTGTCCTTTCGGTGTCTTGATTTCAGTTCTCCACAGAAAACTTCCATCGCACTTTTCCAGCGCGATGCGTCGCTTAAGCAAACCTCCTCTGACAGACGCCTGGGCTTTTTTTAGGTTCTAGACATTTGCCCACCCTCGCTTGTGAGTCACCAGTGTATATATGTGTGTGCGCGTGAGGGTGAGGGGGTTCAGCCGTGGACAGAGTTGTCGTTCGCCACCGCTCTACCACCTCCACTTTTGTGCGAGACTCACTTTTGAGGATGTGCAGAATGTTTGACCTTGGACGCTCTTTGTTGAGCAGCGAGACAGATGATGGTTGCGTCACCGTCGAGACTGAATTAGCATAGCCAATTATGTAATTACCTGAATAGATAAGGTGCGAACAACAGATGTGAGCCTAAACATAACGCTGTGTAAATTTTACACCCACGGATAGACTTTTAATTTTCTTTTTTTCTCAACCAGGTCCAATAAGTCAGAAAATGTACGCGGTACTGCCGTGTGGAGGCATCGGGGTAAGTTCTGCCCGTTCATCTGTCCATCCATCACACCTTTTACTTAGAAACAAAAATAAACCGTCATTCGCAGTGACATGACACACTGTAGCTTACATAATATGACATACATTACCAAGTGAAAAAGTATATTCGGTGTGAAGTAATGTAGGTGGGACTCTATTTATCCATTGGCATTTGATTGGATTGTGAAAAATGGGCTGTGATATTATTGAATTTAAATGCAAGATTATGAAAGGAAATGTATTTGCTTTATAACAATAAATTGTACATTTATGCATTTGGCTGACGCTTTTATCCAGAGCGACCTACAGTGCATTATAATATATACATGATTTGTGCCCATTAAAACAAAGGACATTTATTAAGGAAGTACATGGGGTGAACTTGAATCAAGTTGTGTCATGTCTTCATAGCATTAGATGGTGATATAATAATATAGTGTTGTGGAAATGTGTCCTGTAGGTGGATAGTGATACTGTGTGGAATGAGATGCACTCGTCTGGTGCCGTGCGAATGGCTGTGGGCTGTGTCATCGAGCTGGCATTTAAAGTTGCTGCCGGAGAGTTGAAGGTTCCCATTTTTTCATCTTCATGTTTATTTGATTTTCTGCCATTTTGAATATTCTTTTCTTGCTTTCTTGTATTTTATCAAAATGTCTTACACTGTCTTTGTTTGGTTGACAGAACGGTTTCGCAGTGGTCCGTCCTCCTGGGCACCATGCTGAAGAATCCACCGCCATGTAAGTTCAGCTTGTTTCTAACTAGTTTCGAATTGAACATGTTAAATGGTTAAACTTTAATGCAAATCTTACTAGTTTCTATGAAATTGTTTTGATAAGAAAAAGATTTTTTGGTAAAAAGTAACAACAACAGTGCTCTATTATTGTTCTGATGTTCACCACGATGGTAATCTCTATCGCAGGGGTTTCTGTTTCTTCAACTCAGTGGCCATCACTGCCAAACTCCTCCAGCAAAAACTCGGAGTGGGAAAGATCCTCATCGTAGATTGGGTGAGTTCTAAAATGTTTCTATTTTATTTTTTATTTAAATGCTTATTTAGCATTTTTACATTGTTGCATTGCTTTAAAGCAGCTTTACATGACAAACAAAACACAGAAAACCAGAAATGTGTTAAATATAGAATAAACAGCCATGGAAAACATTAAGAGACCACTCGAACTTTTCATTTCAAACCAGCATTTCTAGATGTATTGTGGCCATTTCTGTTGAATTTCATCAAAATCAAACCCCAGGAGTGACATAAAGTCATCCAACAGCAATGTAAAAGACTGAGCGCATGACAAGACACATGAAAAACTGATCAAAAATCGAGGTTATCACATAATATTTTCCTAAATACATGTACTAATATTAGTGTTTTATTGCTTAAAAGTGAATATGAACTTGTTTTCTTTGCAGTATTTGAGGTCTGAAAAAGTACAGAGCATCTTTTCTGTTATTTGATTTGTTTCTCCAGGTCTCATTTTCTGCAAATAGAAAAATATTTTTATTTGAAATGAGTTAAAAATATGGCCATTAAAAAGAAAAGAAATTATATAAGAACATGGGTGTAACATACATGGAAAATTTGCAATAATGCTATGAAATGTATCTTAACATGACATACTGAAGAAATTAAGGGAAATAGTGAAGTATTTAAGATTGTAGTTGGATCATTATAAAAAAGGTTATATCAACAGAATTTTATGCTTTACGTTTAACAAGCCATATTATGGCTCTGATTCACTTCATGGTACTATAAAAGCTCATTTTGATGATTATGAAAAGGAAAATGTTTCCTAGATTTCATATTGAATACCAAATAATTTGGAATAACTATTTGTTTGATCTTAGCTGTTCCATGTTAATTCCCTCCATTCTATTTCACTTATTTCAAAACTGGCTTCCATTTGGTTTTCTAGGATATTCACCATGGAAACGGGACACAGCAGGCTTTCTATAATGACCCTAATGTGCTGTACGTTTCCCTGCATCGCTATGACGATGGCAACTTTTTCCCGGGAAGCGGCGCTCCTGAGGAGGTAACACTCGCAATAGGACCATGTCTAGGCATCCTGACAAGTGTGTACTTCTCTTTTTCTAACCGTTCCTCTCTGGTTGCTTTTGTAGGTGGGTGTGGGCCCAGGAGTTGGCTTTAATGTTAACATCGCCTGGACAGGTGGAGTGGAGCCACCTATGGGTGATGTGGAGTATCTCACAGCATTCAGGTGAGATTGACCTGTTCTGTGTCTTCTTTACTTTGAACTTTCTTAGGTCATTTGTAGATGACATGTATCCTGCCTTGTGTTCTTATAGGACTGTGGTGATGCCCATAGCCAATGAGTTCTCCCCAGATGTGGTGCTGGTGTCTGCAGGCTTCGATGCTGTGGAGGGCCACCAGTCGCCTCTGGGTGGATACAACGTCACCGCCAAATGTAATTGAGCACATATTTCTGTCATATTAACTTTTATTCTACATTTATTTAAGAACTCTGTTGGTTGCCTGGATCCTTTATTATAGGGTCATAAAAACAGGCTGTCAGTGTGTTTATAGTTCATGAATTACCCAGCATGCTCTTGGCTCTTTGCGTAGGTTTCGGCCATCTAACTAAGCAGCTGATGAAGCTGGCCGGCGGCCGTGTGGTTCTGGCACTGGAGGGAGGTCACGACCTCACTGCCATCTGTGACGCATCCGAATCCTGTGTGGCCGCTTTGCTAGGAGACGAGGTGCCTGTCAAACATTCGCACACGTTGGATAGATACATTTATATATAGTACTGTATATACTAAAGTTATGTGCCATGATACAGTTGTATAATGATTACTATAGTTACACATTTCAGTCAGTGAGTAATGTATTGCAGTTGAATGCAAAACATTTTCTAGTTTTATGATTTTTTTATTAGAAGTGTATTTGTATAATTTAGGTTTAAAATTGTAATACATGAAGCATTTAAATAGCACTGTTAAACAAGGTTTAATGAGCAGTCCCGTATCACTCAACACTTGGATGTGCGGTGGTTATAGAGGAACGTCAGACCGCATTGACCAATCAGAATGAAGTATTCCAGCGTTCTGTGCAACAATGTTGTTTTTGTGTCTGTTGCAGTTGGATCCCTTACCACTAACAGTACTTCAACAGAAACCGTGTCCGAAAGCCACAGCCTCTTTAGAGAGAGTCATTGAGATCCAGAGTAAGTGAGAAAATGAATTTATTTCATATGTATTTCTATAGTACTTTACAGAATGGGATTGCATTCAATATTTTCTGTTGTCCATCATTAAGTGCGAACACTGATTTTCCATGTCTTGACCTGTAGGTAAGCATTGGACATCTCTTCAGAGGTTGGCTCCTACAGTGGGTCAGTCTCTACTGGAGGCTCAGAGGAGAGAGAAGGATGAGGCGGACACTTTGACCGCCATGGCCTCTCTCACCGTGGACAACGATCAGATCACCTCCACAGAAACCAGCAGCAGGTACAGCACCACGATCGAGACACTATGCCTGCTACAAAACGCAACCAAAAACCTAACAGTTGTTTGTAATCATTCCTTCCTCAGATCGGCAGAAGAGCCAATGGAGGAGGAGCCTGTGTTGTAGAAGCGAGCGTACATGACCGCTCCAACCTTCTTATCCACGCCTGCTTGGCACCGGTTACCTTGACGTCACGCCTCATGTTATTCCTCCCAGCTCTTTGATTGGTTCCCTCGGTCCTTCACTCATTTCCAGGTGCTTGACTGACACGTTCACAGTCTGCCCACTTTCGCTTTTCTGAGGTTAAAGCATAGCCATTTGCCGAAAGGGGACAACAAGGCACGATGGGTAATTACAGGACCACTCAAGAGAGGGTTGGGCAGCATAATCCCTCCCACTCGGAGGGATCCACCTACTTGCGGTGTAAGCCCCTCCCACTCGGAAGTCTGCAGCTATACATACATGGAATAGTGAAGAACCTTTCGAAGAGAGGCCTTTGGTTTTTTTATCTATCATCGTCTTGGACTGGGGATGTACTGTAAAGAAACGCAAAAAAAGGAGAGAAGGAAGGGAAGAATACATCGACAGCATGGGGATGTTGTCACTCGGAGGACCGTGAAAAAGCTTTGTTTTCTGTACAAAGTATAAGAAATGTATAAAGTTCCAAAAAAGCCACCAAGCAGCAAAAATATCTTAGCACAAAACACACATATACACTCAATTAAAAAAACACTGTTCCTGACAGAGGAACCCAATGTCGTGTTAAAACACAACAGACAAGTATACTAGTTTACACTGAACTGTGTCGATTATTTGGTATACTTGATCATCTGTATAATATCCTGTTATGAAAAGCACACAACATATGAGATATATATATATAAAAATATACATACATACATACATATATATAAGCATATATATGTAGTTTTGTGTACACATTTAAACATACAAAAATGATAGAAATACTTTATACCCCAACATTTGTTATCAGCTGTGGTTGTACATAAAAGATCCTGCAATCTAGAATTGAATGATGATGGGTTACCTTTTCCCCCAATGTTTTTGAAACATACAGCTTTGCTATAACACACTTGCACATAAACACGATGCGTAAATAATGGCAGACCATCCGTTTTACGACAGAGGGTGTAAAAAGCAAAGAACGGACTTTGAAAATGTCTATCTTGACTTTCACAGGAGACGCAGTGGTAACGTTTTCACAAGACTTTTTTCAAGAACTTGGTGCCTTTTATACTAAGGAAAAGATTGAAAACACCAATACTAAACGAATCACAGATCCTCAGACTTAACTTTCATCGATTTGTTTTTTTAAATTGCCTTAATTTTTCGAAGAAAACGAATTTTAGCCATGACTTTGAAGAGCACAACGATACTTTATTTTCCTCTTGCCCCGTTTCTCATCGGTTTCCTTCTTTCTCATTGTTTTCCTGCATGGGATGTACACGTTGTTTTCTTCGACTAAAGAACGAAAGAAAGAAATGTAACGATTGCTTTATTTCTCAGTCCTGTGCCGTAGACTAGCACATGACGTGATTGTTTGGAAACATTGACAGTGTCATGACCAACTTCCTGTTTCTTTAACTTCATTTTTATGTCACCTTCCTTTCTACGTTGCTCCCCTGCTCCACATTTACACTCTTTCATTTTCTTCATTTCCAAGGCGAGAGAGTGTTGGCGGTGGAATATTTTTTTTTTATTGAAAACATTTCCTTTTTTGTACAAAAATGTAAAAGAAAACAAAAAGGGGTTCTGTATCAGTGTTCATTTTGTTTTTGAGTTCTAGTATTCTCTGATCAAGAATGTACAGTGTGGTACAGATGCTACTAATATTGCAGATAATGTTCAGTTGTGTCACTGTGCGATGCATTTGGTCTTTTCCTTTATCAGATTTTCAAGACCGTTTCTTTTTTTCTGGCAATAAGAGTGACTAACACTTTTTAAACACTAAAATATACAGCGAATCTATGGGTTACATTTTTATCATCTTTTGATATAGTTAAAGACATAGATGTTATATCACACTATAACCCTGACATAAAAACCTAATCGATCATTACACATTTCATTGTGTAGTAACATTCTGCATTCTTTAGGCAGCAAAGAAAATATTTTTAATGCGTCTCTGAAAGAGGCATCATTTATAAAGATGTTTTTATTTCCCAGTTCGAGTTCCACTATAACAGTTGAATGGCACGTTGTTGGCTAAACTGGGTCTAAGCACTATCTTGCACTATTACTGCAGGTCTGAATCCAACCACACCGTTTAACTTCAGTTCTCAGACCCAAATTTTGAGGCATTAGACACGGTGTGAGTTATCTCAGCAAATACATCTGAATTAATTGTGAACTCTCTCGTGGACGTTTCGCTGTCAGCGTTTCTCTTTGTGTTTTCATGATTGTTGCTGTTGAAACGTCACAAATCCGACGCGCGTTTCTTGACTCCGCTCCTGTTTGATTTATTTATTTGGAGTCAGAAATGACCGCTGAAGGTGGCTTGCGTTGCTTTTGGATCAGTGTGTGTGTCTCCTTGTACATTTCTATATAAAAAAAGCAAGGTATCTACCTATCGTCTGTTCTCTTTGATGGCCTCATAGCCTCTGGGCAATAATTTCCTTTTTTTAATATTACACAAAAGTGATCAAACGTCACGTTTTCCGCAACGAGCCATGCTGGTTATGTCACCGCCTGATGAAGTATTTTATGAATTTTGCTCTCTGTGTTGAGACACTAACATCACCTCCATCTGTTCATTTCATTTTAACCGCTCTCTTGTTAGTTGTGATTTATCATCAGTGAATTGTTTTCTTGACTGAGGTTTGGGAGCACACGCATCCCGAGGTCCTTCACGGACATTGAAAGGGAAGCGCGCATGTCTTTACGTGCCATAAAATCAGATTGGCAAACACTTTATGAAAAACCAGGCTAATACTAGCCTCTGTACTTAGATACTGTAATATACACTAAGAGACTTTCCCTCTTCTGTGTGGCTATGGGATGTGCCGTCTGAAACGGGAGCTACTGTGATCAGGTTTTGTAACATTTGGATGTAAATCACCAACCATTTGTGCATAGTTTTGTATCTTCACCGTATCTAGTGTCAAACAGTTTATTGACCGTGCAGTTGGTGGTGAAAGCTTATTCTCTGTCTTTATTTTCGACTATTTTATCATTTTCTGGATGAATCGGCAGACGTGTTGGTCCCTGAAACGTTCGTTTTTGAGACTTCTCCTTGGGTGTGTTGGGACATAGAGAGGGAAGGTAGTAACCGAGCAGATGATTCTTGGTTGACTTGGCATCAGGGAGGCTGTTGATTTTCCATGGCTGTTATCCAACACGGTCTCTCCGCAGGGATCTTTACAGGGCCGTACGATGGACTCTGGGAAATCCTCCGTATGTGTAAAAGACATGAACATTCACCATTGAAAATAGCTTTATTGTCTCTGCCACATACTTTGCTATTCAGTAAATATGTATATTTATTGATTCATATGTTGTGTATATGTAGTGATGATCGTCGAGGTTCAAAGAGTGCTTGTATATTTTTTGACTTTTTGAAAGAGAGGTCGTGTCTCTTCCACTGTCCTTTCGTTTCTTTGCCATTCTTACATCACTTGTGATTGGGTGTTTCGATTTGTGAGGTCTTTAAACCGGACATTTTTAATATCTTTCTTTCTCGCTCTCTTTCTTGTCTCTCTTCTGGTCATATTGATATGCAGAAGTCCTGAAATTATCAAAGCACATTCCCTGATTTCTTGTGTTCTTTCGATGCTTTCATGTTGCGAGGTGTGTATACTAACCGCTACACACGTGTATATAGGGTGCATTATATGTGTACACATGTGCAATACACGCTATTTGAGCAATCTATTACTGTGACTATTAATCATTAAACATTGCTGTCCCTTTGAATCTTGTTTGTTTGGGTTTTTTAAAAACATTTTCACGTCCGGATGATGGAACTGCTTGCTAAATAACTGCTGGTTGTAAAATGAATGCATAGATGTTTAATAATTCAGTTATTTCATTTACACAAACTGATGTAATGGATACAGTGGACAGTAAATTAAGAGTTTGGTTCCAAAACGCTATAAATCCATTTTTTTTATATTCATGTTTTTTATTATGTTATCATGTTTTTATTGTGTTTTATTGTGTTAGTTAGCAGTATTTTTTTGTTATTATGGCTTAAATCAAAACTAACCAACTGCAGTTTCATTGATATTAATTGGAATGCACAATCAAAAAACATGATTTTTGAAAATCTTTGAAAATGGATTTATAGCGTTTTGGAACCAAACTCTTCAAATATTGATAATATAAGGTATTAGGTTTTATTTTGTAATCCATTTTGTTATATAATTTTATTTTTATAAAAATAACATGTTAAAAAAATATGGATAAATGAATTGACGGTGTGTTTCAAGATCTACTACGCCATAGTAAAACGGAGGCGTGGTTTAACTTGCGGCCTCCATTATTGCGTCACTTCATTCATCCCGCGAAACGCCCACTCGCGTTCCCACCCGTGCTGACGCGGCTGCGCGTGCCTACGTGAGGCGACTGCTCCCGTTTCCTGGCGGAGAAGATGGCGGCTCCTGGACCAGGGGAGTATTTCAGCGTCGGGAGTCATGTCTCCTGCCTCACCTGCCTGGGGCAGCGCTTGCAAGGAGAGGTCGTCGCTTTCGACTACCCGTCCAAGATGCTGACTTTGAGTATCCTTTTACCGCCGCGGCCCTGTCATTGAGGTCCCACCGACCAACAACTGCATGAGGCCTGGGCAATAGACATTTTCACCACGGCGAATCTCGTCCACTCTGGTTTTGCTTCCTTGTTTAGTCAGGTGGGGTTCGTTGAAACCTCCGATTGGTTATTACGTTTTACTTGCGTCTTCTTAAGACAAGCTTTAATGCACGTGTTAAAATATGAACCAAAGTCATGCCCAGGATGATTTCTTATTTAAATGAATTCCCATAGTTATGAAAAATGTTATATTCAAATGTTGTTATAAAGTCATAAATAAACACGTTTCTGCCTACACATCCTCCTTAAAATATTTGTTAAATTGTCTTAGTGTACAGCGTGAATGTCCTGTTATTGTGCCGTTTGTGAGCTACTTGTCTCTTGAATTTCGGTAATCACTTTGTATGAATGATTCATTTGAGGAGAATTTGTCGAATACATTTTTCTCTTGTCATCAGAAACGACTAGAAAGCTAAAAAGTAGCGTGGAAACCCTGTTTCAGTTATCTTAATGTTTGCATTGCGTTGGGAAAATGTAGATCTCAACCAAATATAAAGTACAAGAAGGTTCAGACTGAGGCTTCTAACCACAGCACGTTTATTCGCTTTTTGCACTGCAGTCGCTAAATCGTTGTGGCAAAGGAGCGGAGTGGGCAGGCTGTCAACTGCGGCATTGCTACGCTGCCATGCACAAATCTGCGCATGCGTGGTTAGGGCGAGTCAGCTAGCCTGCAAGCTAATGTCTCTATTTTGACACATAATGCATACGCTGTCACTTGTTAAGTTGTTGTTTGCCAACTAAAATGTGGCGTTTCATTGCGTTTTGTTTTCTGCGTTGTTCCCGTGCAGTATGCTTTATTTTTAACTCATGCAATAATAATAATGGTTGGTTACCATGAGAACCCCGTGCTTGCTAACTGGCTACTACTGCCATTCATGGTGAAAATTCAAATGGTCACTATTATAGCTATACATATATTCGCCGAACAGTGTTAAAAAAAAAGATGAAGAATTTAAAATAACTGAAGAGAGTTTTGTTGTACTTTTGTAGATGCTTAGCTGAGACAGATATATTACTTTGCACATGGCTTTAAATCATGGTTAAGAATTACTAAAATAAAAGCCATTTTCATCTCTGGTTCTGCATTATTTGTCATTTTTGTATGCAGTAGCTGCTATTTTGTTAGCCAAGTATGTGCAAGGTATCTGGGATGTGTCATTTAAATGTGCGCTAAAAGGCACAAGAAGAAAATGGCTGAATAATAGCAGGTCATGATGACTTAAATGTTGCTGTATTTGCATAGGTTTGCTTTAAAACATATGCAGTTTTTCCTCTGTTGTCCTTTTTTAATGAAATCGTGTCTTTTTACTGAAAATCGTTCAGCACTTTGCATTACAGGCCTGTCTCTCTTGGTTAGCAGTTTTACAAATACCTTTAACCTCATATTCGCTGTAAAAATCGTCTAGAACTTTTTTCACTTAGTTTGGTTTTGTGTTGCTGATTGTTGTACAGTGAATGCGATGTGAATGGCCGTCAGGCAGTTACTATGCAGTTGCTAAGGTGTTTTTAATAGGTTGCTAGGGTGTTCTGGGTATTTAGAGGCCACTGGTAAATCTTTGATATTCTGGACCCTAGATTATTTATTTTAATTTCAGATTCAAGTTGTTTTTATGAACCGGCATTTTATTTAAATTGTCTTGAATGTTTGATGTGGGTTTGCAAACAGGGCGATGTTATGCTTCAGCTCATCTCATTTAAGATTTTACCAAATTTCAACGCTCTGCATGTGGTCTGTCTTTCTCTGAAAACAGGTCAGATCTTATTGCGTTCAGTCACGCTAGAAAGCTGCTTTCACCAGGAAGCCGATGAAACTCATCTCTTTAGTGACAGACACGTGTGCCATTTTATACCGTCTGTTAACATGAGAGGCAAACCGCAACACAGCAGTGGAGTAATGTACACAAACTGTGGGATACATACACTATGGATTTTTGATAATACCTCGGCATGCTTCATATATTTTGACTGATAAGAAAATGTAAAGTCTGCCGTAATGCATTTTTATTGAATGTGCTTGCCCAACAAGTGCTGTGATGCCTTGACCTGTGCCATCAGAATGTGCCCCGTCCAGTGGTAAACCCAACCTTAGCGATGTGGTCCTAGTTAACCTGGCCTACGTATCGGAGGTGGACATCATCAATGACCGTGCTGAAACTCCTCCCCCTTTAGCATCTCTTAATTTTAACAAGGTAAGACCAAACAGCCCTTGTGCAGTATTGGGTAGTTAAAGGGATCATTCCAGACTTTGATGTTGAATCTTACTGCATAATTGTAGTTTTTTTAATTGCATTACAACCCAAACTCATAATCTGTCAGTTATAATATAATGCCGACTGTGTGTTTTTCTTTCCCGGTTTGTGTAGCTTGCAAATAGAGCGCGGGCGGAAAAGGAAGACAAGTTGTCGCAAGCTTATGCAGTTAGTGCTGGGGTCTCTGTGGAGGGCCAGCAACTGTTCCAGACCATTCATAAAACGTAAGTGAGATGCGGACCTGAGAAACTAAATCATTTCCGTCGTAGTGCCCTATCATGTGTCCGAAGAAAGGTGCTAAAATGAATGTATGTTGTGCAGAAGTCTGGGGTTAATAGTTTGTATTGTCCTCAGCATCATTAAATCATTTAACATACGATTATATCAGTCAAGCATTTGTACCTGGAACAGAATGAATCGTGCATTTTAACATCTCTGGTTCTGCAGGATCAAAGAGTGCAAATGGCAAGAGAAAAACATTTTAGTGATGGATGAAGTGGTCATAAATCCGCCATACCATGTGGACAACTGTAAAGGCAAAGAAGGCAGTGCTTTGAGTCACGTGCGCAAAATAGTAAGTTGTCTTCAGTCCACTAAAGTTTTTCTTGTTGATAATGTGCGAGTTGTCTATCTACGCTTAACCGACTGGCTGTCTGCTTTCTCTGTCCACAGGTCGAAAAACATTTTCAGGATTTGGAAGGCCAAAAATCATTGCCACATTCACAGCAAGCTCAACAAACACAGAAGGACTCTGCTGTATCATCATGAGCTCAGGCTCTGACAGAGAACATTATGTTGACAAAGTTTTTTTTTAATTCTTTTTTTTTTACCAATCGGTTGAGATACTTGCTGTTTTGAGCAGGAGTAGCTGTCCTAAACACCCGATAAGAGAAACTGCTAGCGTTAACAAGAATGGGCAAAAATAGCTGTCTTAGAATATTACTGAAGTAGAAAACATTTGACTTTCCCTTTTCGAACAAAGTCACCTCACCCCCAACCCCCTGCTGGATGTTCAGTTTGGTTAATCGGTTGTTTTAACGTCACTTGATTCTTCACCAAAACTCATAATCAAGTGTTCATTCATTCACTTCATACTGAAAAATGTGGCACAAAACGTGTGAGCGTGGAACAAAAACGATTAGATTATGAAGGCCCTCAGATAACTATTGTTTGATTTCCGTGGCACGTCGTGGTTAGTTTTTAGCTGTTGACTGACACGATGCGAGTATTGTGAGTGGTGGCTAAAGAACCTGTATAGGAATTGCACTTAACACCCACCCAACATCTCATTTTTTCGATCTAAACTCCAGCTTTTTATCCTTTTAGACGGTCACTTTATTTTTCTAGTGATAAACAAAGGGATAATGACTCTTGAGTACTGTAAACATTCGTTCAGTCTACATGTAGATCGTATCTTTATTTTCAGCTACGAGGGCGGTTGACAGTGATGAGAGAAATAGAAATATATTCTGTTGTTATTTTCTTCCATATTGGTCCTGTACTTGCCATTTAAATACCTCTTCCATAGCGGGACCATTTTCTAAGATGCAATGTTTGTTATAGTATTATTATTTTATTTTTTCTAAATGCATCCATTCTAGAAGGTTAAATGCGACGACGTATGAGAGACTCTCATATCTCTGACTGCATTCCTTTATATTCCAATAATGGTCATTATTCTTTAAATATGTGACATCTCGCTCATCTTGTATAACAGGATCTCTTTTCTCAACGGGAATATTTGTAATCACCTTTTTGGAAAAAGGAAACGTTCAAGCGATATCTTGCCATGTTGAGAGACTGGGATGGCGGGGATGGGAAATCCTCACCACCCCGGCCTCATAAACCTTGTAGCCCGATGGAGGCTCTAGCTGTGGCGCCAAGCTGTGACGGGCATCCATGTTGCATACCAGTTTACATGGCTGTGTGGTACCAAGGTTGCTGTTCGCATATAGGTTTCTTTTGCAGTATTTAATTTTAAATGGCAATGAAGAAATAAAAAAGAAGAATTCTATTGTCTTGTTTTTTATTACTGTATTTACACAACCATATGCAAGGGTTTTCCTACTTGCCTCAGGCCTTATATATTCTTTGTACAAATTTTACATTAGGCAGATGCTTTTTTGCCAAGTACATTCAAAATATACATTTTCATTAGTATTTGTACAACTTCTCTCTAAAGTGCGGAATTACAGATTTGATCATATATTCCATCTCTATTTTAAAGTAGGCTTTTGGTAGATAAAATAATGCAAATCTTCATTTGATTTTCCTTAACTGTATCTTTCATATAGTATTTAATAATAATAATGTACATTTACATTTTGCGGACGCTTTTACCCAAAGCGCTTTACAGAGAGATTAGGAAGTAATAAAGCGATATGTCATACAGGGCCAATAATACAATAAGTGCTAACAACCAAGTTACTAGTACATAAAACAGAATAAACATTGTCTTGGGAATTAAAAGGAATACTGTGCCGTTGAATAACTGGTTTAATATTACGTCCGAGACGCATTTCGATACAATGAATCATTTATGCTGAGCAGAGTTTCTATTATTTACGCACACACGTGCATTATTTACACCCGCGTGGTGTCACGTTCTGCCCTTGACCCCCTCAACACGTCTAGGTTGTGTAGTAAACATCGTGTTGGGTCACTTCAGTGTGCACTTTACGCTAATAGCCTACTGGTTTGGGATGAAGACGACAACTAGCGCATCGTTATTAATTTTAATAAGTTAATGTGGTGATGCGATCACCCCGTTTTAGGCATTGATGCCGAAATGGTATGTCCCATGGGTATTAGAGAGGCGAGAATGGCGTCTCACTCCGCGCGACACACTGGCATCGGAAGTGACGTGGTTTGTGTCAGCTGGTGCGCTGTGGTTGCAGGTTAGGAGGTAATAGCAATTTGTGACAGAGGCATTGTGTGCATTTTATGTTGAAAAGGGTGATTTTAAGATTCGTCCGATTTACAGTGTGACTGAGGAACAATAGAGAGGCCGAGCGATCTTTGAGTGATCTTCAACTTGCACGCATTGAGTGCGCTGGGTGATGCAAATTATTATTTCCAGGTGTGTTATTTATTTTATATATATCTTTATAATAATATATATTATTTTTATTTTATTTTTTTATTTTATATATAGGTTAATGAGACGGTAAAATTTCTTTTATTATTATTTAAATAGACAGTTTTGTTTTAACAGTAACGTGGGGGCCAGACGTGATGTTATTGTGTGCGGTATTAGACACCTAAAACCGGACGTCTTTCGGAAGGATTGGCTGGTCCCGTTTCTCCTCGCGCTGAGTGACTCGATCCCTCTCTTGTCGTATGTTGGGCGACGCAGTTGCTGCCGTCTTCTATGAATCATTAACTTTTTATCAATTGACCATTTTCTTCCAGTGAACATCACGTTGATGAGCGGAACGACGGTGTGTTATCGGCTGGTGGCGGCGCTTATATTGAGGAGCGTCGCGTTTATAAACTTGCGGATTTGAGGTGGGAGTATCTCCAGAGACAAGGGGCTACGTGTTGGTCGCTACTACTTGGTGTTCTAATACATGTTGTTTTCTTTTATTTAATTGTTTTGAGTTCATCGTTTAGTGTTTTGTTTGTTTGGTTATATACTTTTGATCAACCCTTTCTTGGGGTGATTAAGTGTTGTTTGGGAATTGTGATTTTTGTGTTTTTGTTTAATTTGTTTTATTGTTACATATTGTTGATCTCCATCTTTCTACCTAGAGCCAACTAGGGGTAGCTGGTTGCCTATGAGCACCAGCTAGTACAACAAGCCTTCAGGGAACGATATCTTGGTTTTCCCTTTGTGAGTCTGTGAAAAGTGTTTTCTTTGACTTATATTGTGAAAACTGTATCTGTTGGTGTGTGCGCATGTTTGGGTTCATTTTCGTTTCTTTTTCCCTTCAGAATTGAGGCTTCAGCGTTAGCCAGAATTCCTTCGTGGTGTGGTCTGCAGTGTCACAACGGGGTGTTGGTGCTGTGTGGTGAGAGCGCATGAGTGGTTGCTGTGTCTATTGGATAGGCAGGACGAGTTCCTCAGTTCTGAAGTATTGAGTGACCTATTTTTTGTCAGATATGGTGACCAATACCCGAAATGTGACCTCTGCATTTAACCCAACCAGTGAATAGTGAACACACACACTTCAAGTCGTGAACACACATACACCGGGGCAGTGGGCAGCTAACACTGCAGCGCCCGGGGAGCAAACGGGGGTAAGGTGCCTTGTTCAAGGACACGTCAGTTGTTACCTGCTGGTACTGAGAATCGAACCGGCAAGTCCGACTCTCTAACCATTAGGCCACAACTGCCCACACAGTAGTCAAACTGTGTGTGTGTGGTGTGGAAGTGTAATGTGTTTTGCTATTTGATTGTCTAATTTTGTAATGTGTTTTGCCATTTGATTGTCTATTTTTAAAACATTGCTACATTAAAAAGATTTATACTTACTGAAAAACGTTAATGCATTGAATACTCTTATTGTTAAATAAATTCATTGAATCATTTCATCGTTGTCTGGAATCTGTCCCAGCCACTAAGATATTTATCTGTGTGCTCGTGGTGCTTTATGTACCGGTTGGTCCCCGGCCAGTTTCCGGGGTGGCGTAGTCTATGTTCCCATCGCCACATTAACTTCGTCACAATGAAAAAACGGTAAACATGATTTGGCGGTAATCCAGTATCTTTGCAATCCTCTTGAGACGGAGTAACGGGAAATATACATAAATCTGTATTATGTAATGACAACATTATAAGAGCGGCAGTGCCAGCTGCTATCGAGGATTATTGAGTTAAAATAGTTTTTTGCGAAGGATGCGTAATTAAGAAATTATTGGGATTTATAACACAAAAGAAGGACAGCTGTGGGATTATGTCGACATGTGACAGAGAAAAACAGACTGCAGTGCTCTTGTATAGGCTACATGCGGACGATTGAGAAGAACACTGTTGCTTTAAAGGGAAATTCAAGGGGGAAAGGAATAAAATGTTTTATTTGTTTTCTTAAAACAAATTTGTGTTAACTACTCCACCAGAAGTGCAGCATTTTCCAAGACGGTAAGATCTTTTCTAGTGTGTTTGTGCTTTTGAACACAAAAGGGAGAAAGCCACACACGATTGAATGCTATGCAGTTTAAAATGAATCGAAAACGTAATCGCATTGTTTTCTATATGAAAGAAATTCATTTGAACAATTTTATGAAAACTTAATATAATGTCACATTGTCTCATCTCTTTCACTCATGCAGTTGCGTAGCAAGGTTTAACCCCGAAGGTCACATCATGCTGCTGTCCGTTGCGTTGCTTTTTGTGTATCTGTTTCCATCTCCATCGAGAAGTTCAAGACAGTGTGGTCACCTCTGTCATTGCTTTGAGCACTCAGACCTGGTGGACTGTCATGCCAAGGGTCTTGAGGATGTACCCCATGGACTTCCCCATGGCACCTGGCTGCTAGACTTAGGAGAAAACAAGCTAACAGAGATCCGAAGTCGAGCATTCGCTGGCCTTTGGTCTCTTCGAATTCTTGTGCTATCGGGCAGTAGCATCCATGATCTACAAACACATGTAAGCGCGCTTTTGTGTTTTTAAGCCACACAATGCATGTATGTATTGTGTATGTATGCAATATAGCAATAATTTGATTGTCCCGTGCAGGCTTTCTACTCTCTCTCCTTTCTGGAGAAGCTGGACATGAGCCATAACAAGCTCACTCGGATTCCACCTCATTTCTCAGAGAGTCTGTCTTCTGTCCGCGAGCTGCGACTGGACCACAACGCGCTGCTTGTCTTGAAACCTCCAGGTCTGGAACATCTGGAGAACCTTGAGAAACTGGACCTGAGTCACAATCGGATCCACTCCCTGGAACCCGGCACGTTCCGCGGCCTGTCCCGCCTGCGCCATCTGTACCTGCAGGGGAACCGCTTGGGTGTCGTGCGGGACGGCTCTCTCACCATGCTGCCTGGGTTAGAGGTCATGCTCCTGGGGAACAACAATATCTCCCGGATTGAGGTAAACGCACTTGCTCCACTTCACAGTTTGTCCCTGCTGGGCTTGGAGGGGAATCGTTTGGAGCACCTGAATTTTAAGACGTTTCTGAGTCTGCACACGGCTGCTACGCACCTGCAGCTGGCTGGGAATCCCTGGAACTGCGACTGCGACCTGCACCGCGTTTTTAGCAAGCTGCTCAGCGTGCGCCACCTCCACGTGGACGATTATCATAACGTAACTTGTAAAGAGCCCTGGCAGCTCGCTGGGGCGTCTTTGGCATGGGTGGACAGCCAGTTGTGTGTGGCAGAGACCGTTACCGTGTTAGTCATCACCGTTACTGTGATTGTTACCGTATTTGGTGCCTTGATCATGGCGGAGAGAAAACGTAAGAATAGAAAACACTGGGAGCAGAGCGGGGGTGATGCACAAGATCAGTGAGATGGGGTTTTGTGGGAGAGGACATTGGGGTCTGTGATGGATCATGAAGATAAGTGCAATGCTTTTGCCGCTTATATAGAACTTGCGTGGTGTCTTGTTCGATTGAGAGTTGTAAATTGTTCATGGACAAAAGCTGGTGCTGTAGACATTGTTTTTATTTTCTGCCATAAATCTTTATCATTAGTCACCTTTCATGTTTATTACTGGGTTTCTAAGTATTAAAAGTGCTTGTCAACATAGAATGGAATGATTTAGAAAGTGTTTATCTTCATTTCCTGAAAAAATTGGACATCAAGGTTTTGGAAGAACAACAACGATAAGTAGATTTGATTGTTGCTGCTTTCTGATCAGATACTGTTTATGATGTAAACTCAAGACTTTGTAATTTGGGATATTTATAACTGTTAGAGAGTAAAAATCTCTGGTTAGTTGCAGATTTTATAAATAGATTGCTGTATTTGTTGAATGGATTGTGTAACTTTGTCGCATTTAAGTTTAGCTAAGTAACAGTTCTACTGGTAACCCAAAATAATACTGACTAGACTTTCTTTTAACTTGCGAGGTAATTTCATTTACTTCAATCATGCATTAAACAATAACACTACTTAGTGCCACAAACCACACAATGTCTAAACTGGATTATTTACCTTCGGGATAAAAGGTTGTTACCTGCTGTACGAATGTGATTGGAGGCAAACGTTTGTTAATTTTGTTAATCAAATATCAAATCTAGTTCAGGCCTGTATCACAGCTGATTTGTTGTCTTTCTTTATATTCCTACAATTGTACTTTTGTGATTGTACCATGTTGTTTGAGATGTATTATTATTGGTATTGCTTACTGTAGGTACGTCAATAGTTTAATAAAACATATTTATATCATGCACAACATATACAACTCATATGTGCTTGTATGGCTTTTAAATTCATTTCCGTACTGTCTGACTACAAAGCCTCTCATCAGCATCTGCTGTCACAGGATTAATCTTCAGTTAATGTGCAGGACTCCTCATTTGGTTTAATGTTATGATATTGATTTATTGCTATTGTTAATGTAAAAAAACGATTTTGTGTTAATGTAAAAAATATCAACTAGGTTATAACTAAATATCTGCCTTTAAAGTTGCAAAATCTTATTTTAGAATCACCTATGCAGGTCATTTATATGTTGTAAGTCATGTTGTTATAAGCTCATATTCAACATATATGAACTTTAATTTAGTGTAAACCAATATCTGTATTTTATCTGCAGGCAACTCATTGAGTGATCTGTGTTACATTGAGGTTAAAACACTGGGGTTTAAACAGATTTGTGGAGATTTTTGTGGGCAGAGAAAGTGAAGAAATTCAGGTCACAGGGAGTGTTTGGCCATATGGAGCTCACAGAGACGCTTCATCAGATTACATTTGATTCAAAAACAATGTACTGATGTATTACTCTGGTGGAGGGAAATAACATTCTACCAAAGTAAATTCATATGGCCCAGATTAGACGTTTTTTTCATTTGTGTCAAAAAGCACTGTGTATATGTATAACATGATTACTTTATTTGGGAATAAATAACAAATTCATGTAAATCATATGGGTGATGGGTGTCTAATGTTTACAGTATATTGTATAACTGTGAAAGATTTAAGGGGGCTTGACAAAAAATGATGACATTACTACAGGAGAGGATCAACAAATATTGATAACTGATAAGACTGTAGTAAATGTATGCTTTATTTTTAGCGAGCTTTGTGTTTTTCTTGTGGGTTTTTTTGTATATTAGAATAAATCCCATTATATGCTGTATAGTTTGCATTCTGCTTACATTGTATTGGTAGACAACGGCAATACATTTAAACGCTGTTAATTTTTAACATTAGTTGTTGCACCATGAACTAACATGAATAACTGTATTGACATTAAAAACGAAATTGTTCATTGTTATCTAATAATAGCTAATGCATTTACTAATGTTAACTAATAGCACCTTATTGTAAAGTGTTGCTCAGACATCCAGCGTTTTCCGTTTCTCATTTGCATAGTGCTGAGGAATTAGAATTTGCAGTTACAGCTTGAGGCATTCATGTGTTGTTTGAAATCCTTTTTCCACGAACCACATGGCCATGTTTGGACCATAAGCAATGAAATCTCTGCTTTCCCTGTTTTGGACCAAACAGATGCTCTTGAGAGGAACACCAGTCATTATCAGCAAAGACTGGCCACGCTCACCCAATGAGGTTTGCCAGCACCACGGGTTACGGGAGCACGGATCCAACAAGAGCTCCCAAACTACACCTCTCCGTCCAACCACACTCTGATCTACAAGAAATTGGAAGTGATCCCTGGAAAATTCGATACTGGTTAACACACTTTCAGCGGGCTAACTTCAAGTGTGAAGTTAGAGTTGAGTTACATATGGAACATGATCAAATATTTTGACATTTCAGTTTTATATTTTATTATTATATGAAATAATTTTGACTTTAATGTTCCTCTGTAGGCTGACAGTTTAGCATCCTCGCTTCTGAGATCTCATTTCTGCAGCACATGGACATGAAGTGGACATGACATTGTGATGGGGCTGCCTGAAATTATAGAGACTTTTTCTTCCATCGACGGGACTGTTGGTGAAGCATTGTTTTAAAGCTTTAAAGAAGCACTTCAGCACAACTCGGCCATTGTGATGCCATTCTTTATAGTCAGAAGCTCTTTTACAGCTGAACGAATCTCAGAGCGGGTTTAGAAACCATTTTGATAGCAAATTCTTATCGAAATAATAGTTTTCATTCATTGCTTCTCTCACTCTGTCTGTCTATATGTATATATCAGTGGTGGTCCCACAGTTCTTATAGGTTCAGCTCTGCTGCAATGGACTCATTCCTCTGATGTGTCCAGTGGGACGTGATGCTGCCGGTCGTTCTTCCTTCTTCAGCTCCATCCAGGTGACGGCTGCCATCTCACAGGCACTTCAACCTCTGAAAGTCATATGTACGAGGTACAGTAAGACATGAGTCTGATTTCTGATTTTTTTGTGAACAAAAAGCTAAACTGGCAAAGAATTTTAAATAAAAAAAACAAGATACTGAAAATGTAATGATAAACTTGTGCATACTTCTCTGAATTGATATCTGCTGTTTGTGTGTCTAAACCGTTCAATTGACTGTAAAACTAAATTGGAAAAACATATTTCTAAATAATGAGTAACAAATTATGTTTATTATTTTGTATTATTATTATTGTTTTTAATGTAGGCTAGTGGTCTAATCTGACAGTATACTTTAAAAGGTGGCTAATGAAAGCGTTCTTTATTAATCCATAAAATTACAATTGTATTATGTTAATATGACACGTAAGGGACAGTTGCAACAACATGTTAAATTGTAGGAAATTATTATTAAACTGTTGATTTTTCCAGAAGGGTGGCGGGGCAAACTGAGCATATGCATATGAGCATCATCACTAATTCCTGACCGGAGGAATAAGCCATGTTGCAACCGTCCCCAGTATCCCCTATTATATAATGGGCAATAAATAGTTCATAACCTTACCTGCACTATACAATTGCAGCTATATATTAAAACAGAAGCTTTAAGAGAAGACGCTTTAAAATAAATGAAGTTACAATTTCTTCAATAGCATAAAGTGACCACAAGGTGGTGGTGATTGGTGATACAGTTTTACACTGCACATTTCTTCAAGATGTGAACAGAATTAAAGGGACAGAACACAAAATATGTTTTACCCTCATAAAAGCAGATATTTTCAGATGTCTCAGCGGTTGTGTCTATGTAATGGAAGTCAATAAGGGCCATAATTGTTTGGTTATGAAAATAGAAGAAAGTAGAAATGTAATAAAAAAATGAATACATTTTGGAAAAACCTAAAAGTGAGTAAATGATCAAAGAATTTTCATTTTTGCTGAACCGCTCCTATAAGTTTTACTGTTTTGTCCCAAATGTGTGAACATTAACATTCCCATAAGTTTAAATAAAGAAAGGAGAAATGTAATAATTTAAAAAATACACAGCACTTCCCCCCACTAAACTTCTCCAGTTTAGTGAACTTCATTTTATTTATATATATATATATATGCAACAGAAGTCATGACTGGACAACATCATGTTTCTAGTCATCTCGGTGTGTTCAAGAAATGTAAATATCAATGGGAATATACTATGGGAGATATTTTACTCCTAAGAATTTCTAGGGGTGTCAATAATTATGGTCGGGGTGTATTAGAGAAAAACATTTTTTACACAATGTAATATTCCCCCTACTTCAAATTGTTTTACTTTAATGAAACGTTGGAATTTTGTAGATTTTTTTAAATAAAAGGTCAAAACGAGAAACAATCGTCTTTACTCATATTTACCAAGGGTGTCCTAACTTTTTCACATGACTGTATATAAATATATATTATAATATATAAGTATGTTTGCTTCTAAACACACACTCCAAATGAATAAATTGTGATCATTAATTGTTAATGCCTTATGATGCTATAACCCACAAGAAGTGCTGAATGTTGTGACATGCAAGATGCATGTTGTATGTTTCAGGTGCAGGTTGTCAAAACAAAGATCCCATTCACAAGTGAGTCATTTACTTTTTCTTTGTCACCTTTTCAAGGTGTTGCCTGGCTACATTATAACTATGTCGACCTGTATTTTTGTCTCAGAAGTATGTCCTCTTGTGACAAGTACGTGTCCCTCTACTAATATTAAGCACAATTATGCTACGAATCAATTTATCCTGCAGTTCATGCCATTATTTATAGACTTTATCCAAGTCTGAATTTGAATACTTACGACTGAGACCTTATGTCATCATATTTCAAAGAGCTAATAAGATAGAAACCTGGATTAGATGCAGGATCAAAATCAAAATGAGATTCATAAAATATTACACAGACAAGATATTCCTTTATACCTTATAGATTTCTTTGTATGCTTTGACTTTCAGCCCTTTGTCTAAAGTATGAGCTTTGTTTTGCATTTGGATAATTGCTTTGTGTTTCACCTCAACATACTATAAAGTGCCTTCTGATTCTAAAACACGCACGCACACACAAATTTATTAAAAAAATTGGACGATTCATTTATTCGTTTACTTCATTTACAAAGCATTTTTTCCTCTAGTAGTCAATGGTGGCCAAGAACTGATTGGTTACAAGCACTCTTCCAAATATCTTTCATGGTGTTCATCAGAACGAATACATAAAGATTTGCAACAACTTGATGGTGTGGTATGTGAATCAGATTTTCTACATAACTGATGGGTTGTTCTGTTTGCCACCCACACATATACATAGTGCATCTTTTGTTCAAATGGCACTGCAAAAATGTTGATGTTTTATAAGGTCGTGGTATTCAAACATGTATCTATTTTTTCACTGGTGTCTAGTAATCATAAGGATTATAATAATTGAAGAGTAGCCTATGTGATGAAGAATGACTCTGTCAGGTAGAGGGAGGACCCAACAGCAGATGAGAATTCACAAAAGTTTTAATGAGTCACAAAGGCAAAAAGCAAACAAATGAAAAGAGCTCGGAGAGACAGGGCAGGCTCGTGGTCTAAAAAAAAGGGGAAGGTCAAACCGAGATGATGAAATCCAGGCGAGCAGCCAAAACGTCCAGACTACTCCGACGCGAACAAAAATAAACCAAATCAGATGGCCGGGTGAGCCCGAAAAAGATGGCTAGGACTGAAGTGAAAGAGGAAAAATGTGAGAAAAGACAAAGATCAAACTCGGGTCCTGACAGACTTGTTTAGTGTGTGACATGAAGGACACGTTGACCCAAATTCCCTGATCTTTACGGTTCAGAGACCCTCCTTAAAATCAGCTTTTGTCTAACAGTTTTGTCTAAACTCATTAGGAAAATATTTGTAAAATAACACAAGCACAACACTATAGAACATTAACACACTGTAATTAACATCAATACAATGACCGTGTTTATGTTAAATGAACCTAGAAAATTTGAGTCGTCGACGACTCAAAATGATAACCAATTTGACAAAACGTGGTTACTAGGCTACACTTTTACTAACGAAAGAAGGAAACAATTATAAAAGGCAAAAATTAAAAATTTTATTTCTGAAATCAAAACATTGCATTTAATTTATTATTGCTTTTAAACACTTATTCTTAATCAAACAAAACATTTATAAGCTCTCATTTATCCATGTAATGTTGTGATGCTTTCAAACAGGTTTGTCCAGTGTACAGATCCCGAACATGAATGGCAAGTCACAAACTAAAGTGAAGATATCAGTACCTGTGCTGTGAAGGTAAGGTGTTATACTTTTAGAATGACATGTCATTTATCTATATTTAGATGAATGATTCATTATATTTATTTAAAGTATGGATAAGTATACTGTCATTATTTAATTTATAAATGTTACCACAGAACAATACAACTGTTGAGCTTTTACATTTCTAGTCAGCCTCTATTTTTTAATTTTCATGGTGTTGTTTTATAGCCTAATTCTAATGTCCTGTTAGTCAATATACGTCGCTAAATAAGTAAACACAGTAATCATAACTTTTTTGCATTTCTTCCTTTGCATTTTGAGATTTAAATGAAAAACACATGCATCAATTGTTGATATTGTGGTAAAAAAAAAACCATTCCTGAGTAAAAGAAAATTTAACTATTAAGGCTGAAATACACTACACGACTTTTAAAATCAGAATAGATTAAAAAAATAGACATCATACACTTGCAGACTTTTTGAACGTTTGAATAGAAAACAATACGTGATAAAATCGGCAGACTAGCGCAGATTTTCTACAACAACTCCAGAATGAAAATCTGGGCAAAAATCGGAGCAAAAGTCTTGGTGTATTTCTTAAAAAATATAGGCCTACACTCTTTGTTTTATGTGTAATAAATGAAGTCTATAAAATAGATTTATTCATTTTGCGAAATATGTTTTGCGCTTCGTGATAGTAAGTGCCTCACGGCGTGATTCTAAGGAACTTTAGGCAAATTAAACCCCAAGCGAGATTAGCTTTCACACACCCACATTTTTGTTTGTAATGACATGTTTGACAGCCAATTCAACTACCACCATTTAAGTGATTTATGTAGCCTATGTAATAGGACAGGTGAAGCTATTCTTGTTAAATGCCATTGGTGGTTCGGGTCATTGGTTGTATATCATCGGGCTGCAGGAATGTATACATCCTGCGGTGTTTTGGCCCGGGTGATACGAGATCCTGCCACTTCTCCCCCGCCACTTCTCCCCCGGCTTCTGCGTCATTGTCCGCCACCTGTCAGGTAGGGGAGAACCTGGACGAAAGTAACAAAGCGATTTTCTCAGAGCCCTGCCTACATTTGCATTCCTAGCTATTAAAGCATGTTCAGCACACAACACTCGACTGAGCAGCCGAATATCACGTGATTTCGTCATCGTTTCCCGCAGTTAGGTCCGAAAAGCAGTTTTCGAGCACAGAAAGTAAATTTCTCATTTTAAGTTGTGTTTTTTTGTTTCATGTGTCACAGTACTGATTAATCTACAGGTTATTTAGTGCTGTAACGCATCCTGACCAATTGCCTTGTTACATGTCAGGAGTTCCTGTCGGGACAAAAGTAACGCTTGTTACTTTTGTCCCTCTGCTAATTTAGTTTTGATTATTGTTCATACTGTTAAAATTGTTACAAAATAGATTGACATTGCCAATATTTCTAAACAATTAAAAGTTTTTGCTGTCAGGTTACTTTTGAAATATTTGATAAAACTGAAATTTAAAATGAAAATGTAATTTTATATTTTTGGCAAAGATAAAGGACAAATTATGTTTGCAGTTACATATTAATAAGGTCTTAGTCATATTATATATAGTTATATTTTATAAAAACAAGAGTAACACAAAAACAATCTAGCTTGTATTGGTGTTACTTTTGTCCCAACTGACCGGGTCGAAAGTAACTATGTGCAATTTATCTTCAAAGTGAAATTATACAGAAGTCGTTCAACATGTGAACAAAATTTTACCTGGTACTTCTAGACCACACTTTTGAGTTATTGACCACAGCAATAATATTTCTCTTTCTAAAAAAATATCTTTTAAAATGTAATTTTTCTGAGAAATGCTATGCTATGTTTAGTGAGGTTGGCCGAGTTGTTTTTGACATGCTCATTTATGTTAAATTGTTTCCTTTATAAAGGAACATTGAAGGCGACCTTGTGACTGGCAATTGGTTGACGTCATTCCTTCAATGTTTGAGCGAGCTGGCACGTGTGTGTTCTGGTGGGCAATCGTAAAGATTGGACAAGTTGTGCGATTTTTAACTTTTGTTTTAACCTGATTGATTGGGCCCCCGGAGATCGTACCTTTGATTTTAAAACTTTGTATTTTTTTGTTGTACAAGTTATGTCTTTTTAAACAGTTAAAATTTTGTTACAGACGGATCCGTACATTCTGGTAAGCGATTAGATCCCGCCCCCGTATTGCTGGGGCTACGTGGGGATTATCGTCCGGAGACGCTGTTGCTTTTGCCTGTTTTAATAGCCGTTGTTTCGTTACTGAAACACCGTTTGGTCTAACCTGACCACAGTTTAAGTGTAGTTTTGTTCTTTCATTGGATTAAGTGGGAAGTTTTCTTTTGATTTTGCATTGTGTATTTTGTTTGTTTTTGTGATTTTATTATTTTTATTTCTTTGTTTTGGTAAAGTTTTACTTGTAATTATTATCATGTTATTTTGTTTCTTCGTGTGAATCTGTGGAGTTGTGAGCTACAGTGGGCTTTGTAGCCTTATTATCAATAGTGACGTGACTTCTGATGACACAATGTAATTCCATTTTATTTGCTTACAGGAGCTGAGTGCTTTAGAGTGGACGTGTGGTGGTGGTGGTGGTGGTGGTGGTGTTTTCACGAGTGTTGTGTTGTGTCGTGTGCAGTGCCGGACGGGTGTGCGTGCGTGCGTGCGTGAGTGCTCCGCGCGGTGTGCTGTAGAGGCCTTTTGTGCCCATATTGTGAATTGCCGCTCTTCGGTTCCTGTATTTTGGCCGCAGCAGTGTCTAAGGATCATCCTCTCTACTTATTGCTCTGTTGGATTGATTCATTTTTTTGCTCTTTTAATGTTATTCTGGAACTTGTCGCTTAATAAAATTATATTTTTCATATACCCACGTCTTCTGCCAAACCACTGAATTGAACCTGTGTTGTTTAAGCTAAAACATGACTTGATTGTCTCTGGCAGAGTTCCAGGGTGACGTAGTCGCTCTATATGTAAAGTGTCGAGTCTCGTCCTGCTACACGTAATTGAGATTTTAATTTTATTCGCGTATTAAAGACGCAATGGTTTTAAAGACCTCGTTTGTGTTTTAAACAGGTGCAGGCTTTAAAAACGTTATAGGATGAAATAGTGTCATGTTTACCATAAGTGCTATTGTATAGTGTTGTATCACCTTTAGCTTTAATTACAGCTTGAGAGAACTTTTTTTGAAATGAAAATGATTCATTGTGCTCTCTGAACCACTCTTTGCCAAATTGAGCCCATTTTCATTTTTGACTTATGTTACAATTTTAAAGCTAATTCACTTGTCTTAATGTGTGTGACATCTTGTCTTTTCAGATAACCAGCAGTTATGAACTGGCACAATCAACTTAAGTTATTCCTGAGTATGCTTGCTTTTACAGCAATGGGTATTTATGGTATACAGAATGGAATACTGAATGTTAAAGATATCACAAGCAAGCTGTTTTCTGTCAGGTACAGTATAGGGCACACAGCCTCCTCAGCGTCTTTAATAATTGGATTTATTTGTCTCCTTTCAGTGTGGCTTTATACACATGAACACCCACAAACAAAGGCACTTTGGATAAAAGCGTGCATGTGTATTGACTAAATGCAAATGTTCACATTCTCTTATTTACAAAAATGGTTTGATTATTGCCTTAAATTTTTTCCCCAGCACAAATGGTTGGCAAAATAAAGTTTTCTCTAAAACAAGGTTAGTAGTAGTTGGTTATTTATTCGGTGTTCTTGACATTGATTTTAATTCACTTCATATAATGTCTTAACTGTTCTTTTCACTTTTACAGCATTGGGCCTTTTCCCAGTAAAAATCGCTCCTCTTGTTCCTGTGAGGGATATGGTCTAACTGCTCAAACTGTGCCCGCGAATGAACTGGAAGACCTTCAGAGACGTCGGTCTGAGGAGTACAGACAGTACCAGCTCAGGTCAAACATGATTTGTTCCTTCATTACATCATTACAAAAGGGTTTAATAATCAAGAAACGCTCTAAAACATTCATTGCTGTAAGGTTAAAATCATGCATGGGTATCATTTTAATACCTGTGTATTTTATTAAAACAACATCAATCATGTTTATCTCAGGATGAAGACAAATATGGACCCACTTATTCTTGCCCCATCTAACTCTCCTCTCCAATATCCATTTCATGGGTTCATAGTGGCACCTCTTAAACAAAGTACAATTCCAGGTAAAAAATAAATAAATTTGGTTTTCTGGTGTAAGATTTCTTTCTTTTACAGTAATGTTTATATGCTCTAAATGCAGTATATAACAAGTTTATAATGTGAACCTGTATATTTTACCAGGTTTGGCTTTGCATGCACAAAAAAGACAACTGTATAAGGTGTGTTTTAAAGTGTATATAAGCCTCCAATTGAAGGTCATTTGTGAAGGTGGAGGGTTTTTGGGTTCTGCTTTGCATGGACAACACGGAGGCCAAAATATTCAGAGAAGGGACAGATTGTTACTAATGATTCATATCATCATATCTCCTGTTGCCTGGGTTTTGTATTGGTGTGCTTCAAACCCACTTTTCGGTTTCCATCATTATCAAGTATTGATTCCATTGACAGAGCTAATGAAATGGAAAATGGCTTCGGGTTCTGCTATTCTGAATTTTCTTACATCTTCATGTCTGACAGGTGTCTTTGAGTGTGAACAGTGGAGTGCTGTCAGTGAAAGATGTTTCAGATGGAGAAGAGGTGGATGGACAGGGTCAGAGTGAATTGAACATTACATCCACCAGCCTAACACAACTCAATGAGCTGCTGGGCAGAGTCACCTACACCAGCACCATTTATCATGTCAAGACTAAAGATATGGGTAATAGTGACATAAACCTTCTATGCTTGCTAACAGTATAGTTCAAGCTTTTAGGGTCTTGCCTTTATTTTTAGTATATATAAACAACCTTGACGTTCTTCCCTACACAGTCCATTTTTCATTTGAAAACCATGAGACCATATTTCCCATCATAATAAAGAGACGCTCTGTGCCCGTTCTATATGACCCAGGAAATGGTAAGATCACAGAACTCATATACATTTACTTGAGAACTTGAGAAGTGACATTCCAACTATGTTGTTTTATTATGTACAGCCACGAAACAAATTAAGAGACTGCTCCAAAATGACAACATTTCTCCTAGATTTGAAAATCAAATTGTTTTATTTGAAAAAAAATTAAAATAAAAAATTAATTTAAAAAATGCATTGTTTACAGTTCTTCACTGTAAAAAAAATCTGTTAAAATCAGCGGGAGCGATAGAAATATCCCGTAAAATATTTTTTCCTGTAAAATTACAGGAAATAAAGGTCATATAAGGTTTTAACTAGGTCTAATATTTAAAAATTTTCTGGCTGCTGTGCACCAGAAATAACCTGTAAAATAAAAATCTTCCCTGTAAAATTACATGTTTTCCCCATTTGTTTTTTTTTTGTGTAAATTTGCTGTGTTTTTCTGTAATTTAAAAATTCTGTTGAATAATTCAAAGAAAACATGTTTAAACAACGCAATACTAATATGTATTTTCAGTTCAAAAATAAATTTTGTCTTTCTCTTTTAAGATATTAACTCACAGGTAACTATTACAACCAAGACTTTCCTGAGGTACTATCAGTTGGATGTCCTTATCAAAAGTATCCGACAGTTTTACCCGAAAATCAAGATCATTGTTGCAGACGACAGTCTGCACCCGGAAAATGTAACTGGAGAAAATGTAGATCACTACATAATGCCACCTGCACAGGTAAATATTACTCCAGGGTGATGATGATTTTCTAATGATTTTTAGCTCATCGTAAATCTTATCACATTTTTTCAGGGCTGGTTTGCTGGTAGGAATCTGGTTGTATCACAAGTCACCACTAAATACTTTCTGTGGGTTGATGATGACTTCATATTCAAGAACAATACGCAGATTGAAAGATTTGTGGAAATCATGGAAAAAGTCCCAGAACTGGATGTGGTCAGTGAAAGGAACAACAATAGACAATATATTCGAGTTGTGCTTTTGACTCATAAAGTTCATTAGAAGTGTAGCACTGATCAATTCAAGTGAATCATTTCAGTTATTAGTTAATAAAACAAGACCTCATTCGCTCTCTCTCTTTGTCTCCAGCTTGGTGGTGCGGTGGGAAGCAATCAGTTTTATTTCCATCTTCAGTATGATGAAGGTGATGAAGAGGAGGGTGGCTGCCTCAGACGCTTCCATAAGAGGAAGCATCAATCACTCCCAGGCTTCAAGAGCTGCTTCTTTGTAGACGGTGTGGTCAACTTCTTCCTGGCACGAACAGATGCCGTGCGAAGGGTTGGCTTTGATCCGTTTCTTCAAAGGGTGGGTCATACTGGTAAGTGCATCTGATGGTTTTACAGTACATACTAGTATCTAGTTCCATCTGGTTGTTGATTTCCATGAATTACACTGAACGTATTATAGGCTTTGGAGGCCATATCATGTTTGTTTGCTTAGAAAAGTATTTCTTACCTTTACCCTCACAGAGTTTTTTATCGATGGCCTCGGAGATTTGCTAATAGCCACATGCAAAGGATTTTCAGTCGGACACCAGTCAAACACTAAAAAAGGCAAATATCGACACTTTAGGTTCCCAGGAAAACAGGATGGAAAACACAAGCTGGCTCATCATTACTTCAAGAACCATTTAAGATGCATCAAATACTGAGGAACGTTTATGGTTTTCGATTGTAATTCTATAAAATCCTTTGAGGAAAGAAGTGACCCCTAGCTCTTCTGCCAGATACCAAGTGTTGCTCTCCAATGTGTTTTTATCTTACAATGGAAGTAATATTTAGACTTAAATTGTTTTCTCTATTTAATGTTGTTTATTATGAAGAACCTAAAAAACAAATAGGAGTTTTTCATATTTACTATCGTTTATCTATTTATGTTTATCACAACTGTGGGTTATGTATTAAAAAAAAAAGTTTCATGGCCTGTTATTATATGACTGTGATAACAATGTTTTTCAATACGTTTTTAAACAGCAGTACCAATAAGAGCCCAGAACTCCTTATGATATGATATGACGATGATAAAATGGCAGCATTTAGATTTTTTTTATTTAGTTTAATTTAAACTTAACTCCCATAGATACATTTGTGAGATAATGACTAGACCTTTAAAATATTTCTCATGTTTTGTTGTTTTGTAAATATATTTATACCATGGTCTGTTTAAATACTCGATTCTGATTGGCTGGAAGGTGTGCATTAAAACCATTTATAACACGGGGGTTGTCTAAAAGTTGTCTTCATCTTACGTGAAAATATTCAAGCCAAAAGTCCACACACTCTTTCCTAAGAACATCCCACCAGCCCTCAATTCTCTGGTTGGCTGTGCTTTTGCCATAGATAAAGCTTCTTTATCCAGCAAGTGGGTCAGCATCTCCATGTCCGTAATTATGGCTGCAAATCCCTATTGTGCTGTCTCTCGATAAAGTATGACTTTAGGGTCACTGCTTGCATGCTTCACCACAGTATTTTGCATGAGAATTTATCAATTGCCCCTTTGATACAAATGCCAGATGGTCATAAGAGTCAACATACAAAGTTGAAAAATAAGCTCTTTTGTTCAATCTTCTTTTTCTTTGCATTTCAGTGACGATCAAGAGTAGACAGAATGAGGCGGATGTCTTCCTTGCATACATGAAGTTCTTTCTCCTTACATTTAATATGAATTCATCTATATCATGCAATGCTCTTGAGCCCTGAAGTTCTTCCCTAATTCAGGTTGGTACGGAACAAGAAAAAAAAAACAAGATGCGCAAATTTACATGGTTTATGAACAGTTTAGAGTCTGTGGATTATAACGTATTTTTAAACTGAGGGAACGAATTACAAAACTGTGGCCACAGATTTGCGGTTCTTGCTTTTATCCTCCGACGAGTGACCAGTCGGGTTCCGTAGAATGATGACAATACATGATGACAAAACCTTTGCTCTCTAAAAACCATGTGAGTTATCAAGTAGCATTATAAACACTTAATTCATACCAACAAATAAGGATATGCATCAGAATAATTGGCAATGTTGAACAATAAATGGGTAGTTGGGTAGGTGACCATAACAACATTTTGAAAACAAACTGTTAATATTACATTATTATTCATATTTATCTTTGTAATATAAAATAGTATTAGAGAGATATTCTTCATTGTTTTTTGTCCTAAATTTTTGCCGTCACACCATAGGACATATTTGCATACTAATCTGTCAAGTACCTAAATTATAATGGGAAATACTAATAATTCATAATGGTATTTTAATGGAAACCATTAGAATTTGGTTTCTATCCCTGCTGAAAAAAATATAGAACCTCAATATAAACCATCACAGAAATACTATTATGAACAATTAGCGTTTTCCATTAAAACCATAAAAAAATCTATTTTGTAGTGTGTTTTGGGCATTATTCCTATTGGGAATTGTATTGGTTTTAATGGGAACTATAATGGTGTCTACTGCCCTGCTGAACAAAATCATAGAAACACAATTAGACCATTAGAAACCATTAGAATTTCTGTGATGGTTTATATTAGGTTTCTATGTTTTTTTTCAGCAGGGTTTTCAGCATACAACATTAACTGATAACTAATTTACTGATGACTTAATTTTCAGAATTTTCTATTGCGCTATTCTAGTGCCTTGCAAAAGTATTCAACCCCCTTCATTTGAATCACATTTTGTTCTAGGATAGACGAAATAGCAGATGTCAAAGATTAGACACGCTTTGTGTAGTAGATTGATCATTTAGACCGAAGAAAACTGAGATAAACTTTCAAACCAAAGTAAATGTATACAACGGCACATACACTCTTAAAAATAAAGGTGCTTAAAAGGTTCTTTACAGCCATCCCATAGAAGAACCATTTTCAGTCAAAGGTTCTTTAAAGAAACCTTTCTTACTTTATATAAACAACGGTTCTACAGATGTTAAAAGTTCTATATGGAACTATAGGGGCTTTCGCACCGCAGGAACGATTTCATAGTTCCAGGATGATTTGCCGGAAGTGCCTGCTTTTTGTTGTGTTCGCACCACAGGAACTGGTCGGAATTTTAGTTCCGGAAATCCTTTTTGGAGGAACACTTTAGCTCCTTCTCCGAGGCCTTAACCAGCAGGACAGGAACGTTCCGTGACGTAAGCAAACGCTGATTTATTAGGCCGAACTATTGTTGGTTGTTTGTTGTTGTTCGACTTACACGCTTAAATGACTTTGCTTTCAACCGGCTTGCATCACTAAATAGTTCCTTTTCCCAGTGCGAATGCGAATGGGGAAATGACCTGAGGGAAAACTTTATTCACGAACAATAGCCCTCTTTGTTCCTGAACTTATTCGGTCGGAAAGCGCCTTATTGAGACAAAAAAGGTTCTTCTATGGCATCGTGATGCACCTTTATTTTTAAGACTGTGTAGGCCTGCGTAACAGGATCTTTTTCTTTCATAGGACAAAGAAAAAGATTGCCAGCATTAATCTCGCATCAGCTATCCATCTTTATCTGACACTTTCAGGATTGTTGCTTGCTACCAAATGCTTTGACATTCATCTCCTTTACAGGATTTTGCAACTGACTGTACAGCATTATAAAACCAGTTATGAAAGTAATTCTGTCACTTCAGTGTTTTGTTCAATCTTTGTTTTGTTGTTGAGAACTTCTATTATGTCTTATGTCCATTGTCCCATTGTTTAAGGTATTGCTGTTCAAGCGCACAGGCAGGTTGGTGTAAAAAAAAGTAATAAAACAGGTTTTTGTGTTTCTTACTTTTTAATGTAGGTGAATGAAAGGACCTACTGGTGTTAACATGCTTGCATGCTGTTGTATGTTTTATCTCCTTCAAGTCCTGTCAAGTGCTTTACTGTCCGTTTAACTTTGAAAGGGATTGGTGTGTGGGCAAATGGTCTTGCTTGCAGTCAGTGAAAAAACTCCTTTTAAAGACATATTATTTTCCCCAATTGTTAAACTTCATTGTTCCTTCTACTTTGTTTTACATTTATATGTAAAACAATACTTAACATGTAAAAACAATACTATAAATTCAATAGGTTGTGTTCTGGTTTTTGTAGAAAGTAACTTGGTGTTAGTACTTATTGTATTATTGCCCCTGTTTGACATCGCTTTATTGCTTTGGATAAAATCATCTGCTAAATGACTAAATGTAAATGTAAATATTTGTATTTTTTCCTTCCACCCCCCCAAAAAAACATTCATTCATAAGCACCTTTCGACATAAAACATTCACATATTAATATCAAACTCTACCTAATTTCCAATATATACAGTATTAATGGTTTATCAATTTTAACCATATATATATATATATATATATATATATATATATATATATATATATATATATACATATATCCACATATACATAGCTATATGTGAGAAAGTACATCTAAGGGAGGCAAAATTATATCAAAAAGTAGTTAATATAGTATGTATTCCTTTATTTCATATGATGTATTTTGATTTTAGAGGTATAATCTTTTCAAAATGTCTTCTTTTGTTTCTAAATTCATATTATCCTCTCCACAGAGTGCACTTTAGTAAGTCTAACCAATCATTTAAAACTGGGGATAAAACTTCTCCAAAATGTTGGTATTGCTTTAAGAGCTGCAATTCTCAGTATTCTAAATAGATATAATAAATAGATGGATGCTCTATACTAAGTAGCATCCATCTTTAAATTGAATTTTTATTTGTACAATTGTACTATATATGTTTGAAACGAGAGACATAATAAAGTATAAAAAAATTTACAAAATAAAAAAGGATAAAAAAAAAAATGTTGGCACATTATGTAGATATTTTACATATTTTAAGCAGTCGATTGAACAGGTGTCTTTGCATGTCAACAGTGGAATGCTGTCAGTGAAAGATGTTTATCAAATTATGTAATGTGGTTGTCATAAAGTAATTCAAACAATACTTCCTTAATACATGGTATAACCAGTTTGTTAGTATTTTCAATTTGAGACCAAACGTAATCTTTAAACAAGAAGGTTCCTCTAAAACATCTTTTATTTGTCACAAGGGTGTTCATGCGAAATAGACCTACACATTGCAGCAAACTTTGGTAAGTGGATGTCTCCTTTTCAATATACTTTTTAAGATGTATTAAAATTTTATATATGTGATGAGTAGTTGTGCTTGGAGTGTAAACTGAATAAATCCCATATTTCTTGATATGCTGTAGTTTGCCTTTTTATCCCAAATAGTTCTTTCCAATAAAAACCTAACCACGTTTTTTTCTACCACACATATTTTGATGGTTTAAACTAACCTTAAAGGCAAAAATGCCCTACAGACATCACATTTTATATCAATTCAGATTTGTGCTTGCATGGGGATGTTCTGACAAATAGGTCACTTCACCTGTCACAGTCACCAGCTGGAGTTCCCAATTGCTCCACAAGAGGGCACTCCCTTCTACACCTGGACTTTACACATTGCACTACACTTCCCTGATTGCATTCACCTGTGTCTTGTTATCTGTTACACTTCTATTTATACCCGGTTCATATCTTGCTTGTGTCATACTGCATTTCTGAGCTTTCTACCCTGTTGGATTATTTGTGTGTTTGACCTTGAATTATATCTTGTTTTGTGAACCTCTGCTGCCTGCCCTGACCATTGACTGTACACTTGGTTTTTTATTTAAGCTGCATTTAGATCCTCACCCTTCGTGTCTCGGAACGGTTCATGACATCAGAATTGAAAGTTCTGTCATCATTTAGTCACCCTGTGGTCATTTCAAACGTACAACATTTTATCTTCTGCAAAACACAAAAGAAGATATTTAGAAGAATGTCTGTAACCGAAAACTGCTGGTCTTCATTCACCTTTATTGTATAGGCCGTAAACGAAACTACAAGTCAATGGGGACTAACAGATTTCTGTTATCAACATTCTTCAAAATATCTTCCTTTGTGTCCTGCAAAAGAAAAACAACAACTGAAATGACAAGAGGGTGAGTAAATGATGACAGAATTTTTATTTAGAGGTAAACAATCCCTTTAAGAATTAATGTCTGTAAAACTAAAGAATTAAATATTGTTTATCCTGTCGTGATTAGGAGACTTGAAGTTCCTGTCCCACAACACTTGTGAATCACTAGAAAACTGCTTGAATAAGTTCAGATCTTAGATGTAAGCAAATACCAAGTTTATCACAAAAACTTGGTATTTGGCTCTCTCTCCCTCTCCCCCTCTCCCTCTCTCTCCCACCAGGTAGATACAGAGATGAAGGAAAGAACAGCAGGTAGGAGACGAAGTGATGTTGAATAAAATGGAAAATGGTTGTGCTTCAATGCTCAGCTCTGTCCAACTTCGTCTGACTAGAAACAGGTTCAATAAGTTGTTATCAAGATTACAGTATCAAAACATTGTCTTGTGACGTTACTATGAACCTTGAGATGGAGACTCATAAAGGACAATACAGCACTCAACATCAGACTAAACAATATTAAAAATAAGGAAAACATGTAACAAATAAGAATAATAGTAAATAATTAAATAAATGAATGTATGATAAATGAATGTAATAACTTAGTAAGGGCTAGTAAATATATAATAAAAATAATAAATCGAATAATGATATAAAATAGAATAATAAAATAAACTATGATTATAGAAGTGTATGTTTCTACTCTATCAGTGTGTATTTATAACTAGTCACTGCATTCTTGTATGTATTCTCCAGGGCTGATTTGTGGGAAGGAATCTGGCTGTAAGACATGTCATACAATCTTTGTGGAGATTATGGAAGAGGCTCCAGAACTGGACACTGTGAGCAATTCTTTTTAAATTGTTGGGGCATAAAAAAATATATTTTTGCATCCTTTTAGTACAATGTAACAGCATTCGGAAAAAGTTTATATATTTTATACTGGACTATATACTACACTAGACTAATATAATAGACTGTATTGTACTATACTATAGTATTTTTATAAAAATGCACTTAATTAAAAACACATTTGCGTAATGCTTTAGTTAATAAGATAATACTCCTTTCTCTTTTTATTTTGTCTGGCTAGCTTGGGGATGCTGTGTCCGGTGCATGACTCCTGTAAATGTCTCCCCATTGGCGTAGATCACAGGGAAAATATGCAGCTACAAAACCGCTGCTGATGCCAAGAGAAAAGTATCTCATACATTCTTTAAAAATCACTTCTGATAGGCCAAGAAGTTTCCTCTGAAAGACTTTTCTTTTTTTATTGTAATGCAAAATACTTGAGAAATGTTGTGATTGAAAGCATGTGACTGCTGAATAAATATTCTCAATAGTGAATCAATAGTTTCTTTTGGTCTCAGTAATTTGAATAGAAGATGGTTTACCTTATGGCTAGGCAAATATCATGCAGTGTTATTGTTTGATAAAGTCCATGTTGATCTTTGTTAGATCAGACCGCACCCCTTTGTAACAGTAAAATGTAAATAATAGATGATTATCTAATGTGCAGTGTACAGAATCCCAAAGGCGCTTAGGATTGTATTACGGGTTTTTCTTTCATAGTGTTACCTGATGTAGTTTGATATCATAACACCAGACTTCTAATTTTCTAGAAATACCAACTTCAAGTATAGATCAAAAATAACATTTTTGCCAGGCTGGTAATAATAATTCAGACAGAATAAAGTTTAGTTTTAATTAATAAAAAGTACACTTTAAAAGCAGTTGTGTTAAAAACACAACTAAAACCCGTCTCTGTATCATTTCTTTGGACAATCTCATGTTGTCCCTTTCATTTATTTCACCCAAAATCAACACAAAATGTGGTAAAATAACACATAATGTATTAAATTGCATAACACAAACAATGTGTTAATATCAGCAGGCTCCAAGTCACACATTCATACTGTCAAACTTGAATTGTGTTGGACGATCTGGTTACAGAATGATTTCCTAATCACTTTGCTAAGCCACATTTGTACAGACAAAAACATTCACATACTGTTGTTTTAGGATTCAGTTGGTCATGTTGAGACCTGACTGTAAATAATCTATAATACAGATCTTTTAGAAAACACCCAGAGGGCACTAAGGTAAAAACGTTGTGTACACATGGCACTTCTCCTCACACATTGGGCTTCATAAAAATATGAACATGTTTAAAACTAAAATTGTCTATGAGTTTGCACACTTTAAGGACGAGATCCACAAAATGTTTCATAACCCTAACCAGTTCTGAACCCCTCTAGTTTATTCTAACCTATTCTAACCGGGGCAACTTCTCAGTGTTATCATCAAAATGTTGTTTCACTGTCTCAATATAAAGAGTACGCCAGCGTAACAAAAGCTGACAGTTGTTTGTCTAACAGAGCAAATCATAAAGGGGTGTGGCTTTTCAACATTTACCAAAAACCTGATTGTGGAACTACTAGACAGAACTTGGCATCTACTGCATGTCCATTCTCCTCCTCCTCTGTGCATTAGTGTTCACTTTGAACATTAACAGGAAAAGGAATGTGATACTCTCTCTCTGTCCGTCTCTAGCTCGGTGAAGCAGATCCACTTCAGCCACTAGATGAAGAGGAAAGAAACCGTTTCAGACAAATTCATAAGAAGACTTTTACCTGACAGAGGCTTTCCTAAAAAGAACGGGTCGTGTTGGTAGGTGCATCTCGCTTTTTTGTTTGTCGTGTTGTTTGTTTAATAGTTTGTGTGTATTTACCAGAAAAAAGTTGAATTTATGTCTCAATATATAATAGACTTTAATAGACTGTGTTTGTTAGACCAACAGACCTTACGCAATGCGCATCTTCTGTCAGGTGAAAACCAAAGAAAGCTGACTCATAAGGAAACTCACAATTCATGCTTGGTTTGTTGTATCACACCATCATTTGTGCTCGCACGACAGATTGTAGACGCATGCAAGACATCAGTTCAATTCAAGTCTGTTTTGCATTTATGGACAATAGAAAAATACAGGAAGTGATGGGGAGGCGAAAGGGCTGCATGGCTGTATTGTGGCAGGGCAGCAGAAGACCATGAGCTAGATGAAATCTTTCAAGATGAGATGTTTCAAAAGGTATTTCAGGACGTATTGTGTCTATTTTTGTTTCTTTTAAATAAGCCATGGTAGACATTGTAGACCTGCCGGCTGCATCGAATGACTGATGGTTGTGGTCAGTTCTTAAAGAGCCCGTATTTTACTGATAATAATGTTCGTGTGTCTCCAAAGATGCATTATTTGTCGTATTATTTACCTTCTTGCTTCGCCTCTATTATCTTCAGACTGTGTGTACTCTGATTGATCTTATGTCCTAATAATTTTATTGGTCAACTGTGTTCAGCGTGTGTCACATGTTCTGAAACCTAAGAAACATTTAAGTAAAAGAGACTTAGTGTATCTGAATCATATTTTGCTTTAATTATTAATACTGAACTTTAATCATGAGATTGTAAAACATTACCGGTGATATTAGTGATCGAGTTAGCTCGTGTTGCAACACAGTCTCACAAGAATTCGTGTCATGAAATTGAATCTGTTGTTTCGTGTTGGTGGACACAAATTTCCGCATTTTTTCATGTCAGTCAGCACGACATTCAATCTAACGTATTTTAATGTGTGGTACCTTTCATCAAATGTGTAAATATATATCAATGCAATCTAATGGGAATTCAAACCTATTTTACAAGGTGACTCATGTGAATTCCTATTTCCTTGTATCGCTAGTTGTCGTCATATCCAAATCCACACCGAAAGACTTCAAAAGAAAGACTAGACTACAAAAATTCCTTTTTGTACCTTTTCAGATAGCCTATACAAAAACATAAAAAGTTGTACCTTTACATTATTGTAACCTAAGGAAACAAAACATAGGCTACCTTTAGTGTGTAAGAATCTATTGATAGATGTGCAATATAATATACATAACTATGTCTTCAGAGGTGTATTAAAGGAACAATACTTTTGTATGATCTATTGAAAGAAATGCAATATAACATACAAAACTGTTTCTTCAGAGGTGTATAAAGACAGTAAGTAATGAACAGTTATGTTTTTATTACCTTAGAATAACCCAGTTTAACCTACGAGAGTGTAAGTGTAGAAAGTGTAGAAATAATGTAACTGCATTGTAATTTCACGTGAAGTAACATGACAGTGTGGCTAGAGTCACAGTCGCTGTCTCAGTCGGCGACATGTTTTTTTTACTGTTGCGGTCACCGTCGTACTTCGAAAGGAAGGGGTGAGCAAATGACTGAGAGAGCCGTTGCAAATCTATACTGAAATGCTAGTGGCCGCTAACAATCCAAAACTGCGCCTTTAAGACATACATAATAAAGCGTTATGTTGTTATTAGTGTGGCAAGGAGGGCTTTAAATCACACAGGGTTAGTTAAATCCTACTGTATTACAGAAAGTAGCAGAAAACACCTTTGATCACGAACAGGAAGACAGCAGTCATGCACACGGCAAAATATCACCCCAGAAAGGCACTTTTACCAACGGGATGCGGCGAACAGACACCCGCTAGGCATGGGACAGAAACAGCAACATCGCGTCCATCACCACCACAATATAGCCTACGCCAACTTAAAAACAAAAACAAAAACAAACTATTGAAGACAGGCATTAAAGTGATAGTTCACCCAAAAATTAAAATTCTGTCATGAATTACTCACTTTGGAACAACTCGAGAGTGAGTAATTCATGACAGAATTTTAATTTTTGGGTGAACTATCACTTTAATAGTGAGCGTGTTGTTCGGACACTAAAATTCATTTTACCACATTAGCTTAATGAGCTATTACATGGAATTCGTCATTGGTGTATTGTTAACGCTCTTAAGGTTGTCCTAATGAAGTCCTTAACATAGCATATTACTCACAAAAAATAAAGTTTTTATATATTTATGGTAGGCATTTTACAAAATATCTTAATGGACCACAATATTCTAATTATTTTTGGAATAAAAAATAATTAGAATATTGTTATAAATAAACTTGAACTTGAACTAAAAGAAAAATCACAATTTTGGCTATTGCTACAAATGTCCCCATGCTACATGACTGGTTTTGTATCATATATTATATATATATTAGTTTCTGAATGTCTTTGTGAGTTCTACTTTTCTTAACATGAAAGTGGTTAAGATTTGCGAGACATGCTCAGCAGATGTGACCACATTGTGGTTATACCAGTCTAGTTCTCAAGAAACGTTGTCTATTTCCTTGTTTTATTTACTGGGCAATATATTCTTGTTTCTTAATATTTAAACAGAAAGCCAATTTCTGCTGAGCAATGAGTGACTAAATGAGATTTTACGCATAGTGATCATCACTACAGTAAACAGTTATTCAGAAAGCCATTTCCTGCATATGCATAGCATATCTGCACATCAACCACTTTATAGACACGAGTGCATTACCCACTCAACATCATGCATTCAAATGTTATTCTATTGAAAAAAACATGTAACACTTTATTTTACGGTGCTCTTGTTACACATGTTACATGTACTATAAATTAGGCATAGTTACATGCAACTAACCTAAAACCACACCCTCATCCTAACCCTATAGTAAGTACATGCTGTTAATTATTATTACTCAGTACTTAAATGTATAAGTACACTGTAACACGGACACCTTAAAATAAAGTGTAACCAAAACGTGTAAAAGTCTTGTTTTTCATGCCCTAGGAGCAATAAAACTCATCATGAGGTTGTCATAATTCATGAATATAAGAGTTAATACTAATAGCATCATGGACAGCAGCAGGTCTATAAGTGCATTTACACAGAAACCTCTAATGCACAAATCTGATTTTGTCTATCAGCATTCAACTGAGTGCCATTACCGGATAGCAAGTTATCATGTTCTTTGTATGGGACAGGCATTTTAATAAAAAACATGATCTTGTTTGATATATTTCTTTTAAAATCATATTACTATAAGTTATTTATAAATAAACAATAATATGCCTTAATTAAAATGTATTTATGTGCAGAAATGGGTGGCACAAGTCCTAAACTGTAAACAATATTGCTGTTCATAATGCTAAAATTGGGCCTTATCTTCAAATATTTGGTATATGTGTTATAGATCAAGTGTTGCTGATGTTGATGTGGCTTGTTGTTGCTTTCAGATTTTTAAAGAAGAGATGCTACATCTTGATCCTGATTTGCATTATCATCCTATATTTAATATATTTAAGTGGCAATTTCAGCAAACCACTTGGGTATGAACACCTGGCTCTCTTTTTTCACTCTTATTGCATTACGTATTTACATGATTTGTGACATCCATCATAATTCTAAATTGATCTGTGCACACCACCTATGTCCACTATTGCCAACCAGGAAATAATGTCTCTCCAACCTTTGTTTGTTTGTTTTTTTACCAGCAACTACTTTATATATTTGTTCAACAAGGGAAGTCATCAAGTTGTCATTCCCAAACCAAGGTAAGCTATTGTTTATTTATTTTTTTAAAGTTATGTTTAAGGGGCTTTTAATGCCTTTAATGAGACAGCACAGTAGAGAGGTGACAGGAAAGTTTTGGGTGGAGATGTGTGAAGCAGGATTGGCAAAGAATTGATTTTTTGAACCCTCAGATTCCAGAGTTTAAAATATTTATATCTCGGTCCTATGCTAACAAACCATATATCAATACAAAGCTTATTTATCTATTTATTCAGTTTTCAGATGATGTAAAAATCTCAATTTCAAATAATTGACCCTCAAGAAAAGGTTTTGTTTTCCTGGGTAGATTAGACATCAATGAGATGGAGAGCAAATGGAAACATGCTTAAGTCTCTTGCTTTTCAGATATTTCTTCTAAGAAAGAGCCAGAAATCTCACAAATGTCTCCATTAGAGTTTCAGTAGAGATCTTCAATATCAATGTTCACTTCTTGCCTGTGAACAATTGTTTCTGAACTAATTTGTTTTTCGTATAAAAATAAGATTAACTTCTCAATACAAACTTACCTATAGGATCACATTAGTCATACAGTATTTGTTTGTTTTCTCAGCACTAGTCCAAATGCTTCATCATGTTACTGTGAGGACGGGTCATTACTTCATCAATACGTACCAACAGACCAACTAGATGACATCCTTAAACACAGAAAAAAGGAATACAAGGAACATCAGCACAGGTGTTATTACAGTCCTGACACACTTTATCACATACCTACTTAAACTACTACCACACACACATATATATATGTTTCTTTATTCATAAGTCAAACGTTTATAAATGCAGACATTTATGTAGGCTATCTCTGGCAAGGGCCGCGTTATCCTAATGGGGAGATCCTTTGTAAAATCGGGATTTATAAAATTAAAATAAACTGAGGACACCAATGCATGAACAAAGGCTTAACTGTTTGACAGAGAGGTGGGACATGTTCCCACCCCTTTTTGGAAGAAATTAAGAAATGTTTGTGGAAGGTGTGTATCCTTTAGGGAACATCAACATCCAAAACTCGTGGAAATCGCAGCACGTGCAACTTTCTCAGCATCTCCCGTTGCTCTCACTTGTAAGTTATATTCTCGGAAGATCTCTAGAAACGCGGCCAGTATGAAATGTGTGCATCATCCGCGCTAGCAGCGCTTGCTTGTGCATGCAGTGTCCAAGTAAAGAGTAAAGCAATGAACAAGTGACACTTTTAATCATAATAAGCTTTTTTTAAATGCAATCTGCAATCACTCCATGATATTGTTTAATTTATGTACATAATGATGCCTATTATTCGATTATGACAGGCACTTTGTGTTTGTTTAGTTTTATTTCACGAGTACAACGAGTGCGTTTATACAGTTTATTTTGTTTGATTAATTGCACATTTCTGCGATTTCTACCAATTCATTAAATATAACCAGCATATAACTGGGTTGGGGGGCCCAAAGCTGAGTTAACCTAAAGCCCTGCAAATGCTTAACTCGGTACTGTTTCTGGTTTGAATCATTTGCAGGATGATGACAAATGTCAACATTCTTGTGGCACCGGCCAACTCTCCTCTCCAGTATCCTATCAGTGGTTTTACTGTATCTCCTCTACAAAAAAGTGTGATACCAGGTAAGCATACCTGTGTCTGTCAGCTGAACTTTTTGCTTCTTGCTTGTAGCAGTTTTTTTCATGCTGCTTTTTTATAGAAGATAGTTTACAGCTTAATCAAACATATTACAAATGAATTTAATCTTGTTTTTCCTTTTTATTGATAAATGAAAAATCTTTAGGTCTTGCTCTTCATACACAAAAGAGGAAATTGTACAAGGTTAGTTTATTTCAAACACACTCCTTTATTTTTGTGCTGCTAACGGGTATTCCTTCACTAAGTGTTTACTGTACAATACAATCCTACTTAAAATGAAGGGTTTAACTCAAGTTCAAATGGATGAAATGATGGTCATATTAAAAACAAAATTTCTATATAGTAAATTATACGGTTTCAAAGCAACAACGTAAACGTTACTGCGCATACACGGTTTTGTGGCCCAAACTTAACTTCCGGTACACAGAAAAGAAGTTACATTAGCTACAGTCTTTCCTGTAGCTCAGTGGTTAGAGCATGGCGCTAGAAACGCCAAGGTTCAGTTTACTTAAACAATAATTTTGATTTAATGCCATTTATAAGAATTCACCCTTAAAAATGATTGCATCATGTTAAATGGACTTGGAATAGTAACTTTTTGGCTTAACTCAATGTTTTCATTTGAAAAAGAACATGTGTCAATCAATCAAGTAGCCTAGCTAAAACACTCAAAAAATGATTTAGATTCATGTTCATTTACTTGATTTAAGCATGTTAATTCAAAACAATTTATTTAAAAATGCAAGTTCCCAGCATGCTTTGCATTTGACTGAATAATGAGTGTAAATGTTGAAATCGTGTTATTTTATGCTTTTTGATGAAGCTGAAATAAGGATGAGACTTATGTTTAGTATTCTGTTGTTCTATTTAAAAGTTGTTTTGTTCTGTTGGTAGTTTTCGGAGTGTTTTACTGTTGGATGTTTACCTGTATGTTTGTTCCGGCTGTTACTCACCTGTTCTTTAAACCTATTCTTTACTCATCGAGTAACATCGTCCCTTCATCCCTGAACTGTTACAACTAGCCAGACCATCACCAAACACAGACCGGAAGTTAACTTCGGGTCAGGCGCGTACATCCGATGAAACCGGCTATACAAATTCATATCAATAACAGACCGGAAGTTAACTTCGGGTCAGGCGTGTACATCCGATGAATCCGGCTATACAAATTCATATCAATAAAACACCATCATGTGTGCAGGTTACACTGAGAGTGGATAGAGGGGTGCTCGCAGTTAAAGATGTTCGAGATGAAGAAGAGGTGAATGGACAGGATAAGAGTGAATTGACTATTATATCCACCAGCCTCACACAACTGAATGATCTGCTGAGTAGAGTCACGTACATCAGCACCATTTACCACATCAGAACATCAGACCTGGGTATGAACTATAAAGTCACATTGACTAAAGTCTTATTTGGACAGATTCCTGCTTGTGTGATATTTCTAAAATCTCCAGAAATAATGGTTATTTTTGTTGCCTACCAACGTTCTGTTGGCCTTATATAGTGTTTTCTGGTAAACTTAAACAAATTCTGTTAAATCCTAACCTTTAGTCATATTAATCGTACACTTATTTTCAACCTGGGTCAAAAAGGGAGAAACCCAACCGCTGGGTTGTTTTACCAATGCATTGTTAGATCAAACATAAATTTATTTAATTTAACCCAACGGCTACCTTTGTCTTTTTCTGACCCAACACGAAACAACCCAAAAATATGTATTGTATGCAACTGTCTTATAAAATCATCAAGACACTACAGTGTGTTTTTAAATACATATTTGTTCATGGTACTGTGTGCACTGTACTGTATAATCACTGTTCCTTTAGGTTATTTATTTACATCTAAACTTGATTATTGTAAAACATAGTTATGTTGTACAGTAAGCAGTATGACAGGGCTGTGGATATTTGCTGTGACCTTGTGCTTGATATAACTGAGTAAATGCCATTTATCTTTTTTTCTAGTTCATTTTAGTTTTAAAAACTACACTGCCACATTTCCCATCATAATTAGACGACAAACAGTTCCTGTGCTCTACTACCCAGGAAATGGTAAGACCACTGAAACGACCTAGTTCTGTTAACTTGAGGTGACCTAGTTCTGTTAACTTGAGGTGACCTAGTTTTGTAAAACAAAATCAGAGAGCGTATAGCTTTGCCATAAAAATACTGTAGTGAAAATGTTTTGTGTGTGTACATTATTTTTAATTCAAATTCAAATGGTTCAAAATACAAAAATTTTAATATCTCTCTCTCTCCCTCCCTCTCTCTCCCTCCCTCTTTCTTGCAATTTAGATATTAACTCTCTGGTTACCATAACAACCAAGACATTTCTGAGATATAAGCAGTTACAAGTCCTTCTTAAGAGTATCCGCAAGTTTTATCCAACTATCAAGATAATCATTGCAGACGACAGCCTGAACCCTGAAAATGTATCTGCTGACAACATAGAGCAATACATCATGCCACCTGCACAGGTAGACAGTATTTGTATTCGTAAACGTGTTGTTGGACGTCAAGTGTATGTGACCCGGGGATTATTCACAGCACTGTTGACGTGTATTTGGTTCTCCATGCAGGGCTGGTTTGCGGGAAGGAATCTGGCTGTATCACAAGTGACCACCAAATATTTCCTCTGGGTGGACGATGACTTTGAATTCTTGAACGAGACCCGCATTGAGAGATTTGTAGAGATAATGGAAGCAGTTCCAGATCTGGATGTAGTAAGCATGTTTTTGTGTAGTTTTGTTATTACACGGCCCTTTTAAATGCTTGATTGATTCATTGCAAAATTTGAGATCAAGTTCTGTCTCTGCCTGTAAGCTAAAGGAAATCAATACTAGTGGTCTGGTGCCATCTAATAAGCAAAATGATATACAGTCAAGAAGTTATTATTATTACAAAAATTACACAATCATCACATTTTGAGATATCTTAATATCTTTCACATTCGCCATATTTTATATATTTGACATCATAATAATAATGCTTTCTCTTTCTTTTTTAGCTTGGTGGAACCGTGTCGGGTAGCCAGTTTTATTACACGCTTGAATATGAAGAGGGAGATGAAGGTGGCTGTTTAAAGCGTATTAAAGAAGGACATCATAATCCCCTGCCGGGATATGATGGCTGTTTTTTTGTTGATGTGGTGGTAAACTTCTTTTTGGCTCGGACGGATGCAGTGAGGAGAGTTGCCTTTGACCCCATCCTAAAAAGAGTTGCACACACTGGTGAGTGCCGAAAATTCCATTTAGAGATTTAAATTGACCTTTTCTCCACACCTATTGGGGAGTTAGTACACATTTTTAGGCCAGATATATGTGAGTGAGTGAATGAATGAATGAGGCATTTATATAGCGCTTTATTGTGTATTGCTGTACACCCATTAAAAAACACATTTCGGCATGTACATTCTTCTCATCTCATTTCCATTTTCTCTTTCATTCTGCATCCTTACCTTCATCATCCATTGACCTTCAGAGTTCTTCATTGATGGTCTTGGGCAGTTGTTGGTGGCGTTCTGCAAAGATCCCTCTGTTGGGCACCAGGCACATGAGGCACTAAATGAATATGACTCTTATAGAAATCAGGACGGAGATGAAGAAAAAAGAAAACTGGCCCATCATTTCTTTAAGAATTATCTAAAGTGTATTAAATACTAAAGGAAATTTGAGTCTTTTCATTTGCTTTATCATCCGATCTGTGTTTAAAGCTGCCAGATATGCACTTTACAATTTTACCTTTGTACGTCACACATTTATTCATTGCTCCAATAAATAAATGATGACTGAATAACTGTACGGTTAAATCAACAAGTGATATATTTAGAGCGCATTTATTCCAGTCTGGTTTACTTATCTGTGATTCTCATTTCATTTAAAGAATAGAGAAATAGATTATTTAACATGTAAATAATCTGAATGTGTGTTTCAATTATTTGTAAATATGCTGACAAAAAAATTATTATTTATTTTTACATGATATACTTGTTTTATGTGTTATGTGCAAAGCTATAAAAAAACATTCAACATAAATATTAGAGAAAAAATACTATAACCAAGAGGAATCACAGAAACGTACACAGCGTCTTTGCCCCACATCAAGGTCATTGTACAGGTAACCAATGTTACAGATTTGCTAGTTAGATATTTATGTTATTTATTTAGACGGCACACCAGTTTAACAAAGAGAGAATCTTTAACATAAACCTTCATTTCATAGTGAAATCAAGAGTGAGACTGCTATCTTTAAATCTATAATCTCTTGGATTAAAGCATTTAGGACCCTGTGATGGGATTAGCTAAAGTGACGCACCAAAGGCAAGAAGCTTGTCTTCAGGAGAACAGATTGATCAAACGTGACATTTAATTGCCATTGACATTATGCAGGAAAGATACCAAATGTAAGATCCTTAGTAGGACTTTACCTATAAAATACTTATGCTATAGCGAATATCACTAAACCCAGAACAACAACATTCTCAACTGAGCCCCTCATCTCATGGTTCTGCCTTCTCCATCAGTATGTGTATTTGAAAAAAATTAAAAAGTAATAGATTTATTTGCAATAAAATACGAGATGTCATGTAGTTTAAATGTAAAACATGAGTTAGTTCATATTTATGGAATATTGTTTGGAATGACCTAATACATTCAGTTGTCTGTTTGCGCTCACCCACAGGTGTCAATATATCTTATTGGAAAGCAGCAGGTCTGTTCCTGTAATAAGAGCGGTCAAAGGTCACAATAGGGTCACAATTTTAGGTGAAAGTGATTTACTGGAAGTAACCATTTGTTTTTTTTAGGTAATTTTTGCTTTATTAAGTGTTATCAAGGGGTTAACAGGATGAAAGATTTGTAAATACGATGGCTCACGCATTCAGGTCACGAATGTTCACTTCACTTGAACTGAGATCTAGAGAAGGTCAATGGAATTTTAACCCATACCATTTCTCATTAGTATTTTGAAAACGTCAAGACAAAAGTAAATAAAATGTTTAAAGAACAACAGGCCACACGCACAAACAAATAAACCGTTCTGCCCTGATTCCAGGTCAGCGTGATTTGATGTCCCTAGTTACCAAGAAAACATAAGCTGATCAGAAGAAGTGTCTTTATTGGGGATCAGTCTCCACGCCCCACCATCTGGAGCTGATCCTGAAAAGGCGAAGGCACCGAGTCGAAGCTCTCAGTTTATCCACAGATGACAAACCCCTTACATGGTCCTTTAAAGAACATTGAGTAACCCGTTCCCTCCATCGGCTGCCCCACTGATCAATAGGTAAGTCAAGCAGATCATTGCTCAAAATTATTATCTAAGGATGTATTTATCACTTGGACTGCAGAGTTATCATTTAAAGGTATCGTATTTTAAAATAGATAAATGCCATTACAGTTCTTTTTATAATAATGGCATTGTATTATAAAGCAAGTTATGAAATGAAATGAAAAGGGTTATCGAGATCTTTAAAAAGTCAGACCTTTTGGGTCGGCCAAGGATGAAAGCAGATTTTGCAATGAGGACTGTCATTGTGACTCACCTATCTAATCCCTCCTACTTGCTACCTTGCTATTGTACTACAAAAGGTGTGAAATAGAGTATCTTTTTGTTAGCCTATTGTGTATTGGGCCTATTGTGCTCCTTTTGACCTGTGACCAAAAACTATGTTGTGTGGAATGTTGTCATTCTTCTATTACACACAGATTATCAGGAAGATTACTTTTAATCCTTTGTAAATATTTAATGTAACTGAGATCAAATGATTGTGATCTTTCTCCTTTCAGGGCAAGATGGCACGGGACATGTCCGATGCTGAGATCATGAAAATGGAGCTGGAACAGCTTCAGAAGGAGGTGAAAAACACTAGGGAGCCTGTAAGTATCTCCAGGGCAGACATATCATATATCATCATACCATTTTATTGCATATTTCGCTTACTATACTGATAATAAGAGCATATACTTCCCCCTGAAAATTAGCACAGAAAATGTAACATATAATGTGCAAATTCTTACTAGAGATCCTAAAGGGATGAGGAAAATCTGAATTTTAGTTTAAGAAAACATGCGGTGACATGGATCCTCCAATATGAGTTGTTAGTCAAGTTTTTTTTCTTTGGAAAGAACTGTAAACTTCACACATGCTTTATTTCCTCAGGTCTCCAAAAGTGCAAAGGAGATTTGTGAATGGGTTGAGACCCAATCCGCAGAGGATCCTCTCATTAAGGGCGTTCCTGAGGACAAGAATCCCTTTAAGGACAAGGGCGGTTGTATAATAACCTAGCCTATATAAAATCTTGTGGACTGATTTGGTCTCTACTCTCTTCCTAGGGGAGAGCTGCTCTTCTTCTAAAGAAATGAAACTAAAGAAAACTTTGGTGCATAATGTACTGAAGCCATAACAAAATCATAATTTCAGATACTGGCTAATAAGTAAATTCAACAATTCATTCACTTGATTTATTTTCTAGTCTGCTTGAGAAGATTCATACTTTTGTGCATTGGCCTGATCCCAATTGATTCTCTCTCTCTACCATTTTCGTTGGTAAATAGCATTACTATATTATAGATTACATGCACTTGTTTTTTCAGTAACAATGTAAGTGATATGTAAAAACTTAAATTAAAATATATTTGAAACATTGTGCACAGATATATTCTATCCGGTATGCTGCTGCCTAAGTTATATTTGCTCTAATATATCTTCAATACTGTGTTCAATGGTACAACATGACATGACACCTGTAGGGGTCAGTATTGCCATATAAATGGAGAGGATTTAAGAAACCAGACCTAACAGCACTTCTAAAAAATGGATTTCTCCCTTCTATTTAAAGAGACTAGCATAGTCTTTTGGCAACACAAATAAGTAATAGGCTACATTCAAAATAAAGAGGTCATTTAGAGGAGTTCACTATTGCTATATATTTACTTAACAGAATAGAACTACTTTTTAAAAATTATTTATTGTATTTCACAGTTTGAGTTGAACTTAAAAAAACTCTCTTGTACGGGTAGGAGTCAAGAATATCTTCGTAAACTCGTTTGGGTTTGAAAAAAATGTCCTGACAATAGTCATCAGAAAATTGCGCTACAGCGCCATCTACTGAGACAACCACAGAATTGACGTAGGCTACATCGGTATAAAAGTGTGTTCCTATATATACATTATGCATCATGCACGGGATGTTCACTCATCCTTGAATCATTCAGAACACGAGGGAAAACCCTTTCTGATAGACACATGCATCAGTTTGGAGAGAGAACAGTTTAAGAGGTGTCCAAACCCCGTTGAATACAAATTTGTCTTTGGTTTGTAAGTTTATTTACCAGGGCCCCAAGGGGTCCAACACATGCTCTTACTGCTAATGGTGTTGTCTTTTTAAATCTTCCGGTGGGTATTTGGAGAAGGGCTGGAATCAAAGAAGTGGTGGTGAGCTGTTGCTCAGTAGGACTAAGTGAACATTTCCTTAGGAAACCTGTATAATATTTGCCTGAGACGAATGAATTTAGTCTTTGTGAGAGGCAGACCTGGACTCCCCTCTCTCTCTCCCTCTCTCCCCACGAGCCTTTCTACCACTATAGGAGGGGATGAACTGGAATTTAAAATGGGTAGCTATTACAACTACACCAGATAACCTTATTATTGTGCGTTTGATAACTAACGTTACAGTAGGCTACATCTGCTATATTGTCTCGTTCGAGATGCACATTTGCAGGAAGATTTGTTTGACAGTTTTACAGGTATAATTTTAAGTATTTATTAATATCGCATTTAATCTGAACACCCTAATAGTAAAAATAAACGCAATTAAATATGCGATCTGTCTATATCAAATCAAAAAACAAGATGTTTTGTATCACTTTTTTGCGAGTCTCAGTCCTGAAACTACGCGTTTAGGTGAACGCAGACTACTTTGTTTAGCTGCGCATGCGCAAATCTATTGTCGCGCGTTTTTGCGTTCCGAAGTAGCATGAAACTGCCTGCTTTCTCTTTCATCTGCTGCAGACATGATGGACAAATGGTTCGAAGATATAGTCCTGCAAAAGTAAATATTAATACCTTTCTAGTGACATATGTGGGAAAATAACACATCCGGTTTAATGGCACAGATATTTGAAGGTAACTGGGCCTATAGACTGATTTCACTCGGCTGCCATGTTTAAATCGAAAGCGAGGCTGAGGTGGGAAGAAAACCGGAAGGACAGATAGACTGCAATGGTTTAGATTACCATCGGGTGTGTGTGACATGAATAAACAAATGATGCGTTTTAAAACAACGTAAAAGTTGCTTAGTGTGCACCAATGAAACCCGCTTATGACAGCTTAAACATTCACAAATATGTGATGGTACAACTGAAGTGGTCAAGTAAAACAGCTTGTGTGACTTGCATCCTATGCTTTTATTTTCACATTTAAGATCATAAATCGTTTTAATAAATCCAGGTTGGTTGTCCAAACCATTGCAGTCTATCTGTCCTTCCGGGTCTCTTCCCACCTCAGCCTCGCTTTCGATTTCAAAATGGCGGCGGAGTGAAATCAGTGTATTGAGTAACGTTAGGCTACTGACGTTTGCTTATCGAACATGAGTGTGTGTATGTTTTGAATGGAAAGACAGCAAGACAAAACACTTGAGACGATGTAAATAGTCAGTCTAAATTTGTATTGAACGTGGTTGGCCTCTAGTAGTTTCAGTGTTTTCCTCAGACATTCAAACTTTATTTCCCTTCTAATTTTATAATGGGATTTGAGTCTGAATGCTGTGTACTACATCACTGGGGATATTAAACAGCAATATGTGTGTTAACTGAACGCAAGATGGTAAATTCTTCTTAATATTATTCAAGTAAAAGCTGGATTCAGTTTCAGTTTGAACTTCAGTGATTGACCAGCTGTATTCATTTGTATATATTAATATTTTATGCCTCATGGCTTATTATTTTGGGTAAAGCCTACTGAGCATGCTCAGAAAGAGAGAGCTTGGTTTGTGGTGTGCAGTCAGGAGCGTAGGAGGTCTTAGTAGATTTTTTTGTGCGCCATCCATGTCAAACCCACCGCAATACATAATTACCCTGTCTTTGGTGGGCAGTGCCAGGATATCTATAGCATACAGTGGCTTGCTTTAATTCATGCTCTCATATTCTAAATAGCCATTCAAACTCTTGCTGAGAGTTTAGTGAAAGCAACAAAGACAGTGAAGCCTTTTCAGAGCCTTTAAGTTGACAGCATCATTGCAAAAGATCTCCAGATGACTCATGTTGCCCTATGCTGTCTATTGTTATTGTTTATTTCTTAGTTACTTTAGATCACAATGAACTGTTATTCATATGCATTTTTAGCTCAAAACAAGTTTTTATCTTATCAGCATGTAAGATGAGACAAAATAAGGAGGGATCGTGTGCGCAAGCTTTCAGCTGTGATTTCTGACTCTCCTCCCTCAAGAGGGGAACGTTCCTACCTTTTAGGACTGGAGTTGTGTGTGTGTGTGTGTGTGCGTGCGTGCGTGCGTGCGTGCGTGCGTGCGTGCGTGCCTGAAACACAGAGATGGTTAAACTGGCATGCGTCTTGGATCTTTTTCTGCTTGCTCTTTTCTCCAGATGTGGGTCTCCTATGGCTCTTCTCATTGGCTGGTGCAGCGCTGACGAGACTTCCAGCTGTATTTTAGCCAGACCCACAGCTGTTTCTAATCTGGGTGTTTTTTCCAAAGGGGAAGGGAAAGAATAGGACTGCACTCACACACCACTAAACAGTTTATTGGGTCATCGTAGGATTTTAGTTGAAAAAAAAAGCAGTGAAAATGTATCTGGTTGAGTTTGAAACAGCTTTTGATGATGTGCTGTGTTATTGGTTGAAATTGTCTCATGCACAGAAACTGGGTGAAAGGACAGAGGTTCAAAGTCAAAAGTCAATAATGCATTCGGTCATTATCCATGTCTGTGATGTTTGAGATAGAGCTCTACAGTATTAAAGTGAAAGTTCATCCAAAACTTAATATCTTCATTATTTACACACCCTCATGTCATTCCAAACCTGTTTTACATTCATTCTTCTGCAAAACACAAAAGAAGATATTTTGAAGAATGTTGATAACCAGACAACACTGTCCCCCATTGACCTCTGTTGTATGAATACCCCTGAAACATTTCTCAAAATATCTTCTTTTGTTTTCCACAAAGTAAAGAAAGACATGAGAGTAATAATGATATTGATATTGTTTTGGATGTGTGAGAGGCAATGCTTTGCTCCAAATGTGTTGTCATTGTTATTTACATAGACTTATAATGTGCACACATACTTTTGCTAAATGTGTTGCTTTTTTCCGTGTCTAAGTGTGTATGTTCAGTGTTAGCAGATCATCTAAAAGCTGTTCTCTCTCTAGGGTTAAAAGGTCTGGTCATATAAATGACCTTTATCAGCATGTTTATCAGTGTGGTGAAAGGACTTTCTCAAACTCTTCCTATTATAAAATCAACACTCTTCGAAAAGGAAGTGGATATACATGCCAGAGTCAATGATCAATTATTCAAATATTTTAGTTAGTTTAATTCAAACTATTAACATCAGTTGTTTGACACTAAAATCAGTTCTGGCCTAATGCTTTTTTTCTCTTAAACATGAATTATGTTTAGTGGTTTTGTTTATAATTGAGCTGGTGTCTTTGAAATGCTCAGTATAGTTTCAAGCAGAAATGTCAAACGGAAAGCTTGAGATGGGGGAAGGGCTGGTTTGTTATTTCAAGAAAATCCTGAGAATCGCATGCCGTCTGCACCAGACATGTCAGGCCAGCGCCACACCAGCAGTCGCCCTGCGGGTGGCCGATAGTACTCAAATACTTGCTGGATGACACCGAGATGAAATACTGACAGTGTACTGAGATGTGTTCCTTTATTGAATGGATGTAAATAAATAATTTTACTCAGTCAGTAAATGTAGAGATTTCTAATATTTTACACAAATGGAGAGACAAAAAGTCAGACGTGAAAGTTCAGTGTGCCATCTGTCCTTGTGTAACTAAAATAATTTGCAAACATTGCTAATATGTTTTGGTCTCTGCTTTGTGAATGTACCTGTAAATTGTTGTACGGTAGACTATAGGAGTGGTTCTAAAACTGGGCGACCCCAAAATTAATCTGGGGGGATGCAGATTTTGTGGCATTTATTGAAATATAGAAATTTATTATACATTTTATGCAATCAAACATCAGAAAAATAATCCCACCAACCAAAAGAATTGATGTTCTAGCATTGTGTAACTGAATCTGTTTTTGATTTGAAAAGGGCAGTTTTGGTCTCACTACTGTAATGTTTAGAGAAAGGAGTGCATTATTGTACTTTTCATTAACATTTGTTCATGGCTTTCATTCTTCAAGTCTGATCAGATCAGTCTGCTACTATAAATATTAAATAAAGAACATAAATCAATAATTGAAAGTATTGTTACAAGTACATGCCCACAGACACGCTGCAATTACACTCCACCTTACCACAAGTTCTTCATTCACGCAGGTGATGCCTTCAGGGTGTGTTTATGGGTGTGTGTGTGTGTGTGTGTGTGCGAGATAAATTTATGATGATACAGCAGCAGCTGTTATTATATTGGACCAGACCTGTTTAAATGCCACAGATATACAGTCAAACTCTTCTCTATTGATTTGGTGTGTTTGTAAACTGCAGAAAGTGCTGTGTGGGGTTCTGGACCGATGACGGCTATTGTTTAACTAACAGCCTCATATGGTTTTTCTTCCTCTCTGACATTCACTTTTTCCATTTGAGTGAGATTCCATCTGCTTCTCCTTTCATTCCTCCAAGACTACATAGTCTCTCTCCCTCCCCGTCTCTTATTCTTTCTTTTGTTGTTTTCTTTATCTCTCTTCCTGGCCCCTCCCACACACTACATCACATCTTTTCATCATCTATTGGCTCCAAACTCACCTCAGCAAACAACATTTTTATTGAGATAAGTTGTTCTGAACCGACCCCAGTTCATGACGCTCAAAAACTGTATCATAAAGTGAGTTTTGCTAACTACTGTAGATGCGTGAGGATTCTCAGCACTACAGAAGGCGTTGGTGTGCATTGACACCATCAGAATATTAAAACACCTCAGTGTAAAAGTGTTTATGTTGGATGAAACCTCTTGTTCAGTTGTTTCCCGTGTTTTTAATGACATCTCTCTGTTTGTTGTTCTTATTGCTTGTGCATGTTTTTGGTCAGGCACTGAAGGGCCAGTAGAGGGCATCACTCATATTCCTGCTGATTTGTTGTTATTCTTGACTGATGGGATCATTAAACTTCTGTAGTTCAAGATAAGATCAACCCCCCCACACCCTTTCAGTCCTACATCTGCTGATGCTAATAATTTCAAGTGATGTCACATTTTGGATGTACAGTGTCAGTGTGTTGCAAATTGCCATCAGATTTCTGTAAAGAAAAAATATATTATTAGAGATCTAACAGCTAGAACTATTTAAATAAAAGAATAAGCAAAACGTCGCTGTTGTTCTGAAACCCTGTATGTCCAAATTTGCTGTTTTTCAGGAAATGTACTGTACTTTTTAAATAATTACATACTGTGTTGTCAAAGTTGACAAACCTTTTTTTTTTACTATATATTGATTAGATATTTGCAGTGACGAACATAAAGGTTGACTAATAATAATTATTTATGGTGCTACAGGTTTCAGAAGGAGCAGCTAAATATTAGAAATGTTGCCTTAGCAATACACTAAGTTAAATATAAGTTGAGGCACTACAAATTATTAACTGAAAATAAAAAATAAAATAATACTGAAATAAAACTAAACTTATATAGTGATATAAACAATTAAAGGGACAGTCCACTTAAAATTGAACATTTTGTCATGTTTGGGTGGGCTGTCCCAAAAATTAACATGATAGCATAAAAATATAAACAAAAAAGATAAGTCAAAATATTAATAAAATTACAAGAATAGCTTTTTTTTTTTTACTTCCCTTTGTCATCTCTAATTTTGTCTTTACAAATTAGTTTTACTGGCAAATATTTGACTATTCCATCCAAATGCATTTCTGTGGCTCAGTGGTTAGAGCATGGCACTAGCAACTCCAAGGTCACGGGTTCGATCCCAAAGATTGCACAAACTTAGAAACAAATGTATAATGTAAGTCGCTTTGGATAAAAGTGTCTGCCAAATGCATTATTATGTGTTTTCTGTTTTAAATAGAATGAGACAGAATGTGAGTACATGAATAGGACCATGAGAGTATTTTCCTGTATCATGATTATACTATACAAGGCCTGTTCTGTGAATGTAGAATTTTAAGGTTTTGGGGAGAAAATGAAATGAATGTAAAAGCAGATACTGTAGAAAAACACTGGCTTCTGTTTAGTCAGGTAATTTGACAATACTGCTTAGCAGTTTGACAAAACAGCCTTCCAAGATTCCTGATCAGATTACAGGCAAAAGAAGAATGAAAGTAGAGAGATCATCATTTTTCTTTCCAGAGACTACTGAGGAATGTCACTTAGTCTGGAGGAGAAGGAAAGATTCTGGTGTCTTTGTGCTGGTTTCTCTTCTCAGCCTTACTGTTTTATTATTAATTTATAAAAAAAAATTTTGGTTTGTCTTTTAAGACCTAGGTCTATATCACAAAATAATAGCATTGAAAAATTACAACTGAAATTAAGATGCAAATATAAATTTGTAATGTGCTTGGTTCAATATTTATTTCCATTATACATTTTTTTCCTGATGGATACCTTTTATAATGAATACTTTATAAACAGCTTTCATGTTGTTTTGATCTCCACAGCTGATCAGAGGTCATTTTTAGTTTATATACTCTATCCTTATAGTGAACTCAGGATAGGGTCTTTAATTCCTGAGGAACTTGAGTTATGCAGCAGGCAGGTAGAGGCAAGTAAACCGCCTTAAAGACAGAAATAAGTGCAATGAAAGGGAAGGTGTGAAATCCAGTTTTGTATCACTAAAGCAGTGCTCCTGTGTGATCATTTCAGAACCATTTCAGGATTTACAAGCTAGAACTGAATAGAACTACTTACTTTTTGCTGCTCTCCTGATGTTTTTATTCTTTACAAATGTGATTCTGGATCACAAAACCAGTCTCGAGTAGTACGAGAACATTTGTAGTAATAGCCAAAAATACATTGTGTGTGGATCAGAATTGTCGATTTTTCTTTTATGCCAAAAATCATTAGGATATTGAGTGAAGATCATGTTCCATGAAGATATTTTGTAAATTTCCTACCATAAATATATAGCAAAAACACAGCAAAAGCATGCACATCAACTTGCAATGGGGGGTGCTCAACCAAAAACGAATCAAATGAGGAATATAATTGACTTTCACAAAAAGTGTGACATGCTCTTTGGCTTGATGAATAGCATGTGTGCTCGAAAGGTTTTTTGAGATTTTTGGAGCTTTCGTATATATTCTTCTACTGTAAATACATAAAAACTTTATTTTGTGTCAGTGGATGCAGCAAAAGTGAGTGGATCACTATCAAAAATGGCCTGAAACATGTCTACAAGCTTCATTTGCTGCTGCCGCTCTTTGGGAATAACTCACTCAAGTTTGGTATCTAAAGCTTAGAATTTGAGCTTTCGAGTTCATCTAGTCTCCACAACGTCATTACAGCGGTCAGCCAATAGAGAGCGTTAAACCTGTTTCTTCTTAACAGCGGCCTGCTACAGCACCTCTGATTTTCACAATATTTAGATTTTTTACACCCTCAGATTCCAGCGTTTTAAAGAGTTATATCTTTTAGATTAGGTAAAAATCACAATTTTGAAAATTTGACCCTTGACTGGTTTTGTTGTTCAGGGTCACAAATGAGACAGAATATGTAAATGTATCTCTGCTGAATTCATTATACTTTTTGGTATTTATGTCCACAGATCACAGAAGTTCCCCAGTTTGATCAGTGATCAAAAAGAATTTTCCTTCATTTATTTTTTATTACATCTTTTAAATCCTAAAACTTTGTCAGTTTCCAAGTTGAAATGAAAAAGAAGATTAAATATTTGGTCTCAGACTAAAAAGTCTTTTGAACCTCTTAAAGGCTATTGATGCATTGGATTAAATCCGTTTAGCAAACATCAATCAAGACATGTGAGAAACTATAATATATTCTTTTCCATAATTCATTTCACTAAATCAAATCTCTTTTTTCTTTAAATTCAGCTTTTTTTCTGCATATGACAGCATTGTGTAGCACCATGCACATCCTCTTCTCTTTCTTTCTGGGTCTCTTTCTCTCTCGCTGACCTCATCTTCCTCTCGTCCAGCCTCTCTGCTCTTTGTGGCTTATGAGAGATTGTTTACAAGGCATCATTGTGTGTGGAGTTAATCTCTGTCCCCCTCTCCTGTTTGGGTGTGAGATTTGCTTTTTTCATGGATTCACAAAATGGCTGTTGATGCCATTACGATTCATTTACCTTCATAACACATGCATGATAATGGCTGTTATGCCATAACAATGTACATTGTTTTTGTATGGGACTCCAAATAGACAATTGTTTGTTTTTGATCACTTAAATTTACAAGTTTGTAAGTGCCCCTCCTTGATTTATATATACTTTCTTCTCTTCTCCTGAACTTTTTCTGGAGAGAAATCTATGAAAGGCATGTGTCTGTGTTCCCTTCACTCCTGCTGTAATTTGACTTCAGGACATCTGCCCCTCCACCCCCCATTTCTTTTTTCCTACATTACTGTCTTCCCTCAGACTCCAGCAAACTCCTAGTGTTGATGTGGCAGGAGTTTAGCAATAGTGGAAGAAGAGGAGACAGAGAGAGGAAGAAACTGTTGAAAGAGAGAAAAAGGCAATATACTGTACACAAAATACATTGTAACATGGATGTTAATGTTCATGTTAAGCACATTTTAACCATCTTGGCTTTAAATAAAGACACTGTAGTTTCTATATCCCTTGATAGTTTGTTGCAAAAACATGATTTTTTAAAATCTTTTATTTTAGATCATTTAAATTTGTTTTGTGAATTGGTTATTTTAGTTTAGTTTTGTCTTCTATATAGCAACAAAGGAATATGAGAGTGCTGGAAAAATTGGAGGAAAAGCATCAGAGACATAACAGATGAAGCAGAAGAAACTGTTCATCGTCTAGTAGGTGTCAAACAACAACCAATAGGAAAGCGGCATGCAAGATATTTCCCCGCCCATCCCTGAAATATTCCCACCCTACATCCTTTTACCCCTCTGTGGCACGTGAGTACAAAACCCCCGATGACACAGTATAGCAACAACAAAAAACAATACTTAAATTTAGATAAGATAATACATAAGATATCTATGATATGTTTATTAGGAAAACTTTAAGAAAATCACCTTGAGATGAGTGTACAATTATAATTTTTATATTTTATGTATACTGTACATAAATTAATCTTCTTTTAAAAGGTGTGGTTTCCCCAAATGTATATTTCCCTAAAATGCTGTTTATCGCTGCTCTTTTTGTTCTGTTTGTCTTCCGGTCTTGTATTTATGCCTCTTAATTTATTTGCAAAATTTTAAAGATTCAACACCAGCAGGGGGACAAATCTGGGTTACACAAAGTACATCCCTCCTCCAAAGTTATAAATCTCTCTCTCACTCTCTCTTTCTCTCTCTCTCTCTCCCTACTCCTTTCCACGTCCACTTTCTTACTCACTCTGTCTCCCGACAAAGCTAAGAGCTAACATATAAAACACTATTTCTGGTGTTAGATCAGCTTGGGGTGACTAAATCACATGTAAAATTATCATTCAGCTTATTTCAGGTCAGTGGTTGTGGTCATTTGTAACAGCAGAGTTTTTCCATCTGTTCAGACCTCTGTAATTCGTCAGAGGACTTTCATGAGTCATGGAAAAACAGAGAGACAGAGAGTTGGGGGTAGAGTTAAAACAAAAATGTTTTCTGTAGGAAAGTCCTGTATGTGCAAAAATCAGACAAGACATAGATGAACAAACACAACAAATATGATCACACATCACCTAATTCCTTTGGAGAGTGAACAAAGACTTCTAACCGAGACATATTTGGGGTAGCTCAGACCCTCTTGTTTATGCTGTAAAATATGAAACTGTTGTTGTCAATGATCTGCACAATAATTCATTTTTTGACTCTCTCTCCAGAAACAGAGATGTGCACACAAACATAGACTTGCACATCTACACTTGCACAGATGTATTACCGCCTGCCCACCCTAGGGGGAGCTGTGCCAGAATCCATCATTATAAAGAGCAATTCCTGTTTCCTGTAAAACTCAGTATTTGACCTCTGTTATAATCCAGCTATTTGCCAAATGAATAAATCAAAACAATATCAACTATGATGTGAATTATTAAAATAATCCAGTTGGACAAAATTGATTTAAAACAAGCATGAACGCTTCTGCTCATATGAGACCAATTTGCCCCACAGGTGGTGTTTGTTTTACTGTCGTAACCCAAAAGTGCCCTGCGGTGATGAGTTCTTACTGGGAGAATTGGACACTTGTTACCATCACAACATGCTGGATCTTTGTTAAAGGTAAAGAAATAAAACTGTACTTGTAATGTTTTTCTCATAAATATGTCAAGTAATATATACAAATTTACAAATATATTGTCATAGTGATATGTGTATTCAAGTATAGAAAATGCATGTAAATGTGAATTTTTATAAGATCTAAGCCAGGGTATTGGACAAGCCCAGAGGAACATTTTATTGCTCAAAGTTAGCTCTTTCATAGCTTCTCCTAAAATTGCCTGGGAGAAATAAAAAAATGGAAACAAATGAGACGGTTGTTAAATACATAAAGTTTATGTACTTTTGATCATATAGATAAAATAATGTGGATTTGAGTTAGTTTGAGAAGGAGTTTATATCACAATCTTTAATAATATTGACTTTGGATGCAGACAAATGTGAACGTTTTTGAAACTCTACTGGAGACATTTGTGAGACATTTCTTTTTCTCAGAAGAAATATCTGAGGTGCAGGAGACTTAGGCAAACATTTCTATTCACTCCTCATTTAATCTCATTGATGTCTATGAGAAATAATAATAAAAAAAAGTAAAAAGTTTTAGAGGGCACTAACTTATACAATGTGTTTTCTAAATGCACTTTAAGTTTCTGTCATCTTGCAAATGCATAATGTACCATAAGACAGATTGACACTACACTGAGTTCAATGGTAAATACAATGGAAATAGACATACTGTATTGAAAATGCTTATATGCTTTTGACACCAATAGCTTACGTGGAAGTCTTGTGCACAATTACCCTCATTAGGTGTGCCACGTTGGCTAGGCCATCAGATAGGAGTCGCTGGTTCTTTACGGGCATTTTTAACAGGGATCCCCTTTGTGTTTCCACCCTGTTGCTTCTGTGTCCTAGGCCTTTAAAACATCTTGTTTTCACCAGCTTGGAAAGTCATAAAACATAAATCCGCCGCACCATCTTTCTCTCTTTACCTGCCGTCTGCTGCCTATTATCGCACCAGGCTCCATGTGAGCAGGTTTACAGGGATCTGAGCTCTGGAGATGCGGAGGGGTCCATAGGCATCTTTGAAGTCTCCATTCGCTTGCAAAGGGCCTAGGGCGTAGGATGTCACCGAGGTCCCTGGTCCTAATGAGGGTCTTCTCGTAGATGTGTTAATGAACGCTTCTGTTGCGAGTGCAAAGAGTGTGCCGCTGCTGGACGTCGGACCGTTTCCTGCCAGCCCAGAGGCCTCCTGAAGCCTCTGATGTGTCCTGTGCTGCTTAGACTGAGATGATGATGCTAGTTAGTGGCTAATGTGCTCTTAATAGAGCATTGGGGGATGATACAGCCTTAACTGGTGATTTACAGGTGATGTTAAGAATGTCAAGACTGGTTTAGAGGTTTCATTGATGAAGGGCGGTTGGCTACAGTGTTAAAGTGGCATAGCTGCCATGAACCTGGATTTTTTTTGTAGAGGCTCTTAAAAAGATTTTTTTAACAAGTAACAATGTGTGATATGATGGACAATCGAAAGTGATGGGATTTAAAGGGATAGTTCACCCAAAAATGAGAATTCTTTCCTTATTTATTCACCCTCATATCTGTATGACTTTCTTTCTTTTGCAAAACACAAAAGAAGATATTTTAAAGAATGTTTGTAACCAAACAACATTGGCCCCTATTGACTTCTAATGTATACATTTACAGGTTTTGAAGAATTTTCATTTTTGGGTGAACTATCCCTTTAAATGGTATCCAAAGACTCAAACTATATAAGTAACATCCATTAGTGATCTATTGTATAATTTAAATCAAAAAGTGTACAACTATTTGCTTAAATTGACAGCCAAGCAAGTCTAAATTTCGAACTTTACCGTAAACTGCACTGCATGAGACCCTCTACCAGTTATCTTTTCGCATCGTCAAGAGATTTTGTTCCCCAGCACGGGCCCATATCACCTCTCCCCTGGAGTTCTCAAAGCCCCCAAACCCATTTTACAGTGAAGCCCCCTGATGTTTGCTGGAACCTCATCAAACCAAACCCAAGACCCCAATCCACCATTAACGCACCAGGGGACCCAACACACCTCGTACCACTTGGCCTTGATCCTAATGTTTGTTAAAGAAGCGGGTTGTCATAAAATGCAGGTTTGGTCCAAATATATCCTGCAGCTTCGTGAAAAAGCATCTATTGAGACCATACCTGTGGCTCCCATATATTGACATAATCATGCGCCATATAACCATATAACGATAAGAAACTGGCTGACATGCAGGTAATATTATGTTTAATCTTTCTTTTTTTGTCCAATGATCCCCAAGCGAAGAGAGTAAAATGTTTTGCTTGTATATTGAGATAGACCTTAAGATATATTATTAATATATATATTATCTGTAGCAAATTGTATTTGTCCTTGATTATAATGTACACTTGCATTTACGAGGCACTTATTCAAACCCAGCTACAAAAGTGAAGGAGGACAATAAAGTCACTCATTTCTAAAAGGCAATGACATGAGAAGGGTTACAATACTTAAGAATACATATATAAATACATATATGCAGTATAGGGTTAAATGAGAGCATTTATTTTTTATGGTCAACAGATACTACTCTAAAGAAGACTTGTCCACCTAGGTGCAAAAGATCAAGACACATTTGGAGGATAGAGGCATAGTCATCTTTCACTGCTTCCATTTTTTTCATTTCACCCTTTTATTGCAACTGCTCATCCAGACTGCTGGACCAGTTGGTGAAGGATGTTTTGTTTGAGGTAATATGCTGCAGATTTACCTAACAGACCACACAGATCAGATCTTTATTCACACTCTGTAAGGTTACCAGCCGCCTGCGGTGAAGTTACAGCAGACAAATATTCTCATCTGGTTTGAGTGTTGCACAGGATGTAGGGAGTGTCAGCATAGATCACATTTATGCTAAAGAGGCCAAAGTTGTGCTCGAATCTCATTGTTTAATGGCCACTGTTCTAAAGAAAATCGTTTTTTGGTTAGCATCATTTGCATATAAAGTTGCTTCACGATGCCATAGATAGAAAAATCTTTTTTTGTCTAAATGGTTCCATAAAGAACCTTTAACACCCGAAGAACCTTTCTGTTTCACAAAACGTTCTTAGTGCCGATAAAGGTTCCTCAGATTATAAAAAGGTAAGAAAGAAGATGGTTCTTTAAAGAACCTTTGACTGAATGGTTCCAAAAATGGTTCATCTATGGCATCGCTGTGAAGAACCTTTTAACTGCTTTTATTTTTAAAAGTGTATATGATATTGAGGTCTACCTTTGCAAAACACTACAAAAACATTCACAAAAGCAACACACCACTTTAAGTGCCAACCGTTCAGTCTAAACTGTTGAAAAGGATGATCTGTGTAAATGACAACTAGGTCTTCTAGGAAATATGTAAATACTGTTTGTAGCTTCTGAAGGGCAGTGGGTCTTGCCAAATTGCGGCCAAAATCATACAATGCTAAAATCATCTATATAACTATACCACTTTCCTCCCGCATCTCTCTGTGTTTGATCTGTTTTCTTTACCTGTTTAATGCTCAAGATTTACCTGCTAAAGAACCAGATTGTAATATAAAGAGAAACCGGAGAAAAAATAGGAAAGAGAGAGAGCGCACACAGGGCTCTAGCCGTCAGTGTGTTTAGGGGTGTCTGTCTGTAATCTACTTCAGGCTACAAGGTCCTGCCACGTCTGTATAGCCTTTCATTTACAGTTTATATTTATCCCTTTACTGGACGGAGTTTCCCTCTGCCAAAACAAAGACAAGCGCTCAACAATTACTATGTGCTCCTTTCTGTCCCAGGACTTTTGACTAAGTCAGTTTACATCAAAAGATCCGTTTCCGTACAGCACAAGGTTATTGTGTTTAAGACTCTTGATTTTTGTGAAGTGAAGCAAAAGCAAAATCTTTGGCTACATTTCACTGTAACAGAGCTGTAGTTAAATCTGTGTTTACGAGCGCAGACATAATGTGAAATCTGCTTTTATATGAGCATAAAAAAAAAACAATAATGAATGGATTATTTTAGTAAACTGGATGTTTGTCTGCTCAACCGAAGTGCTTTTATAAGACAATTGAGCTCAAATGATCCCCTCATACTTATCTAAATTCTGTATTATGAGGCTATAATATGATGAGGAACAATATTTGCTGCAAATCTTAACTGCATTTTACACTTAAAATTAGTATTTTATACCAATAATCTAAATTCCTCAGTAAGATCATATGCTTTTGGCGCAAACATACTTTCTCTCTCCCTCCAAGATTACTTTTCACAGGTGGAATTTATACTTTTCCATCTGCAAATCCTTTTTGGCTGATGCAGTCGCCTTTGCTTAAATTACCACATAGTTTTGTCAGAGGTGGAATTGGGATTTTAAAGTCCCTGGCTTGACTTTAAAAGAATCTTAAGCCATAATAGAGATAGCTGTGCAGACGTATGGAGCCACTGGTGGAATCCTCTCTCCAGGTAGAGCTTCACGGCCCGCTGTAATCACCACCTTTGTGTCGTGCTCCAGGTGTTGCAGTTGTTAAGAATTGAAGTGATCTGCTTAGCAAACTTCAACCTTTATTTAAGACAGGAATGTTCTAAATGCATTTAAAAGCATGAGAGTGACCAGATTCATAGGGATCCAAAACAAGTGGTATTTTTAGGGAAGGCCTTGATTTGGGAGGCTTTTTGCTTTCAATTGCACAAATATAAAGTTGAGTCACTAATGCTCAACAGATGTTTTATTTATTATTACTGATCAAATGCATAAACAATTATTTGATTAGCTTAACTAACCTTGCTAAGCATCATAGTAACACGGCATATTGTACTGCATGGACGTAGGTGTGTGTTTATGTTCATTTCAGAACAATTTCAAGCACAGTTCAGAATGCAGAGTCTGTTTTAGAAATCACTGAAATATAACGTAATAGACCACATTCACAAACGTTAAACAATGAAGCTCTGTTTTATATTGAGTGTTTGGTGTTGATATTAGTATTAGAAGGTATGTTATATGTAGATGACATTTGCTTGGTTGTTGATTTGTTTCACACACAATTCAGAACTGTCTTTTAACACACTGAAGGTCTCACTATTCTCACTATTTATGATTTTTTTCTAAGAACCAAGAAGTTTCCAAGGAGGCTTGGTTTTAAATGGCATATCCAGAGGAGTGATCAGACTCCAAATCGATGAGTTTCCAAATGCTGCTAAGAACATCTTCCAGCTTTCCACCTTCTTTCAGCAAGAAAGAAAGAAAGAAAGAAAGGGATTCTGGAATTTAGACAGAATTCTTCAATCCCTTGAGGTATAGCATTTTTTTAGTAGGATGTCTCTCTTTTTCTCTCCTTTAGTTTCTTACTATTGGGTAGTTCAATTAGTATTTTAGTATTATTTTTTTTTAGATATCTTTAGCTCATTTCAGGATGAAGAGGATATATATACATACCATACAAAATAAAATAAACAGTTAAATATATATTTATTTATATATTCATATTTATAAGATATAATTATAATATAATTATTTATCTTTATTGTTAATTTTTTTCTATATTTTTGCTGTCACACCATTGGATACATGTGGTTTGGTCAGCCATATACAGTAGTCAAGAGTGATATCCAGAGGGAATATTTGTATAGGAGATACAAAAAATAGAAAAAACAAACATATATTCAGAGGAAATATAGCATACATTGACTACATCAGTTGTTAATATTTTATTGATCCTCTCTATGGACATCACTGTTATAAACGCAAGATACAGTATTTTATTACATAACATCTGAACCCCATCTGTACAAGCATTTCTTTCCTTTTCTAAAGCTTTAATTATCTCAAACAGTCTGTTTCTCAAGGAAATGACAGGTTCCCTTATAGGTGTTTGCTAATAAAAATCCACATTTTTGAACGCCCTAAATGTCACGTTTTGCTTCAAAACCAGAAGTGACAACCATTAAAACAGCTTTAAGAGGTCTTGACAGATGAAAAACTGCTCACCATAATGTCTATCACAGTCAAAAATGACAGGTGAGGCGGAACAAATGACATCTTGTCTATTTAGATTTCATCACTACAGCGGGGTCCAGAAGTCTGAGATCACATGGAAAATCTGGGATTTAGAGTCAAAACTGAACTGATTTTGAAAGTAAAATCTGAAAATTGAATGAACGATATTGAAGGAAATGAAAAATGAAAATTCATTCATCATTTTAAACCCGTATGACTTTCTTTCTTCTGCAGAACACATAAGAAGATATTTGGAAGAACGTTGTGAACTGGCACCTATTCGCTTGCATTGATTTTGTGTCCAAACAATAGAAGTGAATGGGTGCCGCTGCTGTTTGGTTACCAACTTTCTTTAAAATATCTTCTTTTGTGTCTTCCCTCGCCTCCTGACAAATAAACAGAGATGTAGTTTGTGGTTGGTTGAGTCAAGTCGAAGTGTTAAAAAAGTGATGTGTTCTATTCATCAGTTCAGGGAGAGAAACGAAAAGGGATGGTAGACAGAAAAGACATTCAATTTCTACACGCACTCTTTTTTCAGATTCCTGGTTGGTATCTTAAGTTGTATTTGGTCTCTGAAAGTATGGGAGAGGATTCGCACAGCAGAAACGTTGCACAACTGTAAATCAAAGACCGAACTTCCTTAATACTTAAAAAAGAAGAAAAGAAGACGAAGCCGTGGCTAACAGTCATCCAGTTCATCTGTGGAATTTTCCAGAGTTATAATTCAGTTCAATAACCAAAACAGTGTTGAGACTGACTGCCCCTTAAACTAGTGCGACTGAGTAGCATTTTACTGAAAAAATAACAGTTTTTTTTGGAACTTGCCTTTAACATTGTACTGTTTGGATTCATGCAGGTCATTTAGAACTGAAAGTATGCCACTGTTTTAGTCATTGTAAACAGGACAAGCCCTTTAATGCAGACTGCATAGATGAGTGCTTTATACCGACTACACGGCATACAGAGAAAAAGAACATCTGTGAGGACGCACGGGCAGAGAAAGGATGAGGAAAGCAATACTAAAACAATATGAACTCTTAGTTTACTTGTTTACATTGGAAATGAAGTATAACCATTGAGTGACTATTGGTTATGAACTAAACGTCTAAAATAGATCGAGAAAAATAATCAATATGGTTTTAAGGGAAAGGAAAAGAAAAGCAACAGATAAAGGGAGAGACTTCAGAGCTGGACAGGGTGTGTGGGTGAGATGGGAGATGGTACGTGTGTCGGGTCAGAGCACACGCCAGAGAAGAATGTGTGTGTCGGGGGTGGAAGGGACAATAGTAGTGGATGTATGTTTGTATAACTTTGAGTATAAGTGCATGTGTGGTGGGGGGATATAAAGATGGGGTGTGGTTTGTGTGTGAATATTCCCAGACGTCTGCCTGTGTTTACATGAAGATTGGGGTGCTAGTCTGGGACACTGAATAGCAGTGCTGCGGGATATGATCCTGTGATCCCCATAATAACACGTCCGAACACCTCAAACCGCCGTCATCAAAGACCCCCCTGCCCCTCCACCAGCACACACGAATCTCACCACTTCACAAATCTGTTTTTTATGCTCAAAACCTCAGAACTCATCGACAGAATGCCCACATCTGTATAAAATGCATGATTTTTGAAGAGGTTTCTCACGGTTTGCTCCTGGATCAGCCACACCCTGCAGTGGTGCAGTTAGAGTTTATTTTTGGCCACAGAACTAGTGGTTTGCTATGCACAGACACCATTGGCTGTGTGTAGACCACGATGCCTTCAGTGCTCTCCAGTGGACAGTTATTAAAGAGAAAATCATTTTATTATGATCGTATTGCAGTTTATCTAATATTTGTGTATTTTAGGATATTTGACCAGATGCTAACATCAGAATATGCTGTGTGCATGTGTCACTTAAAGTTTTTTATTATTATTGTTCTCACTGTAACAATTGAATTCATTTTAATAACCAAACTGTATTCTAGGATTATGCTTTGCTTATGTTAGACAAGATTTTCTTTTGTTTTTTGCTTTATTTTTTATATTGTTGTGTTGGGGCTGTTATGGTTGTATTCCAGCATTATGGATGTGACATAAAAACGCTGAGAGAATTTATTTGTTGCCAACTTGTTTATATTTTACTAAACCATTATTGATGGAGTGTAAACATCAGAGAAATATCAATCTATGCACGAGTTATCTATTTTTAAAAATGGAAATAAACTTGCGTTATGGATGTGACAAAAAAAGATAATTTTTTTGTAGGATTTCTGTGAATTAAAATGCACAAACCAGAAGCAATAATACCCAACAAATGCTCTTCATAGAACATAAAATAGTTAGTTTATTTTCATGTGTCCATTCGTCAGGACTATGTACCGATATGGATGTGACAATCCTGAAAACGGCACTTATCTGACTATGGACAATCATGCACTAAAGAAATGCATTAAAAACTTAAGAGAGAGATTTCACATGTGTGCTATCACTATAGAAAAAACTTTGCATGGTTGACATTTGCGTGGAATTGCGCGTACTATATAAAAAAAAGTACAAATAAAATGTCATTACTCTCACTTATTTGTTCTCCATGTGTTCACAGATTCAACAGCATTTAAAGGAGCATGTTGGTTTGGCAAGTCCGGAAAAGTTAAGTAAGTGAAGTTAGTAAACATTTTCAATGAAAGAAAATTTGTTCATACGTTAAAGCATCCGTTAAATGTATTGCCCCCAGAGAACAATATAAACTTATAAAGTTCAACAATATAAAGTTCGGAAATGTGCTCTAATGGGCTTCAGCTAAGCGGTGCATCATGGGACATATCCGTTCTTCATTGTTGTACAGAACTCTCATCAAGTATTTAAGAGTTATTTAATCATCAAAGTGCTTTGGTCTGCCAGAAATTTAGATTAATGACGATTTAAATTACAGACAAATCAAAGAAACAGCAAATATATAAGTATTTTAGAAACAAGCATATATTGTGGCGACCTCTGATGATTCAGATGTTGCGATGTTACAGCTAATTAAATACAGTCACTGAGTCTATCATTTTGTGGGGGGGACACACCAAAAACAGAAACCATGATAACCCATCTGAAGCTGACACGTCACATGAGAAATGTGAGTTGGCGAACCTTCTTTCGCATCCATGTGATGACTTAAAACGGTCCATTTTTCTCTCGATTTCTTCTGCAGCACCGTTTGCTGGATGGGAGCTGCTTAACACAAGAGTTTTCTCTCTCAGACTGGACAGAGAGGCAGTAAAGAGCTGATCTCAATGGAAAAGAATTCAAAGCCTCTTCCTCCTCCCTTTCTCAAGAGTTTAATTCAAGCAATATGTGTCTAAAGTGACACTGAGCTTTTCTATCTCTCGCTTTTTCTCTTTTACTGGAGAATATTACGCTAAGTGCAATTTCTACTGTATTTTGGATTGTCACTGCAACTGCTTTTATCTTCATATCTCTCTCGCTCTCTCCCGCCTAGCTATATTTTAATTTTCAGCTGTTGTTCTGCCACGTTATCGGAAAGTCACATTTTCTCGTCACACATTTGGCTTAAATGAAATCTGTCGCATTTGGAGGAATTCTGGTAGTAGAGTTTATGAATGAATGCTCATTTTACCCACAATTCCTTTAACATATCGATAGACACCTATATCATATCATTTCGTCACATGTTTGTGTGCATGTGTGAGCTCTCAGACAGAGTCGTGGCTTTCAGAATGGCTATTCTAAAGGAACAAGGCGTTCCTTACATTTTTGTGGTATGGTTGAGAAGGTCTCCCTGCTTAAGACGTAATGTTAAAAACTAAAGTGGAACCTTTTCTGGCGTAATTCATTCTCTCTTTCTTTTTTAAATGACTTGTGCTTTTCATCTCAGGCTTTTGCTCTCAATTCGGACTGTAATGGGGCGAGACTGTTTATTCATGATTACAGGTCAGAGTAGCAAACGGCAGAAATGCAGTTGAACTATAGAGTCTCATAACACAGCTAACGTGTGAGACGCAGGTCAGTTTTTCCTTTACCCATCTCACTGCGTTTAGGCCACGCAGCACCAACACTTTGGAATTATTTACAGTTGAGGGAGTGGATCGTGTACACATGCACGCTTGGTATTTTTGGCACAGATTTATATTAAGTTAAAAAAAATATTACAACAGTTTATTCAAGGTTATTTTTATAGACGTTTCATTGGACGCATGCGTCTGGTCCGAAGTTAACTTCCGGTCTGTGTTTGTTTATCGGACTGGCTAGTGGCTAATAATAGAACTATTTATATTTTATTTATATTAATATTTAATTCTATAATAATTGTATTAAATAAACAATTTGTTGAATTTTATTGTATATTAATTTGATTAAATAATCAGTTTGTGTAATGGGTCGTGTAACTTTGTGGCATTTAAGTTTAGTGACAGTTCTTCTAATGGTAACCCAAAATAATATTGACTAGACATACTTCTAACTTGCTAGCTAATGTCATTTACTTGTTATTTTATTTGCTTGTTATCATAAAGAATCTGCAGGGACTCTATTCTTTACCGGAAGTTAAGTTTGGGCCACACAGCGTGCATGCGCAGTAACGTTTGTTTATGTTGTTGCTTTGAAACCGTCTATAGTGATGTCATTTTGATTGACTTTTTGACTTTTTTCTACTTTATCCCTGTTTTTGTTGCATATAGCACATTATACATACTATATTGCAACAAGTATGCTAAGTTCTTTTTCCAAATGTGAATTAAATGCACTTAAAATGCCTTGGTATATAATTAGCATGCTTGGGGCTCAGCTAAAACAAATTTTCAGGGCGTACACCAAGAAGGCTTAAACCTCTTTGATCATGCCCTATAAAGAATTCAAACAAGACCGTTGCATCCAAGGGTGACCACTTTGTGCCCTTTCGCCAATGCTACAGCTGGTATGTTAGTGCTAAACCCGTGAACGTATGTACAGTATTCTGCTATAAACAGGGTCATCGCCCACAAAAGGAGGAGCTTCGCTCGAATGCTAAAAACATCTGCATCACAGTCTGAATTTTACAGCCTTCTGAGGCGGAATGTTCCTCCAGGGAGAGCCACTGATCTGTGATCAGGTTACCCTCATCTTCACCCTCACCTTAACTTAAAACCTGGCTTAAGCATACATGCAGTGCATATTTAGTATTACACACCATTAATTCAAGTTAAAGTGGCTAAATATATTTCGCACATCTTTCCTCCCAAATTAACTCATTTATTATAGGATGGTGCCCCTGCACGTTTTAAGGGCAGGAAAGCCACCCGGGCCACTGTGTCAGCTGCCCGTGTTGACCCTCAAGGGTATGAACTTTGACCCCTTTCTAGCAGATCCCACCCACCTCTTCCTGTCCCCCACCGGCCACTGACAGTCCTCTTCCCATCATGCCTAGCTCTCACATGTGGCCGCACAGAAGGATGAGATTTATTTCATTCCTCAATGCTGGAGGATCGCCGTGGCAACGCAGCTCTAAGCACAAACAGATGTGCATCGAAAATAAGGAGAGAACCGAATGTATTTGAGAAAATGCATGTAGGTGTATGTAGACTACAGGATCTGATGATAGTCTGTCAGGTGGTCTTTAGACTGAGATTCAGAGTGTCTTGGAGTTCCAGGTCTCGTTATGGAGGAGGAAAGAGAACTGTAAACAGTAACTTTTGTGGTTGAAACCTGCTATTGTCCGCCGCCTGTGAGCCTGGGCTTCAGCCAAGCGAGACGTGGCTACAGAGGGAACTTAGCCCAGAATGCTGCTTCCTGTAATGCTTCTGCCGCAGAGGGCTGGGCGGGGCAGAGGGTTGGACTATGGGTGTGGCCTATGGCAGATGTGGGTGGGACGTGTTCCTAAAGACCTGAAAAAGTTTAATCTTGGAGCAAGAAATGCAGCACATTTAAGCAAATAACTCTCCCTCTCTTCATCTTTCTTTTTCTTGCCTTCTCTTTTTCCCCATTTCGTCCGATGACCTTTTAATTCAATTTGAGTTTTCAGCATTTTTCAAACTAAGCGGAAATAAAATATAGATGTGGGGATATTTAAGTAAAGAAAATAGAATCTAAATATGGTTTTAAAAAGAGGAGCTTTGTGTTATTTCCCAATCCCATTCTCCCATTATTTCCTGCCTTCTCACTCATTCCCACTATCACTAGTATAAGTGGTAAAAAGGCCAAAATAACCATTAAACGGAAAACATCTTAAAAACTTTCATATCATTTTTGCTATTGCTCAACCTTTTCAAATATTTTCTCACTGTATTCTTACTCTACATGAACTTTCTTAATGCAACACTTGTATTATATTATATTTTAATAAACGTATTCACCTTTGCATCCAGCTAACAACTCTCTCAATCTCTAACATACACAAATTTGGTCTTAAATTTGGAACTGAGAGTTTGTGTGTGTGCGTGTGTGCGTGCGTGCGTGCGTGCGTGCGTGTGTGTGCGTGCGCACCGTAATGGAGCACATGAGACAGAGGAAAGGATGGGCATGACATAGGAAATCAGCCTAACTCTTTCTCTCTATCCATGATATGTTGTGGTAGTATGTGTTTACTGCTGGCAGTTGTACTTCACTAGAGACTGCATGGGCTTTACATTTCTCCTGCCTGTAATCCACATAATCTTGTACTGGTTTACGACAATTACACATACTGTACAAGGCTTTAGATTGTGACCCCCTCACGAACACCTTTTTTTTATCATGTTTTTACAGACTGTGTTATCCACCACCATTTTTTTCTTTGATCGTGTTTTCTTTTTTCTGTTAACATGGCTATCTGAGTCCCAGTTGGTCTGAGGTCAAAGATCAGACAGGATCAAAGAGCTGTTAACAAGGTAATGAGTTAAAAAATAGATCTCAAACAAGTGCCAAAAGGATCTCTTCCCAACCATCAGACAATATATCAAAACACAGAAAAAATGACATTTTTAGAAAGAATTATTTCTTCTGCAACTAAGCTAAATTCCTTATAAGTGAAAGTATAAGTATTCTTAGAATAGGAAAAAAGTCAACCGTGTTTGTCAACACTGAACACAGATGCTGCAGTTGCTTGACTAATATATGTATTCGTATACTTCATCTTTGCTTGTGTAACTAAACCCCATGCTTTAAAATTTTAAGACAACCTTTAAAGTTTAGTTTTACAGAGGCGGCGTGCAGATTTAAACAGATCCTCAAACAGGCCCATTTAACACACAGGAAACAGCAGCTCTTCAGAGTTTATGTGCCATCATTATTGAGCTCTGTTTACCTTTTACACATACTCACAAATACAGACAGACACTCATGTGTCTACTGTAGGTATATCTAAACCGGATGTATTCACAAGTCAATATGTCTTGTGTTATAGTTGTACAAAACTGTAGTAAATACACACATTCAATGTATGATGGAATTATATTTTGTCACAAAACTTTTTTTACTTCTTTATTTGTAACATTTAACAAGCAGGATATAATCCTTGCCTTACGAACATGGAAATAAATCTTAGTATAGGCGGTTTGAAACCAAAACCATAAACAAACGTCACTGCGCATCCACGCTTCTGTGGCCCAAACTTAACTTCCAGTAAAGAATAGAGTCCCTGCAGATTATTTCTGATAACAAACAAAAGAAAAATGACAAAGTATGAAAAATATAAAAGAAAAAAAACAAGTAAATAGCATTAGCTTGCAAGTTAAAAGTATGTCTAGTCAGTATTATTTTGGGTTACCAGCAGAAGAACTGATACTTGGCTAAACTTAAATGCACTTAAGTTAAAAATAAAAATAAGTTACACGACCTATTTAGCAAATTTAATTAAATTAATATACAATAAAATTCAACAAATTGATTATTTAATAAGATTATTGTACAATGAAATATTAATGTTATTATGTATTATATAAAATATAAATAGTTATATTATTAGCCACTAGATCAACAAACACAGCCTGGAAGTTAACCTCGGGCCAGGCACATGCATCCGATGAAACCATCAACAGAACATTTGTAAACCAAGATGTTAACTGGTCCAGAAGCATTTCTAAAAAATAATTTATTTAAGATTAATCTTAAGACTTAAAGATGTTATTTTAACATTTTAATCCAGTTGAAAATGCTCTGTGGGTTGTATTTTGATAGTCTTAAAAACTGAAACAGGACCACATCTGGATCACAGTTGTTTACATCTTGCGAAATGATAATATATAGATCATTTTGCAAGATGTAAACAACTGTGATCCAGTTGTGACAGAATATCCTCTTTAAGACATATTATGTTTTAAAGAGGATATTCTGTCAATATCATATTGGTGTTGGTTCTTCCTAAATTCTGCATTCGTTCTTTTGATTCCAGCCCCTACTATGGCGTATAGCAGACAAGAGAAAGTGTGTGTGTGTACATATTCCTGCAGTGAATCACCCTGTCTCCCCCTCCAGCGTATGAGCAGGACCTCAGTGCCAGACAACCTCTCAAGTCAGATAAACTAGCCTATGGGAAGGAATTCCTTCAGCCGGAGAGTGCTGCACTAACAGCTATCTAAATAGGAAGAGTTCTGCTTTTCCAAAAAGAGGCCTGGTGCTTAAGTCTTGTTTCTTGATTTAGCCTTCAAAGTTCATCTTTTTATTCTGGATTTTGTGAAATCAGTGGTCTATTCCAAAATGTGAAATATTGTGGAAAAAAAATCCCAGCCGTTATTTGTGCAGCATAGTTTTGTCTTAGTCTTTATTGTCAACAAACACTTCTGCTCTCTTCTTCATTCTAGAAGTCGAGAGAGAGAAAGGGGGAGAAACAGAGAGAGAGAGAGAGAGAGAGAGAGAGAGAGAAAGGGGGAGGTAATGTGCTCTGCAGACGCAGACTTGGTCTCACTCACTCCCTGACTAATTTTCCCAACTGGAACACTGCAGAAAGGGGGATGGGAGAAACTAATCGCTTTTCAGCACAACATTTTTCCAGCAGTGTGCAGGTCTGGACAAAGTTCTACCGGGAGAGAGAGAGAGAGAGAGTTTAAAAACTGGTGTGGTGTTTCTCAGAATGACTGATAAATGGCATGTGGGGGAGAAAAGCCTATTGCTTGACCCTTTAATCTATAATAGAGAGGTTAGTGGGGATACGGGAGGTTGCAGTGAGATTAATACATAATAAATAATATATTCCAATGGCAGTATTCTATAAACAGGAAAAAAACATTATATTATTATTGTGTTGTTATTGCAGAAGCATAAATTCTCACAATTTCAAACCTGTATGGCTTTCTTTCTTCTGTAAATTTTTTTTAAAGAATGTTTTTAACTGCACCTGTTGACTTGCATTGGTTTTGTGTCCATACAATATAAGTGAATGGGTGCCACTGCTGTTCGCTTACCAACTTTCTTCAAAATATCTTCTTTTGTGTTCTGCATAAGAAAGAAAGTCATACAGGTTTTAAATGACAAGCGGGGGAGTAAGCAATGACAGAATTGTATCATCTCATCAATCTGACATTGCGCATCTACATCCTAAAAATGTGTTGTTTGTGTACCATCATTTTTCTCTGATGTTATTTCCCATTTGCAAAGTTTTGGTTGCGGTTAAAAAGATATTATAACTTTATATAATACAGCTTCTGGTTGTGCCAGAATTACGTAAAACGAGTCTGAAGACTCCAAAAGAGAGTCACAAAGAGATCTGTGTATATTCTCAACAAACAGATTCATTTAAACACACCTGCTTGTGCTTTAAAACACCAAACTAATCCCGTTGACTTTGTGAATATTTATTGTATCAATGCACAAGTAATTTAATGCACATTGTTTCTGTAATTGGTAGCTAAAAGCTTTATCAATTTCGCACAAATATTTAAAAAACAAACATGCAATGGGAAGGTTTGTGATTAACCTCTGAAAGCGCAATGAATTTGTGAATTAAACCCACAACCTTGGTGGTGCTAGCGCCATGCTTCACCAGTTGAGAGGAACAAATGTGCTTATGCGGATATCAAGTAAGCCGCGGACAAAAAAAAAATAAGACACCGTTCCAAAATTGTTATTTATCCAGCTATTTTTCCAGCCCAGTATCTGTTGAATTTCAACAAAATCAAACCTCAGGAGTGACAAAGTCATCCAACAGCAATGTGAAAGACTGACAGCATGACAAAACACATGAAACTGTGATACATATAAAGATTATCACATAAACAATTAATTTTTGGACTTTTCCTACAAATATTAGTGTTGTATTGCTTAAAAATGAATATGAACTTGTTTTATTTGCAGTATTTGAGGTCTGAAGAAATACAGAGCATTTCTTCTGTTATTTTAACCAGTTTTCATTTTCTGCAAATAAATGCAAATGTGGGAGAAAGTAGTTCACATAATAAAACAAAAATAATAATTTTAAATAAGCACATACTTACAGTATAAATAAAATATTCAGAAAAACCGTTAAATGATCTCTTATTTTTTATCCATGGTTGTATGTTGCATAAATATGTATGCAACATACAACCGTTGGTTTTTGTGCTATTTGTAACATTTCTAAAATCCTTTCTAAAATCATTCTGCTGTGGTTTAGCTCAGGTGATATTGGGTTTATTGTCCTCATTTGCTGTTATTTCTGGCAGCATAAAGGGAGAGTGTTGCCATACTTTCCATAAACTCTCTCTCCTCCTCATACCTTTGAGCTTCATGATTCTTTAAGAATTAAGTCATTTTAGCCTATATAAAATAATGACATTGTCTCATAATTAATAAAGCTAAGAGCCACTGCATTGAGCATGCAGGTGCTATTTAATGGGTTTAAAATCCTCACAATGCCACTGTGCAAATGGAGAAATCCTTGCAGATGATAGCAGGAATGTTTGTCGTGCACTGCCGATAGTTCACGTCCTGCCCGGGGTTTGAAACACGGCACCTAAATTGATGGAATTATCTTAATGTGTAGTAAACTGCTTCGGTTATTGAGCCCACATAACTGACCAATGAGTGACGGCGAATGAACGAGAGATATAGAAAAAAAGAAACCAGACAAGAGAAAAAAATCAAGAGCCGAAGACAAGAAACCTAAACTTTAAACCTTAAACGCATAATTACTCAAAGGCAAAGGAGATTAAATTATACCAGAGTAAAATAGATCCCTGCTTCCCCTCTTTCAAGCTGTTTTGGTAAATTACACGTCTCTATCCCACTGTAGGTCGTCTCCTAACCCTGCTAACCTCTTTCTTGTCTGCCCTGAGTCATGAGAGACTGTGGTTGGGAAATAATGTATGTTAATCAAACGCTCATGAAACATTGTTTTTGATTTTCTGAACACAGAGATCGTATTGTGTGGTATTGTCTGAGTATAGCAACTGCTTTAACCAGAGAGAATTATTGCTCAAAACTTTTAAACTTTGAAGTATCAAACATGATTTCTATTTGCGTTGAAGAGAAAGAGAAACAACTGAGACATTAAAGAGATCTCATTTGGGATTTTTCTGTCTTCTAGGTATCAGTGAGCAGTGAATGAACTGCAACATGCCTCCCCTTTCTCACTTCACCCAGAGCGCAGCTTTGATTCAGCCTTTCTGGCTCGTGCGGCTCACCAGTGGTCTCGCATATGCGCACACGCCCCATAATGCTGTGCAGCCTCCAGCGTTCCCAATCATTAGAGCTGTCTGTGTTTGTGTCGAGCGCTGGCATAACAAATAACCAGAGCTTTTGTCCGCGAGGCAGGTAGGTGAGACTAATCTGAGTGAAATCAGGTGGGTTTTATCACGCCGGTTAGTCGCAACTGAAGGAAAAAATCGAACCCTAATGCAAAGCTCACGTAAACAGTTTCGTGCTGGATGTGCACTCTTGAAGTCCTTATTTCATTATAAAACCTTATTAAGCCAGTGGAGACGTGGCATGCGGACTTCTCTCATCATTGAACCACAACGCTGTTCCTCCGCAACCAACACAAATAATCGAGTCAAAGACAAATCAAGCTAAACATATTGAATATTACAGGGATAGTTCACCCAAAAATGAAAATTCTGTTTTCATTTACTAACCCTTTTGTTACTCAAACCTGTATGATTTTCTTCCTTCTGCAGAAAACAAAAGAAGGTATTTTGAAGAATGTTTTAAACCAAACAACGGCGGGACTTCTATGGCACGGACAGAAAACCAATGCAAGTTAAAGGACCGCTGTTGTTCGGTTACCAAAATTCTTTAGTTTATTCAATGACATCATCCTCCAGGAAGTGACATCATTTTGGTGAGATGCAGCGAAATCAGTAAGTATTCAGTCAAAATTGTATGAATTGAATGTTTTGTAATATCAGATGTTTCTTCTCCATTAGTCTAATTTCTACCATAGACTTCACAGCACTTGATAGGAATGCAATTCTTGAACCATAAAACATCAGAACATCTGAAAATGCACAAATATTAAGCCCCAACCACCTGTTCACCAGCGCTTCAGGTTGTCTGAAGTGCGCTCCGTGTGTTCAGCGGGCACCTGTAATTGTGCGAGATGATTTTTACCTTTGCTTTAATGACAGACATTTACAGTCGTCTCCAGATCTGTGGCGTGCCTCTGGATTGTGACCCCCCCATCCCACCCACCCACCCACCCTGTCATTAGTCTGGGATGTGAGGAGTTTATCAAAGCAGAAGTGATGCCATCACTGACCTGGGAGGAAGAGTTCCCTTCATTGTCACCTTTATGCAGGTGTGTATCGTACATGGTCATTCAAAGATCAATTCAGAAGTCCATAGTGTTTTAACAATCGTTTCCATTAATATCCCGGGTGGATCCCAGAACGTTTGAGGTTCTAGTAGTTTTGATGTTTTGAACGTATGAACAAATATATTAATGGACAGACAGACAGGTGGTCACAAAGCACTGTGTAATAATTTTCACACTAAGTACGAGTTCAGCACTTTTGGATTAAGTTGAATCAAGCTGTTTTAGAGTTCAACACCAGCCTCCGTTGGCCTCCGTTATCAAACAGCGTCAATTTCAGCATGCTTGGATTTTGTTTAATAAAAGCCGTTTTATTGCCCTGCGGTTCTTAAGTGAGACCCGATGCTGTAAAAAAAAATACATGCGACTGCTCACCTGCTGAGCTGCAGAAGTGTCTTAGTAAGCATAGGCGCCAACTAACACGTTCTCGTAGGTCTTTAACTTCTAACAGGGGCTTGTGAAGTGTGTCCATGCAAACAGCCAACACACACTTCACAGGGCCAATAAACATACACACAATATAAAAAAGACAGCGTGAACTTGTATGCCGACATATGCAGTTTTAACCGTTTGTTACCTGTCAGGTGGCTTCATTGGAAAAGATATGAAAGGCCACGTTTGTGTTCTATAATCTTTGATCTTTGAAGTATGTAAGTTCTTCTTGAGATGAGATGGTCTTTCGTCATCAGTGAAGCAACTGACATCACTGACTTTCAAGCGGCCACTTTACTCTTGTATTTGAGTTTGTCAGGGAATGTAAGGAAAGAGCCAAGTTGTTTTTGTATCACGGAACGTTCGTTAGTGGAGAAATCCTTATTATATATTCCCTTGCTTAGGAGACATGTCAACATAGTCATCCGTATCCTCACAAAGTCGTTTTTAAAAGTAGATCTTTATTCACAACATCGTGTGCTTATAATGTTTGATAAGGTAGGATTATTTGTATAGTTGATTCACAGGTCCAGAATTGTATTGAATAAATCAAAAACATTGTGTAGAACTAGGACTCCCTCCATGGCCTCTTTGGCCTACATGTTCCTGGAGCGAAACAATTTGAGTTTAAGGGATAGTTCACCCAGAAATTCTGTAATTTATTCCCCATGATGTCAGTCAAAACCTGAATATCATCATCTTCAGAAATGGAAAACAATAACTTAATGTGGCAGTATTAAAGTCTCAAAGTATTTCGAAAAAGAAAATGTAAATCTTGTAGTACAGTAATGTGTGGAACTCCCAATCCAGTTTACTGTAGTTACTGTAAATGCCCCGCAGACTGCAAGGCCCCTGCATAACAAGGTAGCAATATGGTACCTGCTTTTAATTTCTTTTTTTTAGAGTGCCTTGGGCGAGCACAACCAAATGAAACATCTGTCTGCAAGCTGCTACAAGTGAAGAAAGGGATAGAGATGTGGTTAACCTCTAAAATGGGTTCATCTTTCCAACGAAGAAATATGAAATTAATTCATATGGGCATTTGATCATGTATGTCAGTGACATACAAATATTTATTTTGCACAAGGTTTACCTGTAAGATCAGAACAGATCAATTAGAAACAGAAACATTATACTGTACTGTATATGTACTTAATACAGTAGTAGACTTAAAATAAATCTATGTTCATTTTAATTAGGCTTTCCTGTAGCTCAGTGGTTAGAGAATGGCGCTAGCAACACCGACATCAAGGTTTGTGCATACTCAGAAACAAATGTATGGTGTAATGCAATATAAGTCGCTTTGGATGAAAGCATTTGCCAAATGCATAAATGTAAAGGTATATTAAACCCATAAAAATATCATTTGTTATATTCCATGTTTCTTTGTGGACATTTTACTTTAGCAAATCCATAATAATCATAATAGCCATAGTTTTGCCTTGGTTTCAAAAAACAGTATCGATTAGATCAATATAACAGTTTTAACATATTCAGAAGCCATACTTGTTATGAAAATTCATTAGATATCAGTAAACTACATACGTGTACTGTATGTGCTATCATATTGCCATAATGACATGTAGTACATTTATAACCACATTTGAAACCTCGTGAACAGGAAAATGCTAATATACGTCAGTCTCTGTAATGAATGACATGACAGTAAACAGCGCCAATAAATCTGACATTCCCCTCATGTGGTACACTGTAAAAAAGAAATGTTGGTTCAACTTAAAAAAAATCTGTAACCTGGCTGCCTTAAAATTTTGAATGAATTCAACTTAAAACTGTTAGTTAACGTAACGAGTTTGTAATTCATTAGTTAACTAATATTTTTTAAGTTGAATGAACTCAAAGTTTTTTACACCTCAAATCTTAGATGGCAGAATCTCAGGCTCATTTTTAGCAGCAGTTAGAAAAAGTGAAAGGTAAAGATGAGCGGCCTCAGGTGCGGAGTGTTTCATTAGAGCTTCATTACCTGGTGTGCTGGTTCCTGCCCTGCAGATGTGTGTTAGCCGTGTTGTAAAGTATGTGTAAGAGCGTGTGCTTGCAACTGCTTCATGCTCCCAGCAAACCTGTCCTTTAAGAGCTCTTCAAACCAGTGGCTTCCGTTCATAAAAGCACGCTTTTAAAAAGAGGCACCTTTTAGTTCAGGCGTTCAGTGAGGACAGCTACACTACACTCATTAGGGCCTTTTTTATGAAGGGAGATGAAAGCAGAGGATTCACAAGCCTTCTGAAAGACTGTAGTAGTTCTTTTATTGTTTTTATGATTGTGTACTATTTTACTATTGATGTTTAGGAACCATGTTTACTGTACCAACACTAAATACGAAGGCATCTGGATCATTAATGTTAAAAGCTACTGATCCACGGTCCTTGCAACCCCAAAGTGACGGGTTTGATTCTCAGGGAATGCATGCATAGCTTAAATGAGGCTTATTTGGTCATCTTGCCACTCTTTCCAGATGCGTCTAAATCTGTCTAGAAATCCTAGATTCCTGAAACCTTAAACAGTACTATACTACTTGATTGTACTACAAATGTGACCCTGGACCACAAAACCAGTCTCAAGTAGCACAGGAACATTTGTAGTAATAGCCAAAAATACATTGTATGGGTCAAAATAATCGATTTTTCTTTTATGCCAAAAATCATTAGGATATTAAGTAAAGATCATGTTCCATGAAGATATTTTGTAAATTTCCTACTGTAAATATATTAAAACTTAATTTTTATAAGTAATATGCTATGCTAAGGACTTCATTTGGACAATTTTAAAGGCGATTTTCTCAATATTTAGATTTTTTGCACCCTCAGATTCCAAATAGTTGTATCTTAGCCAAATATCGTCTTATCCTAACAAACAAAATATCAACGGAAAGCTTATTTATTCAGCCTTTAAAATTGACCCTTAAGACTGGTTTTGTCGTCCAGAGTCACAAATATTCTTTATAATGTAGAGAAGGTAAATAAAAGTAGAAAATGTACTTAAGTTAGAGTAAAATCTGTATGTAGTGATGGAAAAAAGTCATAAGCAATAAATGGTGATCGCGTTCATGTACCATAATGAACAGGTATAGTTTGTCGGTAATATATGTTCAAATTAATAAACTTTTTTTTTTCATATTAATGGTCATTAAATGTATAATAAGATCTTGGTACTTCAGAAAAATAGGCCAGTTGACTTGATAATTTTCAGATAAATAACCTCCATAAAAACACGTGTTTAAAGTGGATACACTTTCTTCCTAAACTAGATTCATATCCACATTACAATCATATTTGTGTTCAGAGTGAATCTGGCCTCTCCTCGGTCCATCAGTAATATTCATTAGAAGAGCAGCCGGCCATATGCAGACAAAATCAGCTGTTATTGCCATTGTATGGTATAGGCTAGAGAAAAGCGCATAAAAGAATGAAAGGGTTACAGAGACAAAAAGTGAAAGGGAACTTTTCTCCTCAAAACTAACCTCAATTCTCCATCCAGTGGAACTCCACCCATAATCACTAGCTGACCTCTACTACACTCTGACCACAGAACTATAGATTACAAAGACCGGAGTCAGACGAGGAGGTTCTTAAAATGCCAGTTGCTATTTCAATGCTGTGCCTTTCTGCTACTGTAGCTTTGTAAACTCGGTGAACGTTTAGCACGTTTACCACAAACGCTAAAGAAATGAAGGAACGAAGAGAGGCGTGGCTTAGGCCGTTTTTACGTTTTCTGTCATTTGTTGCTCATTAGAGACGTTCCCTAGATATGCTCAATTATTTGACGCACGACTTGTTAGGTATATGTAACAATGAAAGGCAAGTTTTATTGGTCCAGTTTCATTCAAAGAGCAGTTAGATTCGATTTTGCACATAGGGGTTGAATAAAAACACTTCTGTAATTTCATTTCAGTCTAGCCAGCGTTCCTATGCCTGGAAGTTTTTTCCTTTGTATCTGGAACAAACCGAATTCGATCCATGCCTTAGAAAATCCAGTAGATACTGTCCATACTTGTACGATTTCAATGTGTGTATGCTACCTGTCCTGTAAAAAAAATGTGGAATAAGATCATATTAAATGTTGAAAGCTTTGCTAAATATGGCAAACGCTTTCTTGTATTTAACTACACTTTAAAGCCATGGACAAACACAGTAAAATAGTACAGTTTGTTTGTCACAGAGTCAAGTAAACGCAGGGACTCAATTACGCCTACACTTCTCAAATGAACATAGCATGACCCCCAATGTTGTGTTATATGACAGGGCTCTAAATTAAGAAGCATATCATAACGTACAAATTGACTCGAGGCAAGCGGTTGCATGTACTTTTTCCAGCTCATAAAAGTATTACATTGTTGGTGTTCTTTAATCTGCCTTTTTGGAGCCGCTCTGGATGGATGGATTTAGATTTGAGCTTGTAGTTATTTACAACAAACAGTTGAATTGTAGTATGTGGTTCCAAATGTCTTTAAATCAAACTCTGTTAGGGTGTATTTTAATGAAAACTAAGATGAGTACGCTTGTTTTGATTTGTCAGTGTTTTACTGTAAACCCTGCTAATCTTTAAACACATGCTTTCAGGTTCACAGAATCTTTATCATAGTGTGTGTGTGTGTGTGTGTGTGTGTGTGTGTGTGTGTGTGTGTGTGTGTGTGTGTGTGTGTGTGTGTGTGTGTGTGTGTGTGTGTGTGTGTGTGTGTGTATACGTACATGTGTGTGCATGACTGTAAACCATAAAGCGGATAAGCACTTTCCTGAAGAGCAACAGCTGTGGACGCAGCAGTAGAATGAGGCTGGTATTTTTGGAGAACCGGCCTTCTGCACCATGAAAGCGTGGGGTGGGTCACAACACCTGTTTGCTCAGGACAGACACCCACCTATCTAAGCACAGAGTCTCCGAGCGTGCAAGACTGAGCTGGTTGCCATAATGACAAGATGGTCGGAAAGCGTTCCGCGCCAACGTGTCCCTTTTTTCTGAGACTAGTGCTGTATGAATAGTGTTTAGGCCTACCTTGGTTTTGTTTATCCGTAATGAGGCGTTTGCTGGTTTCAAACAATCAAAGAAAGACAAAACTTTTTGTATAATAGGGTTTACAGGGTTCTTAGGGGTTAAGCTTTTTGGAGATGGATACAGAGGTCGTTTTTGTGAAGAGAAAATACTTTTTATTGTCTCAATGCCCCTGATACTGATGTGTTGTGTAGGATACAGCAGCTCTTTGTATACGAAACAAAAATGTATCTCATTTAAGATCAATTCTTTGGCCCGCGAAAAAGTCATTTTCCCTTCTATCCTGTTGCTTTTTCCAGGTCACATCTTTAGAAGCTGTCTGTGCTGTGTTGTGTTTGGCTGTTTTTCTGCCGCAGCTCATGCTGGCTTTGGACAATGTGTGAGCTCCCAGAAGGCTTTGCTATCCCAGGCTAAACACTAATACTCTGCTTTTTTGCGGTTGCATCTGTTTTCATAAATTTTCAAGTCTTCTTTGGCCACTACTGCATGTATCTTTATTTATAGAATTTGACAGATGAAAGCCCTATGCAAAGACATATTTCTGCCCTTTTAAAAACAAATGACTACATACACGGTACAACTAACAAATAGCATATACATTACATGAAGCTGAAAAAGATTTTATTTTTATCTTAGTGATAGTTCACCCAAAAACTGACAATTCTGTCATCATTTACCCACCCAAATATTTGTAAGAATGTTGTAACCGAACAGCAGCGGCACCCATTCACTTCTATTGTATGGACACAAAACCAATGCAAGTGAATGGGTGCCAGTTACCAACATTCTTATTCATATATTTTTGTGTTCTGAGGAAGAGAGAAAGTCAAACAGGTTTGAAATGACAAGAGGGTAAATGATGACAGAATTTTCATTGTCACTTTAACAGTGACAACTATATTTAATACTTGACAAGTAAATAAAAAAATAATACTAACCCTCTCTCTCTCTCTCTCTCTTTCTATCAATAGTGTTCTGGCTTTTGTAGTAACTACAAAATCACATTATTGCCCCTGTATGACATATCGCTTTATTGTTTTCTAAACTCGGATAAAAGCGTCTGCTAAATTACTAAATGTATGTAAATGTAAACTATATGTGCAAACATTTGCATAGGTATGAGATTCACATATCAGCCAATTGACCAGCACTGTCAATGCAGTGTACCTTATTATAAAAGCTTATTATATTCCACAAAATGGAATGTATATGGGCAGTCGTGGCCCAGTGGTTAGAGAGTTGGACTCATGACCAGAAGGTTGCTGGTTCGATTCTCAGGGCTGGCGGGTAACGGCTGAGGTGCCCTTAAGCAAGGCACCTAAACCCCACTTGCTTACTATACAAAATGTTCAAATGTATAGTACAATGTAATGTAAGTCGCTTTGGATAAAAGCGTCTGCCAAATGCATAAATGTAAATGTAAAATCTTCAGAAAACGTCTATAACTTAAGGGTGTACTATATGACCGCAAATTATACGTCTGTTTCTATGATTTTGGATATTTATAGTTTGTTCAATGTGTATTTGCCATTTTGTTCAGAAGAACAATCTTTGCACACTTTTGGCAGCATTCTTGTTTCACTTGTGTGCCTTCAATTTGAAAAATGTTTGCTTACTATTTTTGTTCAAATTGCCATAGGGGAACAAATAAGCAGCAAAAAAAGAAATGTGCTTTTGTGGATTTTCAAATGTCACAGCAAGCCTTCCAAACAGATTTTACTGCATATTACGAAATGACAAAAAAATTGTTAGTAAAATGCTTATATTCAATGATTAGGGTTAGTCGTATAATGTAAATAAACCCCAGTAACTAAGCCATTCTGAACTCTTTAATGTAATTATGTACATGTAAAAGTTGCTCATGTAGGATATTTACACACATGCACTTACAGAAATAGAAACTACTACTTAATGTACTGTAGGGTGCATTTGCCAAAATCAACTCTTTAAATATTAAAATGAATGTGAATAATAAGTAAATTTTCACATGCAATCTTTTTCTATAATGGTCCTTGTATTCGTACTGTAGGTAAAGCACAAGCACGCTTCTCGCGACTGACCCTATATGCACCTGAAAGCGATGAGGTGGCGTTTTCTCTTTCTCTCTCCAGGCTCTCGACTTTCATCTCCATTACTCTGAGAGGGATGAGGCAGTCCCAGCTCTTGGATGAGAAGCCGGTATGAAGATGAGGAGAGAGGGGGAGAGCGTGAGATCTGATTGGACAGTTGCAGAGGTGCGACGTGTCTGCGGAAGAGAGATGGAGCCGCTGACGAGCCAAATCACTTTCTGCGATGTCAAAGCGAACGCACGCTAAGGTTTAGCTTCTGTGTGGATGCGTTTTAGGATACGCAAATGTAAAAGCAATTGATATGTGCCATCGTCTTGATAATAGGCCAGTATGTGAGTTGTGCTGGTTTCTAGCATTGTTGTTAACATAGAGAGTTAGTAACATAGAGAGTGGGCACAGCCCAAATATGCATTTTAATATTAAGTCAACATTTCAAACGTTTACAAAGCACAAGCTTTTTCAGTAGACGTCTGTTTATTAATAGCCTACATTATTCAAATAAAAATGCTATTAATATTTCAACACCCAAACTGACAGCTTTATATCTATTTTATAAAACAATTTCTTTATCTAGTATTTGTGCTATAATATATTTTGAATAAATTTAAGTCAACATTTCATTATCATTCTATTACTGATTTTCGTCATGGCAAAAATAATAAATTCAATGAATGTCATTGTTTAAAAAAATACGGTGAAAACAGTAAGAGAAAAAATAACATTGTTTTACGGAAAGTATAAATAATGAACTGAATATTTTGCAGAATGTTAGTCTAGAGAAATAAACAATACAAACAAAAAATACATTTAGAAAAACGGTGGTATCCTCTTCTCCAAGATAATCGTAAAGAAATTCGTCTTGAAATAAAGTCCGGAGCAATGCCCACAATACAGGTGGCCACTTTGGCACACAACGTGCAACTTATCCAAAAGAAGTTTAGAAAGCAAACCCTCACCTTTTTATTAAGAGATCGGGTTTCTTTAGATGTCGTGGTGAAAAAGTTTTGAAGACAGCCCCTCCGTCCGGTGAAGGAGGGACGCTGTTCTATTAAACGTGAACATGCTTGAGTTATCTGGTGCGCCCGGCGCCTCCCAGAAAGTTTGGGGTATAAAAGCAAGGACCTAGAGTTCGTTTAGGCAGTAGGGAGTTTCTGCTGGGGTCTGAATTGGAGTCACAGAAGACCGGACCCTACCCGTGTATGATTGGAGTCTAAAGAAAAAAAAACAGATTCCCTCGCCTCAAAGAGTCTACATGTCTAATATTTAGACATGTTCAGCTTTGTGGATATTCGGTTGGCGCTGTTGCTCAGCGCAACCGTGCTTTTGGCAAGAGGACAAGGCGAGGACGATCGTAAGTATCTAACTTTTCTTAAAACTTTGGCTGGAGGTTGATGGTTGCAAAAGGGGTGAGGCCGTTTTGTGATGCTGAGATGGGAGAGTGAGGGTGAGAGTTAGCTACTAAACGCTGCTTTATTCCTATAGTCTATGCTGTGCCTTAAGCATAAGATGTCATTTTGTTCTAAAATGGGAGAAGAACACTTGGATGTGATTTGGACCCATTGGGCCTTTTCAAGCTCTGCATACGCGAGTCTTTGGAGACAAGTTGGCACAGGCTTTCAGACTCTCCTCCATGCGCATTTTATTGTCCTCAAGCTATAGGTTTCAACTTACAGCTGCTAGAAGAGAAAAGCAGATGGGAGCTAAGATCGAATACCCCACAAAATCTCGTTTTAAATGTAATTATGAATACAAAAAATACAAATGCAGAAATGCTTTAGCTAACTTAAAAGGTGGGTTCGTTTAAATGTAATTTGTTGCCTGGACCAAATAGTGACCAGGTGAAAAAAGAAAAACTCGTTTTCTAACTCATTCCTCAAAGTTTTGAACGGGACAAAATTATCCAAACACAAGAGACATGTATGGAAAAAGTATTTCCCCCAGCAAAAGGATGATCTCATTCTTGGACTGGTATTTGGAGCATCTCACAAACTGAAGAGTGAAGTCTGCTAAGTGCATCAAAACAACCCCGATCTACTTTAAAATAAAAACAATGCAGTTTGAATAATCGAAAAGATCCATTTAGAGTTATTTTACGTTTACATATCATTTTTTCAACCCTATCATTTTACCAGTTTAAGGCGTTATTTTTTCAGACGGTATCACAGCGCCACTCGGAGGATCCATATGTAATCGCACCATATTAAGGCAATTGCCCCAAAACGGTCCCCATCCCTTTCCCTTTTTTTCCTGTTATGATGATTGGAAACACATGCGGACTCTGCAGACTTTCCACTTAAGGAAAACGTTAGTCGTTGCCAAACCGACAGTTTTCAATTACTTTATGATGGACGGTCAGCTACAGCGGACGTGGAAATTTTCCCTGAATAATGGATTTTGGCCATTCAAGCATAACGCCACCTAGAGTTCATGTTCAGACCATGCCAGGGTCTGTTGACACCCATAATTCTCATCGTGCATGTCCCAGGCCTCACAAAAAGAAAGTTTGATCAAACAGGATTGTTTGTCTGCATCTGTCTACAGATATACAGCCAATGCTACATGCATGCATTGAGAGACCAATATGAAATTATGTTCAAATCACACATTGCACACAAAGGTGCATTTTAAAAAAGTGCGTTTGAGTGTGCATAAACATCAAAAACTACATAGACATAAACAACCAATATTGTAAATCTTACTTTTCTGCTAATGATCATGTTTGTTCTTTTTCGTAGGCACAGGTGGCAGCTGCACATTTGACGGCAAGACCTACAATGACAGAGATGTCTGGAAACCGGAGGATTGTCAAATCTGTGTGTGCGACAGCGGCACCGTTATGTGCGACGAGGTGATCTGCGAGGACACGACCGACTGCCCCAACCCAGTGATTCCCCACGGCGAGTGCTGCCCCGTCTGCCCAGACGACGGTACGACGCCTTGAGTCTCACGCACCGTTTTGGTTGTTGTTGTTTTTGTAACCCGAGGGAAATTGTCTCGAGATCCACATTCCCCACTTTAAAAGTGTGTGGCGTCCTGGGAAAATCACGGATCCGCATCATTTTCGGATGTTGTCGGCCTTATGACCAATCACTGGATTAATTCATTTCCATTTCATTTCAACATCCTGATCCTTTGGCCCAGTAGGCCTAAACTAAGGCCTAAATCTCATAGTGGAAAACAACATTCAAACGGTCTCATTGCTGATACTGTTTATATGTTTTCACCTTAAAAGAGGAATATAATTCATTTGTATTTTTATATGGTTTTAATTTTTCTTTTTCCGTTTTCTTTTTTCCTTCACTTTAATAGAGTTTCAGGGGCCCCAAGTTGAGGTAAATGTCACTTTTAATGTCGCTTAAATACTAGAGACACTATATTCATATATTCACACTTTTAACTAGACAATAAATAATCATTTAAAAGAACTTTTTTTCTACTGATCTAAAAAACTTATTTTCATTCCTCCCTTTTAGGGACCTAAAGGTTCTCCCGGTGAGAAGGGTGAGAGGGTAGGTTCATATTTCTTTTTTCATTTATGTGCATGTCTATTGATCCATCAGCATTTTGTATAAAAATCCTCATGCTCCCGAAGACAAAAGAATTACTTTTCATTTAGTTCTGCACAGGCAAGCAGTTAAACCTTACAGCTTATATGCTTATTTATAGTAGATATCATCTCAAATATCATCTTTATCAGATTTTGGCATGTGAGGTTGTTTTGTTGGTGACGTCGTGCAGATATTTTGTATTTACTGATTTTTTTCTCATTTTGTAACATGATATCTAAAAATGAGAAATGTATGCTATCTATAAGTCTTTGCAGCTGGTTTACCTTGTTTTGCTATGGTATGTGTGGTCCATTGAACACTTGTGTACATGCACAGGGATATTATGTAGTCTGTATTAAATTTACCCTTCGTTGTGCACCAATTGCATCTGTACCCAGTAAGATGGACTGATTTGTCAGTGTGGTTCATTGACCTGTAATGGCTTTAATGTGAACTGTATTGGGTATACAAACCTGTATGTTATACAGAGTAATATCGATCTCATTCACTCAAATCATATTTTTCTCTATAAAACAGGGTCCTGCTGGTTCTCCTGGCAATGATGGCATCCCTGGACAGCCTGGCCTTCCTGGGCCCCCAGGCCCTCCTGGACCACCCGGCCTTGGTGGAGTATGTGTCTTACCTTAAAAAGAGAAAATACAAAACCTTTGTAACAGACAGGAGTTGTTGTTCCCAACTTATTGGTCTAAAGAGAGCTTCAGGCCAGGCTTTGAATTTAAAGAACCTTTCAGGTCACATTTCAGCACCATTCTAGTGGACAGCGCCCTGGGGCTATTTGCAGTAGTTGCACTCAGGAATGCATTGCTTGAGATAAAGCTCAGATAAATTCCATTTAAATGTACTGTGTGAGATGAACTGATATCTCTTTGAAAATGTTTTAGTTCGTAGGGCATCACAAACTTAAAATCCCTGTCCAATTTACTGACAAGCTTTTTCTTCTGCTTCCTACACAGAACTTTTCTCCTCAGATGTCTGGTGGCTTCGATGAGAAATCCGGTGGCGCAATGGCTGTCCCAGGCCCCATGGTAAGCATAAACACACATGCTTACATGCCCATATTCCTGTTTTTAAATACACACACACACACACTTTCTTAAAATTAGACATACATGCAACCATTCTGTGATTCCCTAGCAGATGCAAAGATCAGTTCAGTATATTTACTAAATGAAGATACACTTGGTTTGGCCTCCTGCCCTTTTTTTATCTGCAGCTCTCATATTAGCTGTCACCCTACAAACACCTGTTAATTGTAACCTACTTATCTAAACAAACAGACTTATCAGATGTAAAACAGCATTATTACTTCCTACTTGCCATTACTATGACCTGTGGCATATTATTCATCAAAACATTATCAGTTTGCAGGAATACTGACTATTTCCCTTTACTCTTTTTTTTCTAGGGACCCATGGGCCCCCGTGGACCCCCTGGACCTCCCGGAGCATCTGTAAGTAACAACTTTTTACATCTTTGCCACCTTTACATTTTATATATAAATATTAAACATTACATGTTGGAATTTCATGTTTTAGAAGAAGTAAATGTGTAACAATTGTAGAACAAACAATTTCCATTTTCAAGTTTTTAATGCAATTCAGATTTTTCCATGTTTTCATTTTAAAACGTAACATTGTGCATCTACAGGGACCACAAGGTTTTACAGGACCCCCGGGTGAGCCCGGTGAGGCTGGTGCTCCTGTAAGTATACGAACTAAGTTCAATCAAATCAAATACACACTATAAGACTCCATTCAACCCTTGTTACTGTAGAATATGAGTTGGATATGATAACTCCCACCCACCTGCATTTTTGGCATAGCTGCTGGTAGACTCATGCAGGTCAAATGAGGTCAACAGTATCTTGAATCATGAACTTGGCCACTTACATTGATTTTCCAAAGTGTGGATACATGAAATCTGACAAGATCTCTTAATCTTTTTGTTTTTTAGTTTAAATTATTGAATAATTCGTACTGACATGGTGTCACTCACTTAATCCCCCATAGTTTGAGACATATATTTATACCCATACAAAAACAAAGAGAGGTTTTTTCTAACTTAACTTTCCAACTTTTAGGGTTCATTGGGTCCTCGTGGTGCAGCTGGCCCACCTGGAAAGAATGGAGAAGATGTAAGTAACCCACGCTTTGTAAACGTTATATTTAAAAAAAAAAAAGCCTTATGATTTAGATACAGGCTAATTTCCTTTTCATTTCTCCTTGTTTTTAGGGTGAATCTGGCAAACCTGGTCGCCCCGGTGACCGTGGACCCTCTGGTGCACAGGTGAGGTTTCGAATATGCTTCCCAGGATAACAAAGTGAATACATCTATATAGATGAATCAATATAATATTCTCTGCTCAGGGTGCTCGTGGATTCCCCGGAACCCCTGGACTTCCAGGCATCAAGGGACACAGAGTAAGTTCTCCAGGAAATGTTTCATTCAGAATGGCAATCTATCCACATAATCTTATATATTTATGCCTTTCTTTCTACCTCAGGGATTCAGTGGTCTAGATGGAGCTAAGGGAGATAGTGGCCCTGCTGGACCAAAGGTAAATTGAACATCTTGAATCAGTGTCATGCTACATTTCAACATTTAGCTGTCCACTTAACATGCTGCTTTGTCTGTAAGGGTGAGGCTGGTTCCCCTGGTGAGAACGGTACCCCTGGTGCTATGGTAAGTAACTATTATTTCCACCTTTTAATCACATATTTTATCTGAGCATGCTTGTAGACCTTTCCTAATCAAACTATGTTACCCAGGGTCCTCGTGGTCTGCCTGGCGAGAGAGGCCGTGCTGGTCCTAATGGTGCTGCTGTAAGTGACTCTTATATGTGCATATTCAGTTCAAAGTTATTTATAGTTGCATCACAAAAAACAGAACGACAAAAAGTTTTTAGTCTATCTAGTGTGTCTGATCTGGGATGACACACTAGGATGCTTTTTATATAGCTTTAAATGCACTGATATCACTCTTGAACATATTACAAAACACACAGTATTTTTAAATCCTTCACCTAAGCCCAAATTATATCTTCTATTTAGATAAGCGAGCTGTATTATGGCTCCAAATAATCTCTCTCTATTTGTTTTAGGGTGCCCGTGGAAATGATGGTGCCGCTGGAGCTGCTGGTCCCCCTGTAAGTGACCATTTAAAAATATATACGTAAAAAGAGAAATACATTTCTTTGTTAATCTTTCACATTATTAAAAGTCCACACCTGAATGAGTACAATGAATCAACATTGAATGTTTTTTGTTGGTTTGTTTACCTTTTAGGGCCCAACTGGCCCTGCTGGTCCCCCAGGATTCCCTGGTGGCCCCGGAGCTAAGGTAAGAATTCAATTTCCTTATAATTATTTCATCACTATTGCACAGATTTGACCTTCACACAAACAGCAAGAATTCCACGAAATGGCACTGCAATTGAGTTAGATGGAGAATTTTGTCCATTCGGATTCAAGCTTTCACTGATGTGTCAGTCATCTGGATTATGTCAGTCAACACTGACCGAATCATTCATAGTCAGTGTGTTAATAGAGCAAATCTGACAACCTAGAATATTTTGAATTTGGTTCTTTTGTTTTAGTTTAGTTATTTTAATATATTAATTCTCAGATAAATTATTCATATTGGAAATCCATCTTGCACAATAAAACATTTAAACAATTTGACATAAATTACATAAACAACATGAAATTCAAACTTAGATAATCTCCTATCTTATTTATTGATAAATAAATTCATTCTACTCTTACTTACATCTAGATGTATCGACTCAAACATCATTTTTCTTTGCTTTCTCTAGGGAGAGCTTGGTCCTCAGGGAGGTCGTGGTGCTGAGGGACCCCAGGGAGCCCGTGGTGAGCCTGGTAACCCTGGTCCTGCTGGTCCTGCCGGACCTGCTGTGAGTGAATCCTTGTGTTTTCCAACCAATGAAACTTGAAGAGATTTAGCTCAGAACATTAATTAAAAGTTAAAGTAAAGTAAAGTTGTGCAGTTGGGTCCTGACCTGTCCATTTTGTTGTCTGTCAACTATAGGGAAACAATGGAGCTGATGGTGCCTCTGGTCCTAAGGGTGCGCCTGTAAGTATCATTTTAAACTTTATCAGAAATTGAACATATTTGTTGCAGGTTGCCATATTATTTCTTTCCATACTAAAACTGTGATGTTGGCAAACTAACCCAAAACTCTGTTACTCTTTGCTGCCACCTGCAGGGTGCTCCTGGTATTGCTGGTGCTCCTGGTTTCCCCGGACCTCGTGGTCCTTCTGGACCCGCTGGTGCTGGTGGTGCCCCTGGCCCTAAGGGTAACACCGTAAGTGTCTATTTCTTCAGACATTATCAGTTCAATTTTTTCAATTTGCAAATCTGAGCTCTTCTAGGCTTTTTGTCTGCATTTGTTCACCGGTTTGTTTTGTTTTCCAGGGTGAGGCTGGTGCTCCTGGTTCCAAAGGAGAGGCTGGCGCTAAGGGAGAGGCTGTAAGTATATATTTCCCATTTGGACTAAATTTTAGCTGAAACTAAAAACATTGCTCTGAAATTTTGTTTCATTTAACACCATCCCAAAGCACCTAGATTTCCATTTGCTTATATAATAAATGATACATTTTCTATTTCTAACCATCTCCTTTTTGTATGCGTGCTTTTGCAGGGTGGCGCTGGAGTTCAGGGACCCCCCGGACCCCCTGGTGAAGAGGGAAAGAGAGGACCCCGTGGTGAGCCCGGTTCTGCAGGTGCCCGCGGACCCACTGGAGAGCGTGTATGTACCCATGTCAAATCTGTTCAGATATTTTGTTTCAGATAAGATGTTATTTGGAGAGTTCCATATACAATTTCAGCTGAATGTATACATAATGTTCAAAATTCTAAAATACAACAAAAACTAGTCTGAGGCAATAACTGCAACCACTGTCTCTTTGTGTAGGGCGCCGCTGGTGCTCGTGGTTTCCCTGGTGCTGATGGAGCTGGTGGTCCTAGAGTAAGTTTTCAAAAGATACAGAAAATCCATGTAGTATACTTCATTTCACATTTCAGATGTGGTAAATTGTGCCACTATCTTTGGTCTGTGTGCTAGGGTGCCCCTGGTGAGCGTGGAGGTCCTGGAGTTGTCGGACCTAAGGGTGCCACTGGTGAGCCTGGCCGCAATGGTGAACCTGGCATGCCAGGATCCAAGGTAAGAAAGTTGGCATCAAAAGAGTGCTATTTATCATTGGTTGCTGGTTCCATTGATTGTGTGTTTGTGTCCTGGTGTTTCTGAGCACTATTTAATCCCATCTCCCCTTCTTGACAATGTAGGGTATGACTGGTAGCCCTGGCAGCCCTGGACCTGATGGCAAGATTGGATCTGCTGTGAGTTCCTTGTTCTTTGCACGAAACTCCCCATACAGTCCCCATAATGCCAAAAAAACAGAATGTCCATATCTCAGTTATGATTGACATACTTCCCAACTACTATCAGGACTGCTGGATCAATTTCACAATTCAAAAAACAGCTGAAGACCCACCTCTTCCATGAGCACTTAACTGTCTCATAAAAAAAAAAAAAAAAATTTCATTTTACCCCTATTTTTCCTTTTCTAATGTTCTCTATATACTTGCTTATACTATCTTGACGTTGTATTTGAAACCTTGTATTACTAGCACCTCTCGTGAATATTGCTTACTTAGACGAATCGCTTGCTGTTTTCCTCAATTGTAAGTCGCTTTGGATAAAAGCGTCTGCCAAATGAATAAATGTAAATGTAAATGTACTATGCACACTACATATCCAGAGATTCATGCATTGTGGATGGGATTCAGAGAGCTCATGTGACTTTTTGTTTAATATCTTACAGGGTGGTCCTGGACAAGATGGCCGCCCTGGACCACCCGGCCCTGTTGGAGCCAGAGGACAGCCTGGTGTCATGGGATTCCCTGGACCCAAGGGTGCTGCTGTAAGTGCTTTAAACTCTCTTTACCTTTTGACTTTTGAATTACATTTCTGGATATAGTGAGAGGAATAGCCAGATCAATGCAGTTAAAAGGTTTCTTGTATTATAAATAATTGACAATCACCTGACCTGATGGTTTATTTTACCCCTGTACAGGGTGAGGGTGGCAAACCTGGTGAGAGAGGTGTGATGGGCCCCGTTGGTGCCACTGTAAGTATTTCACAGCAATTTTATTCCTTTGGTTGTAGATGTGTTGGTCCAGGCCTTATTCTATTGTGTTTCGTCCTTGACTGTAGGGTGCTCCCGGTAAAGATGGTGATGTTGGTGCCCCTGGTGCTCCTGGACCTTCTGTGAGTAGCACTTTCGATGTTTCATGATGCACCTAAAACGTAGTCATTTTATTAAGTGTTAATTAAGTGTGATCATAAACGGCAGCCTTGCTAGTACATCAAGCATCTCATTACAGTAAATGAATAACAATAAATAAAATCATAAATAAACCACTCTGATATTTAATTTTGGCCAATTCATCTACTGAACAGGGTCCTGCTGGTGAGAGAGGTGAGCAGGGACCTGCTGGTCCTCCTGGATTCCAGGTCAGTGTTTGTTTAAGTCTTTTAACTTTCATCATATCTTCTGTGGACTATGGGAACAGAATCTTCATCTCTTCTTTCTTGTCTTAAAATGACAGGGTCTGTCAGGACCTCAAGGTGCAACTGGTGAGCCTGGCAAATCTGGTGAGCAGGTGAGTAACTAGCCATCATGCTGATAGAAATACAAGGCCAGGTGCTCGTTTTCTATACATTCTAATAGAATTCTAGTGACACAATGCGTGTTTGCCTTCTTCGTCCTAATTAAGGGTCTCCCTGGAGAGGCTGGAGCTCCTGGACCCGCTGGATCCAGAGTGAGTATCTGTGACATGATCAAAAAATGATCACACACAGCCCCAATCCTCCAAAATCTTTTTCACACTTAGCATTAGTTTAATGATCAAGAACTGATGATATCTCTCTACTTTTAAAAACAAGGGCGATAGAGGATTCCCTGGTGAGCGTGGTGCCCCCGGCCTTGCTGGACCTGCTGGTGCCCGTGGTTCTCCTGGTGCAGCTGGTAACGATGGTTCCAAGGTGGGTTTTACCTGTTCTGTTAGCCAATCTTGAAACTTGCATTGGTACAGCTAAATTGCTAGCTACACCTTCATACAGTTTGGTCAATGTACTCAGTATATTGAGTCTAGTGGTATTATACCAACTTAAGTATCAGGAATTACATATGAAGGATCTTTTTATGCTTGTTTAGGGTGATGCTGGTGCTTCAGGTTCTCCTGGTGCTCAGGGTCCTCCAGGACTTCAAGGCATGCCTGGTGAACGGGGTGCTGCTGGTCTGCCAGGTCTTAAGGGTGACCGAGTAAGTACAACATATTCACATATTCATATTCACTTACTCTAACTAGACAGCACAAAACAGTATGCATAAGTCTAGATGATAGCACACCTGAAGAACTTCACACTACTTGACCAGTCCTCTTGTACGGTTAGGCTTGTGTCAGGCACATATAGACTTCTAGCCCAAATTAACTGATGGCAAACTTTTACCCTAAGGGTGACCAAGGGGGCAAGGGTTCTGATGGTGCCCCTGGTAAAGATGGCATCCGTGGAATGACCGGACCAATTGGACCTCCAGGACCTGCTGGATCTCCTGGTGACAAGGTGTGTGTTAAACTGGACTCCATATTTATTGTTGTCATTGATGATGAATTCTTATATGATGAAGCTTAAGAGATTGTTCCATCATGTTTTCATTTATTTGTATCTTAATCCAGGGAGAGACTGGTGCTGCTGGACTTGTTGGACCTACTGGTGCCCGTGGACCACCTGTAAGTACAATCCTTTATAAGAATGTGATGAAATGCTGATCTGTAGCGAATTGTGTTACTAAAATATCCTGATATTTTCTATAATCTAGGGTGAGCGTGGTGAGTCTGGTGCCCCTGGACCTGCTGGATTTGCTGGACCTCCTGTGAGTAAACAAAATCCCAGTATAACGTATTAACATGTTTTACAGATCCTTGGCCAGTTCATAGTTAAAGCATTTCATTTCTCTCCAACAGGGTGCCGATGGTCTGCCTGGTGCTAAGGGAGAGTCTGGTGACAATGGTGCTAAGGGTGATTCTGGTCCCCCAGGACCTGCAGGAGCAACTGGTACCCCTGGACCTCAGGTGTGATTATTTTCAATACCACCATTGATCAGGGACAACAAGGACAATTTTCTTAGATGTTTGCCCACTGTTAGTCCAAAACAACTCATACATACTTAATATTCCTATTTGTGTCAAACAGGGTCCTGTTGGTGCTACTGGAAGCAAAGGTGCCCGTGGAACAGCTGGTCCCCCTGTGAGTATGACTTCCATAATTTCATATTTTTGAATGTTGCTCGATGTAATACTAAATGCAGTTATAAGTAATATATTTTGCTATTCAAAGCACTTGTAACCTATAGAACAATTCACATTTGTTTTAAGGGTGCTACTGGTTTCCCTGGTGCTGCTGGCAGAGTTGGACCTCCTGGCCCTGCTGTAAGAACCACTTAAGCACTGTTTCATTTACACTGGACCTGAGTTTGTACACAAACACACAATACAGATCCAGCCTGTTCTAGACTGTACACACACTGAGCTTCAAGGGGTAAGAAATCCCTATTGACTGTTTTTTGTTATTAGGGTAACGCTGGACTCCCAGGACCTTCCGGACCCCCTGGTAAGGAGGGCCAGAAAGGTAACCGTGGTGAGACTGGACCTTCTGGTCGCTCTGGTGAAGTTGGTGCTGCTGGACCACCTGGTGCCCCTGGTGAGAAGGGAAATCCTGGAGCTGAGGGTGCCCCTGTAAGTTGATCATCCTCATCTTTAATAACATATTCTCAAGGCCAATACATATTGCACTGTATTTACATATTTTCACATTTGAAAAGACCAGTTTGGTTGCCATGACAGGCGTTTAAATTAGGTATGGCTTTGCAGGTTGTTCAGGTCAGCTATTTAAACAGTTCTACAGATTGTGAATTGAAGTAAGATCTGCTCTGAGCCACTGCAGAACAATCTTGTTGACTAAAAAAGTTTTCAGTGTCCAAGGCACACATATATCTTTGAATTGGATTCAAAAGTTCTATCTTGGACACGTCTGACCACAAAAACCTTTCCCACATTTCAACCAGCCAAATATTCAACTTTTTGTAAACCTCATGCATTCTTCAAATGGCTTTTTAAAGTAATAACTTTTATCACTTTCCCATAGAAGCTAGTGAGACACAGAGCTCTCTATTTGGTTTAATGACAAACTTAATCTCCTTTAAGTCATTGTTTAAATTGTTTAAACGAAAGTCTTTTCTTGGTAAAAAACCTTAACACCTCAGAGTTGAGGACAGTTAGACATTGCCCCTGTTAGGTCAAAATTATGTCACTAATATCTTTGCCTCTTTCTCTTGCAGGGTTCTTCTGGTATCTCTGGACCTCAAGGTATTGCTGGTCAGCGTGGTATTGTTGGTCTTCCTGGACAAAGAGGCGAGCGTGGTTTCCCTGGTCTCCCCGGCCCATCTGTGAGTGCTTTGTCACACAATACAGAGCACTGGTCTCGTTTTGGAGGACATATATAAGTGTTCTAAGCTTTCTTTGTCATGCCATCTAGGGAGAACTTGGCAAACAGGGACCTGGTGGCCCCTCTGGTGAACGTGGACCTCCTGGACCTATGGGACCCCCTGGATTGGCTGGACCTTCTGGCGAGCCTGGTCGTGAGGTAAGGATATACACTTGTATATCATTACCTGTAACATTACCTAACTGAAACAACAAATTTGTAGGTTCTTCTGCCTTGCTGACATGTAACGAGTGATTTGCTTTATATTAGGGTACTCCAGGTAATGAGGGATCTGCTGGACGTGATGGTGCTGCTGGCCCCAAGGTGATCTGAACTCATTTTTCTAATACTCTCATAATATATACACATAAGGCACCCAAACCCCTGCATTAAACATTACAATGTCAGTAGTTCCCATGGCTCTAACATTAGCATTGCTCCTTCATCACAGGGTGACCGTGGTGAGTCTGGCGCTTCCGGTGCTCCAGGTGCTCCCGGACCCCCTGGCGCTCCTGGACCCATTGGGCCTTCTGGAAAGACTGGTGATCGTGGAGAGTCTGTAAGTGCTTGATCTTTAAAAATGAACTGTACTGTAACTGTTGAAAGTACATCCAATTTATATAGTGAATTTTTCCTCCCTAGGGTCCTGCTGGTCCTGCCGGTGCTGCTGGCCCTGCTGGTCCTCGTGGTCCCGCTGTAAGTCCACATTTAAATCACAAATGCTTTTCTGTGTTGGGCTCTGTGTGTTGATAATATACCTTATCATAGACTGAGGTATAATCTTGTTATGCAGGGCCCCGCTGGAGCACGTGGAGACAAAGGTGAGACTGGTGAGGCTGGTGAGAGAGGCATGAAGGGACACAGAGGATTCACCGGAATGCAGGGACCTCCAGGACCTTCTGTAAGTGATTCCATATGACTCAGGCGAAACATACCATAAAGCTCTAATATAATATCCATTAGTTGGAATGGATTGTGGAAGTGAATTTTCAGTTTTTTAATCTTAATATTTTGTAGGGACCTTCAGGAGAGCCTGGACCTGCTGGATCTTCTGGACCCGGCGGACCTAGAGTAAGTATTTTTAAGAAATACGAAACCTACTACTTTTGTTATATTTCTGCTTTGGTTAAATTTTTTGAGACATATACACACTATCCGGAGTGCATTTTGTAGTTGGTGTGTTAACAAATGTTCTTGACAATAATACTGACTGGATTTGGATCTTTTTCTCCTCTCAACAGGGACCTGCTGGATCTGCTGGTTCATCTGGTAAGGATGGTATGTCTGGACTTCCTGGACCCATTGGACCTCCTGGACCCCGTGGTCGCACTGGTGAAATTGGACCAGCTGTGGGTGACACTTTCCTCTTCTTCATAATTATGCAGCCAGTAAGCCAAATGTGTACTTTAACCCCCTATATTTGATTTATCTTTTGGCTTAGGGAGCCCCTGGATCTCCCGGACCCCCTGGACCTCCTGGACCCTCTGGTGGTGGATTTGACATTGGCTTCATTGCCCAGCCACAAGAGAAAGCCCCTGATCCCTTCCGTCACTTCCGTGCCGACGATGCCAACGTGATGCGCGACCGTGACCTCGAGATTGACACCACCCTCAAGTCCCTGAGCCAACAGATCGAGAGCATCATCAGCCCAGATGGCACCAAGAAGAACCCTGCACGCACTTGCCGTGATCTGAAGATGTGCCACCCAGACTGGAAGAGCGGTGTGTGCCTTTCTACATCCATCTGCTTGCCCTACATCACTCTACCGCTTTACAAATTGTAATCTCGTTCCTTTATTTCTTCTGCATAGGCGAGTACTGGATTGATCCTGACCAGGGATGCAACCAGGACGCCATTAAGGTCTACTGCAACATGGAAACTGGTGAGACCTGTGTCTTCCCAACTGAATCCAACATTGACAAGAAGAGCTGGTACACAAGCAAGAACATCAAGGAGAAGAAGCATGTCTGGTTCGGAGAGGCCATGACCGATGGCTTCCAGGTGATAATATAATGATATTAATTTCTCTTCATGTGTTCATGTACTAGATTTGCTCATTTTCTGTGCTCTCCCAACCCCTGTAGTTCGAGTACGGCAATGAGGACTCCAAGCCTGAGGATGTCAACATTCAGCTCACTTTCTTGCGCCTCATGTCCACTGAGGCCTCCCAGAACATCACATACCACTGCAAGAACAGTATTGCATACATGGACCAGGCCTCTGGCAACCTGAAGAAGGCTCTTCTGCTGCAGGGCTCCAACGAGATCGAGATCAGAGCAGAGGGCAATAGCCGCTTCACATACACCGTCACTGAAGATGGTTGCACGGTACGGAAGACTTCAGTTTCTGTGTTGTTTTTTTGTCTTTATTGTGACCGCCACAATATCACAACAGTACACATGAAAATAACATACGGATCGGTTAATTCTACCGTATGCATGTAACGCTGCTTGTATGTGATCAAGAGTTTAAATCAAATCAAATCTAAGCTAATATTTCGTCATCTCATCTATGTAAGAATAACACATTTTTGTAAAAACAAAATTATTTTGTAAAGTTACTAATGTCATCCCTCTCTTCTTTTTTTTTTGCAGTCGCACACCGGTGCATGGGGCAAGACAGTCATCGACTACAAAACAACAAAAACATCCCGTCTGCCTATTATTGACATCGCCCCTATGGACGTTGGCGCACCTAATCAGGAATTTGGCATTGAAGTTGGCCCAGTCTGCTTCTTGTAAAAAGAAATCTGGACTTGAGATTGTTTGTGTGCGTGTGTTTTTTCTAGCAATCATCTCTCTGAAATCTTTTCTATGCAATTCTATTCAAAATTCAAACCCTAGAATTCAAATTGGCTGTCCAGATGGTCCACTTGCTTAGACCTGCGCTTCAGAAGACAGTGGTTGTGTGTTGTCAGGCTTTTTTTCTTTGGACCACTATACTGTCACCACCACACTGAGGATACGTTAGAAGACTCATTTGTTTCACTGGCAACAAGAAAATAATATATACCTAAAAAGTGTAAAATCCCCCTGGAGTTTAAAAGAAACATCAATGACACAAGTGACTTTTTTCAACCACTGCGGAAGGACAATGAAAGAGCAAAACCAAATGCTTTGTACCATGTTCAGGTGTTAAATAAATCTGTAAAATGACATTTAAGCGTCTTTGTGTTATGCCCATTAGGACCACCGGGTGCCGAATGCAAGATGTTTTTCAAAAGTCACAGCTAGTAGAAACATGGGGTTCGACTTTGTTTTGATGTCTTATGGCTACCTCAAAAACGAAACCATTCCCAGTGTTGACCGACACCAGGTCAGGATTTTACTTATGAGAAGAATGGATAAAAGAGCAAGTGACCGCTGTAAAAGGTGCTATTTTCCTCATGAGGTCCTGTTAGCACGATCCTAGAGTTTTTCTAAAAGTTATGTATTTTCGTCGCTTTGCTCACAGGGCCTTTGGTGCTAATAAAAGCCTAGCGTCTTGCTGCCCAGTTGTAACAGATGCCTTCTTTCTCAAGTGTACGCTAAGAGCCAAACAGCAGAGCTTTTGTTAAGCAGTACTGTAGCTGTGATACATGCGGTCTTTTCAAGTGTAGAATAAGCAGGTGGAGTCTGTTTTTATTTTTCAATAACACCTTTTTGACACTTTTTGGTTGTTGTCTTTTGGTTTCTTTACAAAATATTCCCCCAATGATGTCCAGTCGCTTCCAGCTACATCCCCACTTCCTTCCCAGAATTCTGTCCTAGGAATTAGTTTTGTTTGTTTTTTCAACCAGGGTTACAACTAAAAGGCAATAAAGTAGAAAAGTCCCAATATGATGAGAGAAGCAGGCACACCATAGGGGGATTAAAGCAAAAGGATCTGTACCTATTTTGTATATGTATAATAATTTGAGATGTTTTTAATTATTTTGAATGCTGAAATAAAGCATGTTAAGTGGTCGACCTTATGTTTGTCAGAAGTGATCTTGACTCGTCCCTGACTGCCCAATGGACTTGAATGAAGCACAGCTTGCACCTGTTACAGTTGTTTTGACTCAAAGGAAGATTAAAGAAAATCTCTAAAACGTTTGTCTTTGGTACTTGCTGGTCATTTTAATTATAGCAAAACTATGCAAGAGCAATCTCTAGCCTAAGGACATTCATGTACAAAAGTAACTTTATTACACTAACCTGAAACAGTCTGGAGGTACTTCTGTAAAAAACTTATCAAGTGTCTTTAAATCCTTAAATCCCAATCAGCGAGAATGATGTACGTTGCGCTCTCAGGTCGAAGCCCCAAAAACGTCTTTGCGAACCATACAAAGGCAAAAAAACTACTCATCTTCAATTAAGATCTCTGAAGTGCATTAAAGTACTAAATATTAGTAAAAACTATTTTAAAGCTACACTAAGTGTGAAAGGGGAACTCTCCTTTGCTGAAATGTGCAGTGGAATGATGAAGGTGGTCGGTTGTGAAGGTGGTACTCCATGTAGGACACAACAGGGCCATTGTGTCGTAAGGTATGCAGAGTCTTCCGTAGTGGGGGGCTTGAATATCTGAACCGCAAAACTCTTGCACTTAACAGCCCAGATTCTTTGAGACAAGAGAGGAACTATACATAGCAAAAGTGAGTTACCTTTTAAAGATATATAACACACACAATCCATAGATTATTCTTTGAAGAGGTATACATATACAGTCCTTACCTCTGTTCCTTGACAGCTTTAATTCTAGCATTGCTCTACCACCCCTTCTCCACCCTTTTTTTCTTTAGCCTGGGAAAACAGACATTCCTATCGAATGGTATTTGTTAATTGTTGTTTTTAACTGCAGATTTCAATAATAGAAAAAAAAAATTCGGTCCAGAATACGTGGAAAGCTCATGTATTGAACACCAGGGGAACAGTCTCCCCAGCTCTCAGAATACATTAATTTCCCTTATGGGGGAATGGTTTTGAAAGATAAAATCTAAAAACTATAGTGTGTCCTTGTGGCCGAATCATGCAAATGCATTTCTAGAAATGAAAAGGTTTAGTAACTGCATTGTCTAACACATCTTGGCAATAACTATACCTTTTATCTTGTGTTAATTAGTTTGAAATATTGCAACTACTAACAACTATTTTACTATGTTCTTAAAATCAAACCATGATTGATACCCAGTCATGACACCCTCTGGTGGTGGTTGGGTAATTTATTCACAAATATGGCTTCACCTCTTGCTACTTTTAAGACGATGGGTGATAGACTTTTATTATTTTTAAAAGTAATATTTCAAGTAAACTTTTGATAATCCATCTTTAAAGGTGAACACGTTTTGACAAAAGCCCTGCCGACGTCTGCTACAAAGCACTAATGTGAATATTTAAAAAAACAGGTAGGCCTATGGTTTGCATTTTGAAGTAGTAGTTCTAGCAAAGAGTTGTATTTGCTAAAACATATATTATCCTTTAACTGTGACATCTAATGTCTATGCAAAAAAGCTACACCTTTCTAATGATGGTTTAAAGATTTTGACATTACAATATGCAGTAGCTAGGGCTTGTAAATTAATGTAAACAAATCACACAGCTGTTATTGATCTGATCCATACTGATCTTCTGGATCCATGAGAAATTCATTTACCTGCTCATTCTGGTGGAAAATAATCCGAAATTTCATTTCATTAGGCTATGTGGTCTTGTGGCTTTTAGTTTAGTATAAAATTATACAGAGGTAGATATGCAGGGGATCTGTAACCTTTTTATTTACACAGTTTGTTCATTTATAATTTTAGATTTTACGAAATAATTGGTTTATTATTTGAATGCTTGTTGAAATTGAAATATTGAAATATTATTGAAATATTATTTGAAATTGTTTTTATTCATTTGCTGTAAATGTTAATATAGGTATTTTTGGCCAAAATTGTCACAGATTATCTCACCTTCTTTTATGGCTGTTATCATAACAGCCATAAATTAAAGGATAAAGGTGATTTTATTTGGGGTATTTGTTGCAAAAATAAAATCACTGTTATCCTTTAATTAAAAATTATTTGAAGCATTCAGTTGAGCTGAATAGATTTTTCATTTAATCTTTAGTCCATATTAAGTGCTAACTGTACATAAAAGTTAAACTCTTACAAAGACTCTCTGGGTTTTGGGATTCCAGACCTCGGCTTTGAATTTACGGATATAATTGTGTCTTGTTTCTCCTATTAAAAGCAGACATTTTCCAGAATGTTTTGCCACTTAATCCGACTGATGGGGGCGTGTCTAGTGAAAGCGTCAGTGTGTACCCTCTATAGTACCGTATACCTGGCTACTGTGCTTTGAGGACTTAGAGGACGAGAAACAAGGTGGGTCTGTTAGTTCTTATTTAGTTATATATATATTTGCACTGTATATTTATCACTGTATGATTTGCTTTTTGTCAGTATATAAAGTCGTCTCTCTCTCTCTCTCTTTAAGTTCTTTATTTGTTAACCGTTATATTTATGATCACAATCTACTGAATATATTCATCTGTGATCCGTGATCATTACTCTATAATACACATAATACTATAGTTAAAGCTTTTAGTATTTTGAAAATCTTCTATGAAATCTTTCATCCCTACTGATGTTGCTCTTGATTCTGAAAAAATATATATTTAAAAAATTTGGTTGATTTGACACGGAATGACACTGCTAGTAAGTGAGACTAGTCATTAAGTGTTAACTTAGTGGCTATGTTTAACTGCATCTGGCCACAGTTATGAAGAAATCATTTGATGACTAACTTGTCATAGTCTAAGCAGTTTATGCCGCAGAAGAAAATGGATCTTTTGTGTCATGCAGTTGTGTTATATAATATGCCAAGGGTCAGACTCAGGGCATACAGTTAGTTTACATTCTGTATTTGCTGATATATATTTAAAACACTTTGACCACTTGTTTATTTGCTCAGGCTTTAGCTGGCTGTCTGTTGTGCATGTTTCCGTTTTGGATTCAAATATTGGGTATAAAATGCAACCACAGTGAAGATGAAAAATAAATGTGTTTTCCACACAGAAAATATTTCACACAAAGAGAGGATATAATGTGGTCCTGAACGTATAAATTACATTCCACTTATCAAGTATATGAGGACATTTACATTTAGGCATTTGGCAGATGCTTCTATCCAAAGCAATTTACATTGCATTACACTATATATTTGTTTCTGAGTATGTGCAATCCTTGGGATCGAACCCATGACCTTGGTGATGGTAGCGTCATGCACTGAGCTACAGGAAAGGAATTTGAACACAATGTGATATTTAATATATGAATATACTGAATATAATTTCATAGGAAGTACTATTTAATATTGGCTGAAATGAATCAATCATATAATTACTTGAATTAAGATTTAGGTTAAGGTTTAGTTTAATTAATAGAATTTAGTTTAGTCGAATGTTTAGGTTACCTTTGAAGTAGCTCTTAAGCTTAGTTCATTTAGTTGAGTATAACATATTTAGCAATTCTAACCTTATTAAATTATATTACTTCTATTTAAATTATTTTTATTAAACAGGCATAATACCATTTATCCATTTTCTTCCAAGCGGTAGAATGAGAGTGAATGATAAACGTTTTTTGTAGAGCTTCAAAAAAGCTTTTACTTTACACTCTCATTCTACTGCTTGGAAGAAAAAGGATAAATGGTATCATGCCTCTGACTTTATGCATCTGAAAGAAGAAAGTCATATACACCTAAGATGCCATGTGGGTGAGTAAAACATGGTGTAATTTTAGTTTGCCTCTGAAATATCCCTTTAAGTGCACATTTCTAAAAATACATTTTTGACACAGATAAGCTTGACTGACCAGAAAATAACCTGATTGAGACCATAATGATTCCTGTCATGGTGAAGTTTTTGCTGGGATTGGCCGCAGTTTTGGGTGCTTTAAATTTCACTCTAATCTCCACCGTCCATAAGGGTGAGATACACCAATGCACAAGTCTCACACACATAAACCATGAACACTAATATAATGATTCGTGTGTGTTTGTTCTCTGAACTAACGGCATAACCCACCAATTCTCATATCTCACATTCTACAAAGTATGTTTCATCCATTCACGAAATATAGTTTTGTTCTATGGACCCATTAAATACAAAATTAGTACCTAATACATTGTGTAAATGTGTGCATGTCACTACTGTGTTTCCTGATAGGACAGGAGAGGGGAATTCCAGTATGTAGTACCAACGATGCTGAGGAGCTTCGGCTCAGAGAAGCCGCCCAGAATGCACTAAACGCTATTGGTTCTAAACGCAAGTTGTCTTCTTCCAAAGAACGAGCAAAACGGGGCCAGCATGTCTTCAACAATGGAGTCCTTGGTTTCCACCGCAGTGTTCTGCAGCACCTGCTGAGAGATGTGGGGGGCTATGAGCAGCTGGACAACCTGATGCAAGATCTTATAATCCCCCTCAGCATAACTGTACAGAATGATATTAGCAGAATGGTGGCCCACTTCAGGTGTGTGTGTGTGTTTTTGGTTTTTATATGCCGGTGGGGACGTAAACCTGAATGCACACCAACTCGTGGGGACCAAAATTGAGGTCCCCACGGGCACGAAAGCTTATAAATCATACATAAAGATAATTTTTGATAATCTAAAAATGCAAAATGTTTTCTATGATCTTTAGGTGTAGGTGTAGGGTTAGGGTAGGGAATAGAATATACAGTTTGTATGGTATAAAAGTCATTACGCCTATGGACTGTCTCCACGGAGATAGTAAAACCAACATTTTTGCGATTATTTGACATATTACACATTATATTTCAGTTGTTACATTTAATATTGGTGTTTTGTCTCTGTAGTTGGGAGGAGTTCTATATAGATTATAATGCAGATGTGTACGGAGCATATGTAAGCGAACTTCGAACTGAACTTGTGGCATACCTCAAGGCTGAAACATCACAAAATGAGAGACATGGAATCCAGAAGATTCGTCAGCGGGTGCAACAAATCACCACTCAGATGGTGAACCATGATGTGTATGTGGACCCGATGGCTCGCGATCGCTGGCGGCATGAGAACCCAGAAGGTCGGCAACAGTACAAAAATATTAGACGTGCATTGAGGAATATGTTCAAGAACATCCTGCTGGACTGGCAAAAAGTGGCAGACAAGATCCGTTTCTTTCGCTGGAGAAAGAAGTGGAGCTGGGACAAGGTTACAGCTGGTTCTTGTGGATGCACAAACATTAAATAAATAAGTGAATCATTGACAGACCCAAAAAAAACTTTCGGTAGAGCACTTCTTAGTCCATTAAATCACTATACAGTGGATGACCTATTCAAGAAGACATTTTCTCATGTCACTCTTGTTCTCTTTTCAGAAGTGATGTGAAGTGAGTCTACACTACAGCCTGTTCCAGAACCAGTCTTCATTATTATGTCCAAACCCCAACCAGACATTGAGAGATCTACTCTTTGATCTGTAGTAATCACTGGGAAGAATTCTTCTTTCTGAAATCAAGAAATGCTTTAGTTTTAGTTTTCATGGTGGTCTGCCATAATACGTTTTTTTTACATGCAGTTTAAATATTCATGTTGAAGTAACATTTTGTCTATTTTTATTGTTACTGTTTAATGAATGTATTATTGGCCAACTTAAACATTACAAACAAGATTGTCACAGATAATCTCATCTTAAATATCAGTTGTGTTAAAATCTCCTTTATCCCTTCATTCAAAGCTCATTTGAATTAGGCCTACCAGTTGAGCTGAAAAGGTTTTCCACTTCATCTTCAGTCCAAACTCTTCTGTGGTTTTCACAATCACTTACTGAAAGTAACAAAGACTCTCTGGGATGTGAGATTCCACACCGGTTTCCCGGGTACAGTTTTTACAAAGATTGATAGACGTCTAGAGTCGCCACACGGGGTCGCCGTCTACACACCTGTAAAACCCCTAGAATAGGAAAGAAACTGTAATGTCTGTAAAATGGGTCAGTGTGTCTTGGAGGCCTTCGCATTGCAGTGGTTTCATTCAGACAGTTGATATTTACATTACATGTTACTTACAAGGGTACTTGCTTTATCGAGTCGTCGGAGTGTCTCAGACACGAAAAGGCCTTGGCCTTTATTGACAGCTCTGTTTTACGAAGCAGCGCTCTTCATGACGCAATAAGGATGCTTAAATGTTAACTGAAAAGCGCTGAGTTAACCAGCGTTTTACTACAGAAATAAACTATTGTATTTGCAGTAAAAAAAACGCAAATTCCAACCTATAATATAACCATCCATGATAATCTGTTGTAAAAAAAAATGGTACTCAATCCTCCAAAAAAAACATGGTAGCCTATTCACTTTTATTATAATAAACGCCATGCCAAACTTTCCTAAATGAGAAATTTGTCTTTCCCAATCCTTTTGTTCCACAATTTATCGCTAAATGCACATGCTTAGCACACACAATGGGAAACTTTTGGGACACAGTTGTTGTACATTGATGCTGCTGCTGTTCTATTGGTGATGGTGATGAGAGAGAGAGAGAGAGAGAGAGAGAGAGAGAGCGCGCAGGCAGGCGCGTCACACGCTCGTGGGGGGAAATCAAGAGGGCGAAACGGCTCGTGGACACAATGGATTTGCGAACAGAAGGATTTTGCGTTGAATAAGCCACATGGTCTTCGATGAACACGCGGAACAAGGTAACATCTAGTCGTGAGGAAAAAGAGCGAGTTATTTGCGGGCTTTGTCGCGTTTTCCTCATTTTCTTTGATTCTAGCGGAGAACAGTTATGTGGACGGGTGAGGATGCAGGAAGTCGAGGCATCATTGCAGAAAGCGGGGCCCGATCGCTCCGCTGGGTCCTAGTGTCGTGTTTTGACAGGCTGTAGCTTTAATACGTTGACGCTTCATAAACGCATTTATCTGCACAAAAAGGAATATTTAAAACTCAGTTTTAATGAACGGTCTAGCCTTTCTTTCGCATTAGGGTTATTTTAATCCCAACAGAAAATGTAAGGGCAGCAGCTATTGTCGTGCCTGAAGCCTGGTAAGATAAGTCATCTAACGTTACTGGCATCAGCAGCGGTATGGGATCACAACAAAGCCAGCTTGTCTGTGCTAGTATGTATGGCATTTCACAGAGATTCATGAAACGTAGACTAATATCAAACGATTGCCTTACGTTCACGTTTGTTTACTTTGTCTAGGGGTTCGTTCATGACTTCCTGTATCTGACAGATCTTTTAGATGCCTACATGTATCATATAACGTTACCGTTATAAAGGGAATCTGATACATTAGCGTACATCGCCAATTCACAGCTGTTTCTTGGTTAACAGTTAAGCTTATCTCTTTTAATAACTGCATCCTTACTTTATCTGTTGTGTTAAGCAAAGCTTTTATAGGCGTTATTGCGCTCGAGCGTCTCTTCAAGAACTGTGTATTACGGAAGCGTTTTGCGTCAACGCATTAAGCTTTATCTTCATCCTATCCTTGGAAAATGTCGTCATATTGCTTAGAATCTTACAATGTAAAGCTGGTGGTGTATACAAACTAGATCTATAATATACTTTCAATTAAATTTTTTTTTTTTTTTGTATTTTTAGTGTACTCTGAAATAAGGAGAAACAATTAAGAATGTAACTTTTCTGGCTTTATGACCCTGAGGCATCTGTGTGGTCGTGGCAAAGATATCAATGAAGCCCCAAACACATTAGAGTTAGCTGTTGTGTGTAATATAAATATCAAACTTTTTATGTTTTAATACACCAGCGCACTTTTTTAAGTAGGCCTAGGTAGTAAAGCAATTGGTTTAATAACCTTGTTAAATAGCATCACTTAGTTTGATTTTGTATGCCGATCAATTTTTTTAATGTATTTTTGTGGCTTAAGTGTTCATATACTGCCACTGTATATATGCGTTTCAGTATTAGTCAAGTTATGGTTGTTTTAGTTGATTTTCAGGCTTTATAGTCACACATACACTATTTTGTGTTTCACTCATATATGTTTTCTCCCCTTTTTCTGATGTGCATGGACTGATCTTCACTGTTTCCTGATGGCCTTCTGGCATTCCTTCCCGCATTAAGACGGAGAAGCAGAGGGCTGTGCCGTTTCTGCTCATCTTTACTGCTGTTTGATTAACCATGATGAAGACTGAACCCCCATCAGCAGCCAGTGGCACCACAGCCACCCCCCTCGTATCCCGTAGCGCCTCCCCACACAGGAACGCATACGAGGCTGGAATTCAAGCTCTCAAGCCGATGAAAGACCCTAGTGCTGCCAATGGAGATGATGGGAAACCTCGACAGCTGGGTCGGGGCCGCAGGTACGGCTCCAATGTGCACCGCATCAAGAACATGTTTATGCAGATGGGTTCTCCTGGAGAGGAAGTGGACCCATCGAAAGCCAAAGATCAGGCTGTCCGACTCTCTCTCCCTAGAGCAAGCAGTCTGAATGAGAATGTGGATCACAGTGCCCTGCTCAAACTCGGCGGGACTGTGTCAGAGCGGGTTAGCCGTTTCGATGGAAAGACTGATGGCAGCTCCCGTGGGTCAGGCACTGGCGTTTCAAAGCTACAGGAAACACGAAAGATATTCGAACAACGTCACCTACAGGAGAAGCAGGCAGCAACCAACCGAATCCTGTTGAAAAAAGAGCGGGCATCAGGATTTCAGGACGGCCGTCTGGATGTTGTGGTTCGCTTCAATGGCAGCACAGAGTCCTTGGACAGGCTGGATGCAGGGGATTGTCCCGCAGATGCTGTGTCCCCTACGGTCAGCCAGTTGAGTGCTGTGTTTGAAAAAGTAGAACAGCGTAACAACCTTCACCGACCGTCCTCAACTTCTCCAACCCCAGGCAAGCTTGAAGAAAGCAACACCAGAGCCGTCTCTTCTACAGACATGCAGGAGGAGGGAGCTCAGGGAAAAGACCACGAGAGTGCTCCTGGGAGTCCGAAGTCCAGGACAGGCGCCCAGCTCGATGGACCCAACAATAAACCACGTGAAGATGTGTCGAATAAAAACCTAGAGAAGATCCAGGGTGCTGAATACAAACCTGGGGAGCATCCATCAACCGGTGCGGCAGATGCGGGGAGCAGACTGGTACAGGCGGATGTCCACGCCTCGCTTGAAAACGGCGAGGCCACCAGCAGCTCAGAACAAAAGGAGGAAATCGGACAGGCAGCCGGAGAGGCCTGCACTGAGGAGGAATCCCACAGAGAGGATATCTCAGAAGCAGACCTGGTGGACATCAGCGCATATAGCGGCATCGGAGAGGACTCCGGCGGTAGCCAGCTGGACGACGATGAGGAGCCAGAGGATGATGATGCTTATGAGCCAGAATCCAGCTGTTCAGAGATCCCCGGGCTTCCGGTAGAAGATGAACCGCCCCCAAGCAGGAAGATTTGTTTCAGTGAAAACCCAATTAAGGTGAGAGCTTACAGTGTGCAAAACCAAATGTGGAATCATTTTATGTCATAAAAGCGGCAGGTATGGTTTCAATGAAATGCTAAATGCATTTATATTTTAAATGTATTAGCAGATGCCTTTTATCCAAAGCGACTTTTCTCAAAATGGGCTGCATGTTCATATGTCAGATCTTTTATGAGCAGAAAGAGCATGCCTTTCTTAAAAGTATTAGATTGCATCCATTTGGGATATTTCATATAACTGTTAGTAGCTTGTCGCAGTAGTATGGGCCTCTGTTTTCTCAAATTGTCTATACTTCTATGAAAGAGCTGCTTCACGGTCTGCAGTCATCTCAATGCACCGTCAGCACATAGATGCAGTACTTCTCACCAGCCTCTAATGACCCAATTCAGCTGATCGAAGATTGGTTGGTCAGGTGGTTTATGCTCTTCTCTTTGTGTGAGAGTCACATGGTTGTGTTTCTCTATGTTTTAGGGACTGTTGCTTCTGATTTTATGTTTTTGAGACGGTGGTGAATGTAACTTGTGATCTTAAACTGTAAACAGACTGGAGACTGTCATCGTTCGGTCTCTTTCGAAGTGATGGTGTGTTATGTTTGTTGACCGATATCCAGCAGTGATTTTTGAAAAGGGACTTGTGTCTTTTTACTATCAGAATGTTAATCATAATTAACAAACATTTACTGTTCTGAGATCAGAAGCTAATATACTTCCTTGCGGCAAATTCACATGATTTCTACAATCTGTTTTTCTGATCAACAGAGTACAAAGTTGTGGCTGTCTATATGTATTATTTATACCACCTGCTGCTGCAGTCATCAACTGTGTTGTGCTTTGAAGGATGTTGTCTTTATCAAAGGAACTGTTTGTAAAGGCTAGACAAACCCCCTGGTATTAAATCCCCTAGACGTTAGAATCACACAGTGTGCACTTCACATACAGCATGACTACAGCAGGCTTTCACTGGGAGCTTTTAACTCCCATACTGTGAATCTAGCACTTGCTGTTTTTGATTGTGTAAAGTTCTGTATTTACAATTTTTGGTGCTTTTGCAAAATTACAATCGGATTTGGTCTTTATCGTTCATGTCATTATTGATCACTCTTTTTACTTCTCTCTGTTTTGCCTTTTTTCTATCACTTGGACAAACTGCACTTGTGCCGTTTGACCTCAGTTTCATTAGTCCTTCTGCTGAGATATTAAAACAGTACAGATCCGATCCTACAGCTCATGTAGACTGAAACCTGCTTTATCAGTGGTGGAGTAGTATGTGTGTAAATGTAAACGACAACGTCATATCCATCTATAACCCAATATTGATTATAGATTGTTGTAACTTTTGCATATGAGCATGTTTATTCTACCAGATTCTCATAGTTACATTTACATTACATTACATTTATTCATTTGGCAGATGTTTTTATCCAAAGCGACATAAAACATTTTGTCAACTCGCTAAACAGTACCGATAGTTACTGTAATGTAAAAAATATATACAGTAAAGTAATTATTAAACATTACATGTACTGTAATTTAGGTTTTTAGATTTTAAAGCTAGAGAACATAGAAATACTGTGACACATTAATAGGAATATCTAATTGAAATTACAAAAGCACTCAAAAGTAAAAAACACTTTAATGAAAATGTTACTATTTAAAAATAGCTCAATGGTCCTTTTTTTATTTATGGGTGAAATGTGACTCAGACAGAGATTCACCCTCAAACAACAAACATACATTTGAAAGGGTTGTATTAAAGGTAATTCGTCTTTATATTCGTTTGTGTGTGAGAAAGAGACACAAAGGAATCTTTCAGAAACCATCTGTGTGTAATGTCCCCTGCAGTTTACAAGTTAATGTTGTTTCTGGCATGAATATTCAACATGTATTAAACCATCTGCACTTTTGTTGATCATTTTCATTAATGTTATTTGTATATAGACTGACTGTGTTTTTGAGTGGTTTGAGAGACCAGACAGGTGTGGACATACTTTACTTAACCAGACGAACTACAGCAATAGGAAGAACTACAGTACAGCAATTTCAGGAGAAAGAGATGATAAATTTGGGGTTATTTGTAGAAGTTGCCTTTCAGCAATGAACTCAGTATTGCTCATCTCGTAAGTGAGAGGCTCATCTTGGAAGCGAGAGGCTCTGGATGTGGCCAGATCCCCAAAACAGTATAGAAAGTAAATGTTTTAGTCAGATTTGACTCAAGTTGACTGTAAGAAAACTGTTTAGAGGAAATGATGGTAAAGTAGTCTCTCTAAGTAGTTCTATGAAATTCAGTGATCTTTTTTAATTAAAAAAAGAGAAAGTATTTTGTTATTAAAGAAAGCAGATAAAATATTATAATGATTTAATTCATGTACTAAAGATTGATCTACCCTTCATAAAATTGTACATTCCAGTTTTTCAGGAAAAACTCAAGCCAAACAGAATTGGACACTTCCGTGTTAAAATTGTACCATAAGAATAAGTTGTACATGGACACTTTTTCCACTCTCAGCTGACATATGTCCGCTGTAGCTGCTCACAACAGATTGCGTCCAAAAATAGTTGTGTTCTTCTCACTTTCACATAATCCAGTAAGAAAGTCTGGCTCCTTGCACTACAGGTGGTGATAGAGATTTGGCAGGATTAAAGGTACCGTAGCCCTGAATACAGTCAATACACAGAGACCAAAGCTGCTGTGTGCTGTAGTTTTGGGGTTGTCGGTTGTGTTGTTGAATGAGGCCTATTACCAGGCTGAAACAGGAAACTGAAAGGAAAAGGAAATGCTGTCTTAAAGGGCCAGTGTAGGGTTTTTTATGAGAGGTTAAAACCCACGCATGCCTCTGCTTGGTTGCCTCCACGCTCTGCTGCATGTTGAGTGGCCTTTAGAGCCAAACTACAGCTCAAATGAATGAAAACAAATAGCATCTTGACAGCATACTTTTGTTCTCTAGTGACAGAAATGTCACAGCATTCCTCAGATTCCAGAGTAGATCTCAAGGGGCTACTGGATAATGAATAGGGCTGAGCGATAATATTAAATATTTACAATATATTTCATGTTATTTCCTTGGTGATATGGCATTTATTGTAAAATGTATTTTGGTCAAAAGCTTGGGCTAGCAGGCCAGTTTGTCTGTCTGTGATTTAATCTTCAGTAGAACTGTCTATTGAATTAGGGTATATACTGTAAATAAATAAACATTCTCAAGAAATCTGGTAATGGTTTTCAATTTTGAAAATGTCAATTATATTAATGATATTGCCCAAGCAGTGAAGCTCATATGTTTATGACCTCATACTGTAGCATTGCAAAATTTGGTCAAATGTTAACATATCAATTGAACAAACCAGTGCCCTATTTATGTCATTTTTTGTCTAGTTTCTATTGGTTTGCCAGCGATGCCAAACAAGCCTGTTAGTTACTAATGGCCTTCAAATAAACCCCTGATACATTGCATTCCTTATACATAAATGGGTCAAAACAGGTTGTTAAAGTTGCTGAAATATATACTGAAAATCCGTCTGTTAAAATACTACAGCAGGCATTTGGCTTGGTTTTGGTGAGATTATTGATTGATGTATGGCCTCATTTTGCTAAACAGCTCTCACTGCCCATCCGCTCATCCAGTGGCTGGCCGGAGATCGTCTAGACACAGTCAAAGCCAACTCACAACCACTATGAGACAAATCACCAAAAATATACGTATGGACTTATGTTGACCTTAAAATGAGATTGAATTGCCTAAGGATTGTAACTTTTGACAGATAGCAATCTAGGTTTGGCTGTACCGTGCTCTTTTGTTTTTCTGCGTTTTCTTTCTGCTGGCATTTTAAATCAGAATTGAATCCTGAGCGAGAAATAGAGGCTTGTTTACCACGCAGGTTAGGTCAGCTATTATTGAAATGACAGATTATCATAACATTTTCATCTAAATTTCAGATCAAAAAGGCTTGGGTATTTAATACAATCCTTGACATTTTGTTATGGATCAGTCTCACAAAGCATATTCACTACAGTTCATTTGTATCGTCGCTGTTTGCTTTTTAGATATTGAATCGTGTTTCGCTTTTGAGGCATTTAAAAGTAATTGCATTTGCATTTCCAATTTGGATCGTGCCGCTTGAAAACGCCTCTAGGCCAAACTCAGCCCCAATACAATGTTAAGCATTGTATTGTACTGCGGTATCTGTTATGTTAGTCATCCTCTGAAGCTATCACTGCTGTAATATCTATTAGGTGATGTTTATCATTTTATGACACTGCTCCACACCCTCGATCAGCTTTTCTATCTTAAAAACCTCTCCTCTTTGTGTGTGTATTGTCCTGGTATGAAGGATACATTAGTATCTGGATATATTGCTTTGTTGCTGGACAAATAATGGCATAGTTGTGTTTCCAAAGCAGTATCTGATTACACAACAGTTATTAGATAATGGGCAGTGCGAAATCTCTTTATTTCTGGCTCTTAAAATGACAGATTACATTAGGGATGTGCATTTTGGTTAATCGAGTTCTCGACAGATAAATCAGAAGTGTGCTTGAGTACTTGTAAACAGACAGTGCAAACAGTCTTTGTATTGCCTATCAGGGACAATACAATATGTAGGTGGAAGGCTTAATCTTTTGATGTTGCTTTGCTGGGCTGGGTCACTGCTGCCTTTTGTCTCTGTCCTGTATATGGCACCGTTAGCCACTTTAGCTTCTTCCTGTGTAAGAAATGCCAGCCGAGGGAGCGAACTGCTTTTTTCCTCTGTGTGGGAGAGCTGAACATCAGTCCTTGGCTCACTCACAGGCATGTCTGCTGTAGAAAGGTTGCCAGGGTCACGTTGGAAACGGGCGTCTGATCCTCTCTTTCTCGGTGTGCAGCTCTCTACTCTGAGGCCTTCTTCTTCAAGGGGCCGTAACATCAGGAACCACGTTTTGACATAAAAGTGCTTGATGTACTATTGTACTATTCTTCCGCAGCCCGAAAAGAGCATTTAGTTAAACCAAGTTGCAAAATTGCTTGCTGTTTTTTATGAGTTTTAGAAGTAGAGAATGTACCCTGATCAGTTCACTGTGATGTTATCCATTAATCTGATACATTTTAGCACAAGTTGTTTTGTATACGTTTTGTGATGTAATACAGGCTTTTCAATAAGGTTGGTGATGAATGTTGGCGATAAAATGATAACCCCACATACTGGTATATGAGCACAAAGGCACAGCAGTCATTACAGATGCTCATTTCATGTAAATCTTTCTTAAAGGCACAGGGGCCTTAAATTGGCACAAAAATATGACCAACATTTTAAAGGCATAGTTCACACAAAAATGAACATTCTTTCATCATTTACTCAACCTGAGCCTCTTGTCATTTCAAACCTGTATGGCTTTCTTTCTTCTGCAGAGCACAAAAGACAATATTTTCGAGAATGTTGGTAGCCAACATTGGTTTTGTGTTCATACAATAAGTGAATGGATCTTCTGCTTGTGTTTTCTCAAACGTTTCTGTAATACTGATCATACTATGAGTTCTTTACTCCACCTTGTTTGCTCCGATAACGGATCCTGAGCTGGAAATGCAACTCTGGCTCCATGCCTGCCTCCACTGCAGATCCCTTTGCTGCTGCGTTCCGGGAAAACCCATCTTAGTTTTCTTATTAAACTCATTTGTTGTGCACACATCTTGACAGCACCTCTGCCGATTTAGTCCAACTCTGTCGTTTCTTAAAGGGAACGTGCAACTAAAAATCACAGTTCTCTCATTATTTGCTCCCCCTCATGCTGTTCCATATAATCTTTCTTATTTGATATCCTGGCTACAAGTAGGTGACAAGACCTACTACTTTTTTAAGGTCTTGTCATTTAAGCTTGATATCCCTGGTCCCCATTCACTTTCATTGTATAGAAAAAAAGCTGTCAGGATCAAAAATACACATTATGCGTTTCACAGAACAAGAAACGTCATGCACGTCTGGAACAACAAAAGGGTGAACAAATAATGATATCATTTTTTGGTAACTATTCCTTTAAATCGTTTCTGATTGTGTTCCCAAAATAGATTGAAGAGAGTTACTGATGCACAAGCCATTACAACTCGTCGTCAAGCTGATCACAAAGGCTTTAGTCATTCGTCCCGAGAGACCGCATTCCGGCACTCTGAATAGCAGGACTGATGTCGAGAGACTGAAATACAATTAGTTACATTTGTGTGTTTGTGTGTGTGCTAAAAAATGTTGGAACAGCTGGTCAGTCTGTACTAAAGGTAGTATTAGTGGAAACAGGACAGACCATTGTGGACTACACAGGAAACCCCTAAGGTGTGTGATCCTGATTTTGAAAACTAATTTATCTCGTCCAAACAACTCTCGTAACACCCACTATCTCATTTAACAGACTGAAATACTCAACATTACTCTAACACTAGTTTAAAACTGACCTATGACCTATCCCACACAATACTCATATCAGTTAGCTCTATAGCCTGCAGGTCGACGCTTTACTTCTTCCAAGCCTAGTAGTCAAGGGTTCCCAGAATGCCGCAGTCACATTCTCCTGAAATCAAAATGCAGCCAGTTAGCCAGAGGTCAATTACCCACAATGCACATCTCCACTTGGTGGGATTAAGCCAATAGGTTGATTCCTAAAGGATTAGCAGCATGTCTTGTGAGATTACAGGACTTGTTACCCACAATTACCTTTGGCTGTGTGTCATGGTTTCAGTGATAATTCATAATTTTATTATTTTTTTTAAAGATCTGTGATATGTTTTGGAGGTTTTGGTATAAAATGATTAGATAAGGGATCCTTGCTTTTGGATGTCTGTGGATATTAGTAAATCCTATTTTATTTTTTACATATAAAATGTATTACATTTATGTATAACTGCAGATTAACTGTCAGGTGAAGATAGAGCAAGGAATAGGTTACCCAAAAATGAAAAGTCTTTCATCATTTACTCACCTACATGTCATTCCACACCTGTATGACTTTTTTCTGCAGAACACAAAGGAGAATATTTTAAAGAAAGTTGGTAACCAAACACTGCCCCCAGACATTTCTCAAAATATCCTCTTATGTGTTCCCCAGAAGAATGTTTTTCGAATCACATTAGGATAAATAAATTATTTTTTATTTACAAGAGAATTGGCTTTCAATGTTTTTTATTTGTGTTGCTACAGTATCATTTACAATGCCACTCCTTAAATGCAGTTTAAATTTTTTTATTTTATGACTTATGAATTCACACAAGCAAGACAGAACATTGTGTGAATAGATAACTGTGGTAAAAAGATCATTGTTTGATTGATTGGCTCTCCTTTAATGTCACACTGAGTACAAACGATTGTTTCATCTATGCATAGATTTTAGCTCTGGGTGCTATTTTGGGTTGTGGAGTATGTGACGTGGCAATGGATTACACTACATTATGTTGTTGTCATTGTTATAACTCTTACAGTTGATGTGTTACTGTACTGTAGCTGCGCAGGTTGTAAAGTGCTATGCACAGCTTTATCCTTCTGAGTTTAGCTCTGATCATAATCAACAACTTCCTGTTGTCAAAGTTGACTTCCTGTTTCTTTGCTTGTTGCGCTTGCGTTGTGAAAACAAGGCAGCGATCACTGACTATAGTGTGTTTTATCATATACAGATTAGAAGACAAGGGCTCCTTTAGTTTTGACCCTGTTCAGCTGCCTGTACTTTAAGTGCATCTTAAGATTCTGAATTATTTATGTGTTTGAGGTGGAACTACTGTAATATAAACCTCGCATGAAGATGGATATCCAGGAAAAAGATTAAGCACAGCTTGTTTGTAAGGTTTTTGTGGACATGAAAAGATTCAAGATGACAATATAAACTATCTTAATCTGATTTGTAAAGAAAGTGACTGTGTATTCATTTAATGTGAGTTGAGGAAGTTCATCCTAATGTAGTTTAAAGTCACATATAGCCAAAGGTGTTCTATAAGAGAAAACACCACCGAATAATAAACCTTACTACAGCACTGGTTCTCCAAGATTTGACATTTGACATAGGATTGAATATTAATAAACCTTTTGAAAGAGAATGATGTATGCAAATGAGTTCATTTGCATTAGATGAATACTAAACAGGGACAGAAATGAAGAAATTGGGGTCTCAATAGCTCATACTTTACAACTCCATCTCTCTCTCTCTCTCTCTCTCTCTCTCTCTCTCTCTCTCTCTCTCTCTCTCTCTCTCTCTCTCTCTCTCTCTCTCTCTCTCTCTTTTAATTCTGACTGGGTGATATGTAGGGCCCTATGAAATTTGTTTTATTCCTTTTTTTCCGTTAACTTTTTTCTGGATTTTGTTTTTTCCGGCTTTTACTATACAATAGTAATATATTTGCCCACATATTAACTTATAAACTGTACAGGGAAAAATATGTAAAAATACGGTATGTATGTACAACTATGTTAATAAACCGGTATCTTACTAGTGCATTTTCTTTTTTTCTTTTCTGTTTTTAGGTCTACATAAGTACTGTTTTTAATGAAGTAATGTTTTTTTTTTTTTTTAAATAAGTGCTGTTTTTTATTATTTTGCTAGCATATTTACTATGTAAATATACTCAGTGGTCAAATAATAAAATCAAAGGGGTTGGTGTGGTACAACGTGTGTTGGACCGGACTTTTATTTTGACGGGTCGCCGCAAAGGGTGTTTAAGTAGCGTCAGTGCAGTTAATGGACGCTGAAAGCTCCACGAGCATCACGTGTGTAGTACACGCAACCGCGCCACTCTTTCGCTCATAGACACGCAAAACAAGCAGATGGCATTTAAAACGTATCTGAATAACATTATTCATAGCACAGTTTGAATTTTGTTAGCTGTTCAGCGCTACTTTCTGGTCAAGAAATAATGCATTTGCCAGATTCCGTGTTATACCGCAAACTTCGTTTTTATGCCTGGTTGATCAAAATCGCGGAAATCATAGGGCCCTAGATACAGTAGACCACCCCGCAGCTGAATCACACATGTGATTTTCAGGGGTTTTATTATATGGAAACACAGGTTGCTACGAATATTTGTCGAAACCTTTCTGGATGCCTGGGGCTTTCTTGTGTCTGTGTCACTTTGTGTTTGGGTCTGTAGAGTGTGCATCAGTCTGCATCTCCATAGCAACCAGGCGAGGAGTGTCAAAATGGTACCCAGAGAGGGTGATTTTCAGTGGCTCGGAGAGAACGGCGTAAGCACAGATGCTCAAAGAAAAGAGAGAAATAGACCGGTGGAGCATGCTAGCCCACAAACTTGCTTTACATTTGTGTTGCACCAACCTTTTACCTTTACCCCCCATTCGTTGCATGATTTAAAGACCCAAGCCACCATTGTTTATTTCTGCTCCATCATGTAGATCTTTCCTCTAAATCCTTTTGGGTAAACAACTTGGGTTCACTATATAAAACCGAAATGCGCACACATGTGCAATGTACATGCATGTACTGTTGTCTTTGTCATTCAGGCGATCAGCTAATATTATTTGGCTTTACTTAAATTGACCCATAACTGCTTGGCAGATTAACAGAGGTGGTTTTCCATTGCATTAGTTTCATCCATCAATCTTGGTGTTGGTTAATGTACATTTTCTGTTCTTAAACATCTTCCTCTATTTGGTCCAGGGATGCGGCATGCGGGTAAATGACGGTTTGTGTGTGTACTCTTGTTCGTGAGGGCGGGGGCTGCGTGCTGTTATGCTAACACACTGCACCGTCCCCTGCATACCAGTGAGAATACAGACATCTGAGCCAAAACACAGCAGCTTTCTACATGTACAAACTGCATCTGTACATAGCCACACAAAGCATAGTTCATATAAGTCAGATGTACTGTGTTCAAGAAAGGTGCCAAATGAGTTTAAGGTGCCTTTATGTGATGTTAATTGGCTAATTTGATGTCTTAGACAGGAAGTGGTTCAATGTATACATTGGGTATATCATATAAACATTAATATGATATAAATATGTTAAAATACAAAACATTTCAGTAACATTTTTTCTTTATCTGCTCTGTTGGGGTTATTTTTGCATTGCATATTTTGCTTGTTGCAGTGCATTATGGGATTGCCTTCACAAAGGATGCATGCAGAATTTAGCTACCTTAGGAGGCTGCATAATTGAGATGTTTTTTGTTGTCCCATGAAACCTCTTACAGTATATCCCGACTGAAGGCTCTTCTCTACTGTTCTCTTTGTAATGCATGCACATCTGACACATCTGGACTTTGCATTTCTGTTGTCGCTTCCAACATTCTGTAGAGAGACGGAAAGAGGTGCAGAAAGGGAGACACCAAAAGAGACTGAAGACAGCAAGACTGAAGGAGCAGCATATGACTGACAACCTGCAGATGGCTATTGCCACAGGATTGTTTGATTTGGCCTGAAGTGACCCAAGAATTTAGTCGGAGATCTTCGGTCAGCAATAACAAATCCAGTGACACAGGCAGTGTAGCTGAAATAACATGAATTTTTTATAGATGCCGTCTTATTTGTTTTTGTTTCAAACAAATTGCCAATGGCAAGATATTGCGGGTCTCCTTGAGACCCATAACCCCCTCCACAACTATTTCACAGCCGTCGGAAGGAATAAATAAAGAGATGGAGGAAAGTGAAAGGAGGGGGAGGTGCAGAACGAGACAAAAAATGGCCCGGTGATGTCATAATCACAATCGCCAAGCCGTTGTTATGGAGACAGAGACATGTGAACAGGCCCATGGCATGCACAGTGAGGGTGCACCGACCTGCTGTTCGCTTCAGCTCTGAGATGGAGAGAATATTTTTAGAAAATGAATAATACAAGGATAACATATACAAGGGAGTGCGACCCAGTAAAGAGTTATAAAAGAGAAATAAAACAGTGATGTTTTGGGTAAAAACTGATCATTTTACATGGTGCATAGGTAATCCAAGTTCACATTCATTGTAGTAAGCTGGTCCATGCCAAGTCTGGATGGTTGATCAGCCGGACTACCAGCTGGTGAACCAGGTTTTGACCTGGGGAAAGCAGGTGGTCCAACTTGAACCCGCAAGCAAACCATGTTCTGAAAACCAGGCTGATCACCTTAAGAAGGTATGACCTGGTTTTCCAATAGGAAAGACATCAAACATAAAAAATGATCCTATTTATTTAAATATTTTGTATTAATATTATTTTTAATATAATTGAATTCTTCGATTTTTTTTTTCCAAATATGACTAATAAAATCTAATTTTGTATATTTACTTCAATGTTCTAACTAATTGATGATAACGTTCATAAATGTAACCTATGAATTGAAACGCTCTACTGCTATGATAAATATATCATTTAGTAATATTCTGAATGAAATTGTTATAGTGTAAATATGGATATTAGAAAGGAATGAGATAATTGAAGATATTGGAAATGTCACTGATTAGTGGATGAAAGAAGAGGCAGGAAATGAAAGTGGAAGATGGTGATTGTGAAAGACAAATTGAAAATTCTGTGTGAATGGCTGGTTTGAGGAAGTGACTGAACAAAAATGAGAAGAAAACCAAAGTTAACAACACAGAAAGACAGATGTGCTGACTTGTCGCTTACTCGGCTACAGTCTTACTGTAGTAGAGAAATAAGAAAAGCTAAATGAAGGGCTGAGTTGTGATCAGTAAATTGATTCACTTCGTCATGTTGTGCATTGAACATTGAGATATGGACTTGGAAATTGACACTGATAATCTTTTACTTTTCTGTTCCCAAACAGGAAACAGATTGGCTGATGTGTTACAAGTTACACAATCAAAGTCTCTTTCAACGCTATCTGTGCTGCTTTACACAGACTGCCACTGTTTCCGGTTTTACTATTATAGCTCACATAGCGGTACGCTGTATGCTTGTGTGGTTTCACTGCCGCTGTCTCTATGAAGGTGATTTGATGCATGACTTTAGCAAGTAAACAGCTGCTGTACCGCCCGAGGCATAAGAAACTTACAGAAGAAAGCTCTGAATATTTGATAACTACATGCGTCCTTAACATTTACCGAGTGTGCTAAGATGGACCAGAACTGAGATCTTACTGAATAAATTGCAAGCAAGCTCTAGTTGTTTTCTAACTTATCTGAATGTCACTGTTGCTGGTATAACTTAATGTATTAGGTCGGTGATACTGGTTTCACATCCTGAAGGTGCTTCACTAGTTTACGTTGTGGCAGGCATTTCATTCTGAGCAGGGTTATTTAGATCCACTTCTAGGTTTAGTTTTAAACCCTGATCAACCACAACCGACCTAAACGTCCAGTTTTAAGCAGCATCTAACGGTGAGGTTGCTAATCGCAACCAACTGCTCACTCCACCCCTCTTCTTCAAAGCACTACGGCGGCTGACACATGACAAAGATGTTGTCAAGTTTTCCCTAACATATACATATTCAATAACAAATTTACGAAACACGTTCTGTAGCAGTTTGTCTGTTTAGGACTACTGTAGAAACAACATGATGAATTCCGTGTAAGGAAACCTGTGGTGTATGTAGATAGAAATAGCTCATTAGATCCGTATATTATATTGCATTTCTGTCAATAGATCCTTCAAAAAATGACACACAGTCCTTTATCCTCTCAGGTTTTCACCACATACTCAAACGAAGACTACGACAGACGCAACGATGATGTCGACCCCATGGCAGCTTCAGCCGAGTATGAACTGGAGAAGCGCGTAGAAAGACTGGACCTCTTTCCCGTGGAGTTAGAGAAAGGTACTCCATCTTTTCTTTACCACACTTGTTGTCTTAAGAGTCCTCGACTTCCTGTTTTTAAACACACTTGTTTAACCCTGCGAAGTAAGCTGCTTTTGTTGATTAAAAACTCGGAGGGGTCAATGCTTTTTTCGAAAGCAGTCTGGCGGTAACCATAGTTACTGGACTTGAAATATTTCGGTGTTGGGTGGAAGAGATTGAAAAGCTTCATCCACTGTGTAAATATTTTCTATTCAGTGCACGTTGACCTTGAAACTGTCACGATTGCTCAGCTGTAAAGCAGAATTAAAGTTATCGTTGATCTGGTCACATGATGATAAACAAACAAGAGATCATCACAAAGTCATAGTTTCAAGAGGATCAGTCAAAATCAAAGAATCATTTATAAGTAATCTCTTAAAATCTGTTCAAATGATTTGCACTTGCAAGATTAAGTCACTAATTCCAGCTCATGAGCTCATACGATTATTAACATCTGAAAGCCCTAAAGCTTACTTGAGGAGCAACTTATGATTTATTTGACTGATAATGCAGTAAAACTGTACCCAAAACTATGTTGTAAGCAAATGTTGTGTGTTTTCGGATCAGATAAAGACGGATTGGGAATCAGCATCATCGGAATGGGAGCCGGTGCAGACATGGGCTTGGAAAAACTAGGAATCTTCGTCAAAACAGTCACAGAAGGAGGAGCCGCCCATCGAGACGGAAGGTAAGTTAGAAAGTAAAAAAAAGCATCTTTATTGGCTGTTTTATTGGATTTGAGCATTTGAACATTTGTAATTTGCATGTACAGTATGTTGCTTTGAAATTTGTTTGGAGTTTGTTGCATAACATCTTCATACATCTGCAGTGTCCTGATGTGTTTTAAATAGCTCATCCCATTAGAATTGAATCTGCGTTCAGAGTGGCTGTAAAATGTCCATTATACGCACACATGTGACCACACATCACTTGAAGCTGTTATATTGCTACCGCACCGCATACTGTGATTTATATTGGTAGAAGCATTTATTCTCATAGAAGTGTTTTTATTCTTATTATTAATAACATTAAATCTGAACAATTTGACTTTTTTTGCATTAATTTTCCTCCTAAAGTTATGGATGTAATGGGGTTGGATTGTGTAGTTTGCAATGCCAATTCAGCCAGTAACAGCCCAGTCTTAAGCTCACAATGTGTTATTGTAGCAGAAAGAACATTGTGCTTGCAATGATAGTGAGAAACAGCCCATCTGAAATGGTAAAATTAGCTCAAATACCACCATCGTGCACGTGATTGGTTCTTCTGCTGTCCATCATACAAACAGGTGTCCTAATAGGCTGATGTAGGGTGTCTTTTGGACAGAGCTGAATAGTTTGACATGCTTTATCACTGAGAGCCCCCCGATCGATTACTTCAACAGCCTGAAATACAAGCGGAGGTTTTGTTAAGTGGGATACTGATTCACTGCTGCTGTTGGTCAGTCTGTTTCACACCGAATGAGTGATTTCTTTGGCTGCATCTTTTTTTTTTTTTTTTACACAGAGTGATAAGATTTATCTGCCCAGCAAGCATTTCACAGATGCACTGTGCAGATCTATTGTATTGAACGTCTACGCCTCTGTTGTCTTTTTGTCAGAATCCAGGTGAATGACTTGATAGTGGAGGTCGATGGAACCAGTCTGGTGGGCGTGACACAAAATTTCGCAGCATCCGTCTTGAGGAACACCAGCGGAATTGTCAAGTAAGAAACCAGCATTCAACCAGCATGATCCATTTAACCTTTCAGTTTTCGGGTTTGTTTAAATATTTCAAAATTAGTTTTGCAATTAATTTTAATTTGCAATTAAAAATGACTAAATAATATTCAATTTAATCTTACATGATAGTTGTTTTAAAACGTAAAAATACGTCACAACATTCTGTAAAGAAATGACGCATAATCCACCTAATAAATAGTCATGCTTCTGCACGCCTGATTGGCTGGTGTTTGCTCTCTTCAGGTTTGTGATTGGCCGGGAGAAGCCAGGGGAGCAGAGCGAGGTGGCCCAGCTGATCCAGCAGACGCTGGAGCAGGAGAAATGGCAGAGAGAAATGATGGAGCAACGCTACAACCCCTACATGGAGGAGGACGAAGAGGTGACTACAAAAACACATTCGCATTTGTCCTGATTTAATTGCTCTGAATCCTCCCATTGTATTGGAACAGTTCACCCAAAAATGATGTCATCATTTACCTTCAAGTTGTTCCAAATCTGTATACATTTTTTGTTCTGTTGAACACAAAAGAAGATATTTTGAAGAATGTAGGAAAGTTATTATAGCTTTCCACCTGTAAACTATTTATTCTTTTGAGTATATGAGGGATTTTTATGGAAATTATATTTTACAATGTTCTTGGCAATGTGTCAATATTTGGTGTTTTCCAGAAAGGTTTAAAATCAAGTCACATTAAGTTCTCTTTTAACAGTTTCACAATTTCAGTGCTTTCATCCAGTTTTACCCCTTAATCGTGAGTTATTAGATGCGAATTTATTTAAATTCAGTGCAATACAGAACGTCATTGAGGAAGAAAATTATTAAAAGCAGAAATTGGTGCATTTATCACAAATTCACAATAATTACCATCGTTTTATCTGCATTCCAGTACATGTTCATGTAACGTGAAGCGGTACATCCGGTTCATGTCCCATAATTGTTGCGGCACCTGCCCACGTCGTCATGGCATGAAGGTGTAGAGAATTGATAAATAATTCAGATGTTGAAGATGAGCTGTGTTCCTGAAGAGCTGGGTTGCGAAAGTGAGAAAGGGAGGTCCAGCGCAGCCCGATCTGCCAGCTCAGCGCCCCCTCGGCCCGATGTCCTCCTCAACACCGAGCTCACGTCAGTCTGATGTTGTCTCAGTGTTTGAGACACGCTAGAACTGACAGTTTGTCTGCTGCGTTATCCACATGTCAGGTTTAGACGGTCACACTGACTCAGGATCAGTGATGGATGATCAGAGAGAGAACAGAGATAGAAAAATACATTTGGAAAAGCCTCTCTACTTAATAATAATCTCTAATTTATGAGTGGATTATATATATATTGTTAATATATTAATGTATCTATTTATTTGTGTCAATAATGTAATCGTACAAATTGTACAGTATATGTTGCATTACTTGCTAATATTAATAATAGCATCTCTCGGATACAAACCTACACATACAACAGCTTGTGAGGACTATCAATAACGGGAACCAAACGTTACATCAGAGGAACCAAGTGTTTCTGTCATATGTGTCATAAACTGCATGGCCACCCGCTTCCTTCATCCAGACAGGAAGTCATTGTGGGGGAGTTTCTGTCCTAACATGCAGGGGAAGTCCATTGTTAAAGAATGTGGCATGTTTGCAGTGACTCTGAGGGAGTGTCAGGGGTGCGGGAGGCTTTGGGGTCAGAGTAATTGCAGTTTTGTGATGCTGGTTGTTTTATTTTCAGATGTGTTGGGGCACGTTTTCATTTTGAGGTGCTGGAAATGCACAAGGGACTTCATTGTGTGCATGTTATTGGGTGTGAATGTTTGTTTCAGATCTAAAATATCCTCCAGGCTCCTGACAGCTCTCAGATCTTTTCTGTGTGTCACAACAGTGTACCAAGCCGTTGCAGTTTTCTCCTTGTGATCTTAGATTTAATCGTCCGGCCGTACCACAGTCAATTCAAAATGGTGGTTGGCCAGTTACAGGGGTTTTTTAATGATGTCCCGGCATGCGTTTTCCCCTGGACGCAATGGACTTGTGTCTAGCTCAACTCTGACACCTAGTGGTAAACCTGACACCAGTACACACACAAAAATTAGATAACAGTGCTGAATTGATGTAATCCTGTCTTCAAGTTAAAAAAAAGTATATATCAGAAGTTCATAACATGTTGAATGTGAAAAACGCTGATAACAAGTGAATATGTATGAAACATTATTTTAAGGTCATTAATCAGATGATTTATCATCTGTTGTCTCTCTCTGGCAGACGGGTGAATACGCCACAGATGAGGAGGAGGAGATGAGTCCCATGTTTCCCAACGCCATCGAAGTGTTTGACCTGGCCGAGAATGAGGACATGCTCTCTCCTGTGGAGATGGACCCAGAGAAACTTGCACACAAGTTTAAGGAGGTCAGTGGGACGCATGGATCCAAATGCTAGCATTATAAAACCATTATAAAAAGTGATATCATAAAGCATGTCAATTTCTTCTCTACATCTCTAGCTCCAGATAAAACATGCAGTAACTCAGGCTGAGATCCAACAGATCAAGAGGAAGGTACAACATCACTATTACTGTAAATGACCATCTATTAGAAATGACATTACAGTAATTGACAACGTGTTTTTGCATTTCTTAAGGTTGTAAGATAATGCATGTTTGTAAGATACCTTAAAACAACCTTAGTTTGCCCTTGTGACAAGGTCTCGCTCTCTCTCTCTAGCTGGCTCACGCTGAGCAGGATAAGCTGCGCTGGCGGATGGAGAAAGCTCAGCTGGAGCAGACGGTGAGGGAGAATAAGGAGCGGATGGAGAAGTTGGAAGGGTATTGGATGGAGGCTCAGAGCTTGTGCCAGGCGGTGGACGAGCACCTGAAAGAGACGCAGACGCAGTATCAGGCACTGGAGCGCAAGTACAGCAAAGCCAAGCGCCTCATCAAAGAGTACCAGCAGAAGTGAGTGCAGGGGATTGTGGGGATTGAAGTGGATACGGAATGATTTTGGCTTACATGTTGTTCGTGTGTGTTTGAATGTAGAGAGATCGAGTATCTGAAGAAGGAAACCGCTCAACGCAGAGCACAAGAGGAATCAGAGGCCAGTCACAAGGTGGAGACAGAAAACCTCCATGAGAAGGTGTGTGGGTTTGTAAAAAAAATCGTATTTATTGATAATGTGTATTAACCCCCATTCCTCTTCCTCTTAGATTACAGACTTGGAGTCAAAGGTGGGCGCTTTAAAGAACCTAGAGCCTTCGTAAGCTTACCGCTGCGGAAGATGGAGAAAAAAGAGAAGCGCCTTCAACCCCGCCCACATTCTCCCTTCACGACCTGAAGCCGAACCGATGAACTACAGGAAACATAATGACGGGGGAGTAACCGGGGAAACAGAGCGGACAATCCAAACACAAACACTGTACCAGACGCCAGACGGAAGTCTACCCATCAGCCCATCGGGAGGCCCTTTTATACAGCCATTTAGTCACGTTTTCCTCGTTTCTTTCCAAGCGCCCTTAAAGGTAATCGCGATCTGCACTCGGCAGGAATGTAAAACTCGAAACGCTTGCAGCAGATGCTTGTAGCTCAGACGCAGACAGAACGGATGCCCCCTTTTTCCCATGAACACTTAGTGAGGAGACGATCGGAGCGAAGGGAGTGTTTGTATATATTCGTGCATATATTTAAATATTAAAACCGCTTAAGCAATGTGCCAGGGGGAGGAGAGGGGGGTAAGGGCTTTTACCTTAAATATAGGCAGATAATAGGGTAAAAAAGCGTCCATTTACATTTTTGCATGGACAGCATTTGCAAACAGGGTGTGAGGAGTGTAAGCTTGACGTTTAGTTTTAGCATTTAGGGGCTACAGTGAAACAGTGTTGAGAGGAAAGGGTCACTCTCCTACAATGTCGCCTGCACTCTTAAACATAAAGATGCTTCACGATGCCATAGAAGAACCTTTGGCTGTATGGTTCAAGAACATTTAACATCCACACAACCACAAAAGATTCCTTGTAGTGGAAAAAGGTTCTTTGGAATATTACAAAAAATAGAACGTTTGACTTCTAAGGCATCATTGTGAAAACTCTTTCTTTTTAAGAGTGTCTTGTCATGTTAGAGATTGTACATTCAGAGAAAGAATTGTGTATCATGGCCTTGTTTCAATGTGCTGTGAACCATTTCCCCAGCTCTCTTTCAATCTTAAAACACTTGGAACTGCAGAGAGTGCTGGAGTATCGGTTGCTTGTCATTATCTTCCAGCAGAATGTGGATCTATTCAGTATTAATATTCCATAAACAATCACGTGGAATCTCTTTTTGCTGTTCTGTTTATAAACCACAATGTCTAAATGTATATTTGAACTCGATTTTTGTTTCGATTGTACTCCTGGGGAAACTGGAAGTTTAAGGCTTCAGGTGTATTGCCTTTCTCGATTCAAGACCAGCTTCTGCAAGTGAAATCCAGAGCTGGTCTCAGATCAGCATTCTTCCTAAATCCATATTGGGATCCATCATTCATGAACAAATGTCTGTGTTTGACAGAATGGTTTAATGGGTACCTGAGCGGAGATTATTTCTTCAGTTAGATCTGATAGCCGTGTTCTGTTCTCCTCAGTGTTTGATTCTTTCACACATATGTGAATCCATATGGATCATTCCATTTCCAGTTCTTGTTTTTAAATGCAGTATTTTAAAACAAACTCATGAATATCAAGTATTTTAGTGTTGTTTAAGACTTTCTTTTTTCCTACAATTTTCTACATGCTGCACTTCTTTTATTACAATGGATGAACGTAAGGATAACACAAATTTATTTGGAGGTTTTGTCAAACAACAGATTCCTAAAATAATTGGTTTTGGGAAACTTTTGTCATAGTTTGTACTTAGACATTTTAAAGTTGAAGTGTAAAGTTTCTGTGATAACAGTAAGATGGTATGAAAAAACTCAACACTTCAACTTTACATTTTATTTAATTCGTTAAAAATGGAGTACAAACACTGACTGGAAAATATTTATTTTCCATTAGAAGTGAGACTTATAAGGCAATATTGTTGTTTGTTTAAATATAAGCGCAGAACATTTTTTTGGGGGGTCATTCCACAATGATTAATACATGTGCATTGATCTCAAAAATAATTTGAAGGATCTTTTGTTTTGGCAGAAAATCCCTATTTTATTAGTGGTTTGACAATGTACCTGGAGAAGGATATTCTAACATGATCATATTTGCTGTGTACAGTTCCTCTGTCAGTCTCTGTTAGCTGAAATGTATTGTTGATGGATATCCAGAGGTTGTCACAATTGAAACATTAATTTTGTAATCCTGTTACACTGTAGGAACAAGCCAACTGATGTTTAAAATAAACTCAGAGCAAACACTTTTCATCTTTACATCTGCATCATGAATGCTTAGCTTTGCTGTTGCCTTTAATGAAATGAAATTGCTTCCATGTACAGGAAAGGACTTGTTGTGCTCACTGGCGTAATGGACCCTCTTAATATTTTTTGTCTACAGTTTAAGAGTCGGTTCACAATAACATTAGTTTAAAGATTATGTTGTCCTGGCATTAAGCAAGCAGTAACTTCCCAAAAGGTGGAAGGAGTTTTTGGTTGGTTTATGTACATCAATTACATTTCCTTTGTACTTATTTCATTTCCTGTTTTACCCCGCCATGTAAATTGCTCCCAACAGGGAAAGATGTTTTACATTTGAAACAAGCATCAGGTTGCATAATTACTGTCATTAATAATAAATGCAGACATGTGCTGATCAACAGTATTAAACTATCAGTTTTGAAAGTCACAGTGTGAACTGGTTTTATTTCATGTTTGTGCCACTTTTCATCAGACAAGTTTTCTTCAAGATTCCTGCTTCTGTCCAAGCATTATGCATTTATTAGTTATATGCTTATGTAATAAAAATGATTTTTTTATTCAAGAGATGAAATTGATGGTGAGTTTAGTCAACACGAGATGAAAGTTAACCAATTACGTTTTGAAATACTTGTCTTATTGGCTTTATTGTGCATGCTTTAGTTTTCTAAATATACATACACAGAAAAATTAAAAGACCAGTTCAAAGACCATTTTCAGTTTTTATGAATTTCTTATTTATAGGTTTGCGTTTAGGTAAATGTAGTTTTTTCTGTGAACTGCTAACAAAATTTTTCCCAAATTTCAAATAAAATTTTTAAAAAAAGTTTCTATTCGCATTTATTTGCAGAAAATAAAAACCCGAGAAACAGTTCAAAATAACAGAAAAGATGCTCTGGATTTTTTCACACCTCAAATACTGCAAAGAAAATAAGTTCATAGTCACTTTAAAGCAATACAACAGTAATAGCTGTACATGTATTTCTGAAAAGTAAAAATGTATTTTTTAAGTGATAAACTTGATTTTTATCACGGTTTTCATGTGTCTTGTCATGCTGTCATTCTTTCACATTGCTGTTGGATGACTTTGTCACTCCTGAGGTTTGATTTTGTTGAACTTCAACAGACACTGGACTGGAATGGCCACAAAATATCTAAAAATGCTGCTGAAATGAAAATTTGTAATGGTCTCCTAATTATAAATAAAATTCGACTTGCTCTGCGCTCAAATTGACCAGCAGTCTTTAATGCTAACTAAAGGGCCAACTCAAATGGATTATATTGACTGAACACAATAAAATGGAGACAATATATTTAAATAGCATGCTGTCTTTCTTTAAGTCTGGGTTCAGGTGGACACTGGGCAGTAGTCCTCAACTTAAGTCCAAATCAAACTTTCACATCTTTTTTTTAGATGTGACATTACAGAAGAACAATGGGTTGTAACCCAATGGATTACCCAAAAGGAATGCAAAAAAATTACTAGGTTGTTTCCATTCCATGGTTAGGAAAAACCAATGCCACGGTCATAAATGAACCTAATGCTGGGTTGTTGTCACACATGCGCGTGCACGCACACACACACACACAGGTATCTGAAGCAGTGTGGCTCAAGTGCTCATCACAAGAGGCTTTATTTTAGACGCATCTTTATCTCGTATCAAGAAAGTGGGTAGAGCATCCTCCTCCATCCCGCCCTCTTATCTGTCATCGGACATGTCTGAGTTTCAGAGAATCGCACTGTAAACACGGACTTCTGTACAAAACCAAAAACAACAATAGAATACCCGCTTTAAAAAGATAAAACTAAGTAAACGTTGACTAAATAAAAACAGCAGAATCCAAATAAACCACCAACATGCTGTACAATTCATCCATTGTGGACAAACAATGCAAAAAACCAATGCAACCAAAACAGAGGATATGTACAAGTCATCTGTAATGGATAAGAAATGATATCAAAACGACGAAACCAGCAAATATACTATACAATTCTTTCTTCGTAAACCGCAGACACTGTCTGGGTCGTCTTTTAAACTGTACACATACATTTATTTCTTTGATTTACAAAACAAATATTCCTCTTGAGAGTCCTTCTCATAGCTCTTACATAAAATAGAGTCATATTAATATTTATTTCGCTATTTACATGACGTATGTACAGTGAAGCCTTACAGGCGTTCTCTTGTATGACCTCGGGACGAGATCTTGAGAGTCCAATCCAAGACGAGTCAATCCGTACAGTCTTTGTAGCTTATGATAGTTTAAGAGAAACCCCCCTGACTTTAGCGTATGTCCTTTAAACATATGGCCAGGGCGTATTGGGACAAAGTGCTGGACTGTGTAAAGGTTGGGCCATCAGGAACCAATGCAAATGTTAAAACAGTTTATAAATTCTGAGGTTTTGTCACAGTTCAACAAAGTTAAAATACTGCATCTTGTCACTTTTTTTGGTTCTTCATCAATCTTATATATATATATATATATATATATATGAGTGACCAATAAAAATTATATTTGGCTTTTGTAAGTTTGCTGTTCAGGTGAACTTATTTACATGAAGATTCTGTACGTAAGAGCTGGTCTTGGATTCGAGACTCTTTTGATGGCTGGGGATCCATTATATGTACAGAACACTAATGTCTAATGAGGGTCGCAGTAAGTGCCAATGTGGAAAGAGACCAAAGGTCAGGAGGTCAGATTGTCTCATGTTTTAAGAGATGTTTGGGGTAACGTAAGGGTTGTACGGTCAAATCGACGGCCCGCGTGAAAAGTACAGTAGAGATTATTATTGTTAGGCCGACGACCCGGCTGTCCGTCCGTTTGGTTCAGTTCAACTGATGGCAGTGCAATCAGAACAGGTTTCCCTTCAGCTGAGAAAAGCGCAAATAAAATCCAGACCTTTACGTGTGGTCATATGTATAACATTGACACGGATTCACTCAAATCATAAATCACACCGTTTTCAAGCACGGGTTTCCTGGTGTGGAGGCGGAGCATGAGATGATTGACAGCACAGCTGGGTTGATCTGCGACGATGAAGCGTGGTGCGTCTGGGGTTTATCGAAGGGAACGAGAGGCCGTGTGGATATCTTGTAGGTCGGCTCAAACCCTTCACATGTCTTTTGGCTCCAGTTTGCTGGACATCTCAAACAGCAGGTTCTGATTGTCGATGACCTGCAGCTGCCTCACGTACGCTTTCGTCTGGAGGTGAGAGGGGGACGGCTCGGCCTCCACCACTGTGAGAGAGAAGAAACAAAAGAGATACAAAAGAAATCCATTAAAGCTACTAAAAGAAAGCGATTTTGATATGTATTTCAATAGTTTTTAGTTCAGTCAGTTGGTTAAATTTGCATCCCTATTTCATTTTATGTCATCCTTGTTTTATTAGAATAAAATAAGCACCTTATTTTACTATTTCACTGTCATTTTTAAATGGGTTTTTTATGACTTTTCCAGTCATTTGTTGCTAGATTTTGGAGTGATATTTAAGTTTATTCATTTTAATTAAATAATAAGAAAAGATAAACTCAGACAACTTAAAGAAACAGGTTTAACTCAGCATGCAAGCAATATTTAGCAATATTTAGTTCTGAAGATAAAAAGATCTCTCTATTTTCACTATTGGAAGTTCAATTTTTGACTATTTTGATTTTAAATATGCTTTTTTAAAGTGCATGTACATGAGTATTTCACAGTATTCTTCAAGTATCTGGATTTAATCTGAAAGTGAAACTTGGGTTGACCACTTGGTGGAGCGGTAGAGCTGAGATACCAATGTGAACATTCAACCTGTCACTCACAAACACACACGTCCAGCTGACCAACCTTAAGAGAGACAGAGAAAAAACTGCAAGAGGAGAGAGAGAGAAAGAGAGAGAGAGAAAACAGCTCTTTTCAGCAGCTATGAATAACTGCACATTGTCCTCTCTGATCTCGAGAAAAAAACCTGTCACTCCGCCTCTGCATCAGTTTCAGTTGTCAATCATGTGTTCTGGCACGACGGATGCTGCTGCAGGTGAATGCAGATCCAAGAACAACTTCCCCTAAGCTCTCCAAACCCAAAGCACTAGCCTGAGGAACATTTATTGATGTCTGGTTGATCTTTTATAGAGCTGAAGACCTAACAGATACACGGGTTTATTTCAAATTAATACCAACAGGTGTTTCTCCTGAAAGTCCTTAGAAGATATGAACACCGTTTCTTGAGATCTCTTGAAGAGAATACAAATGTGATTTTAAAGAGCTCTCATCCCACTTCTTTTTGGCGAATATAAATCACAAAACTGATCAGAGTTCCTGCTGAGATCCGCAGCATCCCTCCTCTGACAGCAGGAGCGCATTAAAGACAATTACACAGTCATTAAGTCAAACATCCGAGAAGCTCCTCCAAAGTTCATCTCCGATCTGATTTTACGCGAGCGTGAGGAGCTACGTAGAAAAAATCTTTTTTTCCATTTAAACTGATGCCCTCTGGCCTGTACACATCACTAACTCATGGACACCAGCACCAGTCTGCCAAACATAAAGATAAATATTATTTCGGAAAAGAGCTTCTACCGCATGTATGGAGTGGTTTAAAATGGCTTCTGCGCACCAGACTGAAAAAAGTCCAGTGTGCTTGGCTGTGCATCCGTTCGTCTAATGGAAATGGATGAGAGCAATGCACTCAGGTAGATGAAGACAGAATGAGCCCGGATAATTACAGGCCTCATTCAGAGGGAAAGACAGAAAAATAAGGACCCTGACAAACCGAGACCTGCCGCTCGACTTCAACACGCTGACGTCACTGGAGAGACGATGCGTAGCAACTAAACAAAGAGCTCAAAAATAATAAAGTAATAGCCAAGGGGGGTTATTTTCTTTAAGTCGTTTAAAAAAAACAAAGTTGACTCTAGTTACAGCGTTCCGAAATTATAGTTAAACTATAACAAAGACCCTTTAAGGCATGTTGATTCACTTGGCGGCCATCTTGGTAACACCCCCAAGCAGCTGTTTTCTCTGTAGATACAAACAAATAAAGATACAGTCTGCTTTACTGGGTTCTGTTAAGATTGCAAAAATGCTTGCCAAATCTGAAATAAAATCAAACAACAATAGTATGATATACTCAAATCAATTTGTTTTCCGATTGGTAAAGTGAAGGTGCATGCAGCGTTTTTACTTAATAAACAAAAACTATTAACAAATATTAATTATCTGTATTAATTATTCGCTATAAATAAAAGTATACATTATTATTAATAATAATAATAATAATATATATTTAATGTAATATTTATGTATTTATTATTAACATAATACTAATACATATTACATATTTTGGTATGAATTATTATGAATATTAGTCATAACTACATAATTTAATATATGGTTCTCTGCTCCAAACATCTCATTCAAAACTCTATTTAAAAAAGAATTGTTATGTAAACCCTTGATCACATTTAGCATTTGATGATCATTATGATCAAAAAAATGATGAAAATAATGCTATGCATAACAACCTCAAAATTAGCAGTTACTTGAAGAGAAAGCGAAAGATTTGTCAAGGTGTGATAGTGCAGGCGGTCTCTTTGCACAGCGATGCAAAAGGCGAATCGATGCCTGCGTGGGCGCGAACCGAGTCACGACTTTGCCACCCCGTCGAACGTCACGGTTGACATGGAAACTGTGTTTTGTTTTTGTGATTGTTGAGGAATCTATCTAGGACATGTGGATTCCAGCACGTTGGCATTGAAACCAAAAGCACAAGTAAACGTTAGTATAAAAGGTAATGATCTTACTGATCTAGGAGCAGCTTCTCAAACACTAAATTGTTTCCTGAACTACACAACAAAAAGATCCCAAACTGCCAAAACAGGTCTATCACCCAATGGTAGTACAAACAACATAAACAAGTTGTTGCCCATGAAGTGGGCATAATGTTGTGAAGCATTGCCCAGCTGTTGCATGTGTGTTGTGGGCGTGTGTGTTTTGAAGTGGTGCCCTGTAGCGCGTGGCCCCCCGAGGGCTGTGCTGTCCTCAACAGATGGGCTGTGGCAGGGTGGAGCAGAAGTCTCAATGAATTAATCCACTAAGACAGGTGTGTGTGTATGCAGGTATGTAATGTTGGCGTGTGGAGACATGCTCTAGTTCTTAAGTCTTTCTGACGGTGTCTGTCAGGCTGTCTGTGGGTGTATGCAGAGACGGGTGTACGTGTGTGGGTGAACAGTACATACTTAGCTGACTGCTCCTATACCGCCTGATGCTTCGAACCATCTCGGCCACTTTGTGCTGAGGGAGGAACAAAACAATACTTATATGACACTCCTTCCACAGTTTTAAAGTAACACACCACATGCAGCTACAGCCAGTTCAATAATCTAAACCTATGATGCATCATATAGTTGCATTTGTTTTGTTTTCATCCTATAATAAGGCTGTATTAGATAACATTAGTAAATGTGTTACATAACATGAACTAATAGTTTTCAGCATTTATTCATCTTAGTTAATGCAGATACAAATATTCATGTTTATTGTGTGTTAACTAATGTTTACAGTGACTTCAAAAATGCATTAGTAAATGCTGAAATAAATATGAACTAAAATAAATAAATGCTGTAGAAATACTGTTTATGGTTACTTCATGTTGGCTAATGCATTAACCAATGTTAACAAATGCAACCATATTGTAAAATGTTGCAAAAGATTTATTTTAGAAGTATGCTTAGTGTTTAGGTCTGTATAGAATGTAACTAACTTTGTAAAAATAATACAATAGTATGATATACTACAAAAGATCAAATAATATTTTTGAATAGTACAAAACACATAAAATTTTATACATATATGAGTGAGTTATGCTAAAATCTATCGATAGTATGTCCTCAGTTAGCTTGGTAAATGCAAGTCTGTGTGTGTGTGTGTGCATGCGTGCATGCGTGTACGTGTGTGCACATCATTGCTTCCATAATATATGCCAACTCACCATTTTTTCAAAATTAACCAGTTCCCCATGGAAAGACTTACAGCTCTCATGAAGGAAGGTCAAATCTGCAGAGAGAGAGAGAGAGAGAGAGAGAGAGAGAGAGAGAGAGAGAGAGAGAGAGAGAGAGAGAGAGAGAGAGAGAGAGAGAGAGAGAGAGAGAGAGAGAGAGAGAGAGAGAGAGAGAGAGAGAGAGAGAGAGAGAGAGAGAGAGAGAGAGAGAGAGAGAGAGAGAGAGAGAGAGAGAGAGAGTGAATGCATAATAAAAGAACACTTATGTAATGGTATGTCATCCTGCCATCACTTGTTCAGTCTGGCATCTTGCAGAGATTAAGTGAAGCTTGACTTGTACATAGTAAAACAGACAGTGGGAAAAGTGAACATTCATAAAGTCAAGATCTGTTACTAGTCTACTGTATACCTGAGAGAAAGACATTGTTTTTATACCATTCCAAATTTAATGTACATTTGTAGATGTATGGTGTCCATTCCAGTCCAGTGTCTGTTAAATTTCAATAAAATAAAATCTTTTTCACATAAAAAATATTCTGGAACTTTTCCCAAATATAAACATCACTATTATATTGCTTAAAAGTAAATATGAATATGAAAAATACAGAGCATCTTTACGGGGGGTTTTCTGCAAATAAATGCAAAGAGAAATTTAGGGCTTTTCCTGATTCTAGAGCTTGTGCTTTGACATCTGTGTTTTGTAGTCTATAGAACTCAGCACAGAGTTTGATGCTCAACTGATCCTGACAGACTTGAGTCATGACTACCGGGAAAGAGACTGAGACTGAGAAAGTGAAGAGATGTACATAGAGATTACAGACATGAGCAGGAGAGAGAGAGAACAGATGGGTGAGAATATAACTGCTGCCTATATATCAAAAGCGTATAAGCACAAGAATAAAAGTGTGTGTATGCAGATACAAGGGCGAAGATTTTGTCAAAAGATTGTCTCAAACAGTCTAGTGTCACTTCTTCTAAGAAACTTCTCAGACAATTATATACATATGTTGAGAGTATTTACAATAGCTTCACAATACATGTGGATAACATTCAGATCTTTTGGTCTTGGGAATTTGTTTTGCAGACTTTATCATCATCGCACACACTCTGTCTGAGTATCAGACGTTGAGATATTTAGGAGACACATATGACAGATGCAAAAGACTTTTCTGTAAAGAAAAAAAGTGAGATTTTAAAGAGATTTTTTTCTTCCTATTATTACACGATATAAAGCATGAGGGGACTACAGCTACTTTAAAAACAACACACTCTCGCATTGTTGTGTGGCGTGTCAATATATTTCCAGCACCCTTATAGTTTAGCGTCTGAGAAAGTTTGCTTTGAGACGCACAGCAAGACATCATTGTTAGTCTGTGAATGCGTTGCTGCTATTCATTAAGACTTTATATTACATGCAGACATTGTTGTGTAGGTGTGTGTATTGTTAATGTGCATTTATGTGGCCCCAGGTGTATGTTTGGCCCCGCGGGGGTCCGCGGTTCTCTATACACAAAGCTGCCGAACAGAGGGGCATTAATTAATGAGGCGGAGCTTTTCTGAGCGACTTTAAATCGAGCCGCCACAACAGGAGGGAACTTATATGAACACATCTGGAAAGCAGCAGGAGACAGAAACCAGTTTACCATGACTGTGTGCTTGTGTATGTTTCACTTTAAATCTATGAACAGGTTCTGCTAGGGTTAAGGTACAGGAAATATGGATGATAATCACGCCTTAGAGAGGTGTGTGTCTTACCCTTTAGCAGCAGTGGAGTGAAGGGTATGAGAGGAGCTCTCAGGCTTGCTAGAAGGTCCCTGTATGACTTGTGGTTCCTGGATGGGTCCTGTACCAAACACAAATATGATGGTCAGCATTATAAATGTTCTCTGGATTCTTGTCCAGAGGTTGCTCTTGTATAGCTCAAGAGACATTCCCTTAAAAATTCTGACATCATTTACTCAACACAAAAGATATTTTGTAGAATGTTTTAATCTTTTAATAATTCCTTTAAAATAAAAGATACATTCAAATTGTAGTCTTCATGTATGCTTCATTTCATGCTTTCATTTTGTATATAATATAATATCAAATTTTGTCCAATAAATAGCTTAAAGGTTTATTGTTTTGTCCATTTTGTAACACACACACCTCATACTTTGATGGTTTAATCTAAGCTGAAGGGGCATTAAGACATAATGTTAGGTCCTTTGCTCAGAGGATTGTTTGTCTCATTGATGTCAACTAAGATAACATGAGAAATTCAAGGCATCTTATTGTTGGTTAAAACTCACCGCAATGCTCTCATATTGCTGAAACTGCTTCCGGAACTTTCCTGGTAAACCCTATCAAACAGACACATACATGCAGTTAAGGCTGACACAATTCACATGCCATCAAATGACCACATTGTAAAAAGAAATGTTGGTTCAACTTAAAAAAATAAGTAACCTGGCTGCCACTTAAAAGTTAACTAAAATTTTTTTACAGTGCATGTATTGAAAACAACAATTCCAGCGTTACTGATGCAACGTTTTGTGTAATAGATGTGACATATAAACACGGAATTGTTACCAATTTGAGACGCACTTCATTAAATCTTTTTAAACTTTAAGAGAGCCCTTACATGGCTATTTGAACCATCTGTGATACCAGTACAGTAAAAACTTTCTCCATGGTAAGGTTGACAGTTGAATGGAATTGCCCACATGTGAAAGCCTGCGTTTTTTTCTTAAATAAACTTTGGCATTACAGTTAAAGGTAGACATGGATATATTTCCTTTTGCTAATTCAGTTCTGTTACCATGACAACTGCTAATAGGCTCCTGCCAAGAACGCTTCTTAGGAACAGAGAGTAGGCAGAGGTGCTAAAAGTGTGTGAGTGCAAGAGAGAAACAGTGAAAGACGGAGAATCAGAACAAATGCACTTACTTCCCAGGTCAGGCGTAGGCGACTGACTGCAGGATTGTCCAAACCCAAAACCAGCGCCAGAAAAGACAGCAGATCCTGCTGCTGTTTACATCTAAAACACACACATACACAACTGTTAAAGCATGCAACTTTTCTTTAAACCAAAGGGGCCATATCATCTATCGTTTTTCTTCTGACTTAGTCTGAGTTACAGGTTATTTTTGTTATTCTACCTTAAACACGTAACTTCTACATGTCCGTGACCTTTTTTATGACTGACAAGCAACATCGCGTGTGAAATGACTAACAACACCCCCGCCGAGTCGCTGAATACAGAACAGGTGTTGATGCAAGTGGGCGGTCATATGCTAACACGTTTGTGGTTCTGACGTCAATACTCGTACAATATTTGAATAAGCATGCACACACTCACAAGGCTGCAATCTTTATGAACTTGCGCAGCAGCTGTATCCTCTTTGGAAGCGACTGGCACTGCAGGATCTCCGTGGCGACCCAGTGCTGCACCTCGCTGCACCGCTGCAGTATCAGTTCCAGGTTGAGGGGGCGCCAGCGAGCCTGTTCCCCATGGAACACGTAACACACAAACTCCACCTGTTCAAACAAACCCAGATATAAAATCAGCCATGAACGGGGATTAAAACACATGAAAATCATTGCATAACATCCCCAAGATTTCTTTTACCTATTTTTGCTTTGCAAAGCTTTTAAAGCATTTTCCTGGAGCACACAATTAAAGGGACAGTTCCCCTAAAAACGAAAATTCGTTCATCATTTATCTATCCTGATGATCCTGACTTTCTTGCTTTGCAGAACACAAAAGAAGATATTTTGAAGAATGTTGGTAACCAAACACCATTGGCCCCCCATTGACTTCCACTGTATGGATACAAAACTGCGGAGACATTTCTCAAAATATCTTCTGAGTTCTACATTCATATACAGGTTTTGACATGAGAATGAATAAATTATGACATTTCTTTGTTCTGTTTAGAGTGAACTATTCTTTAAACTAAGCCTTTAAATGATACAAACAGGGAAGACTCACATAAAAAAAAACTACTAAGTGTGCATTTTAGTCATAATCTGTCTTTGTACTGACCTACCCATTGGAATACATTATTTTAGGATTTAGCATTAAAATCAACATGAACTCCAAAATGTCAAAATCATTAGACTAGGGCATAGCTGACATTTATTGTCCATTCTAACATCTTGAACATTACAGATCCTAAACTCCTCATTAAAGTCTAATTACAACCAAAGTCTTCTGATCTTTAAGTGTCCAATTAAGCATCTTTAGAAAGCTCTGTGGGCTTAGCAATATCCTTTTTTATGATAATATATTTTATTCAACTAATATCACCATGCCATTCAACAACTTTATGGGGCCATGTTTGTGTTGTAGACTCTTTGCAGAGCTCTGGTTTGAGGGCCGAGATGTCCTGACCTCATGCACACAGCTGAACAGCTCCCAGTCAAACACCACCAGCTGATTGGCCACCTCCTCTGCGCTCATGTCATGGAGTTTGCTGTCACCCGGTGACCAGTGGATCTCCTCTGGGAGGGGTATCTGAAGAAGATATGAGGGTGAGAACAGGACAATAGACACGGACCCCTATATCAAATTTAATGGTCTAATCAGTTTGGGTATTTGAATAACTTTTGGTTGAACAATGATTTTGATGCTGATCCACTGCTTTTAAAACGTATTCTGATTCAATTTTAATACAGATTTGAAAAAACGAGAAACGAATTATTATTACATAACAGGAAAATAATGTTTTGCTATTCCACTTGAATTATTCTAATTACGTAATAGCAACACAGGGGGGCGTTACCAACTTTGCCGACCTTCTTCTTAAGTAATCCTAGAATAAATAATTTTTCCAAATGATTGTCACATATACAGTACGCTTAGAGTCGCTATTTATAAGGGTCACCATGGCAACATCCCTCCCTCTCCCCTCATCACTGTCTGGCACACGGTTCTCACCAGGCTCTCCAGCTCCGTTGGCTCGCAGGCGAACAGGTGGGTGTTGACACCCAGGGTTGTGAAAACAGCCTCGTCGCTGGGACGGAACACGGCCTTCTCTGAAACAAACACAGATTGGGTTGGGACATTAAAACATTTAACCCCAAACATTTACATTTCCCACAACAATCATAAGAACGTAAGCATAACAGAGTCTTATTAGTATCGATTATAGTTTAAACTTTGGTGACTCTTACCTCCAGATGAGGTGACCGCCACCAGTATGAGGTTGGCCGGTTGGGTGGGTTGATCCTCGCTGTACTGGAGCTTCTCTTTCACCAGAGCTAAGATCTCCCCGACGCGACATGACAGGCGACTGCGAATGGTCACGTATGAGTGATCTGGTGTGTAAACCCTGCAGAAGACTGATCAAGACCCAGATAGTCAGTTTTGCTTTTCAACAAGACAATACACACACTTTCAATGACCTATTATATTTCCTATTACAAATACAAAGTTATATAACGTTTCTTTTACACAATTGACCAATTCACTTTTAGGTAACCGATCATTAAACCATTTCCTGCATTATTTTAGCACTCGGAGTTGTCTTAAGTATGTAAAGTATTGAGTTTCTTTCCTTTCACCAGCCGCAGCTCCACTCAAACAAAAGCAGAGCGCGGGTCACTGGAGGATTCGGGGTCAGCAGCGTTTTGTACTGTCAGATTGCCTATTGATTAAGGTCTGGGAAATCACTTAGCTTGGCTTGGAGTCCCATTCTATCAGATGAGCTCATTGAATCTACAAAACTTGGCAGACGCTCCATGTGACCCGATTTGTCATCTTGGTCTGAATGAAATGGAAGCGGACTGGCACTTTTACAAAGAAGGATGAATAAGATGATTCACTGAAACTATTCTCAGGAGCGTTTCTGCACAGCTAAGCAAACCAGAAGGTTATTATAGTCGTGAATCAATTCATCAATTAGACAGTTTGTACTTTCGCTGAGTATTCATTAGTCTATGATAGTGATGCAGTTTGGGGTTTTTTATTGTGTTTGTAGGAAATTCTTGTTAGAATTTCAGAGCTCTTAAAATAAAATAAATGTAAAAACTATTAATGTTAATGTTAATTAATGTTTAAAAAAAATTGCATTTTTGTTTATGTTCATTTCAGATACTGTAAATGTTTTAATTTGGTTTTCATTAGCAATAACGCAACTGGTAACCTTATGTAAAATTAAATCACTCTATGAACACATACTCTCATCTGAGCCACGGAAAGCCTCTCGAGGCTGTAGACAGGCATCGATACGCCGGAAGTGTCGGAAGAGTGGACGAACTTGCTTCTTACGGCTCTCCTTGTCCTCCTCCGCTCTGTTGGAAATACACATTCAGCTGTAAATAATTAAGTCATTTATTTCTCTTTTAAAGACATTAACAGTGCAAATGAAATGCATTGAAGTGCATCTGAGGATTATTGTTGAGTATTTTAACTGTTTGTTATGGCTGGACTGCGAGAAATTTCAAACTTCAAAAAGGCAAAGCACACAGCGTCTCAGAGTGGAAATGGCATCGGTTTTATTGAAACAGACCTTTTATGTAAAAAAGACCGCAGTGCTGAATAAACCATAAAAAATAAACAGACTAAACAGACCGTTAGCTATTTCATAGGCCAGAGAAAGAAACATTTCTTAAATTCTCTAAACTGGGTTACAAAAAACTGTATGAAAAAGACAACTGTCCTAATGAAAAGCTTTAATGACACAATCAGTAACAAAACACATTAAAGTCTAAACCTGTGCACAGAACCAGCATCTGATTCTAAAGCTCTTAAAGGGCCACTGCCCGATTTAATATTCTTTATGTATTATGATCTCCTGTTCCTAAGTTTTATAAAAACATTTCTAGCTTGTATTAACATTAGTGTGGTGATTTGCTGCGTACGGGCTTTGTAGTATTTCAGTCCAGCGCTGAAGCTTCAGAACGTCCTCCACCAATTCCGGGAAACGGCTGAGATCTTGAACAGCGCGCAGATACAGTTCCTGAAAAAACACGAGAGGAAGAAAACAGAGAAGCAAATGATGACGATGTTTTCTGTAGTAATGAGAAACAATTGTGTAAACAGTACGATATAGCTTCTGGCCTGAGCCCTGACTTCAAAAACCACTCGCGGGGAACAACAGAAGAACTAGAGGTTTAAAATAACCTTTGTGTGACTGTGCGCCAGAACTGAAAATCCAAAATAGAAAAAAGCTCAATTCTAGAACACAGGTGTGTTTGTCTTTTATTAGGAGGTGAAACTAGATGAAAAACTACATTTTTCTTAGTATGGGCTTTTTTTTTAAACATTGTTACCATAGTAACCATCTTAAGACTGTCAAACGACTCAAATTAACTGCACAAAATACACACATTTGCATATATTCTGGTACGTATGTACATTTGCTTTGTTCATATTTGAGTATTTTTGTGTGTGTGGTACCTTCGGGAAGGTACTGGACCGTTCTCCCTCCTCCTGCAATAAGTCTCTGTACGTATCCAGATATCGGAAGGCCACGGTCAGAACCGCAAGTTTCCGCTCTGCTCCATCCCAGCCGGGCCAGCTTTCACCATGCTTCCCGTCTGCACTGAATCTGAGCCCGCGGTTAAGAAACAACATACTACCAGCCAACACATACACACCTGCGTTCACTTTTAATGAGAAAAAAATGAATATAAATGTACACACATGTCTACACCTGTATGTCCAGAGTAAGCTCTTTAAACAGACATACATGATCTCTCGGGTCTGGATTGTTTCTTTCTGGTGTGCCAATGACTATGGAAGTTTTATTGGTTAAGCAAGTTTAAAAGTCCAAAGGTGATATATGGCTGGACATCCAAACCCCCCCAAAAAACAGAGGTGCACGTGGATATACGCATGCTCAGACAGCCGCTGTCCGATCACCTAATACAGATGTAGGTCTGGAAAAACAAAATCTACAGCTCTGTGGCCAGACAGACAGAATAATTACAACCTTTGAAAAGTATTGAGGGCGATGGAACACACCCATTACACCCACACACACTCACACGAACTCACTCACGCTACAACATAAACACACACACGGATCCTTCTGTGCAAGCACCGTTACATAAGTCAAAGCGTAAGTCACGCTCTAAGCATTTGAGGAAAAACAACCCTTTTTCAGTATGTAAAACGAATTCTGCAACGACTCTCTGCGCCCTGTTCCCGATCCTAAAACGCAGGAAAGAAATTTCAGTATCCTAAACCTCTTTTGCAATAACAATCAGGAGCGAGTCTAAAATGTAAAAAGGCCCAAGAGTACGTGCTTCTGCCTACATCTAGAAACTCTATATCAGCAGCCGCCACCTCCGTTCGGGAGCCGCCGGGCTGCTGCAGTAAACGAAGTCTGCACGAGTCCTGGATCGCGGTTTGTACAGCGGTTTGGAGCCCGGCCAGAGCGACTCCTCCGGGAGCTCGGCCTGTGAGCTTTGATCGCTCAGCCACTCAAAAACTGTGTGTGTGTTGAGCTGAAACAAGTGTGCCCAAAGTAAAGTTTTTAGAAGAGACTTAGCAGGAAGCAGACGTGTTTCCACAACAAAAGATCTGATCGGGCCTGGATTAGGTCAAGTCAAAAACCGGGGAAAAGGTGTGGAAGTGGAGAGATAAATGGCAAGGAAATGGAAGAAAGATCATTATGAGAAGGAGCGGTGCTGGAAGTCGGAGAGATTAGCAGGGGACACTGATTGCCGCATGCAGACGTGTGTGTGTGTGTGTGTGTGTGTGTGTGTGTGTGGAGGGGGTCAAAAGATCTGCAGACACGCTGCATCAGGAGCACTGAAGCGTGCAGACAAACCTTCCTAAGAATACCTTTATGCTTAAAGCCCAGAGACAAGCCCCTAGACGCCATTATGGTTGGGGGGCTGCACTTACAGAAGGAATGTAGGTCACAGAATGAAAGATGGGGGGGTGTAGAGAGAAGGGTGTCCCCTCTTCAATCCCACACACACATTCTGTGACACAACGCCTAAAGCTAACAATACAAAAACATTCCCTACATGCACCTTATCTGAATATTGGCAGCCTCTGTGGCTGGAGAGGGATTCAGGTTAGCTTGATGTAGACTAGCATTGCAGCTAATTGGTAAATCATTTTGTCCCCGCTTAAACAGCCCATGCGATTGCTTTTAGCCCCCCGCAGTAGAAAAATGCAGAGTTTCTCAGCTGCGTGTGTAATGGGGTGTTTCAGGCAGATAATTCTGTTTGTTTAGAAAGATCTGGACGGCAAAGTTTCAAAGCAAAAGATACATTTCTGAGTCAAGCTCTTTTATGAAGTGTTCTGAAAAGAGACCGAACAGAGAAAACTGTTAGACGTGATGTAGCGAGAATGATTTAGTCTAGTAAAGATGACCCTGAATCTCCACAGGAAAAAGACGCAAATGAGATCTCAATAATATCAGTTTCTCCTAGACAGAAATGAGGTGAAATGGAGTCTTCTGCTTGTAAAATTTATATCCACAGAAAAGCACCACAATAATCTTACAAAGAGATCTCAGCAATGTCTCAAATATAGCTTAGATTTGCCTAAAAATCAAAGTCTCAAAATTGAGAAATGTAAGCTGCAAATCAGTTATTTATTATTTTATTATCCAATTAATAGCTTTCCTGTAGCTCAGTGGTCAGAGCATGGCGCTAGCAACACCAATGTCATGGGTTTGATCTCAGGGATTGCACATTTCCCAAAACAAATGTATAGTATGCAATGTAAGTCGTTCTGGATAAAAGCGTCTGCCAAATGCATAAATGTAAATGATCGATTTATTTGTTTTTTTTAAAAAACACTTACTGCGCAAACCCAGATAGCACAGGACATCAGTAAGATGTCTGCTAAAGATCTGGAAAAACATCTGATAAACATCTTAGAAAAGGCACTTTATGTGCATTCTAAATCATAAAGACATCTAGAAGTCTAGATGTTTATGACAACTGACAGAAGACATCTCTGAGATGTATTGCAGATAAGCAAACAATCAACAAAAATACGTCTTGCAGATGTAAATGCAGACATTAAATCCCAGGTGTATGTGTACTATAAGAAGTACATAAAAATCTGTGTTAACCTGACCTTAACTCGATTCACAGCGCTTTTGTATCTTTTTTCAACAATAAATAAAGTAACTTTAAAGTTTCAAACAGAGACAAGAGTTACAGATTTATTAATTAGCTTGAATTCATTTCTCATTGAATTTGACTAATACCAAATAAGTATGCTCTGCACATTAACTGAGACTGAGAATGAATGCTTAACAGCTAGTACTACACCTTGCAGTCCAAAAGCACTTAATTCTCTAGAAGTTTGTGGATGGCCACTAAAGATTAACAGAAGCTACAAGACGCACGTCTGACACTTATGTTCACAGAGGAAAGGATACTGTTGAAGCAAGACCTGCTGGAACTTGTCCGGGGCCAAGAAGATCGGGTGTGTCAACATGAAGTCATCTAGGAGTATTTCTGAAAAGAGAGAAGAACACGGCCTCATTACTGACATCATCACGATCTCTAAACAACACATTCATGTTTGTCTGAACAAACCTTTGTTTTGAGAACAGCGGAAGCACAGACTAATGAAAGAGTAGAACAGTGGAAATAGCTGTACGTGTTTGACAGGTTGTGAAGACGCACTCATTTCGCGTGTGTTCAGAAGCAGCGTTGAACTTCACAGCCACAGCTCTCACCTTTGCTAACTTTTTCATTTCAAGGACAGCGAGATTGTGGGTAAAATAAATCAAATTGCTTCCTGGCCCAGTTTGGAGCGCAGACACTCCCAGAAGCTGCAGCGATCTGCTGTACACGCATATCAGACACTTGCAGCCGAGCGCGACTGCGGCAACACGTTAGTTTGTCTGTACATTAGCATTACTGCACACTAAACCGCGCGGTTTTAGTGCCGCACCGCCTTAAGCAAGAGTCATTAACGAAATTGCTTGTATAAACATTGAATCGTAAACGTAACAAGAGCGCGACTTTGAAAAACTGAGGCATTAGAAATGTGCATACGTGTTACTATCTTTCAATCTCGGGCGCATTTTGACAGGGAGATTTTGGGAAACTGTATTTTGGCTGACGACAGGACATGATGCTCATTATGTATCTGGGTTATATCAATGTGGAGCGCATAAATCATTGATATTTAACTGTTAAAAATGTGATCGCCGAGGGGAGCGAGAAAAGAGTCAGTGGCACAAAATGAACACAGTTGTGTGAAAATAAGCTGGAGCACGTGCCACATCATCTATGAGCATGTTACCCTGTTTGACAACCAGACCGTGCCTAAATACATTTGTTATTGTTTTAAAATCCTTGTCTAACATCTTTGGTAAAAATGTTTAGGTTTTGTGCTACTTGTCTATTAAATGACATGCATTTGGTTTGACATTTTCTAATGCAAGTATCCATGTGAATAACGGGTCCTGTGAATGTACATTAGAGGGCATGCAAGTGTAGCTTCTTTCACATCTTGAAAGGCTGCAGATCTCTTACGGTTGCCGTGGCAACTCTGACTTTAAAGGCTGTATGGCGAGCCAGAAAAAAGAGAAACACGCAGACAAAATACAGATGTACAGAGAAATACAGATGCAAAGAGAATCAAGGTAAACCCCACAAAAAAACAAATGACATGCAAAATATGAAACGTTTGGTTAAGTTGGCAGGCCAGGCAGTCAGTGAGCGAGTTCATGTGAAAAACCGGATCGGAAGAAGTAGAGGTGGAGTCACCTGGGTTCATTACTATCTTTGATAGCTGCTACGTCCTCACAGACGTGTTAACAACCAAACAGAAGACAAGTCCAGACTGAAACCTGTCAAGAGCCATGAGTAAATAACCAAGTGCTATATCGAAGATATCAACCCTAGAGTTCAGTTTAGGTCTCCAAGCCAAGCCAATATTTCATGACTTTTCCTAATCTTATGAGAACTAAATATAAACAAAATATACACTTGATAAAACACTTCAACCCAGATATAAACAAATGAATGAATACATACATTTCTCTGACTACACTGTATACTGCTAAACTCCTGTCCAGTTTATTTTACACTGGCAGAAACAAAGTCTTTGATACGGTACGGGTCACATTTCTGACTAGCGTGCGATTACTTTGGTAAAACAGAGGGATATTGTTTCAGCAATAGGGTTTCGATTAGAAACGCATTTAAACAGGACATGAGGGTTAAATAAACGGTTCTTTTAGCCCGTAATGAGCGTGTTAATTGTAAACGTTGACTGGATTCTTCTGAAGCTTTTTCTGAAGTATTTAAGCTATATGTCAACGTGTGGGTCTGTTCACCCGCCTCAGGAGTATAGCATTAAGCAGAAAGAATCGCAGGAATATTCACAGCAGCACGAACGTTTACTGCATCCAGCTGTCCTCGCTTCACACGTCTGGCTTTGACTAAACAGTTTTGGGCCAAAAATTCAGTTGCAGCTTTATGCTAATAAAAAATTAACACATTAAAATAATTCAAACATTAATATGTGCTTTTTTATTTAACAGCCGCAAAAAAATAAAAGACCATTTCAAAGACCATTTTCATTTTTTTCTGAATTTACTATTTAAGTATGTGTTAAGTAAAATTGTTACTTTTGTTTTAATTTTGCACTACTAACATGATTTCTCCCAAATTTCTATTTGCATTTATTTGCAAAAAATGAGAACTAGAGAAAAATAACAGAAAAGATGCTCCGTATTTTTTCAGACGTCAAATACTGCAAAGAAACAAGTTCATATTCACTTTTAAGAAATACAACAGTAATATTTACATGTATTTAGGAAAGGTTAAAAGATATTTTCATGTGTCTTGTCATGTTGTCAGTCTTTCCCATTGCTGTTGAATGACTTTGAGGTTTGATTTTGTTGAAATTCAACAGACACTAGACTGGAATGACCACAATACATCTAGAAATGCTGCTTACATGTAAATTTGGAATGGTCTCTTAATTTTATATTATTAACCATGGCATCCACCTGTTTATTTCATGGTTATTTATTTAATGACGCCTATATATTTAGCCTAAACATAAACCAGCACGAAGCTCTACTGAAAATCTAAATATGACCTCACAAGCTAATTTCTCAATTTAATCTCTCCTTTGACTGCGCCCACATCCTCCAGCATTCTTTCATCAATCTTTCGACTTGCGTTTACATTATGAACGCATAAAGTGTAGCAAATTGACACGAGTAGGAGCAGAACAAAATCTTTCACCTACACGCACACACACGCACATACGGTCTAATGCAAAGCTGCACATGCATTCTCCCCACCATCACATGTGTCCTTGCCCTCATACCGTGAGAACAAACAGGAGTTCAGACAAACACGCATCAGCATCAGATAAAGGGAGGGAACGGGGCGTGTGCGCAACTGAAGGCCGTCTGGATACGTTCCGGTTTTGGCTGAGTAAATGTCCTTGACAGACCTAAACTTAGGAAAAAAAAACTTCCAGAAATATGAAAAAGCAATCGAATGATTCTCTAGGTGGGTGCAGTTGTGTTTGTTTGTCATGCGTGGGTTGGGCCGGGACACCTCTAGGTTGGGGGTGACACTCAATAAATGGTTATCAAGTAAAGAGTGCTCAGAGCTCCAGCTGCACGGATGCGGTTCATGTAGATTGTAATCAGCTGGAGAAGGGAGGCTGGGATTTCAGGAGAGCGGAATGGAGAGGACCGGGGTGGCGTTACATAAACCATGATAGACATTCCGTTACCATGGAGGCCCTATCGCATCTAAACCTCCCACTACCCACACACGCTCTCCAACCCCCCCCTCGCCACCCTGCTTTATCCATCTCTTTCTCGCATTGGTGCTTTTTGGCATGACGGTCCGTGTGTGCACATTGTGTGGGGGATCTGTGTTTATTCTCCGGGGCTGTCTGCACTTGTTCTCCATATCTGCTTGATCTCAACCCCCTGCAAAATCTGTCCACTCTGGGAGGCATTTCACCCATCGACTCCCATCTTTTCTTTGGATCGTAACACAAAACACGATCATTGACATGCAAATGTGCTTTGGCAGACCGCCAACTATAAGTTAATACACCAAAGCCACTGGAGGACTGAAACAACAAAACCATCCTTTGAAATGAATGCTTGAATACTTGCGGTAAAAAAAACTTTTCATACTGTTGGAGGGAACAAAGCAGGTGCAAAGGAAAATAAATACGTTATATGTCTATCAAAGTGTGCGAAAGCAACACAAAAGCAAAAATGATGGCGACAAGGCACCAGTCTGGAAAAGCAAAACATGTGATCTTACTCAAAAAAAAAAAACAGTGCTCGCTGAGTTTAGGAGCACATAATTTTTTTTTTAGATTTAACCCAGTTCAAACTGGCCTCAAGAGAGATTGTTCCTAGAGCAGGACTCACAAAAGCATTTTTAAAAGCCTTCAGTCTGGTCAACAGGGAGAGATGATTCGAAACCACTGCGATTGGTATTACATAAGATAAGAATGAGAGGTAGTTCAAAGCTAAGCATCAGTCCAAGATGTGCCCACATAAAAGCACAACAGTACAAAAACCTGCACACATGCGCAAACACCCGGGGGAACACCCATGCAAACAAATCCAAACCCACAGCAGAGGTAATGGATTCATTTCACACATTTGTTTGCCTATCGTGTGCACGACCTTTGAACTTGGCCCTGAATTAATGCCATAACGCTGCAGGCACTCAGTTAATGATGCTCACGCTTCGAGCGCTTTGCAAATTTTCTTGCAACAAGAAGTTGCAGAATGTGCATTTTGCATCACAATCTGAATTCCTTCAAATGAGGTTCACATCTGCAAAACAGAGTTTCTAAAAACTTTTGATACAAATCCTGTGATAGATGATCATAAAGCTACGTTACTGGTAAATAATAATTTATGCATGCATTTGCATTTTAGCCAAAGGAACTACCGCTCGAATGTATTCAAGCTAAACATTTTACATATTTCTGTACTGTTTATCCAGCAACATATACAAGGAAGATTAAATATAAATACCAATATTACATTAAAAAAATTATCTGGTCTTGGACCTCAAAGAAATACTTTAATTTTGGTTAAATGACCAAAACAATTGTATTTGGAATAACGTGCACTGATGTCTCATGAACAACGTGACCGATGATACTTTGAGTTTAAAATGCATCACACACCTAAATAGTTTGAACAGTCACTTGTTCAAAACATTTTTTAGATAACTGGACACATACAAACTTTCGGATGAAAAATGTGTCACAGTGTCTGCATCCCGTCTCTCTGGGATGTTTCCTGCAGGCCTTCATACATCTAACACATGATTATGATGACAGAAAATCAAAGCTAAAAGCTCCTCTATGTCTATATCCAAACAGATGTTTCATAGTACTGAACAGAAATATAATATAGGTATACTGTTTTACAAAATGTGATATAATGATATGTAGAAAATGACTATAGCTTGATTTTTACAGGCAAATATGACATATGTGTCGTGCGAATGTCTCGGGTTGTGATATAGAGTGATAATTTTTGTCATAATATTGCCTCATAAGTGTTGCATTTTAAAGATATTAAAAATAGTTTAACCTTTAAACTATTCAGAAATAGTATAAGTATTGATTTTCCAGGATCAATGGTCAACATTACAGTTTATTTCTCTTTCCTATGTGCAAAAGCATTCTGAAATGCCTGCATGTCGAAGTTTTTTCAGCCGTCCATATGTGACTGCTTCTCGGTAGGAGTCGTCGCTGCGTGCTAATCACATCCTTCTCGCTAGCATGCAGTGAGGCTGTTCTCAGGCTGTTATTAGGGCTGTCGGTCCAGCCACTGATCCGGGAGCTCGGGGCCATCTGTGTGTGCGTGTGCATGAGCGTGCCGGAGTGCGCAAGTAGCGTGCTGAAAAAGAGCAACCTCTGCTGTCACTTCAAAGGGGTGTCACGTGGTGCATTTTCTATGGTTTGATTCAGGCATTTTTTGTAAAGCATGTGATAAAGAATGAGAGAGAGGGAGAGAGAGAGACTTACAGGAAAAAGAAGACTTCAGGTGCCACCTTATAGCTCAGCTGCTTTCAAAGAAATGTGTCTGCGTATCTAAAGCGTCACAGACGTTCTTTACACTCGCCGTTCTTCCATATACCGTTTGCCTTCTCTTCGTCCACCTCCTCCGAGAGCACCAGTTGCCATGTGAACAGATGCCGAGTTTGAAATGGGCTCCTTCACACAAGAGCATTTGTGCAAAGACCCCACACGCTCGTACAAACATCGATATCAAAACAAGGCCATCAAAGCAAAGCTATTTATACTCTAGCAAAACTTGAAAACAATGCGACAAATACATGAAGGGAACCACAGATACAAATGACTGACACAATGCAACAAACAATGGCATTTCTTCAGCCAAACTGGAAGAGCGTGGTGATGGAGATGCTAAACTCACAAATGCACTATTCTAGCCTTGTGTAAAAGTGATCCATAAATGTTAAAATATGACAACCCCACACACTTACTAGGAAACATAATTGTGTCGCCCCCTCCACACACACACAAACCCTCTGCAAGACTAACAAACTTTAAACAGATCAATATTCGCTATGCACACAGTCCGAGAACAGAGCCGTGGGGGACACCATTACTTTCTCCGGCAGAGAGCTGCCCAGGTGTGTGGATACGCACAAAATGAGTGGGCACAGCCATCGAGAAGGGCAGGGGGATATATCGCTTTTCTTTACGATGTTATGTAAAGCCTCGCAAAGAGAGGCCGGTGAGTGGGTAGCCGTTCCACTCTAATCTCTCGTTCTATTCAAAAGGAAAAAAATGCCAGCATTCCTCCCACACAAACACAGTCTCTCCGATTGCACTGCTCTCTCCTTCACTCCCTCTTTCCGCACATTTCTTTCTCCACACTTTGCATGCTTGCTGAAGATTCTTTTAAAAACAGCCCAAGGACAATTTCGACCCACTGGAAATGAAGTGGGACGGTCCTTACACAACCGGGCCTGGAGACCATCTTCAGCTTTCTTTACCTTTCCTATCTTCTGATGATGAAAGGTTAACATTACTGTTGAAATCTGACTCAAAGTATTGGAAAATATGTTTATGTAGCTTATTTAGTCACTCCTGTTTTAATTGGGAAAAAATAACAATATTAAACCACCAGCACTAACACCAATAATAGTTAGACTGCTGATGCCTTGCACTCTGGAACTTTGTTCTAACACGCCAGCCAAGCCAAACTACATCTGCCTCCCGCGTCACAACTGTTAGGTCTAAAGGTACACAGTTATGCAATGATCGACTTGCTAATCTCAGTTCAATAGGCCTGACGGAATCACTACACAATACGCACATTATACACGCACACACAAAAGGCGTCAGTTCACATTCCACAGATAAAGCCGTTGTTGTTATCAAGAGGGTGTGTTGTCTTGGTGTGTAGTAGGTTCTTGGAAATCAGGAATTCCACATGCAAAACACCAGAGGCAACACCACATTAAAGTAAATTAAAGTATGCAGAAGTGTGTTAGTATGTGACTTGTTTATATGTTAAAAATGGTTTCCAAGTTTGTAAATTCATACTTTCACTTAATGCACTTGTAAAGAAAATTAAATATGCACCAAAATGTACAACCAGCTACAAAATGCATCTGTCTACACTCACTTATGTGGGCAACAGCTGGGATATGTGGCTTAATGCTGTGAAATTGACAGCGCATCACAACCGAAGTAGTTTCTTATTTCAGCGCATTACCTTTTGACCCTGGATCAGTGGACTTCCGACAGTCCGTAATCCGAAGTCACTTCACGGACAACAAAACTAGATGAGACAAATTACAAGTCCATTGTTGGCTAATCCAGGATTAGTGGCACTTTTTCAACATTTCACGGGCCCCAATAATGAAAAATTGCAGTGAAAATGTCAGTCTTATCTAAAGGCAAGACAATGACATCCCCCACCTCAGAAAAAAGGGGGACAACTGTGACATCAAATTCATATCAATCATGCTGAAGATACAAAACAGGCGATAAAAATGAACGGCCTCAAATCGACTGCAAAAGAGAAATGCACAAGTCATTTTTAACACGGTCAAGAACATTAAACAGGTAACAACATAAATCAAAGCATCCTTATCACAAACTCACATAAAATGTGTTTGCAACAGAATGTTTAAAAGCATAGTTCACCCAAAAATAAAAATGTCTTAATTCCAAGAACTGTACATGCATTCTTCCAAATATCTTTCTCTGTGTTCAAACAAACAAAGAAATGTAGGTTTAAGTGAGAGTGAGTAATTCATAACAGAATTTTCATTTTTAGGTTAACTATCCATTATCAAGTTACTTAACACATCTAGAGCAATCCAATAAATGAACAAACAGTCCCCCATTCTTCATCTTTCATCCTCATGCTATTCTAATAAATCCTAATAACACACTGAACCAATGCAATCTGTCCATCTGCCCATTGATTTCACATCAAGAATAATTCTCTCTTTATGCACCAGCATACTGTTAAAATCCCTTCAGTTTCCATGGTTACTTCACAAAAACACTCTGATGCACATGTGCGCTGCAGCAGACAACCACCACCACCACTGAATGTGTGGGAGAGCCATTCTTCATAGGATAAAGGTCCGGTACCTTTCTGGAAAAGATAACATGTATGCACTTGTTCAAGGCAAACACACAATCTATTCCCATCATAAAAATCACACAATACGTCATTTTCCATAACAGTCTTTTGTATGGGGGCTATAGTAGAAATCCCCCAAACTGGCACAGGGATTGAACAGGTTTGGATTGTCTTCTACATACAGGGGATCTGTGAAGTACGTGGGTGGTAACAGCTTGACTTATCACGAAACTTCCACAACACAAAATCTGAGGAAAGATACACCTTGGTAACTTGCACTTTCACTTTGTTCATAAACTTTCCAATACACAAGGAAATACCCGAACTCCACCTTTACGCAAACACATCCAGTAAATTTCCTTACAACTGTTTACCGTTAGGCCTATTACTTTTCAAAGTCATGCCTAAACCTGTTTTGAAGTAAAAAAAAAAAAGGCACTAATAACGAATCACCGTCAGGGCTGTTTAGCTTGTATGCAGGTGCGGTACAAGCATTTTAGGGAAAATGGGCCACGATTGACTTTGATGTGTGGATAAAATAAACTAGTATTATTTTGGATACAGCAAAAGTGGATGTCTTCAACTTTAACCTGTAGTGCAATGAGACTTCATAAAGCAACTATCAAGCAAAACAGAGAGCACCTGCACATGACGCAGGGTTCTCCAAACGCGATTCTAAAAGTTGTTTGCTGTCGTAGCAAAACGATACGACGCGACCGCAAAACATGTCTGCTTGTCACATGTGTACAAATGGCAATAATTACAAAATATTACTAACGCAACGCAATAACGTATTCTGTACGACATGCGACACATAATGCATGCGTAACGCGCTGTATTATGTAACCCTCAAGCGACGCAACGATTCCACTACTAAACACAGCCAAACTGTTACAATATCCATCTACGAGTCTCTACATCAGCGTTAACAAGATCTGGCAGTAGTAGGACATTTGCACGCAACAAAGTATCAAGGAGCGCGAAATAGCCATGCGCCATGAACTCGTTGATCTCACCTGTGCAGTTGGCGTACCGCTTTCCCGCCACACTATCCAGCAGCGCCAGCGCTAGATTCTCCGGAGTGTCCGCGGGCAGCGGGGTCCAGTTCGTGTCCAGACTCGCCTCTGAGCTCTGCTCATCGCTGGACAGCGACGGGCTCCTGATGTCTGCAGTGGCCGAGGGCCAGCACGGTGCTTCTTCGGTCTCCGGGCTGAACACCTCCCTGGCAGGTCCGCTCTCAGGAGACGTCTCTCTGAAGAACGGCACCACACGGGACAGGCTTGCCCGCCGCCTGGACGCCCCGGTTCCCGTGGCCTTATCCCCAAATCCACCCGCCCGCGTGAGCGCATTGGTCTGTTTTTTCAAGAACTTTTCAAGAGGCTTCATTCCAGCCGGCATTTTGATGGAAAGAAAAATCACAAGAAGGCCCTGGTTCGATCCCAATTAATACTCAATAAATTAACACTGATGGGGAGCGTATGGACGTGAGCGTCTACATCATAGCCGGATGATACTGAAGCCCAAGTCTGACTGGAAAACGACTGAAGAAATTCCTCCTGCGGTAAAGAAGTGTCAAGAATAAAACACGGCCATTTGGGTACAATGTTACCTCAGTAAAGATGAAGCAGAAACAAGTGGATACTGATCGAGTCCCCCTGCTACCGTATAAAAAACCGATCCGAACGTATCCAAGGGATTCCCGTCCTCCACTGCAGCTCTTCTGATCGTATATATTAGCTGCTATATAGGCTTACCATTACCACCGTCACGAAGTCTTGATGGAAGAGTCAATTAGACAAATAATCGGTCCGAACACAGACGCGGACGATAATGATAGCAGCACGGTAGCTCTTTATAATGCATATATAAATCAGTCTGTCAAGATGCTGGAACGTACAGATGAATCGTCTATGGCAGCAGGTCTACGGCAAAACGGCTCGTGTCGCAAACGAGACGCTGATCCCCTCGGCGATTCCGTTCTTAAACATCCCTGATCGGTTCGGTAGTATCCTTGTTTATTTTTCTCTCTTTACGGTACCGAGTGTTGTGCGCCACGAGTCCGCACAAATACTGCGCTCCGTTGCGCTCACATACAGTATACACACCCAACGGGGGTGTGTGAGCTCTCTCTCTCTCTCTCTCTCTCTCTCTCTCTCCACCCGCCTTCTCTGCAGCTGAGCTTGTGTTGTTGGTGGTGTCAAGAGATATTGCTCAATTGTTTTTGAATAGCAGCAATTGCAGTCACAAGCTCATACTAACAATCTGCAGTATACTTTTTAACGTTTTTCCAAACCTTTTTACTGATCATGCATTAATCATGATTTTGTAAGATACATTTTAGTGTGTTTTAGTGGCATATAACAAAATGTAGCTATACTGTAAAATTGTTGTTTCAACGTAAAAAAATAAGTTACCCGGCTGCCTTAAAATTTGTTAATTTAACGTAATATATGAAATTGAAAAAAATTTGTTACGTTAACTAATACTTTTACATTGAATCAACTAAAAATTTTAGGCAGCCAGGTAACTTATTTTTTTTAAGTTAAAACAACAAATCGTTTTTACAGTTTACTTTTTAATTAAATGTGCCAAAACATCTTCCATCACTACGATTAGGCAGTTCTTTTTGGTTTGTATTGGCTAATATCATGTTTTATTCTATACATAACTGAAGCTCATTTCGGTGAAAGTATGCTTGCCAAATTTGTAAAGAATTAAACAAGCATGCAGTGAGTACAAATGTACATAATAAAAATGTATGGCAATAGCTCATAGTGAAAAAATGTCAGTCTAACACATTCAAGTATATTAAAGCAACAAGGAAACAAATTTATCTCATTTGCTACGATCAACTATATGAGTAAACCACAAAATTCATTAAGGAATGACCTGAGACATATCGATTACAGCTGGCACGTGTCTTGTTCTCTGCAAGGTCTACTGGTGGTCAACTGTATGGGTGCATCTTAAAGCTGGTTTCGAATAGCCCAGCTGGAAAGCTCAGGAAGTGCTTATCTCTAACACAACCTTCTCATGCTTAGTCCCACAAACACTGCATTTAAGCATCTTTAATCAAAGGCGGCAATTAGTAGGCACATGCCGACAGCCGATAGATTCGGGCCTGGTCGTGGTAGCCTGCCAGTGTTGAAAAGATGCAAGTCTATAGGGTTAGTCACTTTATCTGTCATCAGTGTTAGGTTACATCTGACAGCGCATGCTGTCTTGTTCCAACATCTGTCAGGAAACACTATCCCAAGACACCTATGACGGGTAAATACCCGATCCAATTACTGTCAGGCGCTGTGTTGAGCACTTCATTGAATACATCATTATTGTAAAATACAAAAGTGTAGAAATGTTATTAGACAAGAAGGTCAAACTGTTTTGACAAATGTTGTGATTTAGTTAAGTTAGTGGGTTCATTTTAAATGGAAATTCTGACTTTCTTTTTTTCATGAATCACTAAGTTAACACAACATTTTTCCATACAGGAAGAGTGAGCCATGTAGTCAGTTTTCTTAAGGTTTTTCTTACATCACACCAAATTTAGCAAGACATACAAGTCAGGGAATAAAGAATTTTTTTTGCTATAGAGTTTACTATAATAAATTATTTGGTTATCTTTATTGATGCTGTGGTATCATTCACAAATGCTATCAAATGTAATTTTCTCGGCTCATTCTTAAGCTTGTAAAAATGTTCTGTTTGTTATAATAGGACATTATAATCTTCTGGTAATTTAAAAAAAGTATTTTTTTGTACTTTTTAATAGAAATGTTTCCTAATTAGAATCAAAGTGTATAATCTGCCTGATGACCCCAGATGAACCCACTGACTTGTGGTTCGAGCTCCTTCCGCACATCATATGTGATATGGGTATTTCCTCCCTATGACATATGGCTATGGCAGATAAACCCGTCTGGATTACGAGTGGTGAAATACACTTAATCCAGATGAAAAGTGTAGAGCGTGTATGATTGTCTTCACTCTGCCATGTTTAAAAACTCAAAACTGCAAGCTGTAAAAAAATAGCTGTGGTATAAATTTAGCTCTGCGTCAGTAGAGGTCCTCCTTGTCACCATGGAAATGAGAGTGAAACCATGCTGCATAGAGGTGGAAATCACACATTGTGCAAACCGCTGCAGTCATCCACCGATCACAGAAGTGACAACACCCACACGCACAATTTTTCCACTCCGTCCACTTTTGCTTTACAGTTAGTGAATGTATTTTGAGGGGCATCCCCTGTTCCTTTTCCCACAGGTCGACCCCTTTGAATTCTGTTTTTGGGGAAATACAGTACATGATTATATTTGGATGTGTAAGTGAGTGTTTAGAGAAGGACACTGTGAAGTGTTGGTCATACCCTTTAGTCATATGACCTTCTCAGAGTAAAGATGTGTCATGATTTCAACATGCATAGCCTGTGACTCCATCATAAGAACCCCCGTCTCCACAACATTAGACACGAGCACTTGGATGTGCGTCACATGGCGCTACATAATGTTTTTGTTCTCTCAGTAAGAGAATTTTAGGGGTAATGAGCCCAGATGTCTAAAGCCAGATGATGTCCCACTACTTTGAATGCAGCATTCATTATAGCACAATTTATATTAGGGATTACCAACACTAAATTGTGATTGTGACAGTAGCTACTTATTTGTATATAATTATTTGTATTTTTTATTTGTATATATAGCCACGGAAAAAAGGAAATACAATTTTCATTTACTATTTGGGTGTTTTTTAGGTAAAGTGGATATTTTTGTTTTATTCTGTGAACTACTGATGACATTTCTTCCAAATTTCAAACACAAATATTGTTTCTAGAAATAACAGAAAAGATGCTCTGGATTTCTTCAGACCTCAAATACTGCAAAGAAAACAAGTTCATATTCAATTTTAAGCAATACAACACTAATATTTGTACATGTACTTAGGAAAAGTAAAACAAATATATTTTTATGTGATATATTTAATTTTGATTACAGTTTTCATGTGTCTTGTCATGCTGTCAGTCTTTTCACAACTCCTGAGGTTTGATTTTGACTGGACTGGAATGACCACAATACATCTAGAAAAGCTCATTGAATAAAAATTTGGAACGGCCTCGGGTGGCTGTACATATTTATTTTCTTTGTAGATCTGCAAACGTTTTTGTTATTTTGGCACATTTCTCACATTTCAATTTTTTCACAAATAAAATCAATATTATTTGGAATTTGGAAGAAATATTGTCACTAATTCACAAAATAAAATAAAAAACGTAATATTTTACTTATTACAATTTACTAAATAATTTAGTGGTCTCTTATTTTTTATTATTATGCCTATATATATATATGTATATCATAACCCTGGATCACAAAACCAGTCTTAAGTAGCACAAGAACATTTGTAATAATAGCAAAAAAATACACCGTATGGGTCAAAATTATCAATTTTTCTTTTATGCCAAAAATCATTAGGATATGAAGTAAAGATCATGTTCCATGAAGATGTTTTGTAAATTTCCTACTGTAAATATATTAAAACTTTATTTCTGTGAGTAATATGCTCTGCTAAGGACTTCATTTGGACAACTTTAAAGGCAATTTTCTCAATATTTTGATTTTTTTGCACCCTCAGATTCCTGAGTTTGTAAATAGTTGTATCTCGGCCAAATATTGTCCTATCCCAACAAACCATACAACAATAGAAAGCTTATTTGATGATGTAAAAATCTCAATTTCAAAAAATTGACCCATAAGACTGGTTTTGTGATCCAGGGTCACATATCATAGTAAATATCATAATAAATTATTTACAGTAAGTACGAAAAAAAGTTACATAAAAATATATTTCAACAAAAGAACCACCATTTTAAACAAAAGAGAAAGATGTCGTCCCCATAGTAATTTTGTATGCATATTTGTCTTTGTAATGAATATGACGCTCTAATATATTTGCCTGGCAGTGTATCCCACCAGTCCTCGCGGATACACAAACCCACCCACCCACACGCACTCAGATGATGGATGACCTCAAGAGCCTAACGCACTTGCCCCGGAGTGAGGAGAGCAGAGCTCACATCTGCGATGACTCATTAACCCCCATCCCTCCACGATGTCACAACACCATCCTTATGACATGTGCTATTGTGCACAACATAAACACACAAATATAAGTGCACGTTTACTGTGTTATGTCATTCTTCGTCGTGAAAAGCCTGTAATGTGTTGTACGGATGAAAACACAGTCAAGTGTTTTTGTTGAAATGCTGAGACACACAACTCTGAACACACACAATAAACAATAGATTTTTTAAACACAAAGTACACACACACAAACACACCACTAGACTGAGGATCCCTACAAACCCAGGGATAAAAATCCCATCTCATGTGGAAATATAATCACTCTTTCATTTACACACGCATGCACACAAACAGAGGCTAAGATTAATGTTTTGGGCCCCTGGAGTGTAACATTAGTTGTGTAGTTTGTGTGTGTGTGTGTGTGTGTGTGTGTGTGTGTGTGTGTGTGTGTGTGTGTGTGTGTGTGTGTGTGTGTGCGAGAACAATTTGTCCCATAAAGAGATTATCTTTAACTCATTAAACAGACCCACTTTCCAGCGCCATAATACACAATAACGCTTTACCCTCCCTGACATCCCAAACACATCATAAGTACATCCAGGGAAAGCTGTTTGTCTTACTCCTGCGCAGACGCCCTCCTCCCTGTCAATGTGCCAGATTTAGATGCTAATGTGACCCCTGAAGAGCATTTTCAAAAACACACTTTTATGGGATTACGTTTCACTGTGATCCTCGGGTTTACAGCATTTAGCGTACCGTCATTTAGGAAGTGTTACTAAATAATATAAAACCGCATATGACAAGATCATATATAGCTATGACCAGATACACAGGCTTAAAAATACAGCTGAAAAATTCAATGTTAAGTGTTATCTTATCAAAATAAAAATAAAAAACAAATTAAAGATGGAAAAGGAAAAACAAAAAGTCGCCCTTGAAGTCACATAGAGATGTGCAGGTTAAGGTTACTGTAAAAAACATATGTTGGTTCAACAAAAAAAAGTAACCTGGCTGCCTTAAAGGTCCAGTGTTTAGTTTTTTGGAGAATAAAATATAATATACATAATGTGTTCAGATGTGTATAAAGACCTTACATAATGAAGCGTTATGTTTTTATTACCTTAAAATTAGCAATTTTTATCTACACGCGGGTCCCCTTACATAAAATCACCATGTTGCTTCTACAGTATCCCTAAAAGGACAAACTGCTCTACAGAACGCATTTCGTAAATATGTTATCTCTTTTGGAAAAGAAGTGAAAACGTGACGACATCTTAATCCTCTCACGGCCTCCGTAGCGCTTCGAACCAGAGGGGGAGGGGTGGAGTGAGCAGTTGGTTGCAATTCACAACCTCACCACTAGATGCCGCTAAAGAAATCCACACAGTGCCTTTAAAATGTTGAGTTAATTCAACTTAACAATATTAGTTAACATAACGAGTTTGCATGAAATTAATTAGTTAGTCATATTTTTTAAGTTGAATTAACTCAAGATTTTAAGGCAGCCAGGTTATTTCTTTTTTAAGTTATTTTTACAGTGCACTTCCATGGCTGTGAAATCACACCTTGTGAGAATGCGAGAGAAGACAAAAGTGACAAAAACAATGTACGGAAATTAAAGTTTGTATGAGTGAATGTGACGCACGTATTATTTATTTCAATGCATGGATGCTTACAAACAACCCCCATGAATCACGCAAAAGTTTAATGACACCCACAAACGGTCCTGGTCCATGCAGGGGGATGGGAGACACAAAATGACATCACCCTCAGAAAACATAAAGCTTTGTTTGGTTACAGTCCCTCCACAGAGACGCCACGGGGGAGGCCCCACCTCAGAAATGTGCATCCCTGACACACACAACAATAGATGAGAGATGGGACACTGATAAATATGCAAAGGTCGGCATCAAGACGCATTAAATATACATTGGTGAGTAAAACTGACTGCTGAATGCGTGGAGAATGTTTGTCCAATATTCCTGAATTTAGAAAATCTGACTCATACTTTGGGTTCAGTTTGGGGTCAACATCGCTTCTATACAAAAGCACATCCAGAGCAAAATATGGAAAATTTGAAAGAAAAAATCCCCTATAGATGGTTTCATCGGACTCATGCGCCTTGTCCGAAGTTTACTTTCTGTCTGTTTTTGTTGATCAGTCTGGCTAGTGGCTAATAATTTAACTATTTATATATTATTTAGTTTATATTCATATTTTATTGTATAATAATTGTGGCTCCCTTCAGTGCATTGAGGAAAAGAGATGGCTGAATTACATCTATGCTAAGTGTCTTGGTGACTATGGCATGACATCTTGGAATGAGTAGAGGCTCGTGGCTCTAAAGAATCTCTGACGTGCGTCAGGTTTCAGCAGGTCATCCGAGGCCTGAAGCCATAAATCACGTCACGCTTCGGTGGTCTCAGATGTGGCGTACAAACAAACCCGCCCACGTGATCCGCATCTTTCACGTGCCACGGAAAAGCATCGGCGTGCAGTGCGATTGTCAACACGGCCTCGGTACGTCTGCAAATGTATAAAGGCTTTTTGTCTGGCTGAAACCCTTGACAAGGGCCTAAAAATGGGACCCCTCGGGACTAGTCATTCGGCGAGTCCGCACAAGTCGAAAAGAGGCTGGGGGTCCTGGGAGAAAGAATGGGAGAGAAATTCCATACATAGCAGATGAGGAGAGAAGAGGTCAGCGAGAAAAACAGGAATGTAAAGATGGAATACTAATATAAATAAACTGGATTTAATACATAAGACATGGTCATCATAATGAGAATATGATGTGAGTGGTTGCCAGGGGACAGATTATAAATAGTTATAGCCAGACGGATCAACAATCGCAGACAGGAAGTTAACTTTGGGCCAGGCGCATGCATAAACATTCTATAGGAAGCAACCCTTAAATCTCTTTAAGAGATATAACTTGAGTCCTACTTTTAATATTTGTACATGTCTTTCCAAGAACCAGATTAAAAGAAATCTAACAAACCCTTGACTTCCTCTTTAACACTTGATACTGAATGTCACTCATCTGTTTCTGCAACATGAAGCTGTAAGCAGTGATCTATAGCTATATCTGGTTAGCATTCAATACAAAACAAGGAAAATGTATTTTCTGTATAAAATTATCAGCTTTTAACAGCTGTGCATATTAAATGAATATCCATTCGTTGTTTCCACCAGTATCATATTTTAGACGTAAAGATGAATTGCTGCAGACACTTTGCTGAAGGAGCTCACAAAGTCAAAAGTGTGAAGAACTGAGATGTGGTTAACACTATTGATCAAGAAATTGGTTGGTTTGAGCTGTATTTTTAGATTTTGAGAAAAGCTATCTTTACAATGCACAATACCGTCTAATAGTCTAATATGTTAAGGCTTTCCTGTAGCTCAACTGGTAAAGTATGCCACTGACAGTGTCATGGGTTCATAATGACAGATACTTGTTGGATGTTTATCCTTTACACCTGGATTCAAATAAACAATTAAAGTAATAGTTCACCTACAAATTAAAATTCTGTTGTCATTTACTCTCGTCATTCAAAACCTGTATGACTTTCTTTCTTCTGTGGACGATTTTTTTTTCATACAATGGAAGTAAATGGGGGCCAATGTTGTTTCGCTACAAACATTCTTCAAAACATATTTTATGTTCTGCAGAAGAAAGTCATACAGGTTTGGAAGGACATGAGCGTGAATAAATGATGAAGGAATTTTCATTTTTAGATGAACTATCCCTTTAAGTCTTATTCTTTGAAAAGCAAAATAAAAAATAGTTTTGTAGACAATTCCAAACATATACAAACGAAATCAATTTAGAATATCAGAGCATAAACTTTACAATTGAAATCTCAGGGTGGCTGTAGTTATTTCTAGGTCTAGCGTGAAGTGGAGATTGATGGTGCCTCCGTCCAAATTAAAGTTGTTAGCGCCCCCTATTGGACGTTGACGAAAACGCCACTGTCAGACCTGACCTAAATTTTCCTCATTTATGCGTGTTTGCTTGAACATAATATTGTAGCGCAGTAGGTAAAGCATTGCATTAAAAACAAAGGTTGGATTCGTTAACAGGGAAAACACATCGATCAAAAAATGGCTTTGGATAGAAGCTAATCTTCAATAATAAAAACAAAAAAACATTTTTTTTTTTAAATGTTCATCGCAGGGCCGTCCATGGCCTTTATATGGGCTAGTGTAATTTGGAGGCGCGCAGCTACAGTTTTAATGCACGAGCAGCAGCGCGTTCCGCCGCATGCGTCGCCGCCTCTTGGCAGAGTTCGATATGGCAGAAGCGACGCTTCGCTTTTGGCAAAGTCAAGTGTATCGACCACGGGTGACAAATGTAGGGTCGAGCAGGATGCTGCGTTTACAAACAGGCACTTTCCATATTTAGCCTGCTTTGAACATCGTGTCTAATATAATGTATTATGTGTATCACAACTATAGTTTTCGAATTCTAATGTTTTCCTTTACAAACACCATTATGAACCATGAGTTGTTTACCATTTAAACCGTTAGAAAATGTTTGGGATTTAATATGGCTTTGTTGGTTTCCATCCAGCCGAACACATTACCAGTGAAATCCCACAGAATAGTTTCCAATAAAATAAAATCCCCTTTTAGTACCATATTTTTTCCTTTTATAAACATTCGATTTGGTCTTGGGTTTTTTCCACTAGGCATCAATAATGGCAAAATAATAAAGACCAACAATTGCCTTCATAAACAGTGCAGGACAACAACAAAGTTAGATCGAGTTGGTTTTAATTTTTAATCTCCTGACATTGCTTCACAAAAATGAACACTTTCAATATTATTCGAACAACTAGGAAACATACAAGCCCTCACAGTGTTGTCAGGTCTAATCAAACAAAATAGATGTGTCAACCCAATGAATTCTTTAAGGCAACGTAATACAACATCGTCTAATAGTCTTTATGAGCCGTGTCTAAACAACGCTTGGAACAACATTTCAGTTATACGGTTAGTTTCTTATGTAACAATCATAAAGGGAACAATTGAAAAAGATGCATCCATTGCACTCCCACAGTGGGGCAAAGAATAACAGCTCGCAGCCGAAGTCGCCATTACAGAGAAACAGATCTATAAAATCATGCATGCCTGTACAATACATCTTGATCTATTAAAATGAAAAGAGAAAACAAAAACAATGGAGGCCTAAGCGGTTTCCCTGCTGGCTTTGTTTATATACTGACAGTATTTCATAGTAATTTAGTATTTTAGTTCAGTATTACTCCTTAAACAACCGGCTTTAATATACTTTAATATGTACACTTACAATAGAAAGCTATCAAGCAGTAACACTGTCAAGTAGGTCAGTATCTGACAAGGATATCGGTTCGATTTGATAGATTTACAGTATTGAATTCGACACAGTACAATGTCAAGGATACAAGAGCCAACTGGACAGAAAGAAAGAGGGTTGAAGGTTTCGGCCTCCTACATGGGGCCTAGCACCAATCACGATGGGTCAAGCAGTCAGAATGGTACAGCACCCCTAAACTTGACAAAAGTATGAAATGTTTAAACGTAAAGATTGAGCTATAGGAAAGAAAATCTTGCATTTGCAAATGCATTATTACGTTCGAAGCATGACACAGACTGAAATAGTAGGCTTCAGATTTAAAAATGCAAGATTCAGGGCAAACATCTCAAAACAACATACTCGAGATCTCGGCAGTACTTTTTTCCTTTTGAATGAAAACATGTTTGTTTGCACAACAGAGCAAAAAAAGAAACAAAACAGAAAAACATCTCGTGGTCGTGAATGAAGGCATTTCAAAGTCCAGCAGTTTTGTACAATTTCAATCAGTCTGACAAGAGGGATACAGGATTTATTTGGGGAAGAAAAACGTCTGCCTGCTTATTTCACTCTCAGGCGAGCAGGAAAAACACTTTACTGGTTGGGGAAATAAAACAAAGGAACAACTAGGACCGTGGATGAAGAGAGTGAACCCAAGCAAGGCATAACAGGATACACACATAAAAAACTCAAAACCTAAATAGCCAATTCAATTTATACAAAAATGGTCCTAACACACAGCCTCCTTGTTTCCTGTAAGCTAGGAACGAATCTCCTCAGCCGGATTTCTGCTCTGGTCCTGATGGAAAAGAACAAACTGTATATCTTTACTAGAGCATATTGATGTTTAGCAAGAGTGTTTAAATGAAGTATGTGTGGCCATTACCTCAGGAGGTGGAGGTCTGACAGTAACAGGATGAGAAGACCGCCGAGGTGGGGAGCGTTTGGGCTGAGCTTGTTGCTGAACCGTGTCGTAGTACGTCACCCCACCGTACACCTGTGCCTGCGGAGCACGTGGAATGGTAAGAATATAATACACAACCAAACGGTCTGGTGCTTTTTACAAGTGTGAACTGTCAGAGAACAGCCCATCAGTGAGAGATGTGTTATATGCTAACAACAAAAACACTTGGAACAGTTCATATGACGCAAGAATGAAAAGGCTCACCTGGGGGTTGGGGTACATTGGAGGTAGCGTAGCTCCGGCAGGGTACGGGTAGTTGGTGTTCCCAAAGGTCATGACACCTGGAGGGGGATAGAAGGGAGGGGGTAGCAGCTGCTGTGGAGGTGGTTGCCCCGGTGACATAGAAACAGGTGGGGCGGCATAAAGAGTCGGATTGGGCATCGGCCCTCCTGATTGGTGCGGATGTAAGCCTGAAATGCACAGCAAAGTGGAGAGAAGTAATTATACATTGCTCTCCAAAACATACAAAAAGGTTAAAACTATGTGGCAACTAACATCACTACATAAATGTAAAATCAAGAAATAATAATGCTAAATATTTACATGGATTGCCTGCAAAACAAACAAAAGCAACTGAACAATGTTTTTTTTTACCTGGGTGTCCAGGGTGAGTGGGGTGTGGAAGGTGCATCTCAGGTTGAACGAGCATGCCTTGAGGAGGAAGGGCTCCTGGGTTCTCCCCGTGTGTGTAGATTGGTCCCTGGAAAGACACTGTAAAGAAATGACAGCGTTTGCATTTCAAGTCACAAAACATTGCACATAGCGTTTCTAAAATATCCAAACACGTTTCAGGATTTTCATGAAGGTGCATTTACAGAAAATAGGTTAAGAAAAGCACAGTGCACCACTTACTGGGTTCATAATAATGGCCCTCCATGACTCCTATGTGCATGGGTGCCGGTTCAGGTACTGGCCTCTGACGCTGTGATGAATACCGCTTTGCCCGGCCACTTCCAACACCCTGATTTAAAACAAAATTGTACTTAAAATTGTGGCAGTTGTTTTTTTTAAACCAGCCAATAACAGAAATGTCAGATCCCTATATTCAAAGTAATTTTGGAATGAGGTTTAAGGGATAGTTCATTCAAAAATTTAAATTCTTTCATCATTTAGTCACCTTTGAGTTGCTCCAAATCTGTTTACATTTCTTTGTTCTGATAAACACAGAGAAAGATATTTGAAAGAATGCTTGTGACCAAACAGTAGGTGGACCCCACTGACTACCATAGTAGGAAAAATTACTTTATAATTGATTTTGTTCTGTTGAACACAAAATGAGATATTTTGAAGAATGTAGGACAGCAAAATGTTCGGGGGCTCCTTTGTCTACCATTGTTATTTTTCCTACTATGGTAGTCAATGGGGTCCACCTACTGTTTGGTCACAAGCATTCATCCAAATATCTTTCTCTGTGTTTAACCAAACAAAAACATATACAGATTTGGAACAACTCGAGAGTAATTCATGACAGAATTTAAATTTTTGGTTGAACTATCACTTTAAGTACATTTGTGTAGGTAGTTACTTACTGGCCAGTTCACTCACCATATCCTCTATGTTTCCATACTGTTGAGGGCCTCCACTGATTTGCATTGAACTACGGATACCTGAACAGACAAAAAGGCTGAAAATGCAAAACCGCACTCCTAAAATCTAATCTAGTATGATTTACAGGATTAAAAATGTCAGGAAAAAAATCACGTAGTGAAAGAATTACCCCTCATCTCAGCCTGTAGGTAGGAAGGTGGGCTCTGGGCCCAATTCTGCCCCGCCAGGCTTAGCCGGGCCAGGTCTTGATCAAGCCCCGTCAGTCCACCTTGCGTTCCTGCATCGCTCTGCTCCTGCCACGATTCGCCCTTTGCCGCCGTTGCCGCTTGCTGTACAGTCGATGAGGAATCATCTAATGACACCTGCTTACCGAGATCAGACGGCCGCGTTCTCGTCGCCCTCCGCCCAAGCGAGTATGATTTTTTTTCCACTGGTCTCTCTTGAGGTGGAGACGATTCTCGCATTTGGCCGGCCGCACTCCTTCCCTCCGCCACTGGGCTTGGGTCCTGTTTCCGTGGCGATGGAACCCTATCTCTTTCAGTCTTGTAGTGATGAGCAGTGTATGTAGTTGTAGCCAGTGGAATTTCACCCTCCTCCTCTTCCTCGCTGTAGATGTGCTCTACCAGCAGCGCTGGGCTGCGGTCAGCATGAGCGGCGTGAGAGCCTCGGCCCTTGAGCCTCGGACCCCTCTCGACCTCCGCTGGCTGAGACCGTGCACCCCGAGCCGATGGCCCCTCCAGGCTGGGCTTCGGGTACCCTCGGCCTTCCGTCCTGTGCGGGGCTGGTGGGCCTCGACTGCTCTGGAAACTGCGGTGGGGAGGCTGAGCTGAGGTCCGTCCGGTGGGTTTGGGTCCTGCAGGGGGAGCATTGGGTGGGCCTGACTGTAGGGTAACAGACTGAGGGGGATTGCGGGGACCCTGCCACGTGGTACGAACAAACTTTTCGTCATCACGTTGGCGCCTAGGCTCTCGATTGGGAGAACCATGTCTGCAATAAAAAAAACATTATTGGTAAAGCAATTTTAGTTGTTCCAATGGCTTGAATCCATACAGCAATTACAATTTAACTTAAGATCATTAAATATAATGACAGCTTAATTGCTTACCATACAAGTATTGAAGAAATTTGAATGGGTCACATCTTACTAATACCACCCACTACAAAAGCACAAAAAGCAAACAGATGCTAAGATTAACGTCCCACCTGGGTTTTCGTGAACGGTACGACCGTCCATCACTTGGTCCTGTGCCGTTGCGTATGTCATAACCGTAAAAGGCGACAAGCTCTTGGCGGGATTTTGGCGCCTGCTCCTCCTCACGGAACTTATCGTGTTCCCAACGACCCTCGTCCTTCCACAACTTCCTGTGTCTGCCTTTAGGCCTGATGACAAATGAAAACAAAACAGACAGACATCAAGGTGAGAATTCATATTCTTGTCCACACAATCACATTAAGGACAAAAACAATTTTGTAGTTTATGCATATTGTCAGCTAAGATATGGTTTTCCCCCAAAAAAACCTCTCACCTCTCTTCTTCTTGAGTCTGGCCTCTGACATCATGCTCAAAAAAGAGCCCTCTTCGGGGGATGTAGGCTGGATTCTTCCGGTCTTCGTCGTCGTCCAGCTTCTGGCTGCCTTTACTGGCTAATTTATTCTCGGGATCCTCTGTGCTTTCCTGTAAACATTTATGGCCGGTCTCAAGCTTAGTTTCAGCCAAAAAAAGTATTTACAATTAGGAACCAATCACAGTGTGATTTAGCTGCACCTCAGTCCAAGCTGTGGAATATCAGCCAGCTGGCTTTAAATCTGTCAATGGAGTGTTTTAATGACTTCATCTGAGCCAAAAATTCTTAAAATGTTTGTCTACACAAAGTAAACCAAATTGAGCCTTAAAAAAGACATCATGTGCAGAAGTATTGATTTATTTCAGAGCCTTTCATACCTGTCCATCACCACTCTGCCTCTCTCCGGCCAGATTTTCTTTCTCATCGGCTTTAACTTCCTTCACCTCTTCATCTCTCTCTTCGACCGCCGGCTCTTCTTCCACGGGGGCGTCTGCAGCAGGTTTCGGCTCTGCGGCAGGTCGTGAGGCCTCTTCTTCGCTAAAATGCTCGCCTTCCTCCTCATCCTCACCTCCCTGGAATATAAAGATACCACATATCATTGACCCAAGCAAAAGACAGGATTGTTCACTTGGCTCACTGTTAGCCATTCTTGAGACAGTGTTTCTCACAGGACTTGGGCATTGGTGACAGACATCACATGCTAATATCAGTCATTATCATGGATGAATAAAATAAAAACACATCAAATATACCTGGGCGCCCCGACCAAGTAAATACATTGTATAGAAAACGCTGTTTAGATACATAATTTAACAGGTCACCTAAAAAACTTAATTACATTTCATTCTAAACCAGTATGACTTTATTGTCTGCAAAAGGCATTTTGAAATATGTTTATAACCAAACACTGGCTCCAATGACATCAATTGTATGGACACAAAACAAAAGTGACATTTCATAAAATACCTTGTGTATTACAAAGAAGAAAGTCATACAGGTTTTGTGATGTATGTGATGTAAAATGAGGATAAATAAATGGCAGAATTTCCATTTCTTGGTGAAATATTCCTTTAAGGAACAAATCAATATTACATTCTGAACCACAACAGCGACACAAAAACCTCAAGTTTTGTGCTAATTCAATCAAATGTCTCACAGGAAAAATTAGATATAATAATCTATAACTATAATAATAAACTATTTGTGTATAAGCCAAATAAAAGGTACTTCTGCAAACAAGCAGCTCAGCCCACCGACAAACGTGTGGATATATAGCTACTGAAGTACTATAAACTACTGCAAAATTGACATTTTTATAGCGCACAACAGATGCCGCCCAGCCCTGACACGTAACGTAATTTAGAGACTTTCCCTGGCCATCCCTGTCTGGAAAACTCTTTTTGAAACAGAATTCTGCATTATAAACCCATGAGGAGACCGTGCCTGTCTGCCGTGAATTAGATCTAGCTTTACGTAAATCTGGACTGCAGAGATGCTGTAGAAAGGGTTGCTAGGACACAGAAGTGGAACATCAGCAGGCTGGACTGCACCGAATAAACCTGGCGAGCTGAACAGCATTCAATTTCATTCTGCTTACAACCAATGAGCCGGAGACTGCAAAACAGCCATATTCTCTAATACACCCAACTACCCGACAATATGCCCAGCAATCAACAAAATGCTTCTTACATAAGAGAAAAAGCAAACGTCTCATTGGTGTGTCATGTGTCTACTAAAATTAGATGAGGACCACAGATGCACTAACAGCATGGGGCTCTACATTGGCAGTACTCATAATTCTACAAGAGATTCGTGCAAAACACCCTCGATACAGTTTTGGTACAAAATGACAACGTGAGCATTTTAAAGTAAATTCAACATTAAATCGCAGCATAAAACTAATTCCGCCACTCGATCTTAATGTTCCCATCTCTCTAAGCAAAGCTCAGTTCCCATCAGCCATTGATAAATGTATCTCCTTATTGAGGCAACCCAGTCTGGACCTGCACAGTTTCAGCAAAGCATCTTCTCCAACAGAACCGATTGATTTCCCAACCAGGCCCTTAAACAGTGTTGCCATAGAGACTTACCTCGGTGTGCGATCCATTCTCCTCCAGATCAGCACTGTCATAGTCTGAAAGAACAGCTGAGGAAAGAGCCACACAAATCAGCCTTTAATACAAGTCTGTTCCCATTAGCAAGACAAATAACATCCAGCTACGAACCGAATGCAGCGAGAATGACAGATCAACTACTTTCCAACAGAGAAGAAGTGTATTTTAAAGGATGAAAGGTACTCACCTTCACCTACGCCATCTTCACTTTCCTAAAGAGTGAACGAAATCAGAATCAAATGTCTAGCCATACACACATGCTCAATAAACAACAGTCAAAGTAAATATTCACAAATAACAATTGCATATAGAGGTCAATATATATAAGAATATGACAGATCAAATATGAGACATTAAACAACTAACTGACCGGCGGGTGCTACCACAAAAACCTAATTTTAAGTTTTTTACAGCCTGGGGAGTTGAATCACATGTGTTGGGTAAATAAGACACACAAAATATGCAGAGCTGGGGGTGCCTCCAGGACCAGGATGGAAACCACAGATTTAAATGATGGAGACACGATCTTAAGGTCAAAATTATAAAACAACAGTCACATACTCAACGTCTTAGACCCACGTGGGATTTTATCGGTCTGTATAACAAAAAGAAAAAGGCGCCTATAGTGTGTACTTGTTGTCATTTTGAATATTTCTCTTGTGTGCTAGATGCCAACGCTGACATTTTCTCAAACGTCTACATTTGTATCGCGTCTGGAGCCACTTTAAAAAGTTAACAACGACCATTTACGGACATTGTTAACCGCACACACTCAAGATTGGTCGCGATTATAAACGCAGATTTATAGTCACACTCACACACTCCGACTCATAGTCGCTTTTGGCGACGACGCGCTCCGCTGGGGCTTCAACCGGCTCGGGGTCTTTGACGTGAGTCTTCCTGCTGGCCGAAGAGGATCTCCCGCTCTCCGATCCCGAGGCAGACTCATCCTCCTCCTCGCTGTCCTGAGAGGCGCGCCTTCTCCGTCGCCGCCGGTCCGCCATCTTAACTCTCAAGGAAGGGAAAGCGGATGTGCGCGGGGAATTGTGGGGGTTCGGGTAGTGCGTCATATCCCTCTAATTCTCGCTCCGCTTCAGAGGAGGCGCACGTGGGTAGAGCAAGGTAGAGTAAGAGAGTGACGTAAGCGACGTTCCTTCCTTGTGAGGTTTCGTTTTACAATGCTTGTTGTGATTTAAATAACTGCGGTTGTAAGTTGCTGAAAACATGCATGTGTTTAAATTGTATTAATTTTGTATTTGTATTTGATCTCATTTTTACTCTTGAGTACATTAACAAAATGGTTCTGTTGTCATCGATGTACCATTTTTGTAATTTCACACAAAAAATTTAAAACCCTTACACCTCTTGAAGGAATAGTTTACCCAAAAATAAAAAATTAATTGTCACCCAACCTGTATTTCTTTGTTCTGTTGAACAGAAAAGAAGATATTTTGAAGAATGTGGGAAACCAAACAGTTCTAGTGCACCATTGACTACTATAGTATAGTTTTGCTTCCTACTATGGTAGTAGTCAGTAGTGCCCCGGACTGTTGGTTACAGTTTCCTTGTTGTTCAGGACAACATTGTATTTATTTATATTAACTTCTGGTTGACAACATGACCAAATGTTTCTTTTTGGGTAAATTATTCCTTTAATATTTATGGAGACAATACTGGAACAGTATCTTAGCCTTTAAAGTCTAGAAAACTGAAATGACTTGAATTTCAATCTTAGACATAGCTTTACTCAGTCTATGTTAAAGGTATCTGTATTTACCAAAAGCATTGTACATTAATCGTAGAAATCATCTGGTTACTGCAACCACATTTGGTTCATAATGTTTTTGGAAAATGCATATTTTTGTTTGCTTCAAACATGCATTAAAAACAGACAGAACAACATTGCATACCCTTTCTCAACTTGTTTTAATATTTGAACATTTTTTTATTATCTTTAAAGTATCTTACACATTTTCTTTGAACAGAGCTTTGTGTTACAATAAATGCTGCTTCAATGACTTTTAACTGTTTTCTATTTTTCTTTTTTAATGACTCAGCAACCCACCCACAATTGACAAAAATGCAACATACAGTTCTGCAACCATGGTTTAATATGTATGGCAGATGGGTTATGGTAAAAGCTTTGGTCCATATTGCTCAATTTAATCTGCAAGATAAAACGTAAGCATGACCATATAAGTGTTACATTCAACACTGCAGAGGCCACCGTGACCATGGATGTGTGGCTGTGAAACATTTTTTCTCAAACATTACAAAACCGTTTCTCATGGATACCAAGCAGGGGCTTTTAGGGAGATCCAATTCAGCCCACAATCTGCCTCAAAAGTGCAATCTAGTGATCGAGTCCAAGAGATTAGAGTCCAAGGCCAAGATTCTGCTTCAACGCACAGGGCATACAAATGAAGCGGATTCCTGTTGACTCTGCGGCGTGAGGCGCGTATCATCACTGTTTGTATATGGAGATGGTTTCATTTGCGACACCTTCGATGTGGCGTCCTTTTCTTGATCACCTCACTGCGGCAGCGACTACGTTCATCCTCCAACGGCAACTCAAAATTTCTGAGTAAATAAACACATTTTAGTGTAAAATATCAAAATAAAAAAGCAGAGCCTTATTATTTAGTATTTAAAAAAAAAAATCAAACTCACTCCTCTTTCAGGTTAGGAAGAGGTTTTCCAAAAGCCACCGTTGGCAAGAAGGGTGTTACCATAATATACTCAACTAAGTAAACACAAAAATCACATCAGAATGTTTTTATTATTGTAGACATCTGATATCAATTCTTTCCATGTACAGTTGGCATACCATCTTCAGGATTTGGATGTAAGGAGCACCGCTCTGGTTCACTCTCCTGAACCACCTTCCTCTTATTCATCCTCTGCTGCAGACGCTGAAACATCCTCTGCTCACGAATACGCTGGATATCCCACCTGAAATAGAGGATAAAGCAAAAAAAAAACAAGGTTAGGAAACTTTAAAACAGAACTCGAATTTATAAGTGAACTAAGAACTAATAATAAAAGAAGATTGTTTTATCTTACAATCACCTTACTGTCAAAAGGATGACAGATTGTTAATACTTTTATATATATCACAGTCACCTAACATAAAACATTCTAAACTACATGCAGACAAAAATCACCTTTTTCTTCTCTTTTCATCAAGTTCAAGCTTCGAGTGCCGCTTCAAAAAGACACTGTCATCCAGACACTGTACAAAAGAAAAACAGATCTCAAATACAAGCATTTACTTCAAGCACTGCGTACAGGATTCTATCTTTGTGTCTTACTAACCTCAGGGATGTCCGAGGCCTCTTTCTGCCCCAAAGGCTCTATGATGCTCTCCCGCCAGGAAGGAACTGCACACATGTAGCAATGATACGCTTCAATTATCGACACATCTTAAATCCATCAACTGATAAACAACAGAAATGAAATCAATAACTGAACACACCTGGAACGGTGTCCTCGTGCACGGTGGAAGAGTCTCCCCATGGTGACGGAGGTGGCTGATGGCAACTGCATGTCTCAGTGGTTGCCGTGTAAGGCTGTTCCTCGGACTGTGATCCAGAGTCCATCACCTCCTGTGGTTCCTCCTTTTGAGATGGGCCCTCCTGTGGTGGTGGTGATGGCGGCAGCGGTGACTTGGCTTGTCCACGTCGCGTCCTGGCCTTCCTAGAGTCCTGGAAAAGTAACCTCCTTTAAGGAGTAAGGATGGGGAAAAACATTAACCCATAAATAAAACTTTATGTATTTCTGAGAAAAAAATCAAACTAGTCTGATCATTTTGACATAGGCTTTACCTTTTTGTGTCTCGTCCTGTTCTGTCACAGCGTGCTTGTTTTGGGGCGTCAAGCTGCCTCTCCGAATTCTGGGCCTCATTTGAGGTGGCCGTCTTCGTCTCCGGCTCCTTACGACGAGGCGTCTGAGAGGAACGAGAATCTCCGTCTTTTCTCACCATCTGCAGTCTGTGTTCCATGCGTTCAATCCGTTGAATTAGCTACAAACGCAAAGCGCATTACTCGGTGACTTCAGGTGAATCTTAAAACAAAGTGATGACACTTTTAAAGGTAAACAAAATGGCGTAAACAGGCCTTTAGGAAAAATAAACATTTGGCCTACCATCTTTTTTTCAGCTTTGAGATCATCAATCTCTTTGTTCTTGTTGTGAAGCTGCTTCTGCTGCTGCTCGATCAGTTCCAGTTGCAGAAGCAGGATCTGTCGGATGCAGCTGGTCTGCGTGTCCACAAGGCCGGAGCCTTTCCTCACATTCCAACGCTTTCCATCAGGGCTGTTTTCTGGTGAAGGAACAGCAACTCCATCTCTCCGCTGGCTGCTGCCATTTGATGCCATGGGATCCATTTTTTCCACGTGGTTGTGATTGGCCGGACAAAACAGTGATTTGCTCTTAACCGGGGAACCTTCGGCCCCCATCTGCTTGGTAGATGGGAGTGTCAAGGACCCCAGTGTATCCCAGTTCTCCTCCTGCCTGAGGTCTCCTGCCGAGGATGAGTCGGGACAGGACGATGCACTCTGATGGCCGAGCTTTGATTTGCGTAGATGCTGATGATTTGCACTGGTGTGGATTGTGCTCAGGCTTGCGTCCGGTCTGTGTCCTTCACTTGTGAACACAGTGGATCGCATAGTCATTGCGACCTGCCGAGATTTTCCGTTTTTACAAATACCCGCCTCTACAGATGAGGGGGATTTGTGGCAGTCTGGATATGGGCTCTTGATATTTCTTTTCTATAGCCATTCTGAGGGAAAAGACACAATGTCATTGAAGTCACAGTAGTTCACCATGCTCAGTAAGAAAATCTTATATTTGTTTTTGCAAACCAAATACATAGTCTATTCAAAGCAGTTCTACAATAGTAGTAAATGTAAAGTAAACAATGGTAAATGATAACCATTTCATACTGAAACCACACATGGCAGCCAGGGGTAAAAAAAAAAAAAAAAGGTCCTTTACAGACACATCTGTAGTCACGTCTGCTCATATTTTTAAAACAATGTATATAAATAAGCTAAGCATGTCTGCACCTCTTTTCGTCAGCATGCATCGTACCTATAAACGTACTGCATGCATAATGTTTACTTCTTCGGGGATGACATCGTCTGTGATTGTTTATATGAATGCAACTAGTATTTTTCCGTTTAACAGTGTGACGCCAGAGGTGCAGAAACCACTATTTTATAAGCAGAAAAGCGGCCACCATTTTACATCAACTGCAAAAACAATGACAGTCATTTTCACCAGTTCCTTCGACTGCACTGGAGGGACGATGGCGCCATTTTAACTCATGCTACCATGCTACGTACATAAATACCGAAGCGACAACATTGCAACTGTCTTCTAAATCGTTCCTACTCACTGTGCATTGATAAGCTATTTAAATATCTCGATCGCCACCCGAACTCACCTATCGCCTTCCTTTGGACGACTTTCGGGTTTGGTCTGAATACGCGCCCACAGCGCATGCGCGTTGTTCTGCGTGAGTTCGGAAAGGAAGAAATCGTGACTTTTGGGGGCAACATATTACAGGCCTTCAATATTCAACAAAAATAAGTAAAAATAATTTTAAAAACTCAAACAATATCCCAAAGCAAATATTGCAATATCAACATATCCAGCGCTGTTTGCATTATGACGTCATGTGGCAATATAATGAGCATTTCCGCTTTTTGGATACTACCTGTATTTTCTATATTATTGTCATTAAATAAAAAATGTGAAACGTTTAGCATTATGGCAAATATTAAAGCATGCGAATTAATATGTACCAGGAATTGATAAAAGAGGTCGAGTTCACAGACCAAATATAATAAATGTCTTTTATTGGTTCAATAATATGACAAAGTGACCTATTTTTTGTCAGATATGGTGACCCATACCCGAAATGTGACCTCTGCATTTAACCCAACCAGTGAATAGTGAAAACACACACTTCAAGTCATGAACACACATACACCGGGGCAGTGGGCAGCTAACACTGCAGCGCCCGGGGAGCAAACGGGGGTAAGGTGCCTTGCTCAAGGACACGTCAGTTGTTACCTGCCGGTACTGAGAATCGAACCAGCAACCTTCTGGTTACGAGTCCGACTCTCTAACCATTAGGCCACAACTGCCCCCTATACCATATAAATGGTACAAACAGTTTTACATACATTATTATACAGTAGGCTACCTGATTAAAACACCATGCATTTTGTCAGCAAATTAGATTAAACAAACACTTATTTGCATTGAAATGTAATAGAATTATATGAACTGATTAATATGAAACATTTTACAGACTTAATGTAATAATGCTTTTTTCCATAAGTCGGGGTGTTTTTGTAAAGATGTAAACTGCTTGTAAAGCGCTCGTAATGTAAATTACTGGCTGTTTAAAATACATTTTGGCAATTTCGAAAGCAAAACTGAACAAAATACTGTTTCATTCCTCACGCTACCGCCTCAATAAATGATCAGCTACAAATGTCTTATCAGAATGACCTACCCACATTCACTCTAAATAAATAAATGAATTAAATGAGGAGAATTGTAAGAAAGATTATGATTTTTAAGTATAAAATCTTTACTTGGATTTTAAGCAGGCCTATGTTTACATATTTTACTGAAAAAATAATACAAAATATAGTCACTTTGTCAATAAAGAAATGTACATGTAAACAAATAATTCTGTGCTTGTTTAAAAGTTGCAAAAGCTTGTTCAGGAATTCATGTCTGCAGGTTTTCTGTATATTCTGCAGTCTGGTCAACTGCTGATAAAATGAGAACCATCAAACATAAATACATCTACATTTAACAATGTTTAATAAACAAAACAAAAGTAGATCTAAACAAGTTAAAAGACTTACCTGAAGGAGATATGTAGCTGACCTGCTGTATGGAGACAGAAAGTCTTATAACTTTATTGTGTTAATGGGGGAACAGTGTCAGTGTCTAATGGTTTATACCTGATTGATTGGTTTATTCATATTCCTCCATATTTTAAAGGCAACCAGGGCACCAAATGCACACAGAAGCAATAGTACAGAAGGA